>CM035795.1:37941777-38629277 GCA_020466265.1 Siphamia tubifer | reverse complement strand
AACTAACCAACCAACGGTGGCAAAAACATAACCATACCTGCAAACTAGTCACCTTTCGGCGAAATTCGCCGTTTTGATCCCGAAATAGGTCACTTACGTGAATCGCGTGTAGATCCGAAGATTTTTTTTGGGGGGGGGGCAGGCCAGGCCAGGCAAGGCACAGACAGACTACAGAGCTATATTCTATAATGTTGGTCTGTCTCACTCTGCCTGTCGTTCCCACTGAGATAGCCTACAGTACATACATCATACACTCTCAATGGTCATTCCATGACTGCCAGTTACAAAGTTAAAACCTGGTCGCGTGCGAGATCTCGTAACGTTAACGCGCGAGTATGAAACTTTCACATTCCAAACAAACGAAACTGTCACGTTCACTGTCGCGGCCTCGGATTTGGAGTACCTGAACAACTGCGCTGTGAAGATTTTTTTTTTTTTTGCTGTGCTGACTGCAACGTGCGCTGAGGTAAGTCCAGAAACATTTTTGTTGGTTTTATGTCATAACTGAGTGCGATAGATTGCATATCTGCCGACCTTTACGCATTTTGACACCAAACTACGCTGCTACGATTAATCACTGCAAAATACGCATAACGTTTTTTTTTTTATTATTTTATTTATTTATTTAATCCGTCAAAAATTAAATTTCTGTTCCGTCAAATCTATCCCCTGACCGAATTTTTTTTCACACTTTATTTTGGTCGAAAACCACCACAAAACCCTTTCCTTTTTCTGGTTTTTATTTATTTGGACCTGAAGAAGACCTATTTAGGTCGAAACGTCGTCCACTTTTTTTTATTTTTATTTGACTTTCACGGGAGTTTTCCGCCCGGCTTCGGCGGAGATTTCCGTGTTAGCTAGCTTCTTTTTCTTTTCTTTTTGTCTCTCTTTTCTTTGTTAAAATTAAAATACGCACGCGCACACACACTACAGAACACACACACAACACGGGACACACAGACACATACATATATAAAATAAAATACAGAATTTTACGGACGGAGAGGGCTGGACGGTGGTCCGCAGGGGACGCCGGCCAGGTCGCTTCGCGCCCGGGGAGTGGGAAGCGGGACGCCGCGGTGGGGATGATTTTCTCCGGGGGACGGACAGTGCATTTAGGGCTCCGGGGTTTCACAACGCCGGGGTCCGCAACCACTATAACCCCAACCTTGAGCCAGTGCCACCCCGGAGGATTATCCCCACCGGTCGCCCCCAACCCCTCATCCGGACTTATGCACAGGCGGTGCGGGGCACACGGGGAGGATTTCGCCGTGCGCCCGGGCTGCAACGGGGGGAGATGCGGGGTCCAAAAAACATGGCGGACTACATTAAACCTACGGCCCGGTTTAAACAAATTACACATACTTTTCATGATTTAAGTAGAACTGTTCACCACGGGGCCAATGTGAGGGTTTCTGAGGATGAAAAAAGACCTAGAACAATCAATGAATTTATGTTCAGTTTCTGTGCAGTTTTGTTCATAGTTTGAGTAATGAAAGTAATTCTCTCAAAATTGCAAAAATAAAAAGTGCATGGGGGGGGGGGGGGTTGTTGGGGGTTGGGGCGGGGCAACGATTAGTTTGTCACCTTTTTTAACCCTCATGAGTTTGCAGGTATGATAACCTCCTTGGTGGAGGTAATTGCACATTTTCTGGAAATCACATCACATGTTTGAACCATGTGCTTTTAATGGCATTATATTCTCCTAAACATCCTACCAGTTTCTATGCTGTGCTCATTCATTGTGATGGAAACCACTTGAATGAACCAGTGGAAACAGGATGATGCCAGTTGCCCTGTGAACTGTCTGATGTATAGGTAATGTTTAGGTACAATAACGTGTCTTTTGTTGCGCTTGCATAAGGTCAGCATAAATGAAATAATTATAATACTTATTCTAAAACGAAAAAGGAAAAAAAAGGAGGTGGAAACTGACTGGACACTAATGGGCTTTAAATTAATTCATGGTAAAGAATGCCCTTTGGCTGTTGCATTAATACAAATTATTCACAGTACTGGGTTTATTATTTAAATTCTGCTGCACCATAATCACTTAAAATGTCTTTGTACCTGTGCCTCTGAACATTTTGCAAAAAACGACTATAATCACTTCTTCTACATAAGTGCATAACGCTCATTAATGTAGACGTCAACTCCACGTTTTTCTTTTTCATATACATACAAATTCTTTTCACCATAATTGCTGTTGAATTATTAGCAGTGTAGACATCAGCAAATGAAATTATGAATGTCCATTAACAGTTGAAATCGTGTGCGGAAACCCAGCTGACAGGCTGAGTTAGATAAATGTAGATACACATTAAGAATTCAGCCTTTAATTGTATATTTTAGCATTTTTACTAGAGCATAAAATACAGTATGTCAGACACATTAAAGTGAATAAATACCTCTGTTAGACAGTACATGTAAAATGCAGATCTATTCTATTCATGTAGTTTATTATCACTGCTACCTTTGTGGCACTTCACACCATAATTTAACCTTTTAGACCCAAACTGTTAAAACAAAAGTACCTGCTAATTTAAAGTGTTTTATACCTTTTGAAGGCCTGATTCTATCAATACATGTAAAAAAGAAAAATCTGCTAAAATTTACTTTCCCAGCTTTTCAGTCTCATCAGATGTGTTGTATTTGGACATTCAGAGGCTCCGTAGTGAACATGTAAACACCATTATCTTGCCCAACACAGATTCACCAAGAAAACCCATGTAATTTGGCAAATTACAATAGTTGTAGATGCTTGTTAATTAAGATTTATCGTACTTATCCTGTAGAAATCCACTTGATTTTTGCCAAAACTAATATAAAGATGGCTTTGCAGTATCTCTAGGGTATTCATGTAAATATAATACACACACATCAGAAAGAGATTTGAAAATCAATAATACTTAACAACTAAAGACTATTTTTGTTGTTTGTTTTTTCCATGTATAAATAATGCCAATGAAAACAAAAAGACTATATTTTAATTTTTCCTATTGACAATCGGTAAAGGTTTTTGTTCCCTACGATATTTAGCAGCATAATTTACTTTGACATCGAATGTTTTCTCTTTGTGTAATGGTTTAAAATGATCTTTTAACATAACATCACTCCACCTGCAGTGACTGGTGTTGAAGTGCATCGCGGTGTGTTTGTGTGTCGAGTGTTATATTTTCTAGGTGATCGACTTAAACCGGTTAATGAGGCTCTGTGGTCGGTCCAGATTTTTTTATGAATTTCACCATCCCTAGTCAGGATTAGAAACAGAGTCTAAGAACAGGGATCCAGAAAAAAAACACAAAAACCGACCAGGAGCAGAACAAACCAGAACCAGAAAACCAAAATCCAGATCACACACGGAGAATACCAAGACAACAGAACCGCTCAATTGATGCAACCAGGGCAAAACGATCTCACGTTCTAGCCAGAGGAGAGACAGATATTTATACACCAGACACCAGGTGAGACACATTAAGATGAAATTACCGGGGCGTGATAAATCACCAGTGACAGGAAGTAAAACGAGACAAAGTGAACATGAACAAACATGACAAAATAAAAGCCCAGACACTAACAACGACCAAAAAAAAAAAAACAAAAAACAGGGAGACACACAAAAAAACTTACAAAACAAGATGCTCAGAGTCCAGGGACATAACACCAGGGTATGCACACATTCAAACCATTGTAGTGATAATGAAAAATAAGAGTTACGACATGACTTTTCAAATGCTGAGGGCCAAGTAGCTAAGCTAAAGCTAAGAGCTAAAGCCTCTTGACTCGGTGTGCGCAGAGATGACGTCACCTGTGTGTCTCGGGTTACATTATTTATTTATTTTAGCTCGGCCCAGGTCTTTTAAAGTTGAAATGGGACTGCGATGGAATTAGCATTACTGTATCCTGATGGACATATTAACTGATTTGAACAAAATAACTGATTTAGCGTCTTCAATTCTATGTCCCACTGACTCTCGTTGTATGCCGTTTTGTAAATATTTCATGGATATTTTTTCCAGAGGAATCAAAATAGAAAAAAAAAGTAACATGGGTGAGTAGAACAATCGAAAGGACATTATAATTAAGGCCCCATTTGGGGGAAAAAAAAGGCGTTGTCCTTTAAATGGTAAAAGTGTCCAGGTTGTTAGTACTAAATCATCCTGAAAACATGCTATGGCTACAGGAGCAAACGAGAAACGATAGCTTTTTGTAGCAGCATCTGCAGTAGCTGATAAGCTGTGTCTAGGTGGTGTTAGTGAATCAAGACCCTTGACTATCTCCATAAGCTCTGTTGCAGTGGCCAGTTCTTAGATGTGGGTCTGGATAAGCTCAGCCCACATGTCATTTAAAGCGTTCACGAAAGGATAACCAAAGGGGTAAAGAAAGGAAGTCAGTTATCATACATGTTCTGTGGGTCACTGTGGCTTGACAGTGAAACGACAGACCTTCCCCTTCATTCAGCTGCTTCTCTGGTTCAGAATGTAGCAAACATGCGGAGCCGCTCGGCTTATCAGCTGCAACATGCCCCGAGGCAGACGGGATGACAGGACAGGGTAGCACCATTACACAGTGCAACACCCAGACCTCTAATGCGGTTTTGATTGGGAGACGAGAGTTGGTGGGTTTGTGTCTGTATCATTTCAAACATTTAATTTCAATTGTTTTTGCTTCAACAACAGCTGTGACTGTAGTGAGTACGACTGCAGCTTGTCCATCCTTCTGTCAGTCCATTCCAGACGTATGAACTCAATACGCACTAACATCTTGAGGCAATTTCTTCAAATCTGGCACAAGTATTTAGTTAGATACAAAGATGAGGAGGTCATGTTTTTGTGAGTCAGAGGTGAAGGACACTGTAGCCTTCCAAAACACATTTTCAGCAAAACAAACAACAACAACAAAAAAAGATTTGGAGACTTTTCTCAGTCATCACTTTTCTCTACTATAAGTCCGTACTAGTGTATTTATCCTTCCCTCTGTGTTTATTTTCCTCTTTTTTTTTTTGCTGTGTTTGGAATGTTTCTGGGCATTGACCTTCTGACTATGACTTTGTGCCTCCAGTGAAGAATATAAAACACACTTCAGTTACATGGTTGTCTCCTCTTTCAGGTCTTCTCCGGTGTGTGATGAATTACACAAGGTGCTACACACACCTCTATGTCACATTCAGGATGAGGCGTGCACTTTGACTTTTTCCCTTAGAACTTTCACAAGTGAATGAAGGTGGCCACATTTATTTAGGTTTTAGAACAGGGAGAGAACACTGTTTTTCAGTTTGTGAGCTGCCTTCGTAATAACCAGATTAAAATGAATACGACTGTTGTTTTATGTTATAATCTTATACAATAATACAGATTGAAATGTACACACCAATATGCAGAAGAACCACTGGGGTGTCTGGAGAGAATTGTAGGGGTTGGGTTTCTTATTCAAGGCAGAATCAGACAAAAAAGTCTATAGTTGTGAACGTACACTACAGCCTGAACAGGGACTAGAAGCATGGACCATCAGTTTTAAAGTCTGATGCTTCACTGACCCCCACCAAAGCTGGGGAACATTTGCCCGTATAGTGTGGGGGGGATTCCAGCAAGTCACGGATTTGAATCCAGACTAGGACAAAAACAAACAACACGTAATTATCTTTTTACTTGCTGTGTCACGATCAATTATTTATCTTTTAGAAAGTGTTTTAAGTTATTCCTACTATTTGTCCAATGAAAAGATTGATGTAAGTGCTTCAAGAACTACCTGTAAATGAACACAATACATTATCAACTTCACAAATAAGTATATTTATTAACACAAACATTAATTTAAAGATTTTGGATAAGATATATTTTATTTTTTGACGATGATCAATTACTAACATGAATAAATATATTTGTTAACAAGGTTTAATGACCATGTGGACCAGTTATTAACACGAAATATTAATAAACAATTACTTACATTAAAAGTTAAAGACTGACCTAAATGAATACAAAACAACAGTAGAATAAATATATTTATTAACACGTACATGTATGTAAAGATTTAGGGTAACACTATGTTTACACTGTTAATAATAAACAGTTATTTACATCAAAATTTAAAGGCATAGCCAGTCAAATGTTTGTCTCCTATATCTGTCTGTCTGTCTGTCTGTCTGTCTGTCTGTCTGTCTGTCTATCTAATGAATATTTGTCTTATGTTTAGATGAAAAATAAGACAAATGCTTCTACGAATAAGGCTTTTGTTCGTTTTTTTAGAAATAATTTTTTGCAGTGCAGGAAATGGAAATAAATATACACCGAATACATGTATAAAAAGTGCCTGAGGTGCAGTAATGTGAATGTATTAGCTGACATTCCATTAGTCACATGGATGTGTTATCACAGACCAGACTTCCCTTTCACTGTCTCTCTAGTTACTCTACCTCGGGGTTCTGCAGGTTCTGAGTCTCCAGCAATTACCAGGGGTGGGCTTCCAGGCATTCAGCTTCGCTCTCTGTCTCTCTCTTTCTCTGTCTGTCCCTCTCTCTTTCTGTCTCTCTCTCTCTCTCTCTCCCTCTCTACCTGCTCCTTTGGACTGTGTTACCACTCTTCCTATTTTTTCTTTTGTCGGTCCCTGTTTGGTTTGCATCTGGCCATGTATGGTACCTACCTTTTTGTTGTCTCCTTTGGTTAGTATTATTTTGGATAACTTAATTGGTCTTGGTGCATTTAATTTCTTTTTTGTTGCGGTCTTGAGCCAGGCCATGAAAAAATAGAATGTTTATATTTCTACATGCATTACCATGGCAACACAGACCGTTTCCTGCCCTTAGTGAATCCCCACAGCTGCCTGTCGGCTGACACTTTGAACATAAAGGCAGGAACTGGAGCTTGGTCACAAGTTAGTCATAATGAAAAAGGTCATTAGGGAGAAAATGGAAAAAGAGAAGAAGAATAAAATTGCATATAATAATAATATCAATAATACATTGCATTTATAATGCACTTTTCAATCAGCTGAATCTCAGAGGCTGGGCGGCTGTGGCTCAGTTGGTAAAGCAGGTCGTTCAATGATCGAGTGGTTGGCGGTTCACATCCTGCCTCTGGCTGTTTACATGTCAAAGTGTCCTTGGGCAAGACGCTGAACCCTAAGTGTCTCCCAGTAGGGTCAGGCAGCGCCAGTGTTTCGTCTTACTGGTGTATGAGTGTATGAGTGTGTGTGTGTGTGTGTGTGTGTGTGTGAATTTGAGGAATTGTAAAGCGCATTGGGCACCCACTGGTGTATAAAATGTGCTATGTAAGTACAGTCCATTTACCATTACAGAGAAGAAAACAAAAACAACTTCATGAATGGAAGTCAAATGAAAAAGTTATTGTGTGGCTCAGGTGAATGTTTACAGATTAATATGAAGCTATCGTCTGTCTCTCTGTCTGTCGCTGTCTATGCCTCCTTCCTTCCTTTTTAATATAGTTACTGCCCAGATATATTTGCAGAAAGCTCCAGGAAACATCTGACCATCTTTGATATTTTCTGATGTTTCAGAGGTAATTGTCATTAATATTTATTTGAAGTAATTAAGAAAGAATTAAAGGATGTGAAAATCAGAACAGTTCATGTTGAAGCAGCACAGATATCGTCAGTGACTCTGGACACGTCATGTGACCCTGGACACGTCATGTGACCCTGGACACGTCATGTGACCCTTGCATATTTTAGAATAATCTTTATTGACATTGTGCGAGAAAACACGTAATGAGAGTGGTGTGGCGCTTCACCAACCAGAGTGTAAGGAATAAAAAAGTGCATACAGTGTAAACATAAAATAATTTTTATAAAAGTGTAAAAAAAAGGCAGTAAAAAAACCAAAACAACAACAATAAATCCATACAAATACTCTTCCTATTGCACGGTGGACAACCCACGGATAAAAGGTGTTCTTTTTTGTAGTCTGTAGACCGAATTTGGGTCAAATCATTATGTTGTCTCTTAACTTTGGAATCACTTCTGTATTAATTTAAGGAACATTTGGAAGACAAGGTTTTCTTGGTCATTTTAATCAGATTATGTCACTCGCACTCATTCACTAAATGGAGTGAAAAGTTAACAAAAGTCTGTGTAGAAGCAAACAAATGTTGACCAAATTTTCCACTAGTGTGCAATAGTATTTCATGATAAAGTGATGACATATAATATCCAAAAAGTCACCTTCATCATGATGTGAAAACACTTTTCTGGCCATTATTCAGTGCTGTACCCCAGGGACAGAGGGGAGATTAGGATCATATTTCATATTTGGTTGAATGCTGAATTGGTGACACTAATCTTGGGAGCCCACCTTGAAACTGTGCTGATTGTATAGATCCTCAGCGCTCCCAGGTTCAGGATGTGTGTGAAGCATCTGCGTTTTACAATTTATTGCCTCTGTGCAGCAACATGTAAACAGCAACTTGAGTGGCTGACAGAGACGTACAACCCTGAGGAATTGTCGTGGTGACCACCAGTTTCTCTGCCTTAGTTAATGGATACTAAAAAAAGACAGGAAATAAATCTAGTTTTCTGAATTATACCTTAAAAGTACTGTCACTCACATTAGTCCTCTGTACATAGTTCAGTGTACTGTATATAAATATCACCTTGTCATTTATAGTAAAAATGGATTTGGTTTATAGAGGCTACAAATACAGATAAATACTAAGAAAAGTCTGTTAATGTGATATGTTATCATTTTATTTAATCCTAAATCAGATGATGAAAGCATCAATGGTACGATTACTACTACTATTCCTACAATTATTATTACTACTACTACTACTACTACTACTACTACTACTACTACTACTACTACTCATCCTACTACTACTGTTATTACTACTGCTACTACTACTACTCCTAGTAGTATTACATCAACTAGTACTTCCTCCTCCTAGTTCTACTTTTAGCAGAACTATTGCTTCTACAAACTAGTAGTAGTACTACTTGTACTACTTATAGTATTACATAGTTCTACAATTGGTACTCAACTACTATATACCAACTACTATACTGACTACTTGTTCTATTACTTTTACTGTGACTACTACACCTATTCCTACTACTACTACTTTAACTCTACTATTACCTCTACTACAACTAGTACTACTTGTACTAGTTCTAGTATTACGTGTACTGCTATTATTACTGATAGTGTTTGTACATCTACTAATTCTACTACACTTACTTCTACCTCTACTACTACTACTACTTTAACTCTACTACTACTTCTACCTCTACTAGTACTACTTGTACTAGTTCTAGTATTACGTGTACTGCTATTATTACTGATAGTGTTTGTACTTCTACTAATTCTACTACACTTACTTCTACCTCTACTACTACTTCTACCTCTACTACTGCTACTACGACTAGTACTACTTGTACTAGTTCTAGTATTACGTGTACTGCTATTATTACTGATAGTATTTGTACTTCTACTAATTCTACTACCTCTACTACTACTACTACTACTACTACTACTACTACTACTACTACTATAAATAAATAAATAAATAAATAAATAATGCATTTAATCCAAGTGTTCTTTGTGCAGGTACTAGTCGGGGCACATGCTGATCTTTTTTTGTCCTAATAAGTTAAAATCCCAGAAGTGATCATCTGTCTTGTTTTGAAGCTTTAATAATGAAAACCCATCATGTATTCCAATTGAACTTGGGGTAAACATGCTCTGTGTGTACTGAGTAAAGCAGTGTTTAGTGCACTGAGTCATGAAGCCTGCAGCAAACACCTGACATTTGAAAAGGTTGAGCCATATATGACACTAGAGGACAAGTTAAGAGAGAAATCCTAAAGTCAAATTCAAGCTTTCCTTCAGTGTTAGAAAAATGAAAAATAGATAAATGATCCTTTCATTTTTTGCCGTTGTTTCCGTCATGCCACCCAGCTTTTATCTCTTGCATCTTCCCTCAGATGTTTTTCGAAATATGTGGAAGATGGAAAGGTTTGAGACGAGAAAAAAGGAAACGTATGAAGCTTCAGGGGAAATTACAGTGTGTCGTAGTTTTATCTATCACTAGTGCATGGATTGGCATTGGAGGAGCCTTGTTGGTTCCTTTAGGACACTAAAGATATAATTTTATTGTATTTTCAAACATAATCCTCTCCTTCTCCGATAGTTCTATGAAAAAACATGTATGTCATGAATGAAACAGGTTGATTAAATTAGAAGGTCATTCATTTTTTTCACCCATCTTTGTCACAAAACTACCACTACTACTACTATCACTATTACTACTATTATTGCAACGAGTACCATTACTACTACTATCACTATTACTACTATTATTGCAACGGGTACCACTACTACTACTATTACTATTATATTACTATTGCTACTACTATTACTACTATTATTACTATTACTACTACAACTACTACTACTACTACTATTACTACTGTTATTGCTACGAGTACAGTACCACTACTACGACTACTACAACTGCTACTACTTCTACTACTATCACTATTACTACTATTATTGCAACGAGTATCACCACTACGACGACTACTACAACTGCTACTACTTCTACTACTATCACTATTACTACTATTATTGCTATGAGTACTACTACTACTACTACTACTACTACTACTACTTCTACTATGACTATTGCTACTACTACTGCTACTATTACTATACCTATTATTACTATTATTGCTACTACAACTACTGCTTTCTTTCTTGTAAATAGGGTAGCCATAAATAAGCTGTTGCTTCAGCCTACACCCTTTCACCCCTGTCAGTATGGAGATCTGAACTGTACTATTACTGCAACTACTACAGTACTACTACTGCGAATACTACTGCTACAATCACTACTGCTACAGCTACTACTGCTACTACTACTACTAGTACTACTGCTATAGCTGCTATTACAAGTACTACTACAGCTACTTCTACCACCACCACCACCACTACTAGTAGCACTACTACTACTACTACAACAGCAACTACAAATACTACTGCTTCTTCTATTACAATAACTCCTACAAGTACAATGTCTACTACTAATACTACTACTGCTTGTACAAGTACAACAACTAATATTACTACTGCTTAACCTACTACTGCTACTCTTTGTCATCTAACAGCTCATGTGAAATCATGCCAAGTATTGGTAATAAGTCCAAATATTTCACAGATAGAAAAACCCATCATGTCAAGGTCCACTTACTATAACGGATGACTCATGAGCCATCTGTAAAAGTAATGCAGCATCCAGTGAAGTAGTGGCAGTGTGGGCTCATAATAACAATGGTGACAGTGGAAAAAGCCTTGAATATGCCCGTCTTCCAACTCCTTCACAAAGAGCCTCCAGTGACACACCTTTTACTATCCATGTATTTCTACACAAAGTATCAGAAAATGAAGGACAGCATTTAAATACCCTTTGTCAGGATAAAAACCTTGCTGGACTCGGGCTCACTGGACTAAGATTCTCTAAACTGTCTGATCTCCTTCCACTTCAATCCAGCTTCCAGCATCAGTTCACACACACAGATAAGACGTACAGTAAGTCTCTAAGCCTTCATGGATTTCCAAGTGGTGGGGTTATGCTTTCAAATACTTTATGTGCAAAACGGTCCCCCTGACATGGCCATCCCATGTGTCTCTTCGAAATCGTTTGGTAAAATCCCTGTGGTACAATTTCAGCCAGTTTTGCAGATGTGGATTACACCTAGTCCATGACTAAAGGAAAATTCAATATACGATGTTCGACACTGAGAAAGGGTTTATTCTAAGACCTGGCTTCTCGTCTTATGTTTCGTGTCAATTTAGCTTCAACATTTCAAGACCATAAGCCCCACATCCACATTCGATGCATCTCACCTGAGGAATTTAGCCATTGTAGGGTTTTCCCTTTGGCTCCGGGGGGATTAAGTCCTGCATTTGCCATTGCAGTCATGTGATTTCTAGACCATAAGCCATAAATGTTTATTTAAAACATGTTATTGTTATTTGTTACATTATTATTATCACTAAAAAGAAAGATTATGGTGTCTTTACTCCTGTTTCCAGTCATAAATGGTAAATGGACTGCACTTATATAGTGAATTTCCACCTTCATGGTGCTCAAAAATTTTGATTTGTATGTATAATGATTGATTGTATGTCTTAATTATATCCTTTTTTTTTACATTGAATAATTGCCTTGATTGGAAAGGGCACAGTGCAAACGTTTTTCCAGATACATTTTTTTCTTGTTTTTTTTTTTTTTTTTTAATGGGATATTTTTTGCAGTGGGCACCATTTTTTTTTTTTATTTATTTTTTATTATTGTACACTCTCATGAAAAAAAATTAAATGAATTAGAATTGCAACTCGGGCAAATATCCATAATACATTCTGAGCATGTTTGCTTCACTTTTCTTGCTAATGAAATAAACATGACATCTTGAAGTAATCGTTCTCATTTTTGTACACTATAAAAACAAATTCTAATCAAAATATGATCGATTTAATAGTTCCTTAGGGATCTGAGCTACCATTTACTGTAACTCTAAATGACAGCAACTTGTGGAGAAGAACTCTAATCATAATCAACATCATCATCGTAGTCATAATACGAACAAAGGCAAATGTTCCCCAAGCAGGTGCTACTCAGGACAAAAACGGTGTTGATTTTTGTTTGTCTTAAAAAGTAAACAAAACTCAAAAGTTACCCTCTCAAAACTTTGGAAATGTAATTAGGAAAACCCATCATTTATTCAAGCGAAACCAGAGGCAATCATGCTCTTTGTATACTGAGAAAAATAGTGTTAAAAACACAGAGTGTTTATTGGCTTCACATATTGGAAACTGAGCCCTTTTGTTTCAGCTGAATATACTGTACCTCTGATGTTTTAAGACCATCCCACGTCCCATAGCTGATGTATCTGACCTGACAGGCCTGACACTTACAGGGATTTCCTTCAGTCTCTGGAGGATTACATCCTACCAGTGCCACTGGGGTCTTGTCATTTTTTTTACTAAATGTTGTACATCGACTGTACTTAAGGGTGAGCATTTGGCAGGAATCTGGTGATACGATACAAATCACAATACTAGGATCAGGATATATGCTATCATGACTAATGCTAATGCTAATGCTAGTTCACCATGGGCACACTGTTGTCTGGCTTATGCAACGTAAAATGGTCCCAAACAACAAACTATTAATTAATTAACTATATTTTAAGAAGTCCAGAAACAATCAAGATGAGTTGCACCTGTTCTGTAGCGCGTTTGAAAATGGTTGCTAGTCATTTACATTACGTGATTGGCTTTTTGATCCGCATATTTTTCTGATCACCGAACAGGCTATTTTTAGGCAATATCGACTGTTTATGATCAGCAGCCGATCGATCGGTGCAACACTAATCATGACACTGTTATAAAGACAATTCAGTGTTTCCTTTTTATGTAATGATTATATCCTGGAAGAATTGAATTAATAATAATAATAATAGTGATAATAATAATAATGGATTGGATTTATATAGCTCTTTGCTATGGTGTATAAGTGTATACTCAAGTGGACAGTAGATCCATTATTCATTCATCCCACCAAAAGAACTGTCAGACAGTAAAATGTGCTTTTAGGATGTTTCAAATAACCATTATTTAATAAAATGGTGTTAAATAATAATAGACGAACTATGAAAAAACAAAAAAGGAACCTTCGCTGCATTGCATTTGAATAAATACATAAAAATATTGATACAGTCTATTTCAATGTTATGGTATCATGAAATGAAATATTGTCATATATTGCAAAACCGATATTTTCTAAAACCCTTACTTATTTTGTTACTATAATTTGTTAAACATCCATTTTTTGAACCTCCTTATCCATGAGACAGTTACAGCTTAATAAACAAAAATAACCTTAAAGCAAAGGTGAACCTACACCATGGCTGCTTTTAAATAATTACCTAAAAATATCGATACAGTACTTTTTTAATATTGTGAAATTAAATTGTGCAGCCATTATTTTCTTACACCCCTAATGCTCCTAATACGATCACTAATGGAGCCTGTGAATACCCAAATGTGTCTTATTTGATGATAATAAAATTGAAAAGATGCTAAACTGTATTTTACCCATGTATTAATAGGATGAGTAGTACTCGTATATTTCAGATTAGTAGATGCTTTTGGTCGGCAGTTGATGTTTTTTGGACAGTGGGAGGAAGCCAGACAGAACCCAAATATAAAATGTATATGAATAAAAAAACCCCAAAGAAACAAAAAAACACATTTCCACAGTACAATATGAACACTTTCTTTCTCTTTTCTCATGCTAATCACTTAAATGTAACATTCTGGTAATTGTTCCCATTTTTATACACCATAACAAGAATAATAAATTAAACAAGATTAGTTAAACAGTTGCTAAGGAATCTAAACTGCCATTTATTGCAACTCTAAATGACAGCAACATGTGGTAGAGAATTCTTAGAGACATTTTCCCTTTTCATTTACTGGAGTTTTTGGGGGGGGGGGGGGGGGTGACAGAGAGAGTGCTTTAACCAAATGTTATAATGGCAGGAGAAACCCTGTTGTGTGTACAGCATGGAAAGCTGGTGATGGATGTGTTAAAAATAACATGAGAAACATTAGCAAACAGCTGAATATTTTATAATGGAGTTTTAAACACAAATGATCGACAAGTTCTCCTTTAAAAATCAGTCTTGCAGAAAACGGTGGAAGGAGTATCTGTAATAAATCCTGGGCCACAGAATTTATATAATTTAATTTGTATTTTTATCCCAGCCCCGAAGGGGAGGCAAGGGGCATTGTTTTTGATTTCTTTTTTTGTTTTTCCATTTTTTTTATTATTTTTTTATTTTTACACTAGAACCTTGAAGAACAAATATGAAGACTTGAGGTCAAAGGTCAAGGTCACAATAAGGTCTAAATCGAATTTGGGTATACCTTCCAAACTACAGTATTCGTCATAGAGGCTTCTCATAAGCACCAAAATACTCCTCTTTCAATTTTGCATCTTGTGTGTTTACATTTTGACCTATCGTTGACCCATGACTTCAGGGGTCACTTGGTCAATACCTAAAAAACTAAAGTAGACTATATGGAAAAACTAGCAGAGATAGAGACTTGGTGACTATTACTGACAGATAAGGAACGTGGCATGGGTTTCAAAATGGCATCATGACCTTTGACTTTGAGTGACCTTGAAAGGTCAAAATCAAGGTTTTAAATGGTCGTAACTTCAAAAAGAGCGACGATAAGTACTATAGTTACTATTGTTGACAGATGGTAAACTACATGTAGGCTCCAAAATGGCATCTTGAACTTTCTTTTGTGACCTTGAAAAGTAAAATCCATAGTCCCATTTTGTTCATTAAGAACCACTTGTTTTTACTTTTAATTATTACTTCACTTACATCCAACTTGTATTCTTTATTTCTTCTATCATATTGGGTTTTTTTTTCGGGGAGGTCTTTATATACAGCAAGACTTTTTTGACTTCTATCCTCTCCTGCATAATAATGTTACTTGCATGATCACTTTTAACATTTCTTTTCTTGTACGTAAATACTAAAAGATACTGAATGCTAAATAAAGACTTTAAATGATTCTGGTTCTGGGCAGAAGCTCATCCCTTCAGGATGAATCATTTTGGATCCTTATACACGTAGGTAGGATGATCAGTTTACTGCACATGAAAACTGCTCTAATCTTTTTTTTTTCTTCTTTTCAGAAAGATTTTGGGCATTTTACATTTGTTGCCAGCAAAGACCAGAATAACAGCGCTATAACAAAGCAATATTTACAGAGACATAAAATGCACCCTGTGTATCATCTGCTGAGGATGCAATTTCCCCAACACACAAATGTTAACGAGTGGTCGTATGTGAGTGTTTGTGTTGAGACGTGTGTGTGTGTGTGTGTGTGTGTGTGTGTGTGTGTGTGTGTGTGTGTGTGTGTGCGCACATTTGTACTAATAGGAGGTTAAATCACAGTGGCTTGTCTTTATCCCTACTTTGTGAATTAACCTGAAGCATTCCAGTTTGGAGCAGCTTTTCAGCCATCCGTTGAGACTCTGCATATTATCTGCTATGATATTTGTGTTCTGTCAACTCCCCTGTTGAATGTCAGATAAAGCATTTGGTTCCTTTTCGTATACTGAGGTGTGTTTGTTGACAAAACTACCGGAGCATCTGCTGTAAAAAGGAACAGAGCCTGATGGTGTAAGACTCACAGCTGTTATTAATGTTTCATCACAAAGGCATGAATGGCATTCATTTGCATATTCATTCGCAATTATTAATACATTTCGTCAGCAGTCGCCATTAACAGGACTTTCACTATTTAGGTTTTTGTCGAACATCCCCTTTTCTATGCATTTGTGCGTGTTTTGTTAAATTTGAACGCGGCTGAGATTCAGTGATCATTCCTGGTGCATGAATTAAACATTATAAGAAATGTCGACTCATTGGAGTTAATCCTTAAATGCCTGTTGTGTTAAAACAAAGACTAAATCACGCCACAACAGTTTTTCTTAATTTAGTTGCAAGGTCTTGTATTAAATCTGGCTGTATTAAAAAAAAAAAAAAAAGAGTAAAGACAAGATATTGCATGCAATTAAACATCGGCTCTGGGATGAGGGTTCACTAAAGCTTACAAACGAAATAAAAAAAACACTGAAGGTCTCGTAGAAACAGATTTGGATAACAGTAGATTCTAAATGTTGTTGTGTATTGTCTCTCGCTTTCTGTGCAGTTTGTCATGTCGACGCGGTAACAAGTTCTTGTTAAATTTACAGGGTAAGGGTGGCCCTGTAGCTAACCAGGTAGAGTGGGTTCTCAACATGGCTGAGTTCTGACTGTAGCAGTTCGGGTCCCGGGGCCCTTTCCAAAATGCCATCCCCTTTTTCTCCCATGCCTTTTCTGTCTCTCTCCTATTTGTTTATTTATTTGGATCCTCATTAGCTCTCACCACAGCAGTTGCTAGTCTTCCTGGGGTCCGCTAACACTACTGCTGCTATCATAATAAAGCAGAAATACTGTAAGAATATTCTTTGAAAAAAAAAAAAAATCACAGAATAACTTGCTAGTCTATTGAGTTTTCAATGTGTGACTGTGGCCTTATTTATTTATTTATTTATTTTTTAAAAAGGAAAATTTAATTATTCTGGAATCGTCTGTGTATCAAATCAATACAATACTTTGTTTTCATACTGTTCAAAATAATGAATCAATTTCTCAAAATAATGAGCGATTAAATTGTCCAATATGTCAACAGTCAACTGTGTACAATTGCCTCCATAATAATATAATAAAATAACATCCATACAAACAGAAGTGACATTTTATGGTGAATAAAATGCATTTTTATGTCAAAGCTACCTAGTGTGAATGTTTTTTCTAGATGAGTAGTGCAGGTCAGTCCATGTAAAATCACCACAGGCATCCTGGCTGCCTCTTGATATGCTTCATTGTTTGAAAATAATGTTATTGTTGTCCTAGTAAATACCGAAAACATTTCAGCTTTGTGTCTTCATTAATTTTTGAGATACCGAACTTTTGAAAGCAGGGTTTGCACAGAAGAACATGCTCAGCTCAAGAAGTCATTATTTTTTAAATACTTATGATAAATGCATGAACATTTCAGTAGCTCTTCTGAGGCAAAATATCAGTAACTTCTTGACTTACCCTCTTTTTTTAGTTGGTTAGTGTGCATAGTAAAGCTTCCTAGACTGAATATAAGGTTCAAATTTAGATATGAAATACAAGTATTAGTTCTTTAATACAGATTTGTGATGTATCTTCTCCACTGTGGGTCTATATTTTCTAGTAGTAAACATGCTATCATTCACTAATTAACAAATTTTATTTATTAAAGAAACCAATTTCATATGTTGTGTAAATATCAATTCAGACGTGCTGTTTTCAGTGATGCAATTGTTTGGTAGACCTTTGTCATACATGAGCAATATGCACTTGGAATGTAAACATGATTTCCTTTTATTGTTAATGCTTCATGAAACAAGACTTGCTATTTCCTTCATAAAATATTCACGGAAGAAGAAGTCATTATTAATACAAGAAATAATTGAAAAATGTCCCCCCATTTTTACTGAGCTGTGATTGGCAAATATGCAACCGTTAACTTTTTTTGTTGAATGTAAATACATCTTGTCTTTTAGAAACATCCAAATGTACCTCAAATGTTTACATATCAATTACAAATAGGATAAAAGTAATGACTTGTTGACATCAAATTGGTATCTTTTTTTTTCAAAGCCCAAATACATCAAAAGTTAACACAGCCACATGCTTGAAATTGTATTTGGCTTTTACTATATAATAACAAAAGTACATGTGGTCACTCGGGAACATTTAATTTGATTTAAGATGGATTTACCCATCCTGAAAATGTTTTTTTATTGACTAAACTAGGATTTAAACCCAAATGCACAAGTCCAAAACTTGATGTACAAAAATAAACCAAAATTTAATGACATCATCAAATGCCCACAAAGAGGATTTCTGACAAATATCAAAAGTATCAAATAAGAATCACTCTTAAAAAGGAAAAACCGTTATGCGAGTATATGTAAGTATGAAATGAAATTCATTCTATTGGAGGAAAAACAGTTAAGGGACATACTATCAAAGGAAAACCGAGACAAAACTAGATGAATGACAAAGAATCAAAACTCTTCTGGAAAAGACTGTGACTGGTTTGGTTCTTTGTAAAACAGGAAAAACTACTAACATACAAGAGGAAAACACCTACTATATACACAGACACACACACACACATACAGTAAGGGTGGGGATACAACAAGACACAGGTGACACACATCAGGACAAGGAACAATCGGCACACATGGGGAAACAAGGGTAAAGGTCAGACTAGACACAGGACAGAACACAAAAGGAAATCTATCAAAAATAAACAGGAAGTGACAAACAGAAACAAAACAATAAATAATAATTTGTAATTTCCTGGATAGGACATTTTGCGGAACTCGAGTATCTTAAAGTTTTCTCTGATAGTTCAAGGAAAAAGGGCAAATCAATATGAAAACGACTGCAAGCACTAATTTTTGCCATCCTCAACAAATATACAAACACATGCAGCCTTAGACTAAACCTTTCTGTGTGTGTTCACCCTGCAGCCATCGACTGTGACCCTGGTGATTCAGTGGGTGAAGCGGGAAGCCTCTGTAAGTGTCCTGTTGCAGATCTGATGAAACCAGAGATGCAAGTGGAGGGAGGGGGAGGATGAGGTTCTTTGATCTCCATCTACTTGAATGAGCACTGGCATAAATTGCCGCATCCACTATCAGCTGTGAAAATCAAATGAGATCTACAAAGCATGGGTCTAGTTCAGCTGATGTGCTCTAAGTATTGGCAGGGTCCAGTGAGATATCATTAACATCGTTGTAGTGGGAACAGTCAGATAAGACTGACAGATAGGCTGCAGAAACCAGATAGCTGATTGTTTGTCCTCCTGATTCTTCGCCTTTTTACCCTCTTTTCATCTCGCATACAGAAAGATAAAAAAAAAAAAAATTAACAATCTAAAAGTAGCTCGAACACATAAGCTGCACTTTTTAGGTCAGCAAGTAAGTTGGCAGTAGGTTTGACTACGTCACTGTCAAACTATCGCCATAAATCATCGCCATGTACTTGAAGAATGTTGGCTGACATGCAGTAGCCTGGAGCATATGTACACAGCCACAGATGTATTATTTTCAGAGCAAACAGATTTTTTATGAGAAATCCAAAAAGTGGGTTGCCAAGAGTGTTTTGTTTTTTTTCTTTTTTCTTTTTTTTGGGAAAAAAACAAACGAAACAAAAAAACGTAGCACAAACACTCTCAGCTATTGCATTTCCCTGCTGATGATGGTGATGAGATCAGAATCCGTCTTGCTGAAATTTAGTTTGGGATTTTCCGCCTACCCATGTATATTCTTTACATCAATAAAACAATGTCGTAAGCTCAAAGTATTTACTTGGTGCAAACTTTATGACTATGAACGAGCGATGCTTGTTTTCACCCCGGGGAGAAAAAATAAGCCTCCAGATACATCAAGCATCCACGAAATCTCCTGAAATCAAGTAATTGTCTTTATTGTTCCGTGAGGTTTTATGCGACATGACTTGATTTTTAATGTGTTTTAACACGATTTAATCACCTATTCCGTAGCATCCTTCATTCCTTCTTTGAGTTATTTTTCTTTTGGGCAAAATGGAAATGAACGTTCAATTCTGCTGACGACAATGTTCGCAAATGTTTAACACGACTTCGGTCCTTTTACAAGAGTAGAATGAGGATTTAATCGGAGTGGGTAAGTCCTTGATGCGGCCGAACAACATTTACGTAAGTAACAAATGAATGACGTCTGTGTTCTTCTGCTCGTTGTGGAAACAAGTTTCACACTGTCTTGTCTTGCATTGAAATTCCAGTCCTGTAAAAGACCCAAACGTGGAGTGGAAAGATAACAAGCTCAGTCCTAATCTTCCTAAATGTGTTTGAGGCAGGTGTTTCCTGTAAAATGAGGACAACATACCCAGATCAAAGCACATTGCTTCGTAAATTCTGTCACCTTAGTCTGCATTTAGGGACCTCAAAGCTATTTGCTGTTTGGACCCATTAAAAAATACAAATACAGATGTGTTTGCATCCCCAGGTTTGATATTGGACTCAGTATCTGACACTGACAGGGCCATAGGTTTAATTTTAGTCCTGGATTGGGGGAGACTGGGCATTTATGTGGCCTGTCCACACAACATGGAGGTAATGGATAAGAGAACCGAACAACTGGAGACATTTCGAACTCAAACAACAAAACTTACTCTCCAGAACGTACCCTTGCCTTAAGAAAGGTCAACGGATAAATAAATGTGATGTTAACAGAAATGGCTCTAAATCGTTTCTATCAGAAGATACAGAGCCACCATGGAAACAAAATTGAGTGCGGTGTTTCCAGTGGGTGACACCTTATCTGCAGCAAACACAAATCTTCCATTTTAGGAGAAATGGAAGGCTCTTTCTACACAGGTTTGTTCACTCGCTCCTCAGGATAAGACATAAGGCAGTGTCTTTCTTGTCTATACTGGATATAATGTCTTTGATCAAAAAAGAAATCCACACCATGATAGCGCTGCATTAATATCTGGACATGAACCGGAGCTATAGGGGGAGACTTTCCATCATCTTTAAAATCATGTAGCTGAGGTTTATTACAGTAGAAGGACTGGTTTTGTTTGTTTATTCTGTGTTGAAGGACAGAAATGTGCAGTTATAATGTTACAACAGATGAATCCCAGGCCTTTTTTTTTTTTTTTTTTTTTAGCTGAAGAAAAACGTCCTTCTAGAAAATAGCCTCTGAGCTTGTACAACTTAGTATTCAAAACATCTTTAGTTGACGTTAGCTTTTGTCTTGGAGAGCAAATATTGGACAAATTATTTTTTGCAGAACATCGTCCCGTGGCTCTACAATGTTTTGCACTTCAAACACTGTCTTCATAATGACAAATATATTTGATTTTTGCACTGCCTAAATTACTCCGGTGTGGAGCAGAAATGCACATAATATTTACTGCTTTTCCCAACAAAGGTACATCAGATACCTCATCTGGCTTTTGTAGACATCTTGTCAACACTTTTGTTGTTTTTGAAGAGGCAAAATGATGATGGAAATAGTTTGAAGTGCAACTCATATCCGAGCAGACACCATATGATACGGCTGACCGTACGATCCTGTCTGCACTAATTACATGCTGCAATGTTAAATGATTACTTGGCTAATAAGTTGTGTAAAGAGAAGAGTGCTATAGCAGTCGTGCAGTCATCTCTATCCCTGCTGATGGAGATATCAACCCAGCTGTCGTTTTTACAGCTCTCGTTGCTGATATCAGTGCTTATTTGCTCCTCGTTTATGAAGCTGTTAACTGATTTGACAGCAAGCAAGAGGTGCGTACGTGCCTCAGCCTTTCTGTAGGGGCGTATGTGTGTAAGTGTGTGTGACTGGAAGTCGTGTGTGCAAACACTGTACAGAATAATGCATGAGTTTACCTGCTCATGGGATCACAGGATTAAATACTTATTGTTCATCACAAATTTGACACTGGGTTTTTGTTCAATTAGCTTTCGTTTTTGGAATTTCTGCAGAGTCAACTGACTGTTTTATATTAACATACATTATCTGCTTTAACAACAGCATAAAAGAAAGGACTTGGACTATACAGAACCATATGAGTAAAAGGACAAGCGTAACACATATGAATTGTTTTTGATTAATTGCTAACAAGGCTTTAGCATTCAGATGTTATAGAAACATATTCACACTATCATGGAGAAAAATTGATGGTTTAAGTTGCTAAAATAGACCGATCTCATCTGACTCAGCGAGAAACATATTCATATGCTAAGTGACATTAATTTCTGCTCCATTCATCTATTAAGAGGGAACAAAAATAGTGTCTCAAATGGATAATGTGGCCACATAAATTAGTCAAAGTGACCCTTTAACTTGCTTTATTTATCTTATTTGTGTGTGTATGCATGTCCAGGAATAAAAGCGAATAATAAATCAGTGGTTGGTAATACTTCAACCATTTTTCATTTTTATTTGTTCATGAGTTTTTGATTCAGAGGGTATTTAAAAAAATGATGATAATAGTCTGGAGCTGAAAAAAGCCAATTAAGTTTCCTTCCCTCCTGAAAATAATAATAAAAAAATAATCAAAGCTGTGGGAAATCATCTTTGACTCATTAGAAACGGGATAGCTGTTGAACTTAAGATCAAGCTCAAACAATTAATCAATAAAACTGGAACTGAACATGTAACTAACTATGAAGTATTAATTTTGAGCTGAGATTTGTTTTTTTGGGTCATTTTCTTTCAAAGTCAGTATTTTCAGTGATGTCTAGCAGTAGCCATTATTGAAGTAAAGCTTTATCAGTAGATTGTAGAATGTTGAAGCGTTCGTAGACCTATACATGTAACGAATAGGGATAGTGCTGCTAGGCTATGTGATCACAGGTTCACGACACCAACCAACCAATCAATGAGCATCAACTGCTGAGGCTGAAAGGTGAAGCAACTGCAGAAATGTCAGAATCTGCAGAAAACTGAAGGGTTGTCTCCAAAAGGGAATCGGTTCCATCCCTAAAGATGCTTATAGTAGAGTATCCATATTTGTAGGCCTAACAAATAAACACAATTGCAGCCTGGAACCAAACATAATTTCACTTCCTATGATCCATTTCTCCCTCTGTAACAAACATGCATGTGGTAAATTTGTTGTTTGATGATCCGACTCGGCGTTAACTCAGCTGCTGAGTTATTATTTATTGGATAAAACGTATTTTTGTCCCATACAGCTCTGCTATAGTTGTGTTAAGACAGTCTGAGGCTTCTTCATGAAGTGCAATGGTACTTAATTACTATAACTGTCATAAGTTAGACGCATTAGCTAATGTTTTGATTAAATGATGTTGAAATATATGACCTTCCAGCTAGCTTGCTAATTGTGTTCATTTCACTGGTAACTCCTATTTTCACACCTTTGACAGTTGTATGTGTGTACATTTATCACGCCACTGAAATGACTAGGTGGCATTCATTAGGTTATTTCCCTATTTGTCGATGTGGTCTATGTTTATTTCCCAAAAATTAACATGCTGTGTCAAGGCTTATAAACTGCACTTCATAAATTCATTGGGTGACACCGTGAATGGTTCAACTATTATTTTTGTAAACACTGATGATTAAGCAAATTTTTCATTTTCCACAGCCTGGAACATGCTGAGAAGAAAGACATTTTAATTACAATATGCAGCATTTAACAAACGCAAGTCATTGTACTTCTGAATGGAAAATCTAAAACAAACCTGGAGAGTAACTCGATACATGTAGTTAAAATCTATGATGAAATTACAAAGTGAATGTAGCCTAAGTGTAATCGGCACACTTATATGCCACGCCACACTGGTTGGGAAACTCTGGTGTAGACTATAAAGAGGAAGCTTTGTGATCTCTCCATAGCATATCTTTAAAAATGATGAATTTGAACATTAGCAAGACAAGACAGAATTTATTAATGGCAATAGCAGAGCTCAATTAATCTATGTGATACAACCATTTCACACCAGTTTAGAAACGGAAACAAAGCACAAAGGTGACATGAAGTAATAGAACTCCTAGAGCTAGCAGCTACTGTGACAGCCAGTTGTCACCATGAAACCCAAAAGCGCAGTGGATAAGTTGTGTTATTCATCTGACAGACCTACTTAACCCTTTGTTAGTCATGACAATACTTTTTTTTTTTTTTTTTGCGTTTTCCACCTCACAGTGACTATTATAACATAAAACATATTTTTTTATTGACCCTAAATTTAACTAAGGTATTAAAATTCAAACATTAATCCTTCACCAATCTTACCAACATTATTTGTGACTTGGTTCAAAGTAGGTGTATGAACTCTCTGTTTGTATCATTATCGATTATTATTAGCAATTAGCATTAGCATTTCATGACCCTTTACTATCATCTCTACCATTTGGTTCAGCATGTTTTAAAAAAATTATTACATGAATAACAAAGTATTTCTAAAACATGATGAGGATTATTTATGTAAAATAGACTCTGTAAAAGTTAATAAAATGTAAAAAATCGAACTTGTGTGTTTTTTGTGTGCAAAAGAAAAGATCATACGAGCTAGCATGACCTGAAGATATCATTGACAGTGCCACCCGGTGGTGTTTTTGTGCATAACATGCTTTTTACAAAAGGGATTTAAGTCAAAGGACTTAAATTTATATTGGATACCAGGATTCAAAATTACCTCTACCAAATGGTTGAGCTGACCAACAAAGGGTTAAAATGACATGACGGGTGGGCTACGGCAAAAGGAGCGTGTGCAGTACTGACGTAGGCTGGTGGACATCACTAAGGTTTTCTACACCATATTTAGCAGCATAATTTACTGTAACATGGAATGTTTTCTCTGTGTCATTGTTTAAAATGAGCTTTTAACATAACATTGCTCGACCTCGCAGTGTGACTCGTGTTTAAAAAGCGAAGTGACTAAACCTCGCCGCTGTGTGTAAATGGCTGTGTGTGTGTGTGAGCCGACAAAGCAAGTGTTTTCTTTTCTCGGTAACTGACTTCAACCGGTTAATGCGGCTCAGTGATCGGTCAAGGTCCATTTTCTGCTTAGTCCTAATGAAGGTCATGGGGGAGGCCTATCTCAGCTGCCATTGAGTGAAGGCAGGGTACATACTGGATGTGTCAACCAGTTCATCTAAGGGCTGCAAAACAGTATTTTTATTCTGAAATTAAACGAACAAAAATAACTATTGATGCTATAAAAGGCTGGAGTAAATGTCTGTATCTAGGGCTTGGAAAAGTAATCAAAAAAGAAAAGAAATGCAATAGAGAAACTGTAATCTCTTCTTAGGACAATATTTGAAGGGGAAGCTTCTCATGGCTGTACATTTAGAAGTTTAATTCATTCTTTTAGGAAATATTATCGTGCCCTTCTCAGTTGTTAATGAATATAAATAATCCATTACACTGAGGAAGGATAGTCCATGTCCTAGGACTGTAAGACAAATATTGTGAGTAGTTGTCAAAATAATGCCTTAAGTCTATTTTATTTTGATAGTCTTTATGGAGCTGCACCAATTCTGATTGTTTTGGGCTCATTCGATTTCTACTCCAAGACCAGCCCGTCATGCATAAAAAAAAAATCAAAGGCCCTCAAGATTCAGTAAACAAGCAGTTCAATAAAGCGAGTTAGATGTTTTTTGAATGTTAGTGCTGTGTTTTCCCAAACTTTAAGGACTATTCAGTTAATGTTATAGAATAGAATAGAATAGAAAATGTATTGTCATTGTACAGTATACAACCAAATTCAGTGCACTTGCATACTGTATTATAAAAATACAGCATAATTCATATAAATTCATTAATAAGACACTAAAATACACAAACAATGAATACAAAAACATCCATTCCATTCTCATTCATACGGTGCAAGAGGTACGGTGATAAAGTGCAGCATTGCATGAGATATGATTTATGGATTACGTCTTCAGATCAGAGTTGAGTGTGGCGATGGCTTTGGGATAAAAACTGGTCATGAATCTTGTGGTGTTTGTTCTAATAGATTCTTGTCTTTTGTATACATAGGTCCTTAAGGTCTAGTGAATTAAATTTAGAGAGTATGTAACTGCAGAAATTGGGTATAATGTTAATATATTTTCATTTGTGTGTAGTCACAATAGTCATTGTGTTTTGGGTGTGTTTTTTTCATAGTTTTTTTTTTTTTTTTTTGGCATCACTATCAGCAGCTCAGAGCAGATGAAACAAAGAGGCTGTAGTGAGAGATGTTCACGTTCCCAGATTCATAAATGAAGTGTACAGCGAGTGAATCTCATCATTTATGTAAAACTTGAAAAAGGGTGAATTGAGGTGACACTGCGGCAGTCTGTTTACCAAGCAGATGGAAATGATGTTCCCTGTTTATGCTGGGCATGACACACCAACACCCTGAAGCAACATAAAGGGTGGAAGAAGGAGGGGGTAGAGAGAAACACAGTTGTTTGACAGTGATTATTCTGTTTTAAGTCGGTGGGTGCTAGAATTAGAGGAGTTTCACCACTGCAGTTTAGGCCTTTCTCGCACAACTAGACTGTCCTTAGTTATGAGGGGAAGTCCTGACACGCACACAATCCCTTCTGACAAATTGAGGCCACTGGGAAATAAAATTGCAGTGGTGGGTACAGAGCTATGACGTACTGGAGCCAACCAAGTGTCTGGACTGTTAACACTTTTTGTGACCTCTCACTGAAGTCCACTCTAGCGTCCATTCAGCGTGTCCCTTGTCCCCTACTTTATTTGTGCCCTTGTGTCCCTTTAGGCCCAGAATTAGGATTGTTGTGAGTCAAGGAGCTTCTAAGGACCTGCCAGAGATTTCGTTTTTTTTTTTTTTTTTTTTTTTCTCTTCGCAAACTGACATCAGTACCCTGCCAGGGAATGAGAGGTTTGGGCATCAAACAGCTAACCGATACGCAACACCACCATAGCGGAGCGTGACAGTTCATTGTGATTCATGGAAAATGTGCATTTGAAAGCGTGTGCTTATAGCAATTACAGCTTTATGTGTGACACATGTGCCTCGTGGGCAGCTGTAGAATACTGTGATGAAACTGTCCTTCAGTTTTAGACAGTGGTGTCAGCCCCTGGTGGTATTAGTTAGCATCTGCCTTGCTTAAGTGTCCTTGAGCAAGAAAATAAAGCCCTCTCCAAGCAGTCGAAGCTCGATAAGCAAGGGCAGGAGCAAAAATAAAACTTAAACTAATGTATTCATGAATAAAATATTACAGTCCTACTGTGTTTTCATTTGAGACATTATGATTTGCCCTCTTAGCCTAAATGAAATCCTTGTGTCTAGTACAGCTGTGATAGTCAATTAAAAACAGGTGGAGCGACCCTGGGTGGTACAGTTGAAAAATCTACAGGCTTACCAGGGTTCAACATAATAGCAGAATAAAAATGTGCATTAGGAAGCTCAGCTTGATTTAATATTCAAATTGGTCTCTTCTGTCAACACAATTAGGGTGTATTACTATTTCGAGGGAGAAATTTCACAAGCATGTACTTTGGGATTAGAGCAAGCAGAACATGTTGATCTTGTCAGCATTTCAGTCTGTGGCTTAGAGGTTTGCTAGAACACAGTTTGTGTCATTATATCTACATAACTGAAAAATGTAGGTACTTTATGCTAAAAAAAAAAAAAGTTTCTTTGTGTTGGCATTGTTTGCCTTTCAGTTCACCTCAAATGAAGGACGAATTGTGTGGGATTTTGTCAACAACATATGGGATTTGAGAAGTTGTCTTTATCTCTGTAGAGCTGCTTGTTAATTGACTGTAAAACATTGTCTTTGTACTGTTTAAGTAATATTTTAACTAAATCCTTGTATGTAGTTAAGTACATGTACATTTATAGATTCTATCAGTTGGAAGTCACACTTTTAAGGCTTTGCTATAAATATGAAAACATTGATATTTTTCAGATTTATGTTGCACATTGTGGTGCAGTGGTTAGCACTTGTGCCTCACAGACAGAAGGACCCTGGTTTGAATCCCACACCAGACCTTTCTGTGTGGAGTTTGCATGCTCTCCCTGTGTCTGTGTGGCTTTTCTCTGGGTACTCTGGTTTCCTCCCACCATCCAAACACATGTACCCCGTCTTCACCCACTGTCGCTGGATTAGGCCCCCACAGACCCCCATGACCCTAGTGAGGATAAAGCGGGTACAGATGACGAGACTTACAATTTCATTGTATTTGTACATTCTATTCTATTTTATTCAGCCATCTCTAAACTAAAAATACACACTGAAAGTAAAACGTATAATAATGTCTCAAGCTTTATTATATTGTTGTAAGTGATGTTATAAAAACTGTGGTTGGAAAAAAAGCCAAGAAATAAAGAAGCCATTAACAGATGTTCCAATGCAAATTCTCAATCTGAACAAAGTTTGTTTCAGCAAAGCTTGTATTAATATCACTTGAGATAAATATAATTCAGTTTGTTACTAATTAAAGCAACATATTTAGGTTTTTTTGCCCCACTCTTTTCACAGTTAATTTCTTATGTTTAATTTAGTGTAGTTTAGTTGCACATTATATACAATAAAGTGGTAAAATGTCTTTTAAAAAAAGGATGCTTTGATGAAACTGGTTCCTAAAAACAGGACATGGAACCTAAAAATTCGAATGAGATGTTGACTAATACTATGAAGCAAATTTGGAAGAAGTTTGGAACTATTCTAAAAAATAAGTATTTACTGAGATAACAGAAAAAAAAAATTTCTATCATTTTTCTATTAAAATCTCAGTGTAACACAGTTTTATGTCTGTGTATTCTCTCATAGGTCCACTTTGGGAATTGAATTAATTATACAAGGCAGACTGTTTTACAAAAATGACTGCTGTTGCAAAATCACTTGCAATTAGTTTATGTTTAAATGGACCAGTTTTGCATGTAACATAAGTGGACATGATGAGTTACACACGATACCAGGAATGAAACTGCCCATTAAACAAAGACCCTCATGTTTGGATTAGTAAAACCCCAAGGATTATAAAGTGAGTGTCTTTATTGGTAGTGGTATACAAGACCATTTCAAACCATGTGTTCCAGATAAAATACACTGACACCTAGGTAGCTTTTCCTGCCCCAGTTTTGCTCCTATTTTTGGCCCCAATATTTTGTTGAAAATGCATTCATTTTGGGATGGCTCACAGCAAGAGTATGTATTTTTGTGCCTTTATCTCAGGTCATCATTAGGTACGTCCTAGGGGGAAATATGTCAAAATGTCTCTTTTATTATTGGGTCTGAAAATCCCAGATGATTCCAGTGTCATAGAAGCTCAAAGAAAGAAAGTGTTTGTTCATGGTCCATGGAATATATGCCTTGAAGATTAAAAAAATAAATAAAAGCTTTAATAATCATATAAAAATCAGAAGAACTAATCAAACTACAGGCATTAATACAGGAAATATAACAAAAAAAAAAGCATCAAACATAGATAGGATTGAGATACAAATAAAAAATTAAATGTTATATTAACTGGAGTGTTTTTATGAATTTTTTAAGTAAGGATAAATACAAATAAATCAACCTTTTCCTCTTGTCTCCTCATCAGAACCTCTTCCCTTTTACAGGTTTTCCTTTGTTACACATTATATCTTAGACTAAGATCCCAAATATCCACATTTCCTCATATTTTATCCTGTGCTCCACTTCTTTGCTTATTGCTTATGTCTCTGCAGTATTCAGTAAAGTAGATAGGACACGCCACTTTCCAAGCCTTTTCCTGTTACTAGTGTGAGTGTTCTCTGGGCTGATACATCCTTCATGCTGATGAAATTGCCCTTTGCTATTTCTATCTCTTTCACGTCTGCCTCACATCTTCCATCCTCTGTTATTATCTGTCCCAGGTATTTTGGACCGCTAATCTGCAATTCCATCACATGTCTGAGCATTTTCTGAGCACAGCAGCAGTCTTTTTTTTTTTTTTAAACAAACATTTACATTGCACCGAATATATGATGGAATAAATATGATATTATACTTTAATTTGACTGATTCTGGAAACTTTTTACACATTAGATTAGATTAGATACCACATATTTGATTGCAGAGCGCTCAGAGGAAATTAAGGGCAAGAAATACCACAAGAAAAAAAACAATACAATATTTATATCAAAAAAATGTTTGAAGTACAATAATAAGTGGTTACTATTGCAACAACACATCATCAGTAGAGTAAAACTAACCTATCTCACTACGGTCTAAACTCAGTTCACGTTCCCTGTTAGTGGGTGAACAATCCAACGCTTGGTGAATTCCGACATCGAAGGATTAAAAAGCGACGTCGCTATGAACGCTTGTTCGACACAAGAGAGTTATCCCTGTGGGAACTATGGTAACGGTAAGCGTACCGTATCGTTGCCATTTAGGAGGAGCCAAACAGTGACAACAGTGCCAGATGGTGATTGGTTGAGAAAAAGTGTCATGGCACAGCACGGCGAAATTGTAAGAACAACAAACGCTGCCATTTTTAAAGTCCATTTGCGTCGGAAAAGAAGAGAAGACGTCTGGCAATGGAGTTTGGAACGAACCCAACCCCACGCAGATATTATGGCTTATTTTAGTATTGATCCAGCTGATGTCAGTATGTCTATGTATGTGCTGATGTCAGCATATCAAATGCCTCTACATATGTGATAGGTTTGATGTAAATTAAAGCAAAATAATTTTTTATGTACACATTAGAAATGTCACCATTTATAACTAAATTAGAGGACATTTCAAAAAATAAAATGCTTTTTCACATGTAGACTGGGTACACTAGTGATCAATAAACTCAAGTAGGTACAAATTTGATCAATAGTTTTGTTTTGTTTTTCTGCTACAGACATTTGAGATTTCACCCATTATAAGTAAATGGGGAATAAATGATTTTAAAAATGTATAAAAAATTGGAACCTTGACCTACTGTTCCCAAAATATAATGAGATCTATTATAAATCCAATTTGGTATGAATACAAGCAGTTGTTTTGCTGCTAGGTAGTTAACAATTAAAGAAGAAAACAAACAAACTGAAATAAAAACAATACCCCTTCCCTCCTTTTTGGGAGACATGCTGCTAATAAGTAGAAGAAGTAGCAGCTTATTATGATATAACAATAGAATGTTATCGTATATAGTTTAATAATCACAAAAAAAAAAATCAGTAGTAGTATCTTGTGGGTCCATCAGTTATAAATGGTGTTTATACAGTATTAATACAACCTGTCATCCTCTGGTGATTCTGAAATTAACCCCCACCTTCTGTTTTTTAAGTGGTGTACTCGCACAGGATAAGTCTGGTTTGATTCCAGTTTGCTGATATTATTCTTTGGTTCTCTTGTCGAGCCTCAGCATTTACAGATAAATGTTATAAGATAGAAAAAAAAAAAAAAAAACCTCCCACTGTATCCTGTCATGCATGTCATCCCTCTCATCTTTTGAGATGAAGGATTTGAGTTGCTCTTTCAGGAAATTTCCATGTTATATCGTAATGTGATGCTCCTGAATTTCCATGTAAAACAGTTATACAAATTTCATTTATCATCACTAGCGCAGTCTTCAGATTTGTCAGCTTGGAAATAGGCCGAAATAAGAATGTGCGGGGGGAACTAGAATGTTTCAAATCTAACCAAGACACAGCGATTTTGTTTAGAAAGGACAAATATTATCTCAGGGCATATATATATATATATATATATATTTGTGTTTAAATCCTGTAGGGTAGGTAATTTATGGTTTGAATTTCTACTTACAAATTACAGTTGCAAAAGAGTAAAATCACAAATGATCTCCACAATTTCTAGGAATTACAAAGATCCTTAACCCATAAAGACCCAAACATTCACCTTTAACCTACTGTAAACCATCTGTTAATTCACTAATTGAATCAATTCATGTCAATAATTGGTGTAAAACACAGTTACTCATCTTTTTATGGTCATCAGATATGACCCATTTGGACATTTAGAGGCTCTGTAGTAACAATGGAAAGATTCACCAGTAGAGGTGAAAGTAACTAAGTAAAAGTACTTCCTTTGGTCTACTGAAGTATAGTTTTTTGGTATCTGTACTTGACTTGAGTATTTATTTTTTTTACTTTTACTCTCTACATTTTTGTATAAATATCTGTACTTTATACTCTTCTCTTTTCTCAGAATGGACTCATTATGTTTTTCAAACTAGACAAATGGGACAGTATTAAAAGTAAGTTGGAAATCAGAAATTGTGACGTACTATGTCATAATATTGACTTTTTATCTCAGAATTTTCACTTTTTCCTCACGACTGAGATTTAAAAAAAAATCTCATCATGCTTTTTTTTGCCTCTTGAATTTTTCCTAAATGTTCTGTCCATATCCACTAAAATGAGTACCGTGACCCAATAAAATACATCATCTACACAGTTACTCACTATTAAATACTTTAGTTTTGGATATATTTGACATTTTTCAAGTTTTTCCTCGTTAAATAAGTATTATGTCATCTTGAGCAAAAACCAAAAAAAAAGCAGTTTTACTTTTTACTTTTTTCCAATTCAGAAGTTGTAGTTTTTTTTTTTTACTTTTATTTCAGTAAAGGAGTTGAATCAGTACTTCTACTTTTACCAGAGTATTTTTACACACGAGGAGCTGTACTTCTACTTAACTACAGAATGCAAGTACTTTCACCACCTCTGTTCACCAGTAACATCCATTGTTGGACCAATGACAATAGACTATTAGTTTTCTCTATATTTGGTGTAAAACAGTTAAATATAAAGAGAAAAAAATAATTTGGAAATGCCCCAAATGTCCTATTGGGTCTTTATTGGTAAACTAATACTAGTCAATAGGGATTAATATAGATCAAATAATTTTGCAGAGATGTCTTCTACCAAATATCTGAAATGCTTTTTTTTGTGGAATCAAATTAATGTAAATAAAATAGAAAACAACTACTTTAATAAAATGTATATGACACATTTAACCCATAAAGACTCAAACATCCACTGGCAGCTAAAATGATCTGATCCAAATAGTTTAATATCCTTTTATCTTTTATCTATGAATCCTGTCAATGTATGTGAATAATTGGTGTAAAATGTAATTTATCATTCTTTCATGGTCATCAGATATGATCCATTTGGATGTTCAGAGGCTCTGTAGTTGCCATGGAAATACCAGCATTGATTGATTGATTGATTTTGAACATGCAATGAAATCCTAATGTGAACAAGTAAAGCATAAATCTTTGGTACAAGACTGTTAAATATTCCCATTCTCCATAAAATATTAATTACATGCACTTAATAAACATTATTCATGAGTAAAACCTATAGAGTTTGATAAATCATAGTAAATGGTAATGCTTCATTTATGATAAATTAATGACATATTTTAGTGAAAAAGTCACTTTTTCTGCAGTTATCTCTGTCTTTGATATGATAATATTTAACTTTAATGTGAATTTTTATGATCGTCTACATCAGGGGTGTCAAAGTCATTTTAATTCAGGGGCCACATTCAGCCTAATATGGTATAAATTGGGCTGCACCAGTAAATAGGATAAAAATGTTGATGCCAAAAATGTCTTTTTTTTTAGAGGGGAAAAATAAGGCTTAATTTTCCAATAAAAATGTTTATTTTTACAAATTGTATGTGAAAATAACACGAACAAATATGAACAACCTGTCAATTCTTTAGAAAAATAAGTGCAATGTTGAGGATATTATGCTTTACTTTATCATTTATACATGTGCATCACATTACCACACTCAAAAAAGAATTAAAAACAGCTGTCAGATCTAACTGAAAAAAATTGTGTTTCCTGATGTAATAAAATCCAAACCAAAAAATAATAGAAAATAATACATGGGGTGTTTTCAAACCTGTAATTGAAGTAACAACTGTTACCTAATCCTCTGTAACATATTATCAACATTGAAAAACCATATTTTTTTGTCATCTTGAATTCTTGATTTTCCATGTTTATGTGGGGGTGGGAAAAGTGTCTATTCAACTGTGCCCTTAAGCAAAAAACAAACTCCTTTTATTTTAGCTCCTTCTCTCCCTGAGGACATAAAAGCTGTGAATGAAGCGTCTCCTAGGGAGGGTTTTAAAGGGTTAACCCGAGGATACGTTTTCACTGTGGTAGCCTGTTATGTGATGTTGCCTCTGCAGTGGAGTTGAAACGTGTGATGACTGTGGGGCCAGAAGCTTGGAGTAAAAAAAAAATAAAAAATTAAAAATAGATGAAAACTAGAGTGGTGTTGATAAGCGGTGGAAGACGGAAGGAGCTTTTGCCGGAGGCAGGAGAGAGTTTTGGGCTGTGGCACAGTGTACCCCATGTGCTTAAACGACCATTCAACCATCAAACCAGGGGGAAAAAACAATGTTAACTTCCTAACAAAGCCTGCGTCGTGTCCCCTTGATAACTGTGCGTGAGCTCATGAGCAATTCAGCCAAGGCTTAACTAAAGAAGACTGTTTTCATTAAAGCATCAGCGGTTATTAGGCGAAAAATAAATGCATCCACCACTGTCAGATTACAAACACAGATATCTTGCTGCAAAGCCAATCTTTTGCACATTTTTCTTGATGATCTTTAATAAAAACACGGTGCGTATCATCACCTCTACTCGAAGTGAGTGCCAGGGTTTATAGGAAACCGTGCCGATGGTCATAGAGCTGCTGTAGGCCAGGATTATTTTATGGTGTTATGTTCTTTTGTGAAATTGCATTTAAGGCCTGTTGTATTGACTTTGTGTGGAGCTTCAGATCGCTGGCAGGTGGCCACTGTCTGTCCATTATTTGTAATTGAATACGTTGTAAAAGGTTTTTGCCATGGTGCACATACCCTCAGCTACCCACAAAGCCTTCCATGTATATGCTTGTGCATAAATAAATAAATGAATAAAACTATCATCTAATAGAGACGCTACTTTAAAGTGTGCAGCTGAAAATGGTTGGACTATTGTAAATGTATGTGTTTCAGTTACAGTAAGAGAAATGTACCTTAGAATCTATTGTATTCAACCCAGTGCTACTTTAGTGTTGGCTCCCAAATTATTTTTTCTCTGCATGCAACATTTTTTTTTAATGATTTATCACCACTTACCATAATGTTATCATCTGTATTTCATGGGTTTTTTTTCCCCAGTGAAGAGCAGATAATTTTCTATCTTTAAATCACTGTCTATGTACTTAACCATCATGATGAGATGATATTTGAGTGGTTATTATATTTAAAAAAAAAAAAAAGATAAAACTTACTTTTTCAGTAAAATATACCATTAATTAATCTTAAGTGTGTCCATCTACTGTCATTTATCAAGTTCCATGAGTTGATGAGATGAGAAGAGCTTCTGAACATTTAAATGGGACATATATGATGACCATGAAAATATGTAAAACTGCATTTTGGAAAAATTATTTACATTTATTAGTGAAATTAGTGGATAAACAGTTATTAAACTGTTTAGATAAGTCCACAGGTGTCCAACTCCAGTCTTGGATGTTTTACATGTTTCCCTCTTCCCCATGATTCAGTTAAAAATGTAACTCCTGAGACTTTGGCAGTTACAATAATAATAATAATAATTAAAATAAGCAACAAAATGAAGAAAAATGGCCAAAGTTATCAATAAAATGAACAAATATTTATAAAGTAACAAAATAATTAGTAAAATGAAGAAAGTAAAATGGAACAAAATTAAAGAAATAAAAGAAATAAAAACATTTAGAAAAATAAACAAAATGAACAAAAATGAATAAATATTTACAAAATTATAAATAAAGAGAAATTTGCAAAAATACAATACAAAACAAAGCAAACAAAATAAAAACAGATCTAGTATTGAAATTTGGTCCCAATAATTTTAATTTAGCCTTTTACTAAATTAGTTTCATTTTGAAAAATGTTCCATGAACAGTAAAAAAAAAAAAATAGGAAAACAGTTGAATTTTTCTGAATATTTAAACTAAACCATCCACAATAGTTCTTTTTCTTTTTTTTTTTTTAGTAAATTTTTTGAAAAACTTTCTATGTTATTTGTAATTTTATAACCATTTCTCAGTTTCTGTTAATTTTCTTAATAATTTGTTGTTTATTTTACTACATTTAGTTTTTATTTTATCATTTTTGTTTTCTTTAATTTTGTTCCATTTGTATTGAGGGTTAAACTGAATTATGTGAAAAAGAGAAATATCCCAAACGTACAGGACACCGGCCCTCAAGGACGGACATTTGACACCTCTGGATCAGCAGATGCTTTGGTTCACTGGTGTATATTTGGGTCTTTTTGGGTTAAACTCTCGTTCCGTTCACACTTTACAAATAGAAGTGCATATTATTACCGAAGTGTAGACACATACAACCACACCTGTTCTCATTTCCAGCTGGTCAGTGTTCTATAATAACACCACTGGCAAACCATGGGGCTTTGGAAAATATTTTCTCATAAAGCCAAAAAACAAACAAAACCCCCCCCCCCCCCATCATTATTACAGTATTTAACATGATTGCAGCTATGGTACCTCTTTACTTCCACAATGGAGAAGTAACCTTGTTTCTGCAAATTATAGCTCTCCATTACCTACATTAGACACCTGTTGATGTTTTGGCATATTCCCTTTGTCGTGAAGTAAACGTTCATAGTGAGGTAAAGCTGTCTTTTGAGCAGGGGTAAAGATATGTTTCCTCTTCTCAGTCCTAGACAGACCAAACTGATAAACATGTTGTAGTGCGTTTGCCTCCCATGAACTTGATGATTGCCACTCTAACCTTTTTTTTTTTTTTTTTTTCTCCTTTTCACAGGAACAGTGTTGTGTTTCCGAGACTTGCACTCTGCTTGGGTAGTGAACTGAATAAAACCCTTAAGGGACTCCTTTGCTGTCATAAGTGCACACACGTTTGCTCTCTTCAGTGATGCGCCTGCACCTTCGCTGTTATCGGTTCTGAAAGATCTTGACATGCAGACACTGACGCAGATCTAAGAAGTGATAGCAAATGAAATGCCATTAAATTCCGGTAAGGCTACTGTCAGTATGTCTGAAGGAGGTACCAATTACTCTTATCACAAAGCCTTGTCATAAAATCCTATAAGGGAAACGTAGATTAGAAAATATTTGCCATTAATCAATGATTAAGAGCATGTATGAATTTGCGTGTATAGTGAATCTACTAATGGTTCATTCAGCTTCTAATGTTTATCGTAACCCTTCAACTTTGATATTACACTAAAGGCGAAGACGCACCAAATCCACTGACATGATCGTTGCCAGAAAAGGGAACCCAACTGATCAATCAACTCCCATCTCCCTAACACTGTAAAAAAAAAAAAATACACCAAATTGACTAATGACTTGAGTGTACCTTCTACACTTGCATCACACATACTGTCTCCGTAACAGCAGGTGGTGCTAATCTGTATTGTCCCAAAAACAACAAACAAACAAACAAAACAAAATGTGGAAAATGACATCTTTCTAGACCAAACACAGAGTTTGCTGTTGTCATTCATTGTCAGCAGATAGTGTGAAGTGGTCCAGAGGGATTGCTGTACTCGTTGAAACGAAATGGTGAGTAATAAGAAGGCACTGGTGTTGTCAGCTCTTGGGCTTCTTCTTGTGGAAGAAGAAAAATTCTGGTCTTCTTTATTTTTTAATAGTCTAATCTTTTTTATTGAGACACATTTTCAGTGTACACATCCTGTCAGCACAGATATAAGCCACGGCTCAATTGGTGGGTCGTCCAATGACCGAAGGGTTGGCTGGCTGGGCAGTGGGTCTGTATGGGTTAAAGCGTGTTCTAGTAGATCACACTGGTCTACAAGTAAAATGCTTCCGGAATAAAAATGACATTTTATCATATATATGTTAGTGATAAAGAAAACTCAAGTCTTAAATTACAAAAAAAATAAAAAATAAAAAATTACTGGTTGGCTCTGGCTCAGCCGGCTCTGGCTGTCCACATGTTGAAGTGTCCTTGGGCAAGACACTGAATCCTGACTTAGTCTCCCAGTAGGACTGACGGAACCTTAGAAACCTACTGGTTTAAGAGTGTGTGTGTGAGGCTTATGTAAAGCGCCCTACATTGTGTTGGTGTATCTTCACCCTAAACCTCGCTTGCATTTTATTGTTTAATTTGATCTTTGTCCTTATCTCCATGAGACAGCGTGCAGACATGTGTATATATTACCTACACAACCAAAAAGCCATATGGTGTTAACTAAAGTCCTTGTGTAAATCCAACAGGTGGAGGAGACTAGTGATGTGTTCCAGGAAGTGCTCTCCTTTTCATACACTATGAACACTGTGCATTCCATGAATAGTGTATGAATTTTCAATGAACTAGTGCAGTTCCAAATGGAACACTCTCTGGCGTACTTGCCAGAAATGACAGTCACACGATTTGTCTTTGTCATACAGCCCACCATAATTAAAAATAAATAAATAAATAAATAAAAATGGATGCGGTTTACAATAAATTCAAGACAATGCAGGTAACATTAAGAACCACCGCTCCCTCTTCCACAATGATTTTTTTCTTGTTTGGAATAAACACAGTAGATCCAAAATGGCATCTGTGTTTAGTGAAAAAAAGTTTCTGTTGTTCGACACTCTACATTTTGATCGTTAGGAGTGCACCATCCAGGTACTTGAAGCGCACTACATTTGGCTACTGTTGTAAGTGTGAATGTACATACGCCCCCAAATGAAGCATTCCCAGTGCTTAAGTGCACAGTTTGGAACACACCCTATATGTTGGTATAATGGTCCTGATTGGACAAAAGCTGATCACATGCTTTACATCCATTCTGGATTCTTGAAAGCATCTGTTTCTCAATTGAGGCAACTTGGCAACCCAAGTCAATTCTAATCTCATTATACCTGAGCCCCACATCTACAGTAGGAAGTGAATGTAACAATACATAAATAAATAAATCCAGTTAAAATAGCCTCAAAAAACTTGACATGAACAGCAGGATGAGTATTATATCCTCATAATTCATTTCAGAGACTTTTTTTGCTTAAATGAATAAACAGCTCCTCTGCTGAAATTACTATTTAGCACGACTGCAGGTAACCTTAGTTGAGGGCTATTGGAACAGAATGTCAACAGTAGGAGTGTGTAACGTGACAAAAATGAACATATTCATGTCATCTTAGTGTTGATTGAAAGGTTTAAGGGCATAGTTGACAGACACAGGAGGGAAAACACTCACTGTTCATTTGTTTTAGTGCAGGTAAAATGACAGTGAATGAAGCAGGACTTGGGAGTGAGCAGGATTTTCTAGGGACATCCTTATCATCTATTCTTGCATTTGTCCAAGCGAAGGTTTGAAACCCTGAAATTCAGCGGATTAATGTCTGCTGTGATAACCGACAGGATGCGCCATTGGACTTGGAAGTGCAATCCCCAGATTTACTGATCCGTGACGCCCTTGCAGAGTATTCCATTTATATCTTAGGAAGGGAATAAAATGGAAATAGCTAAATCACATAGATGATAAATGGGAGGGTGGCTGTAAAAAAACGTGCAGTATTTTTTTACATTTTTTTTTTTAAATGCTTACTGTAGAGTTAGAGTAGAAATTGGGAGTAGAGGCACAAGCAGGGCCAACTTTATCCTCCTTCCTCCAAGAGCTGAGAGGGCACTTGATTCATCAAAGAGGGGTCAGGCCGCCCTCATCACCACCAGGTGGGTTTCATTAAGTTGTCATTCTCCAGTGTAGAGAGCACACTGCCTGTGTGCGGATGTTACCCACACCGGCTCACTGTGTTCACTGGAAATTATAGTGGCAGTCTCTTTATTTGACATTCTCTTATGCTACCCAGTTTGATGAGAGCATTGTTGCAACATAGTCAAATCAATTTATTTTGCTCTTTATTTGTTAAACAAGTTACATTCCGATCAATAACTCTGTTGAATGAGATTTGATACCGACTGTAGAAATAACTTCAACACACGACACTCAAAAAAATAAATAAAAAACGACAGTGACACATAAACAATTGTTATCGATTCACGGCGTCGTCTTGCAAAACATGTTGTACAAGTCAGTGTAAAATACATTTTAAAAACTCAGTGTGTGTAATTTGGTGACATCTGGTGGTGAAGGGCTAGATTACAACTAAGTTAATAACAATGGGCTGCAAGGTCAGTCATTATAAATGGTATTTGTTTTGTCCATTTTTGGGCCATTTGAAGAGATACTCAAACATAGAACATGACAGTAGTGCATAGAGACAGATGTTTTAATCCCTTTAAAGAAAGCAAAATAAACTGACCAACCAAAAGTAGGTACGAAATGTGGTGACAAAAACTCAGCAACTATTGATTTTTATGCAGTTATTACGAAGTTATTATTTTGTTCTGGGCCAGTGAAGAAGAAGATACAAAGAATAAACCAGAGAAAGATGATAACAAAGGTATTGGTTCTAAATATTTTAAGCATCTTGAAGGTTAGCTGATTATTCCTTTTTCCATTTTCATTGTCACCTGTCTAGGATAATTCTAATCTCTGCCGTTTCCTGTAAGGGCGGCTGTGGCTCAGTTGGTAGAGTGGGTCGCCCAATGACCGAGAGGTTGGCGGTTTGCGTCCCGGCTCTGGCTGTCCACATGTGTCAAAGTGTCCTTGGGCAAGACACTGAACCCTGACTTAGGCCCCCTGTAGGACTGACCTTAGACCTTAGAAACCTACTGGCGTATGAGTGTGTGTGTGAATGGGTGAATGAGAGGCTAATGTAAAGCGCTTTGAGCACCATGAAGGTGGAAAAGTCCATTTACCATTTATGAATCAGTCTTAAAATGTAAAAGGTCAGTGTGAATTCCCTTTGCCTTTAGGGTCAATAAAACAGAAAAGGCTCTCATTACCACCAGTGTTTATTTTGTCTGTTCTGGGCGTCTTAGTTAAGGGTTTAATAACTGTGGTCTACACCCAAGACACAGTTGGTGACTGTAAGGCAGTTTAATACAGGATGTTTGTTACCTGCTGTTGAACACAAAAGGAGTAGAAGTCTGTTCTGAGCCATTGTTGGAACATTTCAGTGAAATATACTTTGGGGGGGGGGGGGGGGCGACCCTCATTCTAATATAACGAAAATGCAATTGTTATTTTCAGGTGATTGCTGTTGAAATTCTAATTATGTATATTGTGCAAAGCTCTGTAATCCGGTTGTTAAGTCTTACGCTGCCATGAAACTCATTTCCAGGTCCAAACAGTCTATAGTTTTGGAGCTTGGAAGTGTATTCATTGTAAATTCGCTCTCTAATGAAGCATCAGTAGGGATGGGAAAGGCCTAAATGCATTTATTTAACCCAAATACAGTTATTATTGCAGTTTTCCATTGTCAGACTTTACCTGCAATAGTGTCTTTATTACTTCAGGTTCAGTTCCAGCCGTGCATCGTTTCACTTTGTGCTCAGACATAAATTGATATTTCTTTTATTGCTTCTTGAACTGGACTGCACACAGAGAGTGCCGGCAAACCAAACATGACATGTAAAGAAGTAAAACTCTCCATAAAAGCTTTCTTCTCTATCAGGAGTATCCACACAGATCCACTTGGAAAGGTGCAGTGGGAAGTAATGTTCGCACTGCACTGTTCTACTCTAAAATATTCTACTAAACAATCAGACTGAAGCTATTTTGATTGGAACCCCTCACCAGGTCCAGTCCTGGTCCAGATCATACTGTTCTCAACCTGTTATTAAGCTTGGCGTGAAACCAGACCCACACCTTACATTTGAAAACCACATCAAAATACCTGTCTAAAATACAGTAGATTTCTTCCATCTCAAAAACATCTCCAAACTACGTCCCTTTTTCAGTCACCCAGATGCTGGAAAGCTTGTCCACACCTTTGTCTCTTTGAAGCTTGGCTATTGAATGGTCCTTCTCTGTGGGATCCCCAACAAACACATCCATAAACTCCAGTCCATACAAAATTGCGCTGCAAGTCTTCTTAAATAGACTCATAAACAGGACCACATCACTCCCACTCTATAAAATAGTCCTCATAACCTTCAACTGCATCCATAGAAATGCCCCAGAATACCTTAAGGACCTCCTCACCCATCAGACGTCCTCCCATAGTCTTCAACCCCACAGACCCCCCTGGACTTCTTTAAAAAAAAAAAAAAAAAAAAAAAAAAAGGACTGAAAATGTTTCTTTTTAGACAGGCTTTTTATGGCACACATGATTCTTAGTTTTATTTTATGTATCCCCAATAAAGTGTTTTATTTGCTTAGTCTTTTATCCCTGATATAGTGTTTTAGCTCAGTCCTTTATTCCTGACTCACTGTTTTATTTTGTTTTAATTTTATTTTTAAATTTTCCTCTATGTAGCACTTTGGAATTCCACTGAATGAAAAGTGTGTTAGAAATGCATTGTATTATTAATATTAATATTATGTTGTTGTTGTTTGGCTAACATGCTAATGTTAGCGAGTGCCAAACATGTTTTTTCTCCCTCAATAAAGTCTCTTTATGATCACATGCAAAATGGTTTAATGACAAGTGGATGTACTTTCACCATACTACAGCAGACTGAAGACATGGCTTAACAACTGGATTTCACCCTTCTAAATGTTACATGCTGAGTCTTAAAGATGTTTGTATGAACCAGAGTTATCATATAACCCCTTTGTTTTATGTAAAATTAATTGCCATTTATGCTCTTTGGATCTTTAAAAAGAGTGGCATAATGAACTTTTAGAATTAGTTCATCCTGTAACCTGAGGTCAAAGTTTTCACATTTAAAGATCATCACAGCTCAGACAATGAAACCGTATATGAAACTAAAGGTATGCTGATTTTACGTAAATGTCCCTCTGACATATAAATGTGTAACTCACAGTGGTTAGTATGATGGATGTTCTGAGTGATCAGCTAAGTGGTGCAGTGGTTTATGAAGTCCAGAGGTTTAAAGGCGCTGCAGAAGCAGCTGCATCAGCAGGAGCATGTGTATAATGCACTGTGGGTAACAGGACTTCCATTGTGTAATAGACGCAGATGCTCTGCTCAAGTGTGACTGTTGTGTAGGCCATTATTACCAAAATAACCTCCTTGTCTAGCAATTATTGAGGAAAAATAAAGTGCACCAGGATGACTGCTCAAAATAAAAAGGAAAATATTCATGCAAAGATGGAGAGAGATTGTGTTGGCATCATAAACAATTCTTTAAATGTCACAATCTAAAAATCTATCCTCTTGAATGCTAAGATTTTGGTGCATTTGTATTTCAAATGGCAGTCTGTTTGTGGGACCTCAGATAAGCATTTACTTAATATTTGTCAGATTTAGGAAAAAGCCTTGAAGACTGTGCAGAAGAGGAAAAGCAAACCGTCAGCATTGGAAAAATACAGATTTTGTGGCTCACAGACACTGCTAATGGAAATTTTATGCTGCCATTGGACCCTTTACAGAAAAGGAATAAATTCACAGCTACAGCACTGTGTAAAACAAGAATGGTGAACTGATGATTGAAGCAATTAGTGCCATTTAATTTAATTGTCCATATATTCCTGTTTAATTGCTCTGCTCATCCATGTCAATCCATTGGGTCTAAGAAAAGGAAGATGTTTACAAACTGTGAATGTCACTTGAGCCTCATAGAAATTTATGGTACTGACACTGCACTGCATTTTACATAAACTCTGGAAATAATTTAAGCTAAACTGTTTATTAGCTACGTGACTTTGAGTTTCAGGTCAACCAAGTCCATATAGTAAAGTGGGGTTTGGTGGTGAAATATTGGTCTGCTACAAACTACCAAGGCAGTTTCTATCAGGTCACCGTCACATACAGTATATTTTACACATTTTCTCTCCTTGTGGAGAAATTACTTCCTTTCTGCAGCCACTGCTGACAGAATACAGTGTCCCCGTATTAAGCAGACTCTTCAGTTTACTTTCACCATACCAGGAAATGCATCACATACTTTACTTTATTTTGTTTGGAGGGCACAAAGTGCAGTCATTAAAAAATGAACCTGTCATATGTGCTATTTGCATACCCAAGTCTGCATATGGCTTATTGAGGTTTCGGAAATAAAGTAATGGTTCATTAGCGACACTGGTTTATTTCTCGGATCCATCGAGGCTTTAACTGTGATGATACTGCAGTGACATCATTTGATAAGTTAAACGACATCATTATAATAACTATGTGCTGTGTATTTTTTATGGGACCCCTCTTGCGGTGCACAGAAACAAAGCATTGAGGTTTGTCTTTACTAATCACGCTGCCAAGGCTGCTGATTACAGCCACAATAATCAATGTGACATCCTAAATTGAAAAAGGAGAGAAGCTGAAAAACGAAAATTCACATGACCAGTGAAGGATTCTTACCCATAACGTACTCCAATACCAGATGATCAGATGAGAGATTTTATTTGTCAAGACTTATAATTACATTTTTAAGCAGCAGTAAATCAGGTATGTCCTCGTTTGTGGTTGCGGCTACCTATTGGAAAGAGATCAGGATGAAATATTGGTATTGCTGCTCTGGGCTGAGAAGATGCTTGTTTCAGCATGTTGTGCATGTCACCCTTCCCACCACAGACCCAATCAATGCAGGCTTGACAAATCTCCCATGGACTGGGAATCATATTTTCAAGTGGTTGAAGGGCATTTTCTCACCCTGACTCTCTCAGTGACCCAGCACCAGCTTGCATTTACAACCTTTCACATCGTTTGAAACGTATAATCCACTCTGTATTCACACACTGACTCGAGGATGTCATAAATCTCCACATGAACTCCATCTGCCATGAGAAAAAAATGGTATAATATCGGATTAGGCTTGATTGTAATGTCATATGTGTATAGAATAAGGATTTAGAAACTGAAATGCTCTAGTGTTGTACGTCCACATAACATGACCATTTTCTACATGCATTTATTTGTATTTGTATTTTTTTTTTTTTTTGCCGTTCTGCTGCCAAGACAGAACTGGTTATGCCATATTTATTTATGCAGCTCATTTAAAAGCACAACACATTGTTGCTTAAACCGCTGCATAAATATCAGACAGACAAGCCTGTTTGGATCAATTAAATAACAAATACCAACAACAAGTGAACCAATAACTAATACAATTATTCAACAAAAAATTATTAGCACCCCGAAAACACAGGAGAAAATGGTAATTCATTCCAAGTAATTGTCTCACATGTGACCTTTTTACTAATCATTTTTAAGTATGTAGTTTTTCACAGCTCCAACTTGCAATGAAATGGCTCTAAAATGTAAGTTTGTCCTCATAGTAGATGCATACATTGCATGTTTGGCATTCACTGCAAACTCCTGTACACCGTGTTATTATATTCACATTGTAGGAATAGTCCAAGAGATAATTATGTGTGGTTTGCAGACAGACTTTCCTTATTAGACAGTTCATTTAGCAATAATCCATCCCAGTATAAATGTGAATCATGGCGTATTTAATCAATTTTCCCCTATAAACCATGACAAACGTATATTGTAACAACATTTTTCTCGTGAGCAATAGATTAACACTGGTCAGAAAACCACTATTGGTGAAACAGCAGTCCTGATCTGTGTTGCTGCTGCTGCTGCTGCTGACGGAAGTACAGTCACTAGTTGCTTATTTTGATGCAATTGCATTTGGGAAAGATTTATTCACAAAGCAGTGGGCATTTCCGGAGTAGGTTTTTTTTTTTTTTTTTTTTTTTTGGTTTTGATTTGATTTGCAAAACATAACTATGTGTTTAACCTGAGCAATTCTTAAATGCAGGCAAACTTTAAAACATAGCTGAACGAACATCCTACATTTCCTATATTTTGACAGTTTCTTCAGACGTTCCCCTGCTCACCCAGTGCACATGAATGCACCTGATGTGTAGGCGTATAAGTGAATGTTATAAATTCTTTGACCCGTGATGATCAGCCATACGAACCAACTGTGATGTTCAAATCCTGCTTCTCTCTTGCAGTTATTGCCTTTGGGTGTTAGATCTGACACATGCTGGACTTTGACATGAGAATCGCTCAGACCATATACATGTAAGTTCACAAAGGAACATTGGAGAAAAAGAGTCTAAATGAACTTTTAATGGAATTGCGTTATTTTTGAAGCACTGCTTCAGTTTGTCATTAAGACCAATAATCACTTTTTCATAACATTGATGCTATAAATGTGGATATAACTGATTTCATAAGTGACCATCTTTCACATCAGTCTGCCAGAATGATTACCTCATTAACAATTTTTCCATAAATTAAGATATATATTCTATAAGTAATCTGTAATTTCTGTAAACAAACAAAATAAAAGAAATACATAAACTAGACAAGCACTCTGAGAGCGTAGACCCCCCCCCCCCCAAATGAAGAGAGGTCTGTCAAGGAGGTTATGTTCTTACCGGAGTTTATCTGTCTGTCTGTTTATCTGTCTGTCTACCTGTCTGTTTATCTGTCTGTCTGTTTATCTGTCTGTTTATCTGTTTGTCTGTCTGTCTGGTTGTCTGTTTATCTGTCTGTCTGTTTATCGGTTTGTCTGTTTATCTGTTTGTCGGTCTGTCTGTCTGCCTGTCTATCTGTCTGTCTGTTTATCTATTTAGCTCTCTGTTTATCTGTTTGTCTGTCTGTCTGCCTGTCTGTTTATTTGTCTATCTGTTTATTTATCTCTCTGTTTATCTGTTTGTTTATCTCTCTGTCTGTCTGTCTGTCTCTGTTTATTGTCTGTCTGTCTGTCAGTTATTTAGCAAGATAACTCAAAAAGTTATGGATGGATCTTGATGAAAATTTCATGACATGTTGGGGGTGTCACAAGGAATAAATGATTTTGGTGATGATCCAGAAGTGATCCTGGATTCTGGATCACGTTCAAGGATCTCTTCCAGATCATCACCAAAATCATTTATTCTTTGTGACACCCCCAACATGTCATGAAATTTTCATCAAGATCCATCCATAACTTTTTGAGTTATCTTGCTAACTGACTGACAGACAGACAGACAAACAGATAAACAGACAGACAGACAGACAGACAAAAACATAACCTCCTTGGCAGAGGTAAAATGTTTTGGATTTTCCTCTGGTGCAGTTGTTGCACCAGGTGTGTTATTTTTCCTCTAAAATCTGTATATTTTCCAATAATGTTTCCAAAACAAAACACACAGGTTATATTTTTTCGACATCATTAACAGGAGAACAAAACAAATGCTCATGGGTGGGGTAAGCACAATGCAAATTCCCATGTGCCACAACAACGAATAATTACAGAATACAGTGATAATAGAAATGTGAAGGATTTGACCTACAATTTAGCATGACCATAAATGACAACAAAATGCGGTCGCTAACACTGACTCTGTTTGGCTTCAAAGCTGTGAAAAAAACATTTAGCTGTTGAGACTAATCATAATAGGAGGATATTTTTATTTGAAAATGTTGCCTTGCCCGAAGGTCTTTATTCTCCTGAATATGGAAGATTGATTGAATTCTTTCCTTTCTTGGCCGTAACTTATAAATGGCTTGGTAGAAACAGAGTCATGCAGCTGAGTCTGTGCTGAAACTGTTGATGATTTGAAGTCCAGGTAGAAATAACATCATTCCATTATATTCATATGATTCATTCACTGGGGTAATAGTATAATTTGAGTGAAATGTGTGACCCCAAAATGTCAAAAAGGGAAGACATGTCACAGAGGTTTTAGGAGTCTAATCTCCAAGTGGCCAGAGCTGTATCTGAAATGTAATATTAAAGCCAAATTATTGGAGACACTGCAGGAATATTTAAGATTTGACATGTTAGCAGGGTCTTTTATCTGATAAGGAAAAACAGATAGTCTGTGTGGGGTTGCAACGACCGATCAAAGGTGGTTAAGAAAGATAAATAGGGGAATGTCATGACCTAAATGTGGGACAGCGCAAGAAAGGGACAGAAATAAAAGCTTGAATGTGACAACAAAACCAGTTTCCTCCAGAAAATGATGGTGCAGCTGCACGCAAATGAAAACACTGAAGCTGCCAACCACACTCTTAAACTTTCAAGGTGATACCCGATTCTTTGTATCAGCAGGAAACTGTTGCCAAGGGAACAGAATTACTTGACTGTTGATAAAGAATGTCAGGCAATCAAGAGGGAGCTGGAGGCGCTGAAGCACACTCTGATAGGGCGGCACCTACACCTCTTCTCTGAACAGGCATGTGGGGAAACCTGACAATCCATCAGCTGTTCCATGGATACTGGTCAGATTGACTGCACTCACTGCTGTTGTCCCACTGCTACTGCAGCAGGAGGAGCAATGTAAAGCAAAGGCATTCATAATGACAGTCATTACCTGACAAAAATAAACCTTGGAAGGTCACCCGCAGACCAGAGCCAGTTTTACAAGGAGAGGCAGCTAAGAAATGTCAGTGCACCATTCTCTGAAGACTTCAACTGGGTAGTCAGTTAAACTAAAGATCTATAGCTTGACATTTTGTTTCTCTTTCTACAGCCTGTCTGCAGCACAGTTTCAGGGGAGAGCTGTCAAATCTGTGCACACAACCCTCTTGTCTTTATGTAACATACCTAATTTAATGCTACTTGTTTCAAGTGGTACCTCTCATGTCCACCCAGTGGTTAAGTGAATATTCTTGTTCAGAAATATTTTGTTACAAGACCAGCATGTTCATATATATATATATATATATATATACATACATACATACATACATACATACATACATATTGTCTTGTGTTCTGTCTCCCACTCTAAGAACGGGTTTTACACAAAGGTTTGAACCTGTAAATGTCACCTTAGTTATTAATAATGAACATTTGTGACATACTACTATGGAATATTGTCATTCTAAAGCCTCCCTTTTTACACTGGCGTATCCTTGATCTCACAAATGAAGTAGTTTATTCAAACAATACCCACTGTAGCACTTCATTTGTTCTGCAAACGTTTAATCTAACTGAAATGTTTTGCTTGTTTTTTTCCTGTATGAACATAATGAATTAATGAAAGACTTTGACTGCAAAAGTATTCATTAAATAATTCTGATTTGGAGATTAATCTTCAAAGAAGGCAGATACATGAACCAATACACTTTGCGGGATATCATAATTTTTTTTTCAAGTTAAATCTAATGATGTATCATTTCTTTTTTTGGAAAAAGATACCTATTAAATTAAGTTTTTAAAAAATCTGCCAAAATTGCTTGCTAATTCCTCTCTTTATTGTGTTTTATTCTGAAGTTTGAGAAGTGGTTGGAAATAAAATGTGTGCAACAGAGAACTCACTTAATACTGAACTGAATCATACTCAGTTCATAAAACTGAAAGCTGCAAATTGGAAGTAATTATGCTCCACTTAGTGCAGAATCACCTCTCTGAAGACTCTTACAAACGAAAATGTTTGAATAACATCTTATGGCAGAACATTTTCTTTCTGTTTTTGTTTATATAATTAAAATAAGCAACTAAAATGATAATGTTATATGCAGTGAACACAGTCAGCTTTCTTTTTGCAGTGCTTCAGTGACATGAAAGCCAGAGCTAAAGTAATTCTGAAGACTGAGAATAGCAGCACTTAAGATTTTTTTTTTTTTTTTTTTTTTATGATTATTATTATTTTTTTCCCCCATGTATTTTGGTGCATGAAATTCATTGACAGTGTGGTGAGCCACATTTGAAAGATTACTGGCAGGACTGATGCAGAAAAATGTGTGTGTAACAAAAGATACTGCCAATTTACCACCAAATCAAAATCCAAAATGAATAACCTTGATTAAATTACAGTGGCTCAGATTTGGAGCTTCGTTAAAATCATCCAAAGGAACCTTTGTAAAGCATTAAATATCTGGAACTGACACATTCTCTTGGAGCATAATGGAGCATTTCTTCATTTATTTCTTCATTTGTTGATGTATTATTACAGGGTAATTTTAGCAACTAATTAAAATGAGTTTCCGTGGCATGTTTTGAACTTTTACTGACTTCAGGGACAGGGTTACTTTTTCTTTTCTAAATGATCTTCCATCTACTGATTTTTTTCAGATGTGATAATTCAATAAAACATACAATTTTGAAACAGACAGCTTTGACAGCCTGCACACTTTTTTTTTTTTTTTTTTCTAATGTCAACCCCACATTAGATAAATAAGCTCTAACACAGCTGATTCATCCCAAGGCTAATATTTCTTCAACAAACTGAGAAAACCTTTTTTAAATGCACCTGGTTTTGTCCACAGGGATGCTGTCACGTTGCAGCATGAAAAAGCCTTTCTCAAACTGCTGCTACAGAGCCATAGACGCACCAAAATATCACTGATGGAAAATGAAATTTCACTGAGGTAAGAGATCAAATGCCTATATGTACTCATAATGTTATTTGTTATAGCAGTTTTAGGTAAAATATTCTGCTGAAAGATTGTTTTACTACGTTTTATTTCCACACCTCAGTCATATTTTGGATAATTTCTCACAATTTCAGCTTTTACAAGTATTTGGATGGGCATGTATATATATTTTTTTTTTCTTAGAATATTTCTCCACCCATTTTTGGCATTTCTTTCTGTTCTATTGGCTGATAATTCATCTTCCTCATCGTTTCTATTTGGCTACAATCACTTCTAACTGTCAAGACTTGTATCACATCCTAGCTTAATTAAATATAGCTAACAAATGTTACCACAGGCTTAGATTTGAGAGAATAGCTTTATTTTAACTGTAAATAATAGTAGCAAATTTTATATATATATAACACATTCCTTTAGAGCATAAACTCCTCAGGATAAATATTTTATTCTGCATTTAATTTAAGTGCGATTCATTTTTCATAGTTATTGTCTTATTTTTATTTTTTTAACACTTATCTCTCTGTTGGCTTCACATAAAATGTCTATCTTTCCATCTCCTATTGATTTAGAAGCAGTCAAAGAACTTGTTTTGAGTTGTGAGGTAAAGCAGGCTCAGCTGCTCAGCATCCTCTGTCTGTTATCTGCAGCTAACCTAAAATTCATTTCAACTGAGGATATAAACCTTTACCATAAGGCATCTGTTCTTTTTCAGAGATGGTTTTGAATTTGAGTATTGTGTTGGGGAAAGCATTCAAATGCTTAACAACCTCAATTATGACTTATTTCCTGTTTGCATTGTTGTGGTTTCTGCTCAGACCTTCGACACCCACTGAAGTATTTAGTTTCAAAACATGTACCCCATGAACTGCTGTGATGCATAGTTTTGAAGATCAGTCGAATTATGCTGAATACTGGTATCACTGGAACTTTTACTGGATGTGTGTTTATGTAACCTTTACTTATAAAGGTCATCCCATTGACACATGCTGTTTCACCTACAAAACAGACTCGTTAGATGATTTTAAGGTTTTTTTATTTGTCATTTCTTAGTACAGGTATAAAGGAAATTAAAACAGAGCAGTCTCAAAGGCCTTCGCCGTCCCTCTTGACTGCCAACGACAGCTGATATTGACACGACATTGTACCGTGGGGGGGATGCAATATTCTGCCAGAAACGCATGCTTTTGTATAAATATCTAGGGGGTGCTAAAGAGTGAGTCTGATTTGAGCCAAATCGCTGTTTGTATGTCAGAACTACAGCCACTTTAGTAAAGGCAAATTTGTAGGGGGCGCTATAGAGCAAAATCCAATTACTATTGATAAACTGGTGTAGGAATGGGAGATGGACGTCTGAGTCAAATTTCAGCCAGATCGGTGTTTAAATGCCCAATCTAATGACATTTTACTAACAGTATATTTGGTGAATTTGTAGGGGGCGCTCTAGTGAGAAATAATAATTTCATATGACAAACAGGTGCAGACCCAGGAGATACACGTCTGTGTCAAATTTCAGCCAAATCAGTGTTCGTATGTCCAATTTGAAGCAATTTAAGTAGTGGTAATTTTTCCTGAAAAATGTCGTAGAAAAAAAAAATGATGCAACTTTTCCAAAAAATTGTATTAACTTTTGATGTCCCACTTGTCTAGATTGTGGTCACTGATTTTGAGCTCATTGTTTTGATGGTCAAAGGTCACAGGTGAACGTTGCCATAACCTTATTTCTGTCCTTTCTAACAAAAGCACTTTGTTAGAATCATGTCTGACGTGTGTGTTCACTTAGACTCAGGAATTAATTGATTATATTTTGGTGGTCAGAGGTCAAAGGTCAAGGTCCCAAAAATGTAACTAAGGGCTGCTAAAGTAAAAGTCTGTCACACACTACAGATGACTACAAATGGATAGAACTGACATTTTGTAATAATGTTGCATTTTGTAATAAACGTCCAAAATGTAATAACTTTTTCATTTCATGTTGTAATAAACTGCCCCAACACATTTTGTAATACATTTTGCCCCATTTTTATTTCCAAAATATATTCCTAATTTTAAATGGTCCATGTCTAATATGTCTAATTACCAGCCAAGCCATAAACCACTTGGAATGTTTCCCAAACAGCTCCTTGAGTTTTAATGCCACACCACCAAAGCGCCCTGCTGCTGCAAAATGTAAAAACATATTATATAATGCGGCAAAATGTATTACAAAATGTGTTAGGGCAGTTTATTACAAAATGAAATGAAAAAGTTATTATACAAAATGCGGCTCAACACGCCCACACTACTTTGATACAGTTTTTCTGCATTAGAACCTTTATGCAGCTATGATGATGATGATGATGATGATGATGTCGATGATGAGGATGAGGATGAGGATGCTATCGGTCATTTGACAGTTGAGACATGCAGGTCATGACCCAACAGAAGTCACGTTCTTTACTTGTAGTTTCCCAACAGAGTTAGATTTTTATCTTTGGTGGTCTTTACAGTCCACTTCAAGTAGAACATCATTATTATTATTTTTTATTTTTTCGTGTGTGAATGTATACCACTGCCTTACGAGGAACCCCTGAAGGCAGCGCTCTGCAATAAACACTGTGCTCCAAGTCTGCAATAGTTAACAAGCAGGGCTTTTTCTGCTATTAAGATGGTGCAAAGTTGTTGAGAAACACTTATGGACTATCTATGACTGTGTGAACATATATATGTAAGTTATGAGCCTGAATAAACTTTACATCCAAGAAATGTCCTTATGCATATTTCAGACCAAACTCGATTTCTTATATATGGGGACTCATACATATATCATAGAAAATGCCAACAGGCAGTGGTGGTGTGAGGAGCTGAACTCTGAATGAATCACTTTTCTCACTTGGTGATGTGAGGAGACGAGTCCTACGTGGACACTCTTCTGTTGTCAGAGCCTGTTTCTGCTGGAGCTACACGTGTCAAAACACAGGTGTCCTAAGGCCAGTGAACTCTCCATGATCTTGACTGTAAGCCAGTCTACCTCCTAGATGTAGCAATGCAGGAGCACCATGGATCTTAATTACCTTAATTGTCTCTTAAATGGCTAGGGATCACCATCTTCGATCAGACAGGGCAATGCACTGTTGTTTTGGTCCTGAGGTAAAAACGTTGTGTAAAGGGGTACAAATTGCACTGTTATTTCTGTAAATAGTAAGTCACTGCCTGCCACAATAGCTATTTTAGGTATAAAATGAGTCTAAAGCGGGTCAAATTAAACTATAGTAGGCTGTACTGCCTAACCTCACTGGTGGAGGTTATTTACTATAAACTAAATATACTTTGGCGGTCATTAATATCATGTCATACGAGTGTAGGAAGCACAGTTTGCACTTTGTCACAGCAGAGTAAAAGGTCACTTCATGTTGCTGAAGGTGATGCACCACCTGCCATTAACAGAGGCAGGTGGAAATGTTTGTATTTGTTGCCATAACTTCCTAAAACTGTAAATGTAGGAATTTTTATGAAACATTTTAAGTAGCCTGATTAAGCTAAAGAACCTTTAACTAAAAGCCCAACATAAAATAAAATAAAATAAAAAATAAAAACAGCAAAAAAAAGTGGACCTCAGGGTCCACTGTCCTGGATGTTTTAGATGCAACCCTGCTCCAACACACCTGATTCAAATGAGCAGCTCGTTATCAAACTCTGCTGAAGCCTCATAACGACCCACTGTTGTGAATCAGGTGTGTTGGAGCAGGGTTGCATCTACAAACATGCAGGACAGTGGACCCTGAGGACCAGGACTGAAGACCTCCTTTGAAGATGACAGCGTTTCCACACTCACAATATAGCTTGTAAACATTCAAATGGGTCATAAGTGATGACCATAAAAAGATGACAAAGTGTTTTATTATTTGCATGTATTAATAGGATTATTGGATCAACAGGTATTACACAGTTTAGATCAGTGCATGGTTTATCACAGGGGTGTCAAAGTGCGGTCCTCGAGGGCCGGTGTCCTGCATGTTTTAGATGTTTCCCTCTTCCATTCCACCTGGAGGCCATTACATCATTATCAGTCTGATGAGGAGCTGATTATTAACTCTTTAAGTGTCTGATGATTTAGTTTAAATATTCCGAAAAATTCAACCCTTTTCCTTTTAGTTTTGTGGATGGAAAAGGTGTCAAAAAGCAAGAGTTTTTTTTAATTGTTATTTTATTTAAACATTTTTTTTAAAGACAAAATTAAAATTGCTGGGACCAAATTTCTTTTATATTTGCCATTTTGTAAATATTTATTTGTTTTTGTTGCTCATTTTGTTTATTTTTCTAAAAAAAAATTAATTTGAGTATTTTTCTTTGATTTTCTGCCATTTGTGCCTTACTTTGCTCATGTTACCAATTATTTTGTGAGTTTATTATTAATTTTGTTTGTGTTGTTGCTTAGTTTATTTTATTTTGTAACTTTTTTTGACTGATTGCTAAAATCTCAGGAGTTAAAGGGTTAAACTGAATCACATGGAAGAGGGAAATATCTAAAACATGCAGGACACCGGCCCTCGAGGACTGGAGTTTGACACATGTGGTTTATCAGCTTATAAACTGGATGTGTTAATAATTCTTGTGTGTTTTTTCCATTACTTTCCATATTCACTGGGAAAAAACTGGGAATGCATTTTTCTATCTTTTTCTTTTGGTCCTTTATATGGAGGGGTCATGTTTAACCATTTAATATAGAACACTTTAATTAACTAACTCACTTGGTGGGAGAGTCTGACATCTACTAACTTGCAGTGACACATGTCTGACATCAATTTTAGAATCTAACACACCACACATCTAAAACTAGTTTGAGTAATAGCACTTCCATCAAATGTCTTGTATTCCCTGAGCTTCTTTTGCTGTCAGGCTGTACATTGTAGATCAGTTGTTATGGTATTCATCGACTACATCATTACTGAATAAATGAATATGTCTAGATTAGTCAGTGACTAAATGAGATAGCGGTTCAAACTATGTATTGAACCTGACATTGTTTCATTCACACTGATCATAGCCACTGAACACACTGAAAATTTACTTAACTCAAGGAATTGAGAATGATGACTTGTGTGAATCGAACAAAGACTATTTATATTCTTACCTGTCTTTATCCTGGCTGATGTCCCACAATGAGTCCTATTCGCCAGAGGTGTTAAAAGTACTCACATTCTGTACTTAAGTACTTATGTTAAAAAATACTCTAGTAAAAGTTGAAGTACTGATTCAACTCTTCTACTTAAGGAAAAGTGAAAAAGTACAACTTCTCAATTGTAAAAGTTTTTTTTTTTTTTTCCATGAATACAATAATACTTAATTAACCAGGAAAAATTTGAAAAGTTCCAAACGTATCAAATCAAAACATTTTAAAAGTGTTGAAATTGTGTTTGATAGTACTCAGTTGTGTGGGTATGGTTAGGAAATTTAGGAAATAAAAAAAAAAAAAATTACAATTGAGATAAAAAGTCATCACGACATTTTAAAAAAAGTTATAAATATGAGATTTTAAGATAATTTTTTAAGATAAAATGTTAAAATTGTGAAATTAAAAGTCAAAATTGTGACATAATATATAATATTATCTATAATATATAAAGTCACAGTTTCTCTTTTCCACAGATTTTCCCTCTGAAGTGACACATTTTTATACTGTCACATCTGTTTAGTTTGAAAAAGTAACAAATCTATTTTGAGAATGTACGGAGTATAAAGTACAAATATTTATATCAATATAAAGAATATAAAGTACAGATACTTATATAAATTTAAAGAGTATAAAGCACAGATATTTATATAAATTTAAATAGTATAAAGTACAGATATTTATATAAATGTAAAGAGTATAAAGTACAGATATTTATATAAATGTAAAGAGTATAAAGTACAGATATTTATATAAATGTAAAGAGTATAAAGTACAGATACCTATATAAATGTAAAGAGTATAAAGTACAGATATTTATATAAATTTAAATAGTATAAAGTACAGATATTTATATAAATGTAAAGAGTATAAAGTACAGATATTTATATAAATGTAAAGAGTATAAAGTACAGATATTTATATAAATGTAAAGAGTATAAAGTACAGATACCTATATAAATGTAAAGAGTATAAAGTACAGATATTTATGCAAAAATGTAGGGAGTAAAAGTAAAAAGTTGCCAGAAAAATAAATACTCAAGTAAAGTACAGATACCTAAAAAATCTACTTAAGTACAATAATGAAGTACTTTTACTTACTTACTTTCCACCTTAGCTAATCACTCACCAACAGGGGAACTGTATGACTTGTACAGTGCTGAATGCTGTTAGTGGATGTGTCTGCTGCCAATCAATAGTTTCATTACTTTTCCAAGATATTCTGAACAAATTGGCTGCTGATAGGATGAGTTTGTAATTGTTGCAGAATCTGATAAGACTTGCTTGACTCTTGCCTGGCGTGCCATTTAACTAAACTCCTCCAACTATTAGGCTAAGTAACAACTTGCCATTGCTAATGACTACTATAAAGGTTACACTGAGGTATTGTGCGTCATAAGTAATTTAGAATTAATTTCCTGCCAGCTTGATTAAAGAATATTAATCATCCAGCACTATAGTTTTTATATATTAAATAAAATTGCAGAAGACTTTAGATTATTAATGATACAAAAACGCTCTTATAAGACAGTTTGTATATGTCAAGGTGCTGCTAAGTGGACACAAAGTCAGGCAGAGCTGTTAAAGTCTTCCTCATCTGTTTCTCGCCCTGTCATTCACACAGATCCAATGCAGACACATTTGACAGCATGAATCCAGTGTTGCCCCTTAAGGATTTCCTATTTCAACCTACACGCTTGCTCCTCTATTGCACCTTTTGCACCAGCTTTATTCTACTCTGTGCTTCGGAAAGACTCTATCTCTTCTTTAACATGAGATATGAATTCATAATCGCATTACATGAGCAAGGCATCGAGCCAGGGTTTTTTTTCCACAGAATTAACGGAACAAAAAATGTGACAGTGTGTTGACTTTCATCGAGTTGTAAACTTACCTGAGATTAATTTGTTACATAAATTTGTGCTTAATGCTGAAGCAAATTATACATGATCGCTGGATTAAAAACAGTTGAAGCTTGTGAGCGAGATGCGACACTGTGACATGAATGTAAATCGACAAATACAAAGCATGTTATAGTAGTGCATGCTGCCTTTTAAAACATCAGAAGAAACTGTATAAGCTTATAAATTGGTGTTTTATCTTACACTTATAATCCCATCTTAAAATTCACATGCATTAATTGGCAAAAGTAAATGTGTGTGAAGTAAACCTTATCCAGTCTGATTAGTTACGACATACAGACTAGATTAGAAAACGGTTGTCATCTTTGTCTCATTATAAATATGATATGAGACCATTTACGTTTCAGTATTCACAATAAATAGCAATACTCTCAGGAATAATAATAATAATAATAATAATACATGCATACAGAAAACACACTTGCAGTCCCTCTCCTACTTTACAGTCAAAGAATTATTTTACAGGATAAACTGAACATGATGGATGCAGAGCACAAACCATGGTCTCTAATGCAATTTTCCTTCTTTTTCTATGTAATCATGTATGTCTTGTGATTGTGAAGTACAATAATTAGCATTTTGTTGACTGGGAAAACACTGCAGGTGAGCCTCTTACATGAGGCAATTTCATTTCCTTCCAATGTAATAGACAATTATATTTATTCACCATATTTTAGAAGGCATGCCAGCTTGTAGCATGGCACACAGGTGTTACTCCCATTAAGAGTTAATTTGGATATCAGGTCTATCAAATACAACACATCGGTCTATGTCTTTCATGGTGTGTGAATAGATTTCACACTGGCCGTACCATCATTGCCAAAGTTAATTGCACTCTAGCACTGACATGACCAGTAGATCTCTGTCATATTTTTATTAGAATACTGTAAAGGCAATAATATGACATCTTTACAGCTACTCACACTCTTACACACTGTGAAGTTAATCGTGTATTTTCCTGAATGTATGCCAGTGAAACCTGTCAGAAATGACTGAAATTAGATATCTTACTCTCCCAGAATATAACATTTAGAGTACTTTCATGACACCTAATTAAAAAAGGATATGGAAAGAAAAAAAAAAAGTGATGAAGGTATCTCCTGTGGAATGAGGAAGATTTCAGTGAAATATTCAGTGCATCATAAAGAAATATCATAGTTAAAGGTGTCATTCCGCTGAAAACCACTTTTTCATGCTCCTTTTGGAATCTAATGGGTCACTTCGAGTACCAACACATGCTGCCTTTGGAAGTGGTTTGTCACCTCCACTGGTTGCATACCGCATTCACAGAAAACAGGGACGAGGGACCCAGAAAAAGCCGGTCCATCTGATGTCAGATGGACTTTGGCATTACCCATGTGGGGTTAAGCCTGTCCACCATTATAGTGAATCTGAAGTAGCGTTAGCATTAGCATCTACCAGAGAAGACGGTGCCATAGTAGCTGCTGCACAAACTTGAAAAAAATGGCGGATCAAACTGGTAGATGTGTGGCAATAAAGCCTTTTTTTTCCCTGCAAGTTTTCAGAACAAGCGACGGCATGAAACCTAGCTGGATGTTACCCTGGTAAAGGTAAACACATACATAGAGCGAGAGGGGACGGGGGAGTGTTCCATCATGCATTCTGAGCCAATCAGATGCCTCGTAACCGCGCCATGGACATGTATGAGGAAGTACGTGTAAACTCTGTTGTTTGACCTCTAGTCATTTTTCTACCGTGCAAAAATAGCTGGAAACAAAGCAAAGTTTTTTTTAAATAGAACAAACACACAGTGTATTCAATAACAATGGAGAATATAGCAATATTAATGAAATAAACATGGGATGACAGCTTTAAACATTAAATTACCTATTAAAATGCATTAGTCTGCTTTCAGTAATCCAGTCACTGCATTTTTATTCATATAAAATGTTCACATTTTCCAAGTGATGCCTGTTCAGTTCAACAGCTAAACAGATAACTGAGACAGATATGCGTTTCAAAGTAAAGCATTTTTTATTTATTTTTTTATTACATAGATCTTGTGATCCTCTTCCACAGATTGTTTTGAGCACTGGTGATATTGGTCAGAGAAAGCAGTCTCGGTAGCTTACTCCACAGTTGGTGCTGCATAACAGTAGCTATTGAATATTGGATGATCAGCCCCTGGGGAAATTAATGGGGTATCACAGCAAAGACATGTCTATCAGAAGTCTCGTTAAAATGACAGTGGCAGAATAGAGGGGGGAAAAGGAGCCATAAGCCAAAATGTTGAGTATACTTAGTGTTATCTGTGGAAGTTGCAGAGATGCAGGTGCCTAAGGCTTCACTCCACCTACCTCTTTTTTTTTTTTTTTTTTTTTGCTGTACACACATTTGACTCCAGTGTGGAAGGAGCAACAACAGCTGTTTAACCTGAAGCGCTATTGTCCAATGGAGGGATTTATGGATAAAAGACTGTCAGTGTAGAGCACAGACAGCGCTGTCGTAGTCACTTACATCGGCCATATAAAATGACATGCACTGAGCCTCAACAGCTGCTTACAACTTAGATTTTGCGTACTTTGCAAGACTGCAAACAAAAGAATGCCCTGTGAGAAAGATGAGTGAGTTGGCGAAGGATTATATTCAATAAGCTTTTCTTTGATGAAAGCTTTGCTAATAGTAGGTGCGGTACACACACAGAAGCATAAAGGGTCTGTCTCACTGTTGGACAGTTGTATTGATGAATCGTGCACAGCTATAGCTAAGTTGCACATCTCTCGTACGTGGCAGGTAAAGACTAAACTGACAATTTCACTTCTCAGCTGAAGGTCAAGGAGTGCCAAGCTCAAAGAAAAGTAGTAACAACAGATTATATCATTACATATATGACTGCGCTAGCTTAAACGTGTCCACATTTGTAGTCTGTTCTCATAACTCGCAACTAAATGGTGTGTTTAAAATGTGCAGCAAGAAGAAAGTTCTGACCCTCTAAAGGGCAGCAAACACCATCTGAATGCACTTAACAACCATGGAAACTTATTGTAACTACTCTTTGAAACACAGAAACCCCACCGGACACCATGTAGAGCTAAGTGAAGGTCACTGGATGTAAGAATTGTTGAATTGTTGGCAATGCAAGACTGATCAGGAATATGAAATAAGCAAGTTGCTGAAAGATGAAACTTGTATGCAACTGAGGGTGAAATTTGCCTGAAAGCAGAAAAGGACAACAATGTGAGTGTGTGCCAGGTAGTCTTCAGTGTTTAACAGCCTGTAGTAATACAAATGGTGTTTGTATTTGAGTCCTGAAACTTTTATTCCAATAAAGCCCTAGTACTACTACTACTAATAATAATAATAATGATGCATTTAATTTATAATACACTTTACATTTAGGTTATCTCAAAGTGCTACATAGACAGACAATAAAAGAAAAGAAAATAGAGTTCAGTAAATGTATGTATGTAATGTATGGAATCTTTCTTTTGTAAACCCTTTGTTTCAGAGATTACAGATAAAACATTGAAAAATGCTACTGTGCACAAAGTCATATAATTGCTGGACACAGACATGTTTACAGAGTGTTTGCTAATGAGAACTGTACTTACTAGCCAGTGAAGGCTCACCCGCCTACAATGTGGCAAAGGCAATGTTGCATGATTTATTCTGATCCTATGGGGTTTCACTGTACAGCTGCTTTGTAGTAAATGTGTTTCAGCTTGTCACAAGTCATTAGAAGTTCTGTCTTTATTTAAGCACAGACACTAAATCTAAACTCCAGATAACAGCAGCATTTAACCACATAGCACTGTTGATTGACTTGGATTTTTCACTTAGCCTAGATTACCTATTCAATGGCACATTTGACATACATCAGCAGTTATCCTGCTCTTCACTCGCTGTGCATTGGTCTAAAATCTAAAGTCAAACATCAAGTCTGCGAAGCTCGTCTTTAGCTTTAATGATCTCAGCAGCAGAGCATTAAAAGTAAAACATAAAGACACCCAGCGATCTTTGCAGATTATTTATTGCTCATCAGTGAACTGCTCACTTTAATATGGTGTTGCACCATTGAACACAAGTAATGCATAAATCAGCTCTGGCCCTGAGGGTTGACTCACCCTCCGCCCTGCAGTGCTTCTGTGTGATTCAGGCTGCTTTGACATTCACCTTCCTGCCCTCATGGGCAAAGTAACAGACCAGTAGCTGTAACCTTTACTCAACCAGTGATTTAACCTGCCTGTCTGCACTGATAACACACTCACTATCAGAGTAAGCACGAGAAGAGGAGATGAGTGCTGCCCTGTGGTGCTGCTGTGCTCAGGTAGGGCCTTTAGTCACTGCCACCCATCCTGAGTGTGTTAGCTAGCATCTGCCTTTTATCTCTGCCTTGGTTCGCTTCTATTCCATACACCCACTGAACCTTAACACTCACCTATTCTACTGCACAAAACCATGGCGTGGAGCCTTGAAAGTCATCTCACACAATGACAGCCTCCAGATGCATCCAGTCAGATGTCTTTTCACTGACTGTGTGCAGGGACTCAAGTGCTACTGTGATTGAATGCTGTCATTTTGGTCAAGATTATTTGTCAACGTACAGAAAACTTCTTTAGCAAAGGTTCTCTTCATTTGAGGTGACTAAAACTGTTAGTTTATGGACGTCTTTTTTCTGTTGGTGCAGTAGCGAACCACACACAGCAACTGTTCATTAGTAATGCTTGCGACAGTATCTTACTTAACCTAATTAAGATGTTACACCTCACTAAATTATTTAGGTCATCTGGGAAAAACAGCTTAACAGTCAATAACTGTCATGTTAACATTCTTGTTATCATAGAAAATCGAATTAAGGCAGCTGGTGACACATAGAACCATATGAACTCTGGAAGACGACCCTAAGGATTTCAAAGTTATGTGGCATTAAGCCTTAATTCCACTCGAATATGCATTAAAACATCAGACATAAATATTCATCCAACCCTTATGGCATCACTGATTCTCTTTGAACTTTCTGCTTCACAAATGACGTCCAGTCCAGTATATCTGTCAAAGCAAACAAAGTCTACTAATGGTAAAGGTGTCATTCCATGGTTATTTCATTCATATTACTGCTGTTCTCCATTGTTATTTAATACATTGTGTGTTGGTTCTATTTAAAAAACAACAGAGTTTACCAGTACTTCCTCATACATGTCCATGACACGGTAATGAGGCATCTCTGATTGGCTCAGAATGCGTGAAGGAACACTCCCCCCTCCCGTCTCGCTCTCTGTGTCTTTACCTTTACCAGAGTAGCATCCATCTTGGTTTCCTGCCGTCGCTTGTTCTGAAAACATGCAGGAAAAAAACAAGGCTTTATTTCCACACAGAGCACATGAACCAGTTTGACCCGCCATTTTTTCCAGTTGGTGCAGCAGCTACTGTGGCGCCGTCTTCTCTTGTAGATGCTAATGCTAATGCTACTTCAGATTCGCTGCAATGGGGGATAATGGATTAGATTTATATAGCGCTTTTCAAGGCACCCAAAGCGCTTCACATTAGTGTTCCATTATTCATTCACTCTCACATGCTCCCTCTGGTGGTGGTAAACTATATATGTAGTCACAGTTGCCCTGGGGCAGACTGACAGAAGCGTGGCTGCCATTTCACGCCTACGGCCTCTCTGACCACCACCGAACATTCATACTCATTTATACACCAGTGTGAGTGACACTGGAGGCAAGGAGAGTGAAGTGTCTTGCCCAAGGACACAACAGACTGACTAGGACAGAGCGGGAATGGAACCACCAACCCTTTGATTAATGGACGACCTGCTCTACCAACTGAGCCCCATGTGAGTTTAACCCCACATGGGCGATGCTAAAGTCCATCTGACGTCAGATGGACCGGCTTTTTCTGGGTCCCTCATTCCTCTCGGTGTTTTCTGTGAATGCGGTATGCAGCCAGTGGAGGTGACAAACCACTTTCAAAGGCTCGGGATGACCCATTAGATTCCAAAAGGAGCGTGGAAAAGTGGTTTTCAGCGGAATGACACCTTTAAGTTAAAGTTCTTAATGACATACTGTAGACTTTTACAGAAGGATGATCATCCAATGAGAACAGCCGGATGTTTTGTGTGTTATATACGAGTAAAAAGGTGTAACTGTGAATGCATATGCAGCTTTTTTTCCCCCTCTGACAGATGCTCTCTGAATCTGTGCTGTGAGTGATTATGTTTGTCAGGACGGTGGTCTGTTTGCTGAGCGCCGGAGAGTGAGATTGAGAAGTGAGAATAGCCACCATAGATAGACAGCTGCAGAGCTCTGTTGATTGCCACATCCTCTTGTGTGATTTGAAATGAGTTTCTCGGTGGGGGGGAAAAAAAAAAGAAAAAAAAAAAGAAAAAAAAAAAAAGAAAGTCTCCACCTACTGCATGTTTAGTGGTCATCCCACTGCACTGCTAATCAAAGCTCTGTCCACCTCACATCACTATGCCAACGCTGTAGGTGCTAAACTAGCCTTGTTACACTAGCAACCAAGACTGAGCCTTTCATCTTCACACAGAACTGGTCTTGCCACACAGTCATTCTGTCACTGAAGGGGCATCATAGGACAGAAAAGAACAGTGTTTGTTGCACAGTAGTCTAGATAAGAATATGGCACAATGCTCATATGTGTGCAATCAGACTCTGTTGCTTTTGCAATTGGGGTAACAAATTGTCTCCCTTGTAATCAGCCTCTCCTTGCCTGCTGTTTTCATCACAATTCTTTTGAATGTTCTGTTGCCATGGTACCTTGAAGAATCTGCTGGAGTGTTTTTTTTTTTCTTTCTTTCTGAGATAGTGATTCCCATTTTTTTTTTTTTTCTGTCGGCTTACCTCACAGAGAAAAAAAAAACATTGGATCAATTTAACATAAAATTTGTAAAAAAAAAAAAAAAAAAAAAAAAGATTGTTTGTCCCAAAAAAAAGAAAGAAAGAAAAGAAAGTTGTCATTTGTGTAAACTTGATTTTTTTTTCAAGTGTGTGTTAATTGCATTAGAATATAGACAAACATTAAGAAATATGGATTTTGCAGCTGCTTTAAACAGGACTATGTAGATCTGTATCTGTTACAGTGCAATCCCTACACACAGTATTAATATAACTTTGGAGGGTAAAAAAGAACTTTTCAATCTTCTTAAAGTACTTCCCTAAGAGGTGCAATCTGAAACCAATATACTATGTTTTCCTCAATTTCCAAATATCTTCATGACTTACGAGGTTTTCAGTGAATCCAATTTGACAGATGTTCAGTTCATGTTTTGAGTCACTATGTAGAAGTTGTTACACCATTTATATTTGGACTGGACTTTACTGCAGCACTGAACTGATTCTGTATTTTTGTTAAATTAGCTGACTATGTGCAGTGGTTATTTATGGAGTTACTCGTACAGTAGTACTGCAGATCCTCTTAGTAGATCAGGGGTGACAAACTCATTTTATATCAGAAGTGGGCCGAACCAGTAAAAAAAAAACAAAAACAAAAAAACAGGAAAAACCCAATATAGTATACAAATAATGTCAACTCCCAATTTTTCTCTGTTTTAGAGTGAAAAAAAAGTACAATTACATCAGGAAAACATATGCATTCTAATTTACAGATCATTGTGGCTCTACAGATATGCATAATATTTAGTAATAGGTGGAATATTGTGAAAATTTTACTTTATTTGGAAGACATTTGTAATTTTTTAGATTTATTCAGATTTTTTTGGTGAAATTATGCATTGTTTTAGTGTCACTAAATGACAAAATATACATTTACAAGGAGGATTTATTTTTATTACTTGTGAATATTTATAGGTTTTTATATGATCAGACTGAATTGGTCCAAATGTGGACCATGAACTAAAATGATTTAAATCTTAATGTAATTGTTGCATTTCATAAATTCATCCATTTGGCCCCCGGGCTGCATGTTTGAAACCCCTGTCTTAGATCCTCTACTGATCTTGTTTGTATCTTTTTACTAATTCTTGTGTTTTTTTAAGCTACCCCTTACATGTGATGGATGTCATTATGCAGCAACAAATAGGTACTGCATGCAGGAGGTGTTGTCTATATGTACGAAGAAAAAAGGCAACAGAGGCAATCTGTGAACACAACACTGATATATAATGGTTTAGTTAGGAGGTATGTTCCTGATGCCTTGGTTAATGGCTCAGTATTTTTAGACCTGTTCATGGCCCACATCACTGTGACGTCATGATACTAGCTGGAAGCAAATCAGCGGGAAGCTGGAGGCAAACACTGGTTACTGTTATGAAGGAGGAAGAAGAAGTTGTTGTTACAAATATTATCTTGTTGTTTCTTTGGATGCCAAAACCAAAAACAACTTGACATTTTATTGTACACCAGTCGCTGCAGGTCAAAACAATCATGAACAACTTTGGTTGAACACAATTAGAAGAAAGGATTGGACCGAAAAACAATTAACAACTTACGAATGTGCAGTGCAAAAGTCATTTTAGGTGTTACGGCAGAAGATCCAATATGTGTGTCATTAGGTAGAGCACTTTTAAAAAGAATGGACGTGAGCAACCTGGGTTGTTAATCAACAAAAATTATTTATCTAATAAAAACGGACTTCAAAACAAGTCTTCAATACAATTTCCTTATTTAAGTTGCACAGCAAGCACAGTCAAAAAACTATATCCATCTGTCCTCTATAGAATTCAAAATCTTACTTCTGGCCTATAAAGCACTAAACAGCCTTGGACCCAAATATATCTTAGACCTGCTGGTTTCATATGAAGCATCCAGAGCCTTGAGGTCATAGGTCATCAAGGGACAGGTTTTTTTGAGTTATCATACTAACTAACTGACAGACAAACAAACAAACTGTGGCAGAAACATAAGCTACTTGGCCCACGACAGTTTTGCTGTTATTAACTGTTATTGACTGTTATCGACTGTTATCGACTGTTATCGACTGTTATCGACTGTTATCGACTGTTATCGACTGTTATCGACTGTTATCGACTGTTATTGACTGTTATTAACTGTTATTAACTGTTATTAACTGTTAAGCAACTCTTGTCTGGTGCATGTCATCCAACAGGAACACTTAAGGTTTACTGTTACTTAAAACCTCCCATAGCTCTGTTGGTATCCTGTCCAATGTGTGTTTCTTTTAATCCTAAATCTCTGCTTCCTTCGGCCATTTTTTGATTTCTGCAATGCATGATGGGATATCCTGATTTGATCAGTGACCATCGATGTCCACTACATTTCGTGGTGGATTGTGGGATACATTGAGTGCACTATATAGTGATTAAAAATAGTTCACTAAAGATTTGGACACCCCTACAAAATGGTGTGGTCCCTATATAGTGCACTATAAAGGGGTTAGGGAGTGATTTTAAAAATGTCAGGTCACACAGCGCAATGATGCAGACAACTCCACCAATCAGTGTCTATGCTGCTTTCATGCCACATTAGTATTTAAATCTAATACTGGGCACCATGGTACCGGGTCATGGAAACACACCAAAAGTGCTTCACAATAAAAATATTTGAATAAAGCTGCTAGACTTAGACAGGCTGTATTGTCATTGAACGGTGCACATGGTGAATATTGAGTGAAATTTCATTACTGTTAGCTCAGTGCAGTTGTAAAATGTATAAAATTTGCAGAATGCATAGTAATATTGTATGTGTAAATGTCAGATTAAAAACGTTTCTAGTGCCAGTTGAGTAAATACTAAAATAAAAGAAACATACTGTAACAGCAGTTAAACTCATAATGGAATACATAAAATAAAGAGAGAGATGGTAAAAACATAAAAAAAACTGTAAAATCGTATTAGTCATATACCAGCTGTCACAGGTGCTTTTTATGGCGTTACTATTGCAGCATAATTATTTGCAAATCCCACATTTCCTTAAGGCACCAGTTACACACAAACCTTCAACACACACATCACCATGCATATTTGTAGATGTAACATAAGCAGAAGTGAAGCTAAAATCACATTGGTGAAGTCAGCCCATTCAGAGACACATCTGGATGTAAAGGATAAATTCTGTGCATTTCTCTGAACATGTGCCTCATGTCTGGCACATGTATGTTTATCTACTGTAGCTTTCCAGTTACTTTTACACTGTTGACACTGGTGCAATTAAACAACTATGAACTATTTTGGTTGTCATTATATTTGTTCAAATGTACCTTTAGTTGCACCAGGCATTAAAATTCAGTGTTGTTACTTGTAAAGTGTAGTGAGCTAAGCTATCAGTTACTCAATAATAAATTAATCTTCACTACACAAAAGATACCACCTACAGAAATATAGCAAAATAAGTTACACAAATGTGGCAAAAGTAGTTCACTACATCAGAAGCTACTTCACGTTGTACCTATCAAATATCAGATTAACTCTAAATGACAGTCAGGTACACCGTTTAAGGCAACAGTGTTGTCATCTTTCAAAAGTGTGGAATTTAACAATTTATAATATTATGATCCTCTTTGAACTATCTCACAGTGTTGAAATCGTATTGAATGTCCTAAGTAGAACATCCTGACCACTGCCCCGTCCTGCTCCCTGTCCGTCCGGCTGATCCAATCTGGCATCTATCTTGGCGTTGCTAACTCAAAATCTGTTTGATTGAAGCTACAGCATCAACCTTTAATTTTTGTTTAGAGGGCGTTCAGTAGTGATTCTGCAGGCCTTCAGTCAGCTTTCTTTGACTTTAACTCTGCCTGGCAACAAGTGAAATGTGGTTAGTTAAATGCTTTCATATGAAAATGCATGTGTGGAAGCAGGACAACCAGGAGGATGCTATGAAAGGAAGTGGATATACCATTTGGAATTATTTAGTAAGTGTTCATAGATAAAATATAATTATAAATTACTCAGTGATTCAGATATTTTTGGCCAACAGAGAAGGCCTTGCAGGTCCTGACACTACACCACTGATATAACCGTAATCACTACAAGCATTTGCAGGTTTTGCATATTTATTTATATTTACAGATGCATGCACACATCTGTCTACATGTTAGTAGACTTCAATACACTTACACATATGTGCTGCTTTACCACCTAAAAAGGCTCACATACAAAAATCGATATCACCTTAAGTGTATGCTATATATAGAACAATTTTGCTGCTTGCTATCATACAGGCTTGTCCCATGGGGAAGTGAAGCCCTGAAGTGTTCTTCAAACCTAACCAAACCTGCCAAACAATAACAACAATTCTACAGCTGCCACAATCTTCTAGTCCACTTATTTTTCTATGTGACTTTAGTGTTTAACAGATGATCAAAGCACTGCTGCAAATGAGGCTCTTTAAACTAATGTGAAGGTTCTGCATAGACGGCTTTAGCCTGCCATCAGAATGAGATTTGGCAGATTCCCATGGCAGAGCAGGTGGGCCACACACCTCTGATTAGAGGCGTTAATATCAATTTTTATACACATTTCATGGTGTAGAGTGATCCCAACCAGTTGACTTCCCAAGACTGAGGATAATTTTCAAACAGAACTGAAAAATTGAACCATTTCCACCTATAAAATGCCGTTGTTTTTTTTTTTTTTAAGTAAATGTTTCTTTGTGTCTCATCCACAGACTGTATGTGTTTTATCTCAATTAAGTCACATTATTCAGTTTACAACCAAAACCATATGTTTTAGCATCTGTTTAGGTACAGGATATTATATCTGGTCATCGCTCAGACATAGTAGATAATGTCAGACTGGCTACCACTTGTCATAAAATGTAAAAAAAAGGTGGAAAAAGAGGAAACTAGAAAAGCACTCTGAGAGCATAGACCTCCGCCAAGGTAGACCCCCCCACCCCCCCGGATCACCACCAAAATTAAATCAGTTCTTCCTATTCACATTTCCAACATATCCTGAAAATTTCATCAGAATCCGTCCATAAGTTTTCGAGTTATCTTGAACAAAGACAAACAGACGAACAGACAAACAGACAAACACCGGCAAAAACATAACCTCCTTGGCGGAGGTAATGAGCCTACACTGAGCTACTGAAGAAAAATAATAGACCTCATGATAGTAACAAATATAATTTATTTTTGACTTTTTTTTTTACATGTAATTATACACAAATGAAAACAGAACTGTGAATATTATGCTCAATGTATTTAATTATACAGTACGAACTTAAACTCCCTGAAATATCACACACTGGGCCTTTAATACCATCCAACATGTCCTTTGGCTCTGACTTCTGGTGTCTGTTTTCACCAGTTAATCACTGACTTTACTTCTGGTTAATTCTGGAAACACAGCAGGGTTATATCCTTCTATGCCCTAAACAGCTGTTAGTTATTGCCAAAAAAACAATGCTTATACAAAGAGTGCCAACAACCCAAAACAGTTTTGTTGTAGCTTATGTGAAGCACAACGGAGCTACAGATTTGGGAGATGAGTCTCTAGAGGTTTGTTGTTAACTTACAGCTGTTGATTTTGCAGTGTTTTGAAATGGGGAAAATATATACAGCTCTAGACAAAAATAAGAGACAACTACAAAATGATTGGTTTCTGTGATTTTACTCTTCATATAGGTATGTGCTTGAGTAAAATGAACATTTTTGTTTTATTCTCTAAACCAGGGGTCTCAAACTCATTTCCTTCAGGGGTCACATTCGGCCCGATTTGACCTCCAATGGGCCGGACCGGGAAAAAGAAAACATAATAACCTATAAGTAATGACAACTCTACATTTTTGTCATTGTTTTAGTGCAGAAAACACCCATTAAATTAAGAAAATATTTTTATAAGTTATCCAAATGTAAAAAATAAATAAATAAAAATATTTAATTAAATTTGATGAGGAAAATAAGGGCAATTTTGACAATATTCTACCTCAACTTATCATTAGTCCATGTGTTTTATTATGGATCAGTTCTAGACACTAAACTTTTAGTAACAGAAGCAGAAAATGGTTCAAATTGTCTACAATTTTCTTTAGACATTTCAGGTTATTTACATTTTATTGTTACGGAATATGGAAATGTGAATATCTTCGTAATTTAATATTTTTCTGCAGTGAAACAATGAGAAAAATTGGAAGTTGTCATCATTTATAGGCAAAGAAAAAACTGACAAGAAAACATGGAGTCATTTAATAGGTTATTATGTTCTTCATCCCTCGGGCCGCATTGGAACTGTCAGCGGGCCGCATTTGGCCCCCGGGCCACATGTTTGAGACCCCTACTCTAAACTATTAACAACATTTCTTGCGATTTTTAAATAAAAATATTGTTATTTGGAGCATGCATTTGCACAACATGACACAAAACACACAAAACCAGTTCATATTCATTTTTAAACAACACAATACTAATGGTGTAACATGGGAAAAGTTCACACATCAATATTTGGTGGAATAACCCTGATTTTCAATGACAGCTTTTATGTGTCTTGGCTCTTCAGTGTTACTGTTGGATAACTTTATGCAGAGAAATTCAAGAAGCTGAGTGATGTTTGATGGTGTGTCAGATTGGGCTGGTCATTACACACTGTAAACCTGAATACGTTAGCAGAAGTCAAAAAATTTAAAGCTTGCCTCAATTATTTTAAGTTGATGAAACTTAAAAAAATATACGTTTCCAGAACTTAAAATGTAGATGTTTATTAAAGTATAATTAAATTAAAGCATTACTTATTAACTTAGTATTCTAAGGTTGTATCAGTCCTACTGGGAGACTAAGGCAGGGTTCAGTGTCTTTGTCCAAGGACACTTGGACATGTGGACAGACAGAGCTGGGACACAAACCTCTGACCCTCCAGCCATTGGACGACCCGCTCTACCAACTGAACCACAGCAGCCCCTGAATAAAACTACTGTTTTGTGATTGTCATGTTTGGTGTGATAGATATTGGTGGTTATTTGGAGTGTTCTGAAATTGTATTTCAGCATCTACTACATCAGTTAACTTTATTTTTTTCAATCATCCTTATTGGAAACAATAGAAATACCAGTACAATATCATTCTCACTATTTGATGACTTAATTCCACTCAGTTGTACCTCATCTATGTTTTATGTTAAGTTATGTTCACTTATATCCACATTAGTTCCCCTTAATAATAATAATAATAATAATAAAAAAAATAGTAATTGGAAGTACTTAAAAAGAAGAACATGTTACAGCAACTTAATAGTACTATTTCTGAAACTTTGAGTATTCACAACTGAATATATTTAATTATTCTGAACATTTGGGTTTACAGTGCAGGGTCTTCATCTGGTGGTCTGTCATCCACACCTTTATGGACCTAGTTCAGACCAGGAGCCATTGTCCTGATAGAAAATCCAGTCCTCACTTTGGGGACATTGTCAGAGCAGTAGTACAGTAGTTTTTAGTAGGTGTTTTTGGATTCCAATTACTTTTGCAGTTCTAATAACACTATATCTGCCTATTGTAAGAACACAGTGATGGCCACAGTGGTGGTTCTTATACTTGTTCTTCTTAAATAAGACATAGATACTGTGCTTGTGTTGGAATTCAACAGACACAGGAATGGAATGGCTGTCATACACATTGCAGTGGTATCTTAATTTATAATTAATCCGCTGTATATGGCAGGTGTCAATTCCCACACAGCTTGTGTTGGTGGCTAAATTACACAGTGATGTATTACAAGTATTCATATAGTATATTTTTAACATGAATGATGCGTTTGCTGTCATTATATCTTGCTTGCTGTGGATAAAAGTTGACATGTGTCTTTATATCAAAGAGTAAAAATGTCTCCTAAGATAAAAAAAAAAAAAAAAGGAACCCAAAATGTATGTATTGAGTATTCTAGTTGAACTTGAGGAAAAACAGACAAAAGCTTTCATGTCCCTTTCAGCGTTCATCAGGGTTCTATGGTAATTTGCAGTCAGTGATAAAGCAGCATACAAGATACCCGCAGCCTCAATTGACCATACAAGAAAAAAAAAAAAGAGAAAAACATAAGACTGTGGGCATGCAGTGGTTCATTAACTGTAAAATAAAACAACAGATGTGATGGATGATTTCATGCCCCCATGCAAAGTAAAACAGAGTGCTCTTTGAAAGACTGAATTACTGAGTGCAGGAGCTCCATTAAGAGAAAGAGAATGTCAAAAAAAAAAAAACTGTGTAGAAAGCCACTTTAAAGAGGCTAGACATCCCACGTCTGCTTTTTTCTTTTATTGCCATTGAGAAGGTGTCTTTTAGTCCAGGAGGAGGTGATTTAAATTTCATTAGAAAAGGAAGAGAGAGACCTTTTGGATCTCTCCTTTTTAAAAGTCTTAACCTGAGATGAATAAATGGGGGACCTGATTTTTAAACAGCACCACTACATGTTTTAATATAGTCCAATGTCACATCCTTAATTACACTTTGAGATATAATTTTCAATGTTTTTAAATACTGTTGCTTAAGTGGCCTGATGGCTGCATATTCAGTCTATATAAAATCATGTTACAGTACAAGGATGAACGCTTTGATAGCTAACACACATGTTGATCTTTACTCTCAAAACCTTTGTCTTTTGTTCCTAAAGAGCAGTAAGTTGAACTCTTTAACTTACAAGTAAACTGCACTTTGCCTCCACTTACACTAGCTGTGTCTGTCTTTAAGCTATATCATGTAAGGAGGCATTGAAGAGACCCTAATGCTACTAAGCATCACTTGTTTTATTTAGCACAGAGCAGATCAAGGCCAGGAAAACATATGAAACATGAAAGCATGACGGTGCCTGCTATGAGAAACTGGTATTTACAACACACATAACACAAGAATGACCCATATACAGAGCCAACAGTGAGATCCCTCTTGTTTTAACACATATCCCATATAATTAGTCATTTTCCAGTTGGAGGACAGGTTGCTTTCTGTTTCCTTTTGATTTTAAATCTCTGAATGTGTGCTGGCTTCTCCTATAAAAAGGTCAGCTTGGTACAGTTGCTGGTTATTTCGCCGTGTTAAGAAATATGCCAATTATCGATCCTCATACTCTACATCACATACACAGTTCTTCTGTGTTTTTGATAGTGATGTGAAGGGTTTTCACTGTGCCTTTAGCACACAGGTGTCAAACTCCAGTCGTCGAGGGCCGGTGTCCTGCATGTTTTAGATATTTCCCTCTTCCATGTGATTCAGTTTAACCCTTTAACTCCTGAGAACTAACAAAATAATTGGTAACATAAGACACAAATAGCAGAAAATCAAAGAAAAATACTAAAATAAAAAATAAACAAAATGTAGAAAAATAAACAAAATGAGCAACAAAAAGTAATACATATTTACAAAATGACAAACAATGTGGAAAATTTAGGGGGAAAAAAATTACGAAAGAAGAAAACTAGTATTGAAATTTGGTATCAGCAATTTTAATTTTGCCTTTAGAAAATGTTTAAATAAAATAAAAATTAAAAAAAAAATCTTGCTTTTTGACACCCTTTCCATGCACAAAACTAAAAGGAAAACGGTTGGATTTTTCTGAATATTTAAACTAAATCATCCATTCAGAACTCATCAGCGCTGACACATAAAGAGTTAATAATCAGCTCCTCATCAGACTGATAATGATGTAATGGCCTCCAGGTGTAATGGAAGAGGGAAACATCTAAAACATGCAGGACACCGGCCCTTGAGGACCACAGTTTGACACCCCTGCTTTAGCATGAAGCGCTACTGTCGAATAAGCACGACTTTAGATTCCAGGTCCCAACACTGTACACACCGTACACACCATGCAGCTGTTCCTGCAGACGTGCTTTTATTGCTTCTGTCACTGCACTAATTCTAATCCCAATTCAAAGTACACACGTGGAAGACCATTCACTGACACATTGAACTGATGGAGCGTCACGTTATAGCTCCTTTGGGCTCAGCCAGGGAGAAGAAATTGGGAATTTCACTGTCCTTAATGGAAATTGATCTGAGCAATTTGTTAAAACAGCGACAAGGGCAACTGTGCTGTGTCAAAAATGGCATTTTGAGGCGGACAGATACAACGACTGTGTGCACCTCAACCTAAATTGAGCTACCACAGTAGGTAATACGTTCCAGGTCATTAAGCACACACTCTGAGGATATTAGGCGTTGGGTGTTGTGTACTAGGTCTGTGCACTCCCAACTCTTATGTTTTGCACTTTAGTGAATGGTAAGTTTCCTTATTAGAGGGAATGGATCGCACTGACCTAATCCACTATTATGTTTATGAAGACTGGTGTGCAGTAATTTCATCACTTCAGAGAGTGAAGACAGTTAAGATGGACAATCTCCCAATATCGCAGTAATCAATCACTTTTACAGTGCATTACTGTGAGAGGGAGCTTTACCCTGTGGAGTGCAGCCTGATATAAATAGCAGATTGGCTTCCTTCATGACTCTTTTTCACTTTCCATCTGTATTCGCTGCATGCACCCCAAGCACTCACCCACCTCATGAACACACATGCTCATACAGTACAGATGACGCTGAGAAAATTCACATACTCAAATGTAAACTCGTATAGAGCACAATGGAACGTACTCAGGATTGCATCTATTGAAAAGATTCACAGCTAATTTGAGGTTACATTGGAATCCAAATTCACCTGTGGTCAACATAACAATGTAGTGAATATTTGTACAGCAAGAGTTAACCCTTTAACTCCTGAGACTTTAACAGTTCCAGTCAAAAATGTATAAAATAAGCAACAAAATGGACAATAACAGCCAAATATGTATAATAAACCAACAAAAAATAATAGGTAACATGAACTAAATAAGACACAAATGGCACAAAAGTGAAGAAAAATAATAAAATACAATATTACATGTACAAATATAAAACAAAATGAACCAAAAATAATAAATATTTCAAAAATAATACCTGAAAATAGTTAAAATAAACTAAAATGATGTATAAATAATATCAAAAATGAAACCATGAAAACAGGCAATAGACAATATGCACACACAACATATATTGCCCATATACACATGTTGTATTGTTTTTCTTTTTACATAAAGGTTTTAAGCTATAGGAAGCATCTTTTTTTTTTTTTTTGATTAAATGCATTTGTATATTTTATGTTTTATGTAATATTTTTTATTAGAATAGGTAGCCTGATCAGGGACTGGGGTTGCAAATTATAGCTGACTATAAACCTCCTATGTATTCACATCTACAAGTTTGTAATAATGTGCACTGCATTGTCCCTGTTAAATAAACTACAAAAAAAATCTAAAAAATAATTACAATTGTAATTTGGTTCCAGTAGTTTTAGTTTTGTCTTATTCTTTTTTTCTAAATCAGTTGCTTTTTCACACCTGTTTATTTCTATATATCAGATCCTTGAACTAAGTAAACATTCATTTTTTTTTCTGAATATTGAAACTAAACCATCCTTTCAGAACGCGTCATCGCTGACACATCAGGGGTTATAGGGTTAAGTTGTAAACATATTGCTATCAAAGTATGTTTTTTCAGATACTGGAGTTACTACGAGATGAGTATGTGTATCATTTTAGCAGTCCATTTAAAATGCCCTAGAGGTGAACCATGCATTTTGAATTGCCCTTTAATTAGGACAGGCTGCTCCCTGTGTATGAAGACTTGCATATTAGATAATTGTGACATCTGTCATGTCGCAGCAGTGAAACACAGACAGTTAAAATAGTTGGAGCATGATGTATTTTGCAGAAAGAGTATCCGAGAGATGTATTGTTTTAAAAATCTACTGCAATTTCCCTGCTTGAGGCTTTTAAGTGTTGCACTCTTGTTTTTTTTTTGTTACAGTAAACCTATAATTTAACCCATAAAGACTTGTTGTTACTTATTCAAGTTAATGTTTAACACTTGTCACCATTCAACACAATATTACCCTCTGTATTTTTCTTTTTTATTCAGTGAAATTCTGTCATTTTCCTACATTGCATTTATAGAGCATATACTTTGCTGAAATTTTGAAGGTTATATTAAAAAAAAAAAAAACCAACAAATGGAGAAAGCTGAAGGAAAAGTGACTTTCAGTAAAATATATCATTAACTGGACATAAACCAAGCGTCTCCATCCACTGTCAATTTCCAAACGCCATGAAAATGACACTGTTTCCACGGTAACTGCAAAGCCTCTGAATGTCCAAATGGGTCATATCTAATGATCATGAAAAGATGACAAACTGTATTTTACACCAATTACACTGCTCTACTTTTTATTTTATTTTTATTTTTTTTTAGAAAGTATCTACTTCAGAAATTAAATGAGTTAAATCTCACATACTTTAATACGATGAATCAGAAAACAAATGACTTTAGTGCTGGTTAGTTCATGTGTTTACTATATATGATGGTGTGCTATTCCACATATATGGTGGTTTATGTACATGTATACAATGGATTAGTAAATATTCCACTAGTGTAAAGTGAATGGATCATAATGTACAGACAATGTTTTGAAGTCGATCTGACACTAATATTGCTTTGGCAGACGTGGGTAATTCCAGGTTCATCAAGTCAAAGTTTTACTATGTATTGGTTCTGTAGGTGGAAGTAACTAAATACTGTAGAAATACTTATTTTACTGTACTTAAGTATCTGTTTTTAAGTATCTGTACTTCACTTCAGTATGTATTTTTCTGCCAACTCTTTACTTTTACTCTCTACATTTTTGTATAAATATCTGTACTTTATACTCTTTACATTCTCAGAATAGATACATTACTTTTTCAAACTACTGTAGACAAATGTGACAATTTGTAACTTACTATATCATCATTTTAACTTTTTATCTCATAATTATGCTTTTTTTTTAATCTGCTATTTATGACTTTTGAAAGTTTCCTAAATGTTCTGTCCACACCCACTAAACTCAGTACCATGACCCAATAAAACACATCATCTACACAGTAATTCACTTTTAAAGGCTTTATTTTCTTGGATATTTTTGAAAATTTTTTGGTTTTTCCTGCTCAAATAAATATTATTTCGTCTGTAGCAAAAAAAAAAAGAAAAACATTTAAAAAATGCAGTTTTACTTTTTACTTTATTACAGTTGAAAAGTTATAGTTTTTTTTTGTTTTTTTTTTACTTTTACTTCAGTAAAGGAGTTAAATCAGTACTTCAAGTACCTTTTTCACGCCAGTAGCTGTACTTCCACTTAAGTACAGAGTGTGAGTACTTTTGACCACCTCTGATTGGTTAACTGAACACAGGTGATTCCACTAATTATTCATTTACCTGGATGAAGCATCGTGTTCATCAAAATAGACTGTTTTCAATGAATAGGTTTGAACCAATACATGATTTGATGGACCTGGAATTACCCATCACTGTTTTGGACTAAAACCTATTATCTTGTTCATTTTAAGAATTTCACATTTTGACCCAAGCCAACCCGTATTTAAGACTTGACTTTTCTTTATCAGTAAAACACACGTCGTAACATTTCATTAGTTTTATCCCAGAAACATTTTAATTATAGACCAGTGTAATTTACATAAATATCTAGGATTATAGAACCAACAGATATTAAATATACTCTAGATTAGTGGATGCTTTTGGTCGCAGGTGGATGTTTGAGTCTTTATGGGTTAAGCTGCTTTTTATTGTTTCTTACTATTCCCACATTCTGAATATCTTACTTTCAGGCCCCACGATACTTTATTTTCAGTGAATCTTAAACGTCCCTATATTCTTAAAGCTATCATAATTCACTCCAGCCAATTAATTCAGCTCAGAGCTCACACTCTGTATAAATCATATATACTTTAAAGGTGAATCCATACTTTCCTCCCCTGATTTTGCAATAATTCTCAGAAGTCCACCAGTACATAAACAAGTCTATGGGATTTGTCTTCTGACTGTATCTATTGTGTCTTTGCATGTCCTGCTTCTTGTATATGAGCCTACAATGCACTTTAGGATAAATACGCACACAAAAAAAACAAAACAATAACATGTTATCCTCTTTTTCCAGACATTTTGCGAATGTGCACATTGTGATGATGAAAGGTGGTGTCTGTGTCTTTGTTCTGCAACTCTGAGAGGATTACCAATTGTTTTTTTTTTTTGTTTTCTTCTGGTGGGTGGGTATTTGTGTTTATTTTCTTATATGCTGAATATCACATTTCCATTGATGTGGGCCAACAGGAATACTTATCCCAAAGCAGAGCAAAGGATGAGGCGTGTCTACAGTAGGACATGTGGGTGGTCAAGTTATTTGTGTTTATTATGATGATGATGAACATTCAGGATTGAACAGAAGGGGAGAAAAAAAATCATTACAAGCTGAACACAGGCAGTAAACTAGTGTGTGCCTATAGGGGTTGAATGGATTTTTTTAAGTGCACCAATGACCCATCAAGCCTTCATCCATCCCCTCCTTCTCTTCTCTTCTCTTCTCTTCTCTTCTCTTCTCTTCTCTTTTTTTTCTCCCTCCCTCCTCACGTTTGCAGTATCTTGTTGTGCAGGACCATGAGCTACAGTACCAGCCCATCCCGGAATATCACAAACACCTCACAGCGCCTCCTCACCACATGTGGAAAAAAAACCCTAAGATTTTCCCCTTATTCCCACCAGAATAAAACATGCACTTTTTGCGCATACATACATATATATATATATATATATATATATATATATATATATATATACATCTTATATGCAGCTCAAATGACATCACATTACTGCAGTGCTGCACTGTCCATGAAAGGTGTCAGTCGTTTTTTTCTCCCCCTCTGATACCAAGAATTTGTCCAGTGGCCACTTGGCTTTGCTCTGCTCCAGACATCATGGCGTGACAACATGTATTCATTTATATCTGGCTCTTATTACGCAGGTGGACGCGTGCACGAGGAGCACGAGGCGCATTTTCTCATTCTAAGGCTTTCTATTCTGTGGGACGCAGCATGATTTCCTGCCACATCCCATCTAAAGAAATCGACCGCATTGCTTTTGTTGAAGAATCGGACAGACCAAGTCGTGTATGAAAACTAATTGCTCGCATGGGTACGCGTAGTATTACAGGAGGAGGAGAAGAAGAAGAAGAAAAAAAGAAAAACACAACACGGCATCAGTGCATGGGTGGGATTCCTTCATTGCGCTTCAGACAGAGGAACTTATGATAACAATTTGCTCGTGTTAATAGCAAAGCAAAACAAATAACTGTGTTGTAGTGATGGAAAAAGCCGGATAGTTTTTCCGACCTTCGTGTTTTTTTTTTTTTTTGTTTTTGTTTTTTTTTTAATCCATGGACTTGGATGCTTTGACGCCAGCCCTTCACAGCCTTCAGATGCGTTTTTAAGAGCGCAACCTATCGTCTCTAAGGGAACCTTGGACTGCAGTTTTCCATCAAGACACCATCTGTACCGCGATTGAAAACAAGGGTGAGACTTATTGGAAATTAAATCTGCAGTGTTTTTACGTTTCACAGCATTATTACGCGTGGGGACTCGATACAGATACGACCACGTACTGACGCTTTAACCCATTTGAACGAAGCTCCGGACGCAAAACACCTCAGACTCTCCACAGTGTGTGTGTGTGTGTGTGTGTGTGGTTTTTAATATTGGTGGGTTTCTTTTTTTTTTTTCCTCACCCCTCTTTTTTTCATATGGGCTTTTCTGTCTTTGAGCCTCAATCTGGGATCGTTCTGGGATTTAAGGTGGGGTTTTATCCCTATGCAGGTAACTGGAAGATAACCCCCAGTGTCTTGTTGATGACAGCAGATTGTCGCGCATCCACGACCGTTGGATTTTCCACCACATACCCCATCTACGAGCCCCATCTGAAGGTTGTTTTTTTTTTTTTTTTTTTTTTTTCACGCGTGAATTTGGAATAAATGAACTTCGTTACCGTCTTAGATTCACTGTGAATGTATCCAAAGAGGCACGTGAGGACAGCAGAAACCATGTTCAATAAGATCAACCCGTCGGCATCTGGTTTATTAGTCCCACTTTTGGTAAGTCACTTAGTACACTTGGAGAGAAATGGACAATTGACTTTGACACCTCTGACACATGTGGAGGAAAATTGGCACCTCTTTGATGTTGGAGATGAGCTGAACACGGTGCACATCAGAGAAGATTGTGTAAACTACTAAATGTAGAAATATAGTATCTATCTATCTATCTATCTATCTATCTATCTATCTATCTATCTATCTATCTATCTATCTATCTATCTATCTATCTATCTATCTATCTATCTATCTATCTATCTATCTATCTATCTATCTATCTATCTATCTATCTATCTAGTTGCATAATGTGCACAATTTTGCACCAACTTAAATGCAGCTATTCATAATCTGTCTCATAAAGGTGTTTTGTCTTGTACAGATGCTTTCAAGCTACTTCAATTCTCCTTTTATGGAGTAAATCTCACGTGGTAGAGCAGTTATTGATACCATTAATGCTCTTAGGCCCCAAACGGCCTTCACATATCCACATACTCAGGCTATTTTACTGTGCAGTGAAGATGCTTAAGCAGTGACACATGAGTTGAATGCCCAGAGACAGGAGTGCATGTGGAAATGGCCCGGGCGTGTCTGCATCAGCACGATGCATATAGGCCAGGACTTTTCTTAAATTACTGACAGCAATGAAATGTTTCCTGCAGGTATAATTGGCCTGATTGCTGGTATAATACTGGGTAGGGTTACTGTGGAGCCTGTGAGGTGGAACAGGAAGGACAACTTGTTCACGTTTACTTGAGTTGCAGATTTGCAGCTCGATTATGATTTTGTGGTATAGTGGATGGGGGGGGAGGGGGGGTGCTCAGGAGGATGCTGTGTATATGAGAGTAAGATGACTACACCTCATTTGAGCAGGTTTAGAGATGATAAAGAGGCATGAAACACTGATGCAGCATGATAAATGATCTCGTGGGCACCCTAAATGAATGCTGGCAATCACGTTTACTGCTGAGATGTTTAGCCCCTGTCATCATTTTCTTGTTACTCAATAGCTGGCTTTCTTTGCCTCAAGTCAGCATTTGGAGGAAGTTTGTTACTGGTGCTGTTCTAATTTTGGCATGCAAAGGCAGTGCAGGGCCGGAGAGGTCAGTGTCTGGTCGCTGGAAATATCCGTTCATCACCCAGAGGACATTGGAAACAACAGATGGCCAAAGCCAGAGTCCAAGACACCTGGATTGGAGGGAGGGAGGTTGTAAATTTATTAGTTGGAGGTGGGGTTAGATGTCAATATGCTTACACTGAAGTCAAGTGAACATCCCTCATATAGCTGGGTTTTATCCTCATAATTCCTTCCAACACATCCCCTGGGGAAGATGGAAGTGTTGGCCAGCTGGATTTCACAATCAGTGTGTGCAGTGTGTGTTACTGCAGTTTACAGCGCTATTGGAAAACACAGACAACCAGCTGCATTACTGTATACGCCCTCCCTCAGCCTGACTGAGCCATGGGACTGTACATACATAGTACTACTATACATTCTTAAAAGGCACTGGTGAGTAGACAGCTCTTCAACAGTACAGGGAATAACACTATGCAATTTGACCAAGCCTCCATATATTGATAGGGTTGATGTTATATGCAGATAATGACATATAGGCCTAGATCATGAGTCGGCCTCAGTAATTGCCACCATCAACTTCAAACCAGTTTCCAGTTAAAAAGCTGATTTTTACTCCTGAGAGAAAGTTGCTGAAAGAATGTGGCTATACTGTATGTGATTTGAAATAATTTTCTTATAACATAATAAGCACTTGCCAAGAAACCATGCACTTCAGAAATCTAATGACAGAACATTCAAGGCAATTACAATAAGAACATTTGTGTTGTGCAAGTGACTATGCAAAATAAAACTGTGTGTGGTCGTCAACAGTGTTCACAACATTCAGACAAAAGGAAAATGTACATTGACATTTACGGTATATGGGTGCTTTTATGAAACTGGGTTTTGGTGTCTAGTACTTTGCCAGCTTTTTTAGACCCAGTAATAAAAGATAAATGTAGACATTTTTCCTATTTGGATGTATACCTAATGATGACGTCGGATAAATTATACTTTTATTCGGAGCCATCCCAAATTATATAATTACAAAAATACAAATAAAATACTGGGGCCAAAAATAAGATCAAAATTGGGACAAGAAAAGCTAAATGTATTTGGAAAACATGGTTTAAAATGTCTTTTTAAATCAAGGCATTGTTAAAGTTGACAATCCAAGTGTTTTTTTGTAATCCAGACATGCAGGTTTTTCATGAATTGGCAGTGTCATTCCAGGTTTTGTGTACACACCATGTTCACTTGCGTTATATGCAGAACCTACCAATTTAAACAGAAATAAATTGCCAGTGATTTTGCAACAGTGGCCATTTTTGTGAAATACTCTGCCTTGCATAATTACTTCAATTCCCCAAATGCACCTCTAAGAGAATGAAAAGAAAAAGCACATCATTTTCATGTCCTTTTACTGTGTTACATGCATATATCTGTATAAAATTGTTAGGTATCAGTTTCATAGAATCACCTACGTATGTACAATTAGCTTACTCCAATGTATATCATTCTGCTTTTATTTTCATCTCTATTGGTAATACTGATTCAATAAATACCCACATAGTAAAGCCTGTTGGAAAGTAACATATTAAACTATACACTCAATAAATAAAATGTACTTGTAGTATTTTTTATTCTTAAAGTAATCGACCATTGAATTGAAAGAATGATGCTTTTCTGTCATCACATGATATATATTGCCATACTGCACAGACCTATGTAAGAGGGAATTGAAAGGGGTTGGGATTTGGCCTTGTTTATAGGCAGACAGTTGACCTTTACAACTAACAACAATAAATACACAGTTTTATGGCAAAAATAAATACAAGCAGCACATTGAGATTATGTTTGGTCTGCATCATACAGTACAGTCATAATGTAGTGAGATGAAAAAGCCTAAAAAAAAAAGAAAAGGCTAATTAAATTTCTTTGATGGAGGTTTGATATCCATGAGATTTATCAGATTTGCAAGCTGAATTATCATTGAATGCAGCTGAGTTTGGTGCATGTATTTATAGCCTCCTATACTATACTGTATATTTTGTGTTGCAGTAAATAGTGACGATCACATCTTTGACTTGCCAGTGTGTTGCAGGATGTTACAGCAGAAGCTCAGAGCACTTGCTGTCATGTATTTGCCTAATGAAATCAGGCAGGATGGTCATTATCATTATCATGCATTATTGCCAACACTCCCATGTTTAGCAGCGTTAGTGCAGGCAGGAAATAACAACACAACAAAATCATTTCTCAGCAGGTAATGCACGAGAGGCGAGTGACAATGGCTTATGTGAGCAAGTGTCTTCTTTCTAGGTTGCCGTATACGGGCCGTGGGGTGAGATTAATGGGGTCTCTCTTGCTTGCCATTCTGTTGCATTGTGTTACAGCAGCTGCTCATAGTGCCCGTGTCATGTGTTACCATTATGAAATCAAGACTAGTAGAGGGTTATCAGCCACTGCAGGAATGAGAGAATAACACCAAGTACAAGCTATTGATTGGTGTTTAGGATAGAGACTTCACAGCAGAATTTATAAGCCTTTTTTTAGTTCTTTGCTGCAGGAATATGAAAATGGTCATTTAAAGTGAGTCATGTTCACAGTCTGACATTTGCAAATCGTACACGTTTGCTCAAAACATTTCTCAACCCAGGCTTATGCTGTAAAAAGGAGAGAAAAGCAGTGCCTTCTTAACATGTATATTGTTTTCCCCTAGCTGTCGTCTATACAAATGTGCCCAGTATCACAGTACAGTAAATTAACTTCAAAAACGGTACGCATGAGTGTGGACGGAAAGTGTTCAGAGCTTTAAAAAAAAAAAAAAAAAAAATTATTAGGAAATGAGAGGGGTTAGGGGTCCTGTTATGCAAATGAATTTAATGTTCAAATTTCACTCTTTTGCATGAATATTTTTTTTTATTGTATTATTGCACAGTTTGTAAATAAACAAGGAAAGATCAAAGAATATTGTGATGAAAGCCATGACAGACTTAAAAGAAGTGATGGCATAGAATAGGGGGAAGTCTGTCTTCCTGCAAACAGTTGAATTTGGGACATTTCATGGAGAAATGATCCGGGTGAGAGTAAAAGTAGAAAATAAGTGGCAATTAAATTGTTACTAGTGGACAGAATAAGATAGATTTTTATTTTTTTTTTCCCAAGGCAAAGTCAAGTTATTTGGTTCTTAAGAGGCATGAGAAAGAGGTTGAAGAAATGGTATAATTACAACTAGCCAAAAAGATCAAACGCATAGCCACCAAAACACTGCAGTAATTAAACCGGAGCTAGCCTTCATTTCTTTCAGGTCAGTGAGGAACAGAGTGTCACCGAGAAGTTCTTAACACTCGAGGAAACACTGCTAAATAAATTTCAAACCCTTATGAAACACCTCTGTGCTATGAATTTTAACCGGTGCAAAAGGCAAAGACATTGAAACATTACACGGTGAAGCTACTGCAGTGTTATTCAAGCAACAAACAACATTACTGATGACTTAGTCAGGGGTTTGACCCGTACTGACCTGCTCAAGCTTTTCGATATTTGTCTTTTTTTTTTTTTTTTTTGCAGGGGAAGGGCACGTGTAGTTCAAAGACATATACATCAGATGGATGAAAAACTTTAAAAGTGACCTTGTCTTTGTTAGCTTTCTCTTGGACTAGTGACCCATCTACAGTATATGTTGTTTCGCACCATTTATGTGCTGAAATAAGCTGCTGCTCTCATGCAAGCATGAGCAGGGCTGTTTCCAATATGTCACTATGTATTAAAGTCAATCAGACAGCAGCGTAGACAGTTGTTTGCAAATGTTAGATCAATGTACTTGTATAAAACGCAAAAAGCGAAAAATTACTCGAGTGAAGAGTCGAGGCAGAGCTGCGGAAATATGAAATATTATCAGCAGACGAATGACTTTAACGTTCGGTCACGTTCCTGTGTATCTTCACAATTTGCATTCTGGCTTAGTAACCTTTAGAAATAATGATTTCTGCATGGTTCCTTTTATCTTTGAGGCATTTAGTGCCTCACGTCTGAGTAGTATATGTTAATAAGGAAGCCTGTCATTTACTGTCAGAGAGCATGCATGTGCGCCTGGAGCAAACATGTTAACTGTGGCTAAATTGATGTTTGTTTTATTCCTGACAATTGGCTGATGCTAAGAGCAGTGGTGTTTAAGAACTGACCTGTGTGGTGCTACATGAGTGTCACATGTAAAATGGAACGTTTTGGGTGTGACCAGAATGTACAATGTGAGCTACTGTGGGGAGCTGTGGATGAGAACAGTGGAGAGGCATTTTGACGAAGATGAGCTGTCTGACTCGTGGCGTATGGACTCACGTGAAGATCTATAAGGAGAGCTAATTATTTCAGGAGTTGTGTGCAGTCTGAGGTATGACAGTGAACGGGCCTACTGAGTAACTATCATATTGCCATGTAGAACCTGTCTGGAATAGGCAGCATCATGACACAAATATTCAGCTGGGGAAAACATGTCACCTGCTGCAGAGCATATGGCATTTAAACTGCACAGGAGCATCACATTTTATAGCCATGAAATATAGTGCGCATGCTACCAGCCACTTTCCCCATTCTTTCTGTTGACTCTGATAAGAAAATTATTGGTGGCATTTGTCCCCCTCAAGAATCACTGTTGTGTATTCACCCTGCCACAGACGGCCATTAACTGTTCGTCCTGATTATGTGTCAGAGTCTTTATGCAGACATTGAAATAAAAGGGTGTGTTCACAGAAACATGAAACAACAGCAGGTCTAATACAACAGCAAAACTTCCAGTGATGTCTTAAACCGCACCTTCCAGTCCTCTGCTGTTTACCTGAAGGTGACATTGATATAGATCATGCTTTCAGTAGCTGCATCTAGTCATATTGATCAATATCTTCTACCAGAACAGCATTTCCCTTTGGCTCTCAAGAGAAAGCCAATTAAGACAGCTACACTCCCTCATACTGAATTTGAAATGCACACAAACACTATCTACCCCACAGTCCCATTAAATAATGCATAAGAACAATATTTTATTGTATAGCACTTGCAACCAGAGGTCTAACTAGTTGTATTCAGGCTTTCTCTTCTAAATGTATGAAGCATTGGTCCAAATATATTGTGTTCAATGCACTATTCAGTCCTGACAGAAGCATCAAGAAAAAAGATAATGCCTCCATGAATTACTCTTACAAAATATTCCACTGTGAGGAGAGATGATTCTGTCATTATACTGGAAAAAAACTAAAACTTGCCAAGTGTATTTTTCTCATTTCACGTCCAAATATCTCGTCACACACATAAGACATGATCACTCAAAGAGTAACTTTTCACTGTGATATCAAAACTGATTTTAGACCATCTGGAATATCTTTTTATTTGTTCCATTAGCAGATTTTTTCCCCCCTTTTGCTTAATTCAAGCAAAAATATCTTGTATTTTTTTACTTGTTTTTGGAGGGGAATGTTTTCCATTGTATGTATTGATTTATCGTAGAGTTGTTTGACATATATATATTTTTAAAATCTGACTGCATTGGTTCCATTGGAAATGTCCAAGTCTACACCTGTTAAAATCTGTAAGTCAACAGAAGCATGAACTATTCTAGTGAAGTGAATGGTTAAGTGCCTTAATCTTCTCCTTTTTTTGTTTAGCTCGACATGCATAATCTAACACACAAGTACAAAGCCAAAGAAGCTTTTGAATAATGTCTTGTCGCTGACCAGATTTTTTATCCACTTTTTATGCATGTTTTTCACTACATCAGTGGGAATTTTTTCCACTTTGTGCCAATTGAAAGGCAACATCTTTTATGAGAATTAATCATAGGTAATTATTTGTTTCTTTCTGTCCTAATACTTTAATGACTAATCACAGTGTGCAGTCCAGAGGATTCACAATCAACTTGATTCTTGTGTAGTGTTTTGAGCGAACAAACAATGGCAAAAAAATTTGCCTTGATTAGATCTATCCCCAGCCTTTATGTCTGTGAGGAGAATTTCATTGGTGTCTCGCAGAGAAATGCTGCTGCAGTGATCCCAGTCTAACCAGGCTTGAAGAAAAAATTGCACAGCACGAAGAAGATGAAAAATATATTAGCTTGTAGAAACAGTGACAGCAAAGTATCCATGCATTTGCCCTATATCCATGAAAGTCATATTTCAGTGCATGTATTATTTGATATATATCTAATATACACACAGCAGTCACAAGCTGATAATTTATTGCCCTAAGCCTTTCGAAACAATAACCTAGTGGGTTCATCTTAAGGTATGCTGTGCTATGTTTGTGTGAGGCTGGGGATTATTGCTGCTTAAATCTTACACACCACTGAAACCTTTATGGCCCTGAAATACAGAGTACATACTCTCGGGGTAGATTTAAAGTAGAGATGAGAGCAGTTTCTGTTAAATTATAGCACACATATCTATTGATCAGTGTTTTTCATAATAGATCCGGAGTCATTTGATGCTGGATTATATATCTGTATGCGTGTCTGAACCAAAAACATTTACATTTACATGGTAAATTAAAGTTGCAAATAACCCACTTAAGCCCTTTATGCAGTATGGTCCATTTATTTGGGACTGTTTTTCTGTAGCTAAGCAGTAGAACACATTGATCAGCACATTATTACACATACATGAGCAGAAAGATACTGGAGCAGGGTGGATTTCTTGCTGACACAGAGGTTGAACCGAAGCTCAGAAAATCTATCCCTCCAGTCCCCATGTATTGGATATATCTATTCATGTTTCCACATTGTTTACTAAGGTTTGTATATTAATTATATGGCTAGTTGCTGATGTACAGTGTTCAAAAGTAAGTTAATTTCAGTAATGCTTCATTTTGGTATTTTATGAGCTTGTTTCTTGGGATCGATTTCTATATCTATGGAATGTGGCCAGAAACTCCCATGTGTCCAGAGGCTGATTTGCTGTTTAGCAGGGTTTTATAAATCTTTCAGCGTATTATAATTTTCACAACTTGTATACATTTAATGGGTTCCATGTAGAGTGTAGTATGGATTAGCATAGTATAAATTATGAGATATAGCATCACCTTTTCTCAGGGTTAGTTACTAGTGCATCCCTAACCCTCTAAAGGTGTCACTGGTGTGTATTTCAATCATCCAGCCTGAACAAAACAAATTAGCAAATGGCTACATAGACCCATCAGCTTCGCTAATTGACTAATTTGCACATACAAAATGTATTTTATTCAGCAGCCGGGTATGTGAAGGAGAAAGCTGACATAAAAACAACCAAACAAACCTATAAGACTTCCAAGTTGCATTGACAATCAGCAAGGTGTGGTAATGTCTTCCACATTAAACCGTGTAGTTACTAACACGGTCATAATACTGTTTTGGGGACATGGAAAGGTGACATTGTTACAAATAGGAGTTGCAATTAACGCCCCAAAAAACCAAAATTACCTGGCTTTTTGTCAAAACCCAGAGGATGCTTCTGTTCTTTAGTGGGGCAGTGTAAAAAAAAAAAAAAAAGAAAAATTGTCTTTATTTCTTTTGGAACAAAGCCATATGTGAAGTGGATCAAGTGCACACTATGCTATGAGTAGCTACTGCCAAGACATAGTGCAACCTCAGCCAAATATAACCTATGAGAGAGTTTAATGCTTCCCTGTGCCTTACCTTATGCTTAACCTTGTAGAATCCAGAGTACTTTATTTTATTTTATTTTATTTTAGCTTTTAATGCAAAGACATGTCCAAGTTGTCAATGGGAGTATTTTATCCAGCTTTTTCTACAGCACAGATGGTAACTTTTGTAGCAGTAAGTGTAGTGCGACTGCTTATTGTGTGTTACATAAATGGAAATCTGTTGAAGAGAATGAGTTGAGGCTTGTTAGTCCAGCTTCCCAGTTTACTGTGTGTACAACACTTTGGGTCAACTGAATGCAGCAGAGATCAGGTCACTGCCAAATGGCTTCAGCTCATCCATTGTGTTGCCTTAATTATGAATACTGAGCAGCACGAAGTCATTCTCATCTGCCAAATGTTATAAAAGCTAATGTCGGGTCTTGATAATTTCTAAACATGTGCAGGGACTGAACATCGCAAAGGTAGTAACGCCTGTAGAAATCCAAAAACTCTCACCGGGGGTTCTGTAAAAACACACAGAAACATCTTGAGAGTTAAAAAAAAAATAAAACGGGTATTCCCCCTTCCCCCAAACTACCCATTGTCTCCAAGACTATGCTTATATAAGACAAATAAACCAGAGGAGGAGGATCAGTTTAGCATGTCATTTTCCTGATTTAATAATTTGTGATGTGGGGAATCATCTGTAAGAGTCTGCATTGAGGGCAGGTGGGTGACTTTGACTTACATGAGATGTGAACTGGCAAAACAAAAAGCTATACCAAGTCAAACTTCACTGCTGAAAGAAAAAACAACAGTGGCATAACCGTCTCAGCCCAAAGCACCTGTCTGTCAAGATGCATTGAGACATACCAACTGAACTCCTGTCAGGGAAAAAACGGCAGCGAAGAAGGTCAGCTGTAGATCATGTGAAAGGCAATGATGCAGAGACATGAAATGATGTGAAGCGTTTATGGTTTGGTACCAACATCAATACACTGTCCCATGTAGCCAGCCACCAAATAAACCAACGTTGTAAAGTGATAATGTCATTAAAGCGTGATTAGGTTGCAACAGGCGATATCTGTGCTCTTCGGCCTTTTGGAGCCATCCACGCATACGTTTATTGATGATACTGTTTGACGGGTTTCAGCAGGATCAGTTCATTAGATCAGTCTGACAAACTACTTTCTCTATCGAGAGGCTTGATAAATGATAGCTGGATGTAGTCATTGTGGGCTGGGTGCCTATTGACTAAAAGGGCCTCATTTATGGCGGCAAGGATTAGTGATGTAGGACATTCATAAAGTGTGTCAACCTCCTACTGGATGTTTGGACGGATGGATGTTTGAGGACGCCAGCATGTATCATTTAACATAGCGGAAAGTGGAAAGTAAAGCACATTTACTCATGTGTAAAAGTAATTTTTTTTTATATTTCTGTTTGTATAAGCCCCAGGTCTTCTATTAAATTATTTGAGAATACTGGAATATGCTGATTACAATAGGGCTTTTTAAAATGTGTTTTTGTAGTTATCTAGAACATTTGATGTTTTGAAGATTATTATTATATGTCTCTTATTACTTGTTTAAAGGCCCCCATTGATAAGCTGATGACTACTTCTTGGGCGTCTTATTACAAAATGTTATTGAATTGTTGATTTTAATAACAGTTTGTGATCATTTTTTAATAAACTGATTGAGTGATATGCCTTAGAAATGTACATACCTATGCTGAGGAATATTTAAATAAGTGATAGTTTGCTCCTTCAGATTAGAATTATGCATTTTAAAATAATTCCCTGAGATCTACATCAACTGTAAAAAAAATTAGGGTCAGTACAAAAAAATCAGTTTTATGTTAAAATAGCACAAAAAATAAATAAAAATTACATATATATATATATATATATATATATATATATATATATATATATATATATATATATATATATATATATATATATATATATATATATATATATATATATATATAGTGATTTTTGTAGTGTGGCCAACAAAGGATTAAAGATGTTGATGAAGGTCCCAAATGATGAAGAAGTAGTTATATCATATTACAATTAGAATTTCTGTTTCCTTGAGAAATATGATGTAAATACATAACTTAAAATTGTACAGACAGACAATAACATCATCAGTGGCATCAGCTATAGTCTTATTTAAAGCATCAGAATTGACAGAATATCAAAATCAGTCAAATAAACCAAAATAAAGGCAGAAAAAAAATGTTCAAATGTGGTTTTTGGTATTTATTTAAAGCTGCACTCCTTCATATCTGTTAATTTTGTTTGAGCATATTGTTTTTTTAAGTAGTTTGGAAGCAACAAAAAAAAAAAAAAAAGGAAAAAAAAACCCCCTAAGAAATTCTCCCCCATTTTCCTGTGGTGTTGCCCACTCATTGGTGTTTTGAAAAAGGCAGGGGGTGTTAAATATGTGATTGACAGCTGCAATTACTGATCCCTGTTCCGATCCAGTAGGACGTGACTGCACTGCTGTACACCGTGGGTTGACATAGAAGCATAGAAAAATGACTCCATCTTACTGGAGCGACGTGAAGCAGATTAAGGTCATTGGTCTTTATATTTATTTTTTTGATTTGGACTGAGTAGAGAGAGTTGCAGTGATATGAAAGTCTGTATTTTGGCTCCTGCAGCTTTAATCTGTATGTTTTTGTTTTTTTTTTCTAAAACTCCCTATTCCAATAACATATTGGGCAGACAACAGAATATTCATCAGGGGAAAATCATGGACAAAATTAGTTAATAAATGATGCAATTTATCAAGTCGGCTCCTAAACTCTTAATTGATTTTTATTCCCAATTATGAAAAGGGAATGCATCCAATATCTCGCAATTCACAAAGTGCAGTGTGGGATTGAACTGCTCATCATTTCATTGACTGATCGAAATGCATAATTGCCTCTATTGTTGTAAAGGAACATAATTTGTCAACAGGCATGCTACAATAGATGTTAAGATCACAGATACCACAGTCATAGTGCTAGATTTTTTTATTTATCTCATGAGTCAGTGTGACATAATTCGTGTTTGTAAAATTAGTTAAGACAGAAACAAGTCTCCAGAAAATGTCACTTTGGGGATTAAGAGAGCTGCCTCTCCACATTTTTATAGCTTTAGGAAAATCTTATTTGTATACAAATTTAGATAAAAGTGTTCAGAATGATACTGCAGTGATGTTGTGGGAGCATTTCGCTGTGAGTGTCTCTAATTATTAATCCTTCAAACCAGAAGCATCTCAGATTTGTCAGGATTTCCATGCTCGAGCTGAGCAGCGAGAAGGTATGATTTGCATTCAGTAACACAATAAGTTATTATTGACTCAGCTTGTCCTCTGTCACCTTACATTTACCAAATAAAACATGCGAAAGTAGCACAAATATATTGTATAATTGATGTATTTTGATAAAGGCAAACAGTGAGAAGTTAAAACAATTGGCCTCTCCTCTTTTCTTGCACTTTGTTTTGTTTTGTTTTGGTTGATGATTGGGTGCTGCTTTGTGAGTGCATGTCTCTGAGGAAATAAAGCTTTAGTTCAGGATGAAAAGGAGATAACGTTTGAGAAATCCTCTAACTGAAAGAGCGCATGGCATTAGCACAGTAATAGCAGATGGATACCCCTTTGATCCACGGTTGGGGAGGAGAAGTCAACCGAGTGACTGTGATAAGACATTCAGCAGTTTAAGCACTTCCATTGTATCTTAACGTAACTGTATTTAGACTACACAGGCATTTTAATAACAGTTATTTAAAACCAATGCATGTACATTTCAGCGTAACTGTCTTGACACCGTCCTAAAAATAACATGGATGTACGTTTACTGTCATTAATTACACCAGATGAACATGGGTTCGTTTATAATTTAGCAAGTCTTACCGAGTATACGCTGGAGCCTGAAGTGCTAAATGAAATTATGAGAATTACAGAATTCCTCTTTGCAGCTGGAAAAGTCTTTAAATTCAGACATGTCAGTAATTTTTAGATTAGAAAGCTGAGCAAGCAAGGCACTTGGCAGCTGGCTGTCACAGGAGTAGCTTTAGGGGAGAGACTTCATCGTATTAGACAGTGAAATCCGTTGTGCATTTTACGGTCGACAGTGACGTCTCCTGTAATCATTACACGTAGCTGCAAGAAAATTAAAATTTTAAATAATACTTTTAAAGAAATTATCGGGATTAAAATGACTACCGAAGCTTTGGGAAATGGAAAAAAAACAGAAATAGAATTTATTTGGCTTACTGGGAAATTCTTCTTGTAATGATGTTAGATTTTTTTTTTTTTCATAACTGCTGCGCTACTCTCTGCCATAAAGGAAAAAAAACAAAAACAAATGCAGTTTTAATGAAAGTGGGTTTGGAATTATGTGAATGATGGAGGATTGTGTAGATTTTCCTTCCTGAGACTCTTTATCAGGTTTGGTCCCGTTGACAGTAGAATTAGTTTCCCTGCATTTCTGTGTTATTGTAGCGTAAAGTCTGTGATTCTCTTTCCTTTGTTGGCTTATTGATAAGACACATTGGTGTTATTTGCAGGCGTTGCTATGGTAACAATCATCTCTCAACTCTGCTAGGAGTTTGCAGCGTCCTGGTGGCTCAGCTGGGTAAAGCTTGCGGCATGTAATCGCGATATCCTTTTTTTGTTGTTGTTGTTTTTAAGCCAGCGAGGACACTTTGTTCATATCGCTCCTTTCTCCTCAATCCGTGTTCTGACCATAATATGAACCTCTTATCAACAAAACATGTAAGACGGGATGTGGGGAGTGAGACGCTCTGATTCACTGCTTCATACTTTTTACCGTGTCATGTGTAATATTACTTTTTATTATCATGGGCAGTAGTATATGTATTATTGTAAACCATGTGCAATACTATGTTAAATTATGACTATTATTATTATTATTATTATTATTATTATTATTTTACGTTGTTTTGTGCAATACCAACCTCAATACCATAGACCACTTTAAGCTCAATGCCAGGTGCAATATTTACACATATTTATTTTAATGACACTTATTTTTCTAGACACTTTTATCTTCTGATGTTCTATTGTTCACCTCATTTTGATGCGTTATCTATTTTAACTGAAATGTTTCAAGCGATCTGGCAAAACAATTTCCTATTGGATTAATAAAATGTTATGTTATCGTATCGTATCATTATTTTCATTTTAAGCTTCAGCAGAAAACTCACGAGTGTTTTTCTAAAATGAAGGTTAAGCTGATTTGAAATTATTTGGCTGCTTTTTGAGTCAACTTATGACTTGGCAAGTCATACAACTTTAAATCAACTGTCCCTTTCAATTAGATGCACAGTAAAAAGACTTGAAGTTATAAACCAGCACGACACCCAAACAGATGCACCTCCATGTATGACTTGAGGGGTTGTGTTTCTCTCAGCATGACTTTGGTCTAATCGGGTGTCTAACATATGGCTGATGAGCCTACAGCTCTATCATTTTGGGCCAGGCTCACTTAATAGTCTCCAAATGATTTGGCACCCAGGAAACTACATTTGTGTGACAGAGACAGGTTCACCCCAAACAAATACATAAACAGACTTTATACTGTTCTAACCCTTAATGTAAGCAGCTCATCAGGTGAAAAGGATAGGAAACAAAATAAGGTTTTGTTTCTACATTATTCCTTTTTTTGTTTTTGGGATTGTTGTACTGATGTCAGGGATTTATATTGTAGTAATAACAGTTTATTCAGTTGTTAATTTCTGTAAACAACAAACAACATTATTCCATTATTCCACATTAATGTGTGGTTGTTGTTTTTTTTTTTTTTTTTGCTTTTGTTTTATTGTTACTTTTACTATTGTAGTCGGACTCTTATTCAATTTTTTTTTTGCTTCATGTAAAGCATCTTTGAGTGCCATGACAAGCACTATACAAATAACATGCATTATTATTATTATTATTATTATTATTATTATTATTATTATTATTATTATTATTATTATTATTATCATATACAATGTGACTGAAAGGCTTTAGGCTGAAATAAAACGTATTATTGCATAGCCCTGTTTTTGCAAGAAAACAAGAAAACACACAAACAAAAAAAATTCAATGCCGCTAAATATATGATAGAAGAGAATACATATTTAATTTTAATTCAGGTAAATCGTATCTTTATATCAAGTACCAATACTGATCCTATTTATATAGTGTGCTTTTCAAAAAGTGCGTTACAGTACCAAACAATTAAACTACAGTTTAAAATACAATTAAAATACAGTTCATGTACAGTTAAAATGTAATAAATACATAAGGTGAAATCAGTTTGAGTCATTCCTGAGCCTTATATTTTTGACAAACTAAGAATAAATAAATAAACAAATAAATACATAAAATTATTTAATGATTTAATTCATTCATTCACCTTACATTGGGACTCTGGACACAACGACAAGGCTGAAGTAAAAATAGAATCAATGCTTCTCCTTAAATAGAAAAGCCACTCATATGTAATTACAAGAAAGTCTTGACCTTGTAACATGGCATTCATGGTATTGTCTGTTATTGTATTTGTAATTTAAATGCAGAGTTGCATAATTTTTTCCGATAACATGAACGTTAACATTTCGAAGCCATAGGTTTCTTACTAAATATGTAAATTATTATCGTAAATATATTATTTTATGTAAAATCCAACGTCTTTTGCATTTTGAAACGTGCACAGTTCTGATGTTAAAACCAAAACAAACAGCATTGTGTCACTTTTTTTTTTTAAAGGTTTATATCATCACAGTATGATGCAAAACTTTCACAGTTGTGTTTGAGAGTTTTTCACCTTGAGTCGTACATCAGTTAAAGCAATTCATACATTATTACCTTCAGTCTCTTTCAAGAGTTCACAGCAAGTTTTTAATTTTCACCACAGGCTTTGGAGTTTATGAATTCTGTATTAATGTAGCTGGATCAGATTACTATAAAATATTACATGGCAATTGTGTTTACTCAACACTACAGTGATTCTCACAGGTGATCCATTTGTCTCATATAAATGAATTTTTAAGTATTATGCTAATATGCACCTTCTAACTTTCTTGTAATTACATTTGAGTGGCTTTTCTATTTAATAAGAAGCATTGATTCTATTTTTACTTCAGCCTTGTCTGTGTGTAAGTAAGGTGAATGAATTAAATAAATAATTGTATGTATTTATTAGTTTATTCTATTATTTATTTATTCTTAGTTTGTCAAAAATATAAGGCTCAGGAATGACTCAAACTGATTTCATCTTATGTATGTATTGAATTTTAACTGTACTTTAACTGCATTTTATTGGTTTTTAATTGGTTGTATATGGAATAATGGATAAACTCTATAAATAAAAAAGACTAGGATCAGTATTGGTAGTTGATATAAAGATAGAAGTTACCTGAATTCAAATTAAATGTGTATTCTCTTCTATTGTATATTTAGCGACATTGGATTTATTTATTTTTTTGTTTTTTTTGTTTGCTTGTTTTCTTGCAGAAATAGGGTTAGGTAATAATACGTTTTATTTCAGCCTAAAGCCTTTCAGTCACATTGTGTATGGAATAATGGATACTGTATGTTGTTTACTCTATAAATAAAAAATGCTTACTTGTTCAAAAGACTAGGATCAGTATTGGTAGTTGATATAAAAATATGAATTATTTGAATTAAAATTAATGTTGCTGGATCAGATACTATAAAATATTATATAGGTAATTGTGTTTACTCAACACTACAGTGATTCTCGCAGGTGATCCAATTGTCTCATATAAATGAGTTTTTACGTAATATGCTAACTACAATGACGTTATAAAATTGTCAGAGTGGCAGTGATGAAGTGCCTAAGCAAACAATTTGCATACATTTGAAAATCGATGTCGACGGTGTGGAGGGGAAAAAAAAAAAAACCCAACATTAACCAGGATTAAGAATGTAAATGTAATGAAGAATCTATGCTAATGTATGCAATTAGAACGCCTGTGTTGTTTTGGAAACTTTGGGAACATGTAGATGCACACACATTTGGGCATTTGTGTGAAATATAAAGCATTTGTTTTCCTAAGATATACATAGAAAAATGTAAATGAAAGCAATGGGCTTTGTTTCATCTGTTGGATTATTGCAGCTGTACAGTTATTAAACGTAACATTGGATAACTTATTTGATAGTTAGTAGTCCGCATATACAGATCTAACTTTCTAAGCCCAATGTTGTTTTTTTATTTTCCTGTGTATTGTCACAGGCAAATTGTTCTGATTTCTATTGACAACAGTGGGAAAAAAAAAAGTTTATTTGGAAGTATTTATTTATTATTTGGAAGCATATGGGGTGCAGGTTATTAAGATGAATAACAATAAACTGTGTGAGTCAACTTTCAAATTTATGGAGAAAAAAAAACAACCTTGCCTTTTAATTAGAAAATAAAAAAGAAATCAGAGCCAGGCCTGACTTACAGTTTTAATTTAAAATATCATCATATCATAGCTGTTGTTCAATAAGCCGAGGCAGAGGCGAAGAATAATGGAAGACAAAGGTCTGAACTGAGGGTGTGGAGAGAAAAAAAAAAAAAAAAAATCACAGTTCATTTGAAAGCCTGCAGAGCTTTTGCATTCCACAGTTTCCATATGTTACAGTTTAAAATGCATGATTTTAGGTACTTGTTCCTGGCTCTGTTCCTGCAGATGGAGGCTGTCCATGAATAATTAGCTCAGTTTGAGCTTACTCGTTAAGAAGCTTAGAAGTGCTATGAGCTAAAGTATAAGCCGGCTTAGTGAGGTAAGTCATGTACACCAACTATTGACCACATGTTCTTACGGTGCACAGAGATATTTCAGCATCTTAAATAGGTAGTTTGCAGGAGCCTGATCACCTGACGGATTACGGTGCTGTTTTAACCTCAAATCACGAAGACGCAAAAAGGTGGCTGTGAAAATGCCGTAACATGCGGGGAGGTGAGCTGTCACCCACTGCTACTGTAAAGATTCAATTTCCACATCCCGTGAATGGTTGAAATGATTACGGCGGGAGAAATAGTATGGAATGCCACCGTATCAACCCGTAGGTTACATCTACCAACATCACTAAATGAAGTTTTTAACAGCAGTTGGCGGTACCATTTATTAGATCATGATATGTTACTGACCTACCATGTCTGTCTGTCTGAGCCGTGTAGGATAAGAAATGTATAATGACCTTGTAGCCCTTGTTGCCTTTTAAAGACATCTAGATTTTCCAAGCTATTACCTTTTGTGAGATGATGACAAGTAAAGAGCACAATATCCTGTTTGAGCCAGTTCTTCACAGCAGCATTGACTCACACAGGAGGGGACCTTGTTCTTGTCAGTAAATCAGAATGGCTGGTGACTCTTGTTGCAGTATAACCCAGGGAATCATTGGCACGTCCCATTCTTCAGGTTTCTTTTGTCCTTTGCACAGAAGATGTTGTAGTGACTTCAAGGGTCATTCAATTAGGGCTGCGTATTGGTAACAACCTGATGATATAATAGAAATGATAATACTAGGTAAATACTTTAGTGGTTAATACAGTTATTTAATCTAACTGATGCAGTAAGTGTCCTCTCATGTCTGTCATGTTTAACAGATTGGACACCATAGGGATTGATCAGGGTCATCAGGGATGTGAGTGAATGCTTAAAAGACCATGAGACGTAATTTTCACACAAAAATTAGCCTTTAAAAAAAGTCCAGACTCTAATTTGGGATAATGAAGAGTCGATTCAGTGGTCTGATCATCATCATCAATAATAATAATAATAATAATAATAATAATAATGAAGAATTAAGGTAGAGTAGGAGATCTTGGAAAGCTATATTTAGAAAGTATACACACCCATGCCTCTTCGTCAGCCCACCCCTCGAAACCACGCCTTCAAAAATACATTAACGTGCATGACAACTCAACTTCTGTTATCATCCTAAATAAAAACAAAAACAATAAGCAACATTTATCACTTTGTGTCACATGAAACTTAGCTCACAAAAGGTTTAGAAGCATGAATTGTGAAAACTTAACGTCAAAGATAAAGACAATAGTTAATGTTGTTACACCAGCAGTTTACACACAGTGTTGGTAACTTAGCAAAACCTGTTGATTATGTATTAACCATTTGTTACCTATTTGTTAATGTCTTGTCAAGGTTCATACTAGTGTCTTCCAAAGATAAATGTCAAATTAGATTATTTTTAACCAACAGGTGCAGTGTTTGTATATCTACTGGTAAACAAAGAAACAGTTGTAAACACTGCACCTGATGGTTAAAAATAATCAAAATTTACATTTACACTAGTATGAACCTTTACAAGACATTAACAAATAGATAAGAAATGGTTAATACATAATGAACCATCCATTTATAAACGGCTAATAAATGGTTAATACATAGTCAACTGTGTGTAGGTATTATAAAGTGTTACCCAAATATTATATAATCATAACAGTATCCTTTTACCTATAGAGTAGAAACATGGTCACCTTAGCATCGGTTTTGAGCCTCTTTTCTTTTTTCAGTTCATGCTCAGCTTCCTCATGGCCGTAGCACAGTTTTTACCTTGGTTTCGCTGCCGGTTGTCGACTTTTCCGCCATAGCTATTCATGTGAATGTGCAGAGGGAGGGGAGGGGGAACGGGGGGCTGATATTTGATGGACGTATCAGTAAATTAATCATTGTAAAGACAATCAGTACAATGATTCCTCCCTCTAGACTGGACTTTTTTTCTATTTCAGTGATCGAGAAGAGGTTTTCAAGCAATATGGAAAAAAAAAATGTCCAAAAAAAGATCCCCCATCCCACCTTTAATGCAGCTATGGGTGAGGGGGAAAATACAATAAAGCTTATAGTGACACTACATAAACATTATGTGGCAAAAAAAGTCAAAGTAAATGTCTCCTGTAATCAAAACCAGAGGTGGTGCAGTCAAATATTGCACATGCGACTTTTTTTCAGACGAGCTGTGTATCATGATACTGTTAACAAGGTGATGTTATTTTGTTTGTTTGTGTGTTTTGTTACATTTTTTTCAAACAGTCTTTCCTATAATAAATTGATTGCACCACAAATACTAAACATATTTAACCAGAAGAGGATCTAATGCTTTATCACAAAACTTCCTTCTGCAAAAAATAATGAATTAATCCATCATCATGATTAATCTGATGAACATTTTTGACCCAGCTGCATCAGAATGACTCTGAATGTGTCTGCCAACATATTTCAGCCAGTTTGTCCAAATAGAGTTAGTATGTGCTAATGGTTAGTTGACCTAGTAGTGACAGACCGCAGAAGCTGCCCATAAAGATGGAAGACTGTCCTCTGGATGGAAATATGAGGACAAAAAAACAAACCAAAAACAGAACCGTTGACTCATATAAAGTATTAGACATATTATGAATACACTACTAGTACGACAAGTAATAGACAGGAAGGAGTGTTCTATTCACTGATGCACTTCCAGATAAAAACACCATGTTACATGAAGCATATGTTGGTTATTCTGCTGCACTAAGGCTAATGCCTGGACAAACATGTTCAGTGCAGATATATATATATATATATATATATATATATATATATATATATATATAGCCCTTTCATTATTTAGTCTGTTTGCTCATGCAAAATAAAATGCAACCAATATAGATGAAAATGTGACTAATCTGATTAAAAATTGGAATCATCAGCTCTAGTAAAAACTTAATGTGTGCAGGATTTGGAAGAAGTTATATAGTAGTATATAAGTAGTATACGAAACACACACACACACGCACATACATTTACATGTCCCATGAGGACCAAGTTTGTAAACATATCTTCTTCTTTTTTTTTTTTAGAAAATAAAAAAAAAAACAATAATACTGATAAGAATTTGAAAATTATATTAAATTTAAAAAATGACAAAAAATAAATGAGCAAATAAAATAATAATAATAATAATAATAATATATAAAAATAAATGATAATTATTTTTTAAATATGTACAAATAAATAAAAGAAATGCATCTTCACATTTTTTGAAAAACACGTTTCGCTTTGAAACCTGTTTCCCCCATGTTTTATGGAGACTTCTGGAAAAAAACAAATTCATGTATTTATAGGGCTGCATCATTTAAATTTTACTAGTGGGGACCTTCATTTATATTTAACCCTCGTGGGAACCTGAATTTTGGTCCCTACAGTGTGGCTGTGTAAACATATCAATGTCCCCATAAAGATAGGAATACAAACACACTGTCACACACACACACAAAATAAATAAAATTCAAAGTATGTTTTACCATAAATGAAAGAGCCTGTATTTGAACGAATATCTAAAAATACCAATGCAGTGCCTTTTAATATCAATACAGATTACAAAATGAACTATTACCATGTATTGCGTATCGATTTTTTTATTTTTTTTGCACTGTTACCTCTCTGTCTATAAACCCCTTTGGGAATCATTTGCCACACTGTGAACTTTTTGGCGCGGTTGCTAAACTAATTAGACCATAACTACCTATTAAAGAGGACAAGAATAGTAAACATTTCTATTTCCAGGAGGGAGAGAATTAAGACTTTAGCACCATTAGAGCAAATGGCGTGTATCACTACAGTGTACTGCATATAGCAACCAGTTAAGTACCAATAAATGTACCCTTTGTAATTCAGCCAGTGATTTTTTTCATCCACCGTCTCCCCTAGAGATCTTTTTATTTTTTCCATTTTTTTTTTTTTTTTTTTAGAATAACAATAAAGCTCCATCTGTCCATCCATTTTGGAAGCTAAAAAAAAAACCACCCCTCTTAATGTCAGACCTGTGAGAGTTCTGAAAAAAAACATGATAAAGCTGTTGTTCACTGCAAGAAATAGAAGCAGCTCTGCGTCACCCTAAAGGAAACGCCGCACTGCCCATGTTCATTTAACACAGTAAGTTTATTAAGCAGCGAACATTTAATGAGCAGTTTGTCTTCATCAGTACAGAAACATACGCCTTATAAGTATGCTCTAGTGTCTTCTTTGGCCCAGATACAGTATCCTGCCTGCTGGATCTAGAAAAGTATTTCGATTTTGTTTAATTATGGATGTTAGATTTGTTTGCACTGCGTCTCAACTTTGTTAAGAGACGGGAAAAAATGTCTGCTAGCGAAGGACTACAGCTGGCTAATGTATTTGTTCTACATGGAATATTTACATGTTTCACCATATTTCTGCAAGATTGACTTCTCCCAAATAACACACGGGCAAAAAAAAAAAAGAAAAAGAAATCAAATGTCATGCTTTTGGTGCTGATTCTCACTGTGGTGTAACGGCCAATGAAGATGTACTTAAAGGAGTGACGCAGATGTTACACAGATTGTCAGTGTGCTGCTTTCTGCTTGCATGTATCTAAATTTGGACCGCAGCCATGTACTGTAATATCAGTACAGAAACAAGCATCACACATACTGTAGGTTTAAAGAGAAATAGGGTGGGACTGAATTCAGGCATCTTAGATATAATTTGACAGCTGTTTCATTCCACAAATTGTGTCATAATAGGATGACAATAACATTAGAAATCCTTTTGTAGTGAGCTTTGACTCTATAAAAATGTACTTGTGCTAATCCACTGTATTCCTCCTGAATATTTGCCAGGATAATACCCTCAACAATCAGCAGAATGTCAGTCATTAACAGCATTTTTTTTTTTTTTTACAGCCGTTAACGTATGGATGTCGCACATATTCTTAGCTTTAAAAGGAGGCTCAGAATAGCTTACTGCAGACAGTTGTGATACAGATGTGTCGCTGCAGGGCAGGCTCTGATACCCGATCACATTTCACTGATTTCCTGTATCCTGTTCCTGCACAACCACAAGAGAGGAAGAAGTAAATGTGGTGGCATGATTTAACTCTTGATTGTCTCGGTTAATTTAGAAACAGTAAATCTGAGATGAGGCGATGGAAAGAGGCACATTTTGAAAGTCGCTGTTGCAGTTCGTCGGTCTACAGCTCACCCCCGCTATTGGCATATAGTCACACTGTATCCATTATTAATCACATGCTTCTCAAGGACGACGTCTGTGTAAATTAGTATTCAGAGTGCGCAAAGATCACTTACCAGCAGTGGCTTCAGAATTAAGTATTAAAAAACACAATTCTGGCCTCTGCTTCTGTATGCCACTGCCATATCTTTCTACTCCACTAAATGGCCATGGGGATTTAGTTGGAAATTTCAGACTTCTGTTTTCAATGAAATCGTCTGTGTATGACAGATAAAGATACTGCTGTACAATTAATATTTTTACCTAGATGACTTATCTAATTTTCTGAATAGGTCTTTGCAAAATTCCTTGCAGATGTGTTTTAATCACATCTGCACCAACAGAGCAGACCTCCTTATGAGTTTACTTTTATACTATTTGCAATAACATGACAAAGTACAGGTGATTTAATGACTGCAGGAGTGTGTCCGATCTACAGAAAGCTGAAAAACTGCAGGTGATACAAATGTCTTATTTCAGCCATGTCACAGAGTGTTCACATGTTTAAATGGCAGGAATATCTTACAAAGTTATTATTATCAGGAGTATGAAAGCAAAAGGAATGGAACGCATTGAACTTCTAGAAATCACTTGCTACTTTTGGTGTAATTGTCAATTAGGTAATAGTCAAAAAAAAGTCTTGTTTTCAAATTGCTTTTTTGACCACCTACATTTCTAATGTTTAATAGAAAAGTACTTAATTTAATGGCAATAAATTGTTATTGAATCAATTCAAGTCTTAATCAAACTCCCAATTCCACAGTAAATTGAGCCACTGAAGCACATTTTCTGCTTTGTGTTCTGCACTAAATATTCTGTGTGTTTACGATCCACATTGATAGATGGTAAAGTACTTTTTGAATGTGTGTGGATTTTTGGATGAGCCAATATGAGAGTGTGTCTCTTCGTATTATCCCATATTCATGAGAGAGAATGAAAAGCTTCTATCACAGTAAAAAAAAAAAATAAAAAAAAAATTGCACTTTATAGGGGCCAAAGGTTCACGACTGAAGTCTCACAGAAAATCCCTTATCAAAATACAGAAAATTATTACGGTAAGTTATTAAATTATCGTGTGGATGACTCCAGTCTGACTAAAGGTCTTCTTTCATGTAGTGCACCGTGGTTGAAAGGCGAGTCACCGTCAGTGCACACTTAGAGGCTGACATTCAACTAATGAATCGTCATACTGTAATATATTCATCTCCCTGCTGTTTCTGAGAACAGGTTGGATTTGGCTACTGAGGGATTGGTCTCTTTGCTGCCTTCACTTTTAGTGTATCACCGGGTGAACAAAACAAGCGAGTAGAGAATGAACGGTCGGTCATGCGACTGCTCATAGGCATCGGGTATAGGTCCGTGCCACTTTTCCATCAACGACAGCGTAACATGGCCGCCACTCTGAGTGAAAATGAGGAGTCAATTGACCAGGAGGCAGAGAGGGGTTTAGGGAGTTCAAGGAAGTGAAAGTAGTAATCTGAAGTTTCCCTCCAATGGAACTTCACCTTCCTCACAACCTATTGTGGCACTTAACGGTAGCAGAGGAATTGCACAAGAACAACAGCATCTAATGGCGTAAGCATCCTTTTCTCTGCCTGGAATTACTCTGCTAAACCTTTCGTGGGTCTGTTGAGAGTGCAAGGGCCCGCCAACAGTACTGTGACCTCTCACCCGTGAAAGCAAAGCTCTCAGCTGACTCTGGTGGTCTGAAGACATTTAGGACCGCACTGTGCCAAAGGGGACAGCTCTGCTCCTTGGCATTCGTGCTGGTTAAGAAAAGGAAAGGCATGACTGTAGGAAATTACACATCATTAGTCTAAAGATAACATAATAAGCACAGCATGATAACTAGCAGAAGCTACCATCTGTTACCAGAGGTGTGTGTGTGTTCTCTACCCCAAAGACTCATAAAGAAAAATGTGCTGTGCAAAGACAGAAATCCCCAATGCCAGCTCACATAGTCAACCACTGACTGAGGAGCCTTTGAACTTGAGATTCAGAATTGATTTTCTTTAAGTTGCTTTAATGGGTTGAGGCTGTCACCCTGTTACCACTGTTCCCCAGCAACACCACCCGAATCCCTCTACAGTACGACTTCTTCCCAACATGCAGCCATTAAATTTGAATGCGACATGGGCGTGTTTCAATCCAGGAGGAATCTTCTGTCACTCTGTTGTGACACATTTCTCCGTCTTTCTCCCTGGCGACGTTGGCTCATGTCCTTATTGTTTCTCACCTTCATCCGTCTAACCACAAACACAGTCAATACGTATGATGTGTCGCCAACACTGGAGTGGGCACCCCACTGCCGCACTGATTTTGTAGATAGCGTGGTTTGCCGTGCTGGTGACTCAGTCCCTCGAGGCAGATAGTATTGTTAGTCCTCCAAGTGCAAGACATTTAACCTGGCTACTTAATCACCCATGATAATTGTATCTGCTGTGAGTCCATATGCTGTATATTCAGGGCCAACAACGTTCATCGAAGCCAAATCATGTCCAGTCTGTAATTAGAATTTGTTATTTTAGATATTCTGGTGTTAGAAAGTTAAGCAGTTTGGCTGAAGTAAAAATTTAAATCTGATGTCCCCTAATATATTTGGATTACACTGCTCTACAATTTTGTTTTAATAAAGTATCTGCTTCAGATATTAAATGTGCTAAATCTTAAATATTTTATCAAGATGAATCAAAAAACAAATGACAAACATGCTGGTTAGTTCATGTTTTTAATATATATGATGTTGTGTTATTCCACATATAGGGTGGTTTATGTACATGTATAGAATATATTAGTAAATATTCCACTAGATAGAACCTGTAAAGTGAATGAAACATAATGTGCAGACAGTGTTTTGAAGTAGATCTGAAACTAAGGCTGCGTTCCATTACTAACACTTCACTTTGTTTGGAGTGAACTTCAAAAGCGAGTCATCCTTCGAAAATAAAGCGAGAGGTCTAATATTTCACTACACACTGGGACACACACTCCGGAAAAAAAAAAAGTTGCGTTATGACGTCAAGCGCAACTTTCTTTGATGTACAGTTACAGCTGCAGATGTTACAGTGTGTGAAAAATGCCGTTACCGGATGTAATGCTGGTTCTAATATTGGGTTTAATAATTAATGTGAAACAAAAAAACAAAAGGAGTACAGGGACGCGTTGTCACTCTGAGCACATCAACCCAGGTATGTTTTTATTTTTTATTCCCTGAAGCTTTATTACAAGTTATTGTACAGTATGTCTGGGATAAAACAACAAACAACGGCCTACTTATTTTGTTGTTAATGATTTGATTCACAGTCGAAACGTAAATGTAAAAAACAAAATATTGGCAATTATTATGTGACAGAAACATAAAAAAACAGCCCATCTTCTATTGGTGTTTATTAAAATTTTCTCTGTCGTGTCAGACTGTTGGATGTAAGTCATAGCTGTCCCACAGTATTCTAGGTAATATGATCTTCCACTCTGTTCGTAGTGTGGGTCCCAGCCGCACTCGCTATGAAGGGGAAGTTTAAAGTGATTTTTAGCACTTCGACTCGCCCTCGAACATAATGGGACACACTACACGTGAACACACAAAAGTGAGTGTTAGGGTTAAAAGTGAGTGGAAGTGGTTGGAATGGGACGCAGCCTATTATTCCTTTTCTATTCTATTCTAAGAATTTCACATTTTGACCCCAGACTTATCTTGGAAACTTGAACCAACCAGTATTTAAGACTTGACTTTTATTTATTAGTAACACACACGTCATAAAATTTCATTAGTTTTATTTTACATTTTACTTGTAGAGTAGTGTTAGGAGAGTTTCTGCATGTCAGATGTATATGTAAAGCTAAAAAAAAAAGTATTAAAGTTACAATTGAAACAGAAAACTTACAGTATACTTAAAGTATACAGCAAAATATACTGTGTGACAATAGGAAAAGTGAATTTTTCTTCATGGAAATATTTCTGTCAATTGGGTACTTTATGTTCTTCTACAGATCCAGGCAGAAAAACTGCATAAATCAACACAAATAAACATGGTTGAGAGTGAATGTGACATTGGACAGGGTAATTCAGAGTTTGAATTATTTGGTTGGAAGTTCTGAAATAGACGAAAATATTCCAATAGTATGAGTGCAACATGGTGATGGTTACTTAAAACTGTTTAATAGGAGAATCTGTGTCATATGTATTGTTACCATGACCAAATTACATGCATATGGCCTGTTATAATAATTTAACTACTGAATATATGCTAATCTTTTTACAGTAATTAGGGGAAAAAAATTGGTTTAGACAGACTTCAAAATAGATAAAGCAAATATAATTATATTTCGTTTTTAATTACATTGGTAATTACATGAAAACAAATCCATGTTCATCTTTTGCTGCAGTAGGCAGTATTTTACGGTTTATTCTAAGTATTATATGATTCTCAAAAGTGTGTGTTGGAAAGGTTACAACTCATTCACTTTCTGCTGGAGTGCTCTGAAATTATTCCAAAGGGATTCACCAGTGTATCTCCATATCATATAAAGTCTGCATTGTTCGCCTTGTCCATTTGAGGCTACATGCCAACTCTCATTTCAATTCCCTTAAACTATCTGATGGAGTCGTACAATTACTATTAATCATTTCTTGAAGCCTGCCATTACATGGCTTATATCAATCCTAATTTAATCTTCTTGGTGTGTGCTCACTTTTTCTATGATCAGCAGGAGATTATGACTGAATCAAGACTTTAAGTACAAGGATGCATATTTTATGTTGGCATACAGCTTTATATATGCAATACAGAAAGATATACATATATTAACATATACAGCGGTATGAGGCTGAGTGTCGCATATATTTATGTGTCTGCATAGACTGAATGCATGTTATGGTTTTCTCTTAAGATTTTTCTTCTGCTTTTCAATGTTCAGTTTTCCATCATCCTTACTCTGCTTTAAGGCACATTGTTGTTTTCATTTTCCCAGTTGACATCCCATGCTGGTCCTCGGATAAGCTGATTTCTTTTGGCATTTAAGTGGCAGGTGGCGATTTTTAAAATGGCCATTTGTGTAACTATATTTGCCATATAATATTTATTTCTTTAAATCCCGCCCTGCTATTTGTTAGTGGTAACCTCTGTATGGTTTGTGCATCTGTCTTCTAACAGTGCTTACAAATAAAACGCTTTAGAAGCCTGCAGTTTTCTTATGCCATACTGCTCATGCTTAATAGAAGATTTCCAGCAGTGTAATATGATGCCGGCAGGCCCTAGCTGCAGAGCAATGGCTCAGTCTTCAACAGCCAATGTATTTGCACTTCTATGATACTGCTGTTTTCAATGACCATTAAAGATAAAAACAAGAATAAAGGCTGTTTCTTCCCTCCCATTAGGTAATCATAAAATGAGTATAATTTGTTCCTGCATTAGCATGTGTCTACCTAGCTGTTCACGTTGTTGAATACCTGATTGGCTGTTGCAACCAAAGAGGAGGTGGCCATTTAGGATGTTTAGCAAGTGAAATGGACTATGGGGAAAAAGCTATGAGGCACAGTGTAATATAGGATAATGCTTCTTTGCCTTTTTCACATAAAGAATTAAAGATGTTAAGATGGCTGCAAGGTAAAGGTTAGAACACATGAGAATTGCTAAGTTCAACTCACTGTGCTGTCTGTGAATGTTTGAGGTGAAATCTGTGAATGGGAGGCTCAGTCATGGTGGCTGGGAGCTGCTAAAGGGGCGATAGAGCAGCGGGACGGCACAAAGCTAAAACCAGACTCCTGTCACTGAATATGCATCAGCTGCAAGGGCACTATTGTATTGTTGCCCTTTGTTCCATTCTTCCCAAGGTGGCGGGCACAAGAAGTTGTTGAGATCAATGAGCATTGTAGAGTCATTGATCCCCAGGCTGTTTGGATAATCAGTTAATCAATTAGGACACTTTTAATGAGAAATTTGAAAAAGAAATGAAGCTCAAGCCCTTTTTCTCCTGATTTTTGTACAGTATACGGTCGCAGAAAATAATTCTTAGGCCCTCAAAAGTCATCCAAAAAAAGCGGTTATGCAACAAATACTAACTCCTGTGTTTATCATGCGACTAAAACAGACAGAAAAGAAAAAATATGGAATGAATAAAAGCACTGTTTTTATCAGTACAATGCTAATGAAAGTGATGCAAGTACTGAAGTGACTTTGGTTATTATCAAGAATACCATAGAAAATAGCTAAATATCAGCTCAATTCTTCTTGTTACCATTATATTTGTCCAAACAAATGTACCTTTAGTTGTACCCGGCTTTAAGATGAACAAGAAATTGAAGAAAACAAAGGGTGGTCTAATAATTTTTTCTGACTGTCCATGTGTAGCCCAAAAAAAAAAGTCCCTATCAAGGTAAGATCTTTCCGTTAATTTAAATAATGCAGTCATTAACACATTTTTCTATGTATTTTTAACAACCATTATTTTGATACAGGACATAAAGATTGGAGTGTGTTTCAATAGAAAGAGGTCATGTGGTGTTATGAGTCCAGATCGACCCTATTCCAGAGTGATGGAACGATCACCCATCATACCTAGTGCCTACAGGCTAAGCCCTGCGGGTGCAGTACTATGGTCTGTGTTTGCTTCAGGCAGTGTGTGTGTATGTGTTCAAAAGTTGCATTAGCTTATTGAAACATGGTGACTGCAAATAAATCGAAACAAGAAATGATCCAAGATAATATTACAAGGTTGGATTTTTCTCCAGCCATGGTGTGTAACTGCAAAAGGAAGAAAAATAGGCTGTGAAGGTGACACTTTAAACATGACATTGTTATACATTTATGGATCGATCAGGAAAACACTTAAGCTATGACTAATAGAACAAATGAGATTGTCACTTGTACATCTTGTTTTAAATACAGTAAAGAAAGAAAGTAAAGAACTATTAAATAAAGAACAGGACTATAAAGAATACTATAAAATACAACAAAATAGAAATGAAGTCATCGGCTTTAATAATTACGAAAAAAAAAATCTAATTGAATTACGCTTATTTAAACCAAATGCTTCCTCATATGTTTTCTTACCTCTTTTTCAGCTGTGATATATGAAGTTCCTGTTCTAGAGACAAGCTCTTATCTGAGCTCCTATATTAATGTGGTTATCTATGTAAGTATTAGCAGTGTTTTACGGATGATCACACACCAAATTTAATGAAAGGATCAAGAAATGTGGGGATTATTTTACTGCCTCATATATTTTTTATTTATTTTTTTTGGTGGGGGGTGGGCAGAGCCATATTACCATTGTGTCTGCGACATCCATTTCCTCAGAAGAATATATGTGCTGAAGGCATTGACACGACTCTTACCGCACATTCCCCATGTTTATAAAATAGAGGACTTACTGACTTGCTGTAATATAAATTATAGCTATTGTTCTCTGAAATACCAGACATTTGTCGCTTTTAAAAATATTTCATCGAAAATGTATTCAGCGCTTTCCCATTTGTCTTGCCTTATTGAAATTTGGTTTTTATTCTATCTGCTGACGGCAACATTTCGAGACGGAGAGCCCAAACAGATCATCATTTTTATGGAAACGCACTACATCGTCTCAATTCGAGCTGCAAAATTGAATTGAAGCAGCAATTATATGTTTGATGTGAGACGACTTCGGTTATCACTTGTGATATGTCGGGTTTGTCATGAAGGAGGATTTGTGCATGTAACGCAGCACAAATATAGCATTCTACCATATGTTATAAGAAGTAATTGCGTCGTGTGCTACAACGTCTCATGTCTTTTCTTCACATACACACCAGTGGTTCAAATAACGGCTATTAACTCTTCTGCTTTGTTACAATTCAGAGGAAAAATAATTGTGTGAAACTACGAACATTCATATTATAATACATTAAAGACACTTCTGGGGGAATATAGATGTTGTTACAAATGGGTGTTAATGACACATAATCTTTATCATCATCTGGCTGTGTTATAATGGGTCTCCCCTGACCTATTTGGACACTAATGATGCATCTCAGTGGGACTTAAGAGTGAAAATGACTTTAGTTGACTGGACATTATGGGACATATAGAAGGGGAGTACAATATGAGAAGTTTTCAATTATGTATTGCATGTATGAAGGGAAATGTGCCATAATTGACTGGCTAGTGGAGGCTGTCCTCCTAAAGATGTCATAATTACTGTAGGAAGGCAGAATAATTATGACGTCAAATGTAATGTTTGATGTACCGATTCTATTTGATGCAGTGCAGCACCTTGCATTATATAACTTAAATAACAGCAGTGCTACTTAAAAAAAAAAAAAAAAAAAAAAAAATTCAGTGTCGCATCGCCCTTTATCGTACAAAAGGTGTCAGCACAAGTAGGACTTGATTTATTTCAGACGTGATCATGTGCTGTCCAGTCCAGTTTAACTACAGCCAGCCTTACAGCACTATACTCGATTTTGTTGTCACTGTAAATTCACTCTGCCTGAAGCACTGTGGCGTCATCGCTTGTCTGTACATTTTTACCTCTATCCTTTCTCATCTCTGCACTTTTCTTTTTCATTTCTCTCTCTTTCTCTCTCTAAGAAGCCTTCTATTGTTTTGCTTATTCCTCATTCATACAGTTGTTCTTTCTTTGTGTTATATCACCCATATATTCAGTTTTTATTTTATTATATTTTACTAAGAAAGAACTAAACATCAACCTCCCAGTGTTTTTCTGGGTCAAGTGCAAAATGAAATACAGTAGGACTAGTCGGGGATGCACCAGCGCTGGTTTCTATGGTAACTGCAGGGCTGTATTTAGTGCAGTTGTTTCACTGCGCCTGGCTCTCTGTTTTCAACCAGGCGAGATGGGAAGAGTGAGGACCATTCCCAAGGGGGATAAGCAGAAAGTGGGGCAACTTCTACCATCACCGTCAAACGAAATCTTTAAGCTAAAGAAGGGATCATGTCATAGATTCTTTACCTTATTTCAAAAAGAGACGATGCAGAGAAAAGATACTGTACAGAAAGTACCGGTCACATTTAAAGATGACAGAAGTCTAAATTCTGACCTTTCCAGTCCGTACAGTAGGGAATATAACAACCATTGTAGGCAAGTGCAGCGAAAATGGACACTCCTGTTTTAATTAATGAGAGCGTTATCAGTCTGTGCTGCAGAAATAAATGCAATTTTATAAAGTAAGGCTTATCACTGCACATTTTGCTTAACAATCTAGCCTAATGACATTATACTTCAACAGTAATGAACATTGTTAATATAATTATTATAACTGAGTCAAAACTGCAGTGTTTTATGGTCCTTCTAATAGCGACCATACATTATGTCATTTTAATTTATATGCACTGAGTGATGTAGTATGACAGCTCTGACTGCTGTGTGGTCTTGGATCCATTTCTTGTTTGATATCTTAAAATATATCATTTTAAAGATGGTTTATTTTGGCCCCTATTCACAAAAACACTGGATCAAAACCCAATTTTGGATCATGCTGCGACAAGATATATTTAATTAAGAATAAGAGTTTTCAATCAATGTGATTGCAGAGCTTGTGGATTTTGTGGCATCTGTGCAAATCTACAAAGCTGTAAGGATATGTGGTGAATATTTGTTGTTACAGTAGGTATAAATAAAATGTTTATGCAGTCCATATTGTGCAGTAGGTGTACTCAGGTTTTCCTGAAAATGGTAAAACATGTAAAATTTATATTTAAAAAAAAATTACAGTAAAATATGCCTGAACATAAGATAATTTTTCTCCCTGGCACATATTTTCAAACTCATAGAAGTGAGTGTCATGTTTGTCCATTAACTGAGGGAAGTAGGGGGGGGGGGGGGGATGCACACAAGCAATTGGGTCACCCTCTTTCAAAAATGATTTAGTCCTATTTAAATGAATCATGTACGCCACATCTGGCTACAAGTTTTTCCAAGCCCAGGCATGCAGGCAGCATCTCCCACTTAATATTGTATAGGCCTGCTGTTCATGAGGAACATTACATTTATTTGTGTCAAAAACCCAAGGATGCATATCTCAGCCAGGTGACTTCCACCTCGGAGTAAACAAGAATAGAAAGTTCAAAGCTGGAATTCTGTGGCATGTGGTATTTAAATGAAACTGGAGTGACTGGGGAAGGCCTACAGCTGTTTGAAGTGTGACAGGATTTCACTTGCCTCCCTTTGCTTCTAGCAATTCAGTTCTGGTTCAAGAGGACCACTCAGGTCTGCACCTGTCATACATGCAGGGTGGGAGCTATTTGAAGTTGTGTTTGTCAATTTAAGATTAATTATGCAGTGCACAGACATCGGAGAGATAGGTAGTTGCCATGTGACAGCTCTGTTTCATCATAAAAGGTAAAATCCATCATTTTTCATCATAAGATTCTTCGTGATCTCAGAGGCTTATTTTAACATTCTGTTATATTGTAAATGCAGCTGTAAGGCATCACACTTCTCATGCTGATATTTGTTCTGTTCCTTAATTTGAGCAGCAAATGAATTAATGGTTGAATTAAGAGTTCTGCCTAATAAATGCAAAAAAAACAAACACAGATTCAAAATATGAAATGTTCTATGAATAATGTGGAAACGGAGGTACGAGCAGAGAAATGAGCCAGAAAAGAACTCCAGTATTTCAATGTAATGTACATTTATACGGAGCAAAGTGTTAATGGAGAGGAAATGTTAGAGGCAGGCTCGTGTTGCTTCAGGAAAATCAAGTATTCACAGGGCTTGAATTTCTGACTCTGTACAACAAATGGAAAGTTCTGTGAGTTTGTAGGAGCAAAGAGATTTATCAGCGCTTTAGAAGCCATGTTAAAATGGAGCTGTGAGCACAGCATGTGTTGCATATTAAAACATCCTTGCCCTTTGACTTTTCGTGCTTTATTTTTCTGCCTCAGTTCATTTTCAGAATGTTCCTGTTTGATGTTTCTCAGAGATCAACATAAAGGAGCATTTGATTAAATGTAAAAAGGAAAATTTTATATAAAGGCAGCATTAATGTTAAGATCAGAAACTTAGCTGGTTGTCGAATTTAACTGTTTAACATTGTTATAATGCTGTTAATGTAGCGTTAGGGCTGCCCTCATTGAGTTGTGGTCATGTGACACGCCTGATGTTCAACGATCCACTAATCCTCTGTGCATATTATTCATATATTTATTATTACGTAAATGGACTTTTTCTATCACACTAATCGTAACGTCAATGGTGTTGTTTTTTTGGAGCCTACTCTCTTTATACTGTACTCTGCAAAGAACTAAAGCAATGTCACAACTGATCCCAACTAAACATTTCCTACATGTGCAGCACAATAAACATGTTTAAAAGGCAGCAGGAAGCTTTCGGTGTGAAGATAACTCCAAACAATGCACGTGAGGTTAGCTAATATTGAGTCGAGACAATTACGCCCCTGACAAATCAGCGCAGATCAGAAGACAATGATGACTGATGTTATCTTAAGAGTAATAATGGACTTGTAGCAGCTGGAGCTTAAAGAAAATCACACGGGATTCAGGCTTAGTTTTTTTCCAGTTTGGTTTTGGAACGTACAAAGAGGAATAAAACTGAGCTGAGTGCAGGTGAAGTGGTTTCATGAAGAGGTGTTCATGCCTTTTGTACAAACCTCAATCCTCCTACATGTATAACACAGCTGTCCTGTGGACATACAGAGGGCAGCGTGATGGCCCTGTTCATCTCTATACACAGCAGCTCAGTACTGTGTGTAAGATCTGTATCTGCACCTAACACCAATAATCCTACATGGGCGGCTGTGTCTGTTATATTGAAAAAATACTGCAGGAACAAATATCTGAAGGTGAAGAGAAATGTTCAAAAGACAGTTTATCATCTACATGTGGTTTGTTTTTGATTATTATGCACTATACAGTGGAGAACCAATGTCTGTGCCATAATGAGTTTAATTATATAGATTTTTAAATCAAACCCCACAATTTACACAATCAACTGCCTACGCTAATAGAGATAGGATAAAATATTCGTATAGGAGTATATTGTATTGCATCCCCCTGTGGTACCTCCTAAATCAATACGCTGGCGCCAAATGCCAATATTTTTTTATTAAAAGCTATGGTATATGCAGACATGGAAACTGCAATTCATATATTTGTGTTAAAGAAGCATTAACATTGACTTTGTATTTTTTTTTTTTGTCATTTCATTTTATTTATCAAATTCTGTCAAATATAAATATCAAAATCACAGTACAGTGAACAAATATAATTCATAATAATTTTTAGGATTAATTTTTAGACACTTACACAGACATCACAATGTATCCAGATGTACACAATTGTCCCGCAAAATACACTGTTACCTATAAAGTTGGAATAAAAATATTTTTTATCTCTTTTCATGAAATTATTGTGCACAGTTGGGAAGAATAGGTGTATATATTTGAATGAAAAAAAAATTCTCCTTATAATGTATCTAATATGTGTTGTTTAATCCAAAGGGATGCATTGAGTAGCTTCTTATTTCTTACACTGTCATCAGTTCAATAGAAAACATAGATTAGACTGTTATATAGATCATGTGGTCTGATGAGTCTAGAATCTAGACTCACTAGGGTCAATCTAAAATCTAGGTTGACCCTGTTCCAGAGGGATTTTCTGTACAGTATCAGTGATTACCCATCATGCCTAGTATCTACAATACCAGCTTTTGGGGTTAGTATTATGATCTGGGGTTGCTTTAACTTCCTGACACCCAGCAATTTTTGTCCTCTGTAGGGGACAAACATTTCACAGTTTTGATTAAAAAATGTTCATCACAAAGGACACTACATAAAAAAAAATAAAGAAAAAATAATTTTAAAAATTGTCTCTGAAATAACTGTTGCTTTGTGCAGTTTCCACTAAAAACAACTGTTCACAAGTGGTGCCAGGCACAACAAACCCCACCCCCCTCGCAAAGATTTAACCCGATTTGTTCTATCTCTTATCATGGCAAAAACATATTTTTAGTGACTGTAACCTTGACCTTTGACCTACATTCACCAACATTTTATGTGATCTATTCTGGACCACCTCACACCTTTTCCCGAACATTTCATAGAAATCGGTCCAGTGGTTTTGGCTTAAAGTTGCTGACAGACAAACCAACAAACGGACACACTGACTCAAAAACAATAGCCCTCTCTTCTTCGGGGGGGGGGGGGGGGGGGGGGGTAAATATAAAAAAGGAATAACTTTCATTTCCGTAACAGGTCAGGTTTAGTTTGAGTCGCACTAAGATAAGATAATGATGTCAGTATCAAAGCAAGTTGTGTCTAAACTACAGACGGATCCAGTCAAAAGTTAAAGGGTGGGGCTTGTTTTATCCAGGTATGGTGTCATTTAGCATCTCATGGGACCATTTTACTTTCTATACATATGGGAGGGAAATTAATGGGGACAAAAGCTCCACAAACACACGAACAAACCTTAAAAACAAAACCATTGTAGGGACCAACATCATCAGATCTGGACAAAGTCATTTTACTTCCTTTTGATCAAACATGTCCAAACTATTCCACAAAGGGCTGGTGTAGCTGCAGGTTTTTGTCCCAACCAACCAACCAACCAATGAACCAATCAAGTCTCTGAAGACTGAGATCAGTTGATTAATTGAGTCCAGTCTGTTGTGCTGGTGCTTGGTTGGAACAAAAACCTGCAGCCCTTTGTGGAATAGTTTGGACATGCCCGCTTTTTATGCTTTCCATATTGATTTTGGCTTGTATGCTACACCTTAGCCTGTAGGGATATGCTAATGTTATTCAGTCATGCTACTGCATAATAGTGTTAAATGCTGAAAAAATTACCAGTGGGGAAGAACTTTTTTTTTTATGTCATATTAAAAATGTCATCACATCCCAATGTATAGTTTGGGGACGGTCTATTTATGCTGTGGCCACTTCAAAGTGTTTGAAATGTCAACATTTCTAAGAGAATAATCTAATATAACAGACAGTTAACAATACCAGAATGAAAAATGAACTATGTCATCCAATTTTTTGTCACAACAGCATTTTCATTTGTCTGGAGATGTGTATGTCACTTTGGGAGGGTATGACAAACTGACTTCCTTGACAGCATTGATAAATGCTCATTTTGTCTTTTGTCTTACCTTTTTCTTTTGTTTGTTATTATCCCCCCCCACTACCATCAATCTCTCTTTTCACAGCTGGTTTTCCTACAGAATATGCATAGAAAGCTCTCAGATCTTGTCTGTTTTTTTTTTTTATGTGTTTTTAAAATGCCTTCAGTATTGGCTCTCCGCTTATGTTTGAGGGAAAGTAAGGATATTCCTGGAGAGGATGCTTCTTGTTTGATTTATAATGAGTAAATCTGCAGAAAGGTAATCTACTTTTCAGGCACAAGGGGCTGAGGGGAAAGCAGTACGAGTGCGAATGAAACCACCTCCAGACTACAGAGCTGTCATTAATCAGATCCTTGGCTGTCAGTCCAATGCCTGCTGCTACATTCCCTTCAGATCTCAGAGTAGGATATTTATGCTGGTTGTCGACAAAAACCTTCTCTCTTTCCCCTTCCATCTATTTTCTTTATGTCATTAATTAAAAGCATGGACCAAATTCAGCCAAGCTGTCCTTAGAATATACAGTCTAATTTTCCCAACTACTAATTTGTTTTCAGCTTGTCTCCTTTTGTTCCAGAAAGTGCCTTGCTCATTCTGTGACAAGCACCAACACGCCATAACATACTTGTTGGCCGCTTGCAATTTAACTCTGGACAACATGATGATTTCTGCAGGGTAAAAATGGGGTCTATTTAGTGATGGTAAAGGGACTCATTTAGCTTGCTGTGGTGCCTGTTTAAGCTGCCTTCAACACACATAGTCATCACTGGGGTGCAGTCACTAAGCTTATGGGAAGTGTGACTTACTATGCTGAGATGAGCAGTATCTGACTGTGACAGTGTGTGGTGGCAGACAAGGGATGGAAAAGTGTCACTTTCAAAAATAACACTGTCACAAGAATGCGGTTAAGTGGCTACTACTGAAGTTTGCAGATTATTCAAATGTTGAACTGCTTTGTTCCGGAAGAAAATTGAAAAAAGAGGACAGGAGAGGTAGTAGTGAACAGACCCACTGCACTGAAGGCAATATTAAAACAAACAGGAGTGGTGATTCAGGGAATGAAAGTCATAAATCTTTTCATGTTTCTGCAAATACACTACTGTATTCACCTCGAAAGATGATGCAGGTTGCTTTTATAAGACAACTGAAAGAACTGGCTGTCAGAAGAGTGCTCCATTAGAGCTACACCCACACTGCTCTTTTTCTCAGAAATACAAGGTCTATCATTTATAGATTCTGCCATTGTTTGCATATGCACTAGATCCTCTGGAAGCTGCTGCAGAAATTCAGCCAGAGATAGAGATCATTTTACTCCTTGTCATCCCGGGTGTTTTAACACTGCTGTCGGGGTATAGCAGAGAATCTTGATTCCATGGCAGACAGATGCCAACTTTCATCTCTTTTTTAGTTTTCTTTAAAAGAGGCACTGTTGGCTGCGAACATGAATTCAAAGTGAGCATGAAAGTCAATCTCATTGGGATTTGACAAGCAAAGAATCCAAGGAATATATGCATCTTTTGATCGCCTCCATGGGTTTACATTAAAATTGACATTTTCTTAAACTTAATGAGGCATTGCCTGTAATTTCATAATACTGGTTTAATCAGTGTTAATAAGCACAAACATGTTTTATATGTTGGAGAATGCAACACAGATGCTGTGCTGAAAGATTTGTGTCGACATGTACGTTCAGTTGTTGTGGGTGTTGATGGGTGCCCTCAGGTTGAACATTAAAAATCATCAAACAAAACTCAGAATATTCTCAATAGCTGGCAGTTGTCCAAAATTTTGGAGGGCATTGTGTGAAGGAATGTTTATGGTCTGGTGAAAGCACTCAAATTTCAAGGGAATGGCTGAGATTTATTAAGTACTGAGTCCATTCAAACTACACAGTAATTTATCAGGCATGAAAACTTAGTACTGCGGCAGCCGAAGCAGCAGCAAGCCAGCTACGGAGTAAATAAAACAACACAATTCATTTAGTATGCTGTTCAGGTCATCTCCACAGGTCAGACGCTAGTGTTTTTGCAGAGCTTTGAATCTTTCATATAGTTTATTTTTCTTTATTTTCTCAACTGCCTCAAAGCTCAGTCACCACATGGTCAGTTACACGTGGTACTGCACGCCACCTAATTACAATACGCATACATTTCTAGCGTAAGAGGTGTTTGTTTTGTTTTTTTTCTTCAGGTAAGAGAGACTCAGTAAATGGTGCAGACACGATGCATTGGTTTTTAATGAGTCAAAGAGTCAATTATAGATTCTAAAGAGGGCAAATATTATGCAAAATTATAATTAACATATTCTTAGAATCTGTTGCTGCATTATGAGTAAATAATGCATTAATAGGAATAAAATACATTGTATCGTTTAAGTTTATTATTTAACTGGACCCGTAATTGTGTTATTATCTTATTGATCTTTCAGACTCTTTGATTTTATGAGGGCAGACTGCTGCTTGTCTGGGTTTTTTTTTTCTTCCCTTTTATATAATAAAAAGTATTAGTGTGCAGCAGCTCTTGAATGTTTGTCGACATTTTTCTTGGCTCACTTGTTTGTAAAGGGGTTACTGAGGCCTTGAATTGATCGTTAGTGATCTGACACAAAAGTCTCAGTTATTCAGAGCTGGTTTACATTTGTTCTGAGCTGCAGGTCCTTCCAGTGGCTGGTTAAGGGCTTCTAGGAAAGTGTAAGTACAAATGGACAGTCTGCTTTGCTTTGGACAGATTGTAAGATAATTGGAAACATCCTTTTGGTGTGTAATTATACAGTTTAATTAAAGTTTAGAAGCTTTGGCTGTGTTTCCCATGTCTTTAGCTAAGCTGCATTAGACGGAGCTCGGAGTTTCTTTTGTTTTTTTTAGTAGCAGTCAACATTAAATACTGTTATAGAGTTCAGTCAATAGTGTATCTGCTTTAACATGAGTTGTTTGTGAGTTTGTTGTTTGCTTTATCAATCAGGAGAAACAAATTAGACTGGTGGTAACTTAGATTCACTAAGGGATTCAATCAAGCAAAATTGAACATCAACATGAAAAAGTACATTTGCATCGTTTATCAAATGGGCTCACTCTTTATTATATGAAACTGTTATCCTTTTTAAAAATTCCACTCACACACTACAGGAGAAGTGCCGAACCTTCTGCTAGGCTGCACTAAATTAACAAAAAGATATGCAAATGACTGTCTCGTTATTGAGAAATGACAGTTCTGAACGATGAAGTTTGTGAATTCATACACCGGTCACATTTTAAAAGATTATCTATGAACTGTTGCGGATAAATAACTTTCTTTTTTGTAATTTACCAGCACTGTGTAATTATTAAATACATTAAATAATGGATTGCGATTATATCTGCATTGTTTTCAAAAATAAGTCAACATTATGGGTGATGTTACATGTTACTATGGCAACCTGTTCACGTGTTACCACAGCCTTCTTATCACTTCCCCCTCATCACTGGACTTTTAAATAATAACTTCACTAACATTCATCCTGTTTGTGTTTGTTTAATGTTTTGCGCTTGGGTACAAACCTACTATCTGACAATTTTACTCCAAAATGTTTTTTTCGGCACAGATGAACATAATATTTAAAAGGTTTTGTCCTATTTATTATCAATATCTGTTGAGAAGTGTATGTTTTGAATGTAAAGCTTAACAGAGTGACGTCTGTTCAAGTCCACGTTACACTACTCTACAATTTTCTAGAAAGTATCTGACTATAAGTATAAGTATCTTCAGACATTAATTAAATCCCACATACTTTATTATGATGAATCAGAAAACGAAAGACAAAAGTGCTAGTTAGCTCATGTTTTTAATTATTACTCCACATATATGGTGGTTTATATACATGTATACATTTCTAAATATTAATATTTTTAAATATTCCATGAGAAAGAACCTGTAAAGTGAATGGATCATAATGTGCAGACAGTGTTTTGAAGTAGATCTGGTAGATCTGAGACCAATATTCCTTTGGGGTAAAACCTATTCTCTTGTTAATTCTAAGAATATCACATTTTTACCTGAGTCGACCAGCATTTAAGACTTGTTTTCTTTATCAGTAACACACATGTGTTTCATTCATTTTATTCCAGAAACATTTTACTTGTAGATCAGTGTTATCGAGGAGTGATTTGACATTTTTCACCTAAAAATACAATCTCCCCAAGTTTTGTTATACATAATGCTAAAGTGCTTAAAAATACCTTCTCAAATATTCATATATGTTACTCTGCTTACATGAAAGAAACTGTGTCCACATGTTACAGCTTGATGCAGCAAGGATGAACAAGTATTCAGAGAACACCTAATATCACCCCTATTTTGTGTCAATCTCAAGTTTCTATGACAACCTGTTCTTGAATTCGAGCCAGTAATGTGATTTTGACCTTTCTGCAAAATGCGACCTTGACCTTTGACCTTTTGCAATATTGAGAATTTCGTTATATGTATATATGCGTCAGTGTGTGTAATATTATGACAATATATCCAGTATTGATTAAGTTATAGCGTGATATTGCTATGCGTGACACACACAGTGTTACAGAAGTTAATTTTGCAACATGTCACCTTTGACCTCCAGAGATCTCAAAAACTGTTGTAAGTGAGAATGTTAATTGCGAGAATTGTAGAAACGATTTGATACCAATCTGAAAATTTTGTCACCCTCCGTTTTTTAGTTATAACCGATAATGTCATTTTGATCTTTGAGTTAATTTTGAGCTTTGACCTTTGACCTTTACTCAAATGGATGATTGCATCTGATGTGCATTAGCTATATGTATATGCTCAAAGTAATTTCATGGTGATATTTCAAGTAGTCATTGAGTTATAGCATGATATGTCTCTGCAGACACACACAAACACACACACACACACACACACACTGATTACAATAATCTCTTCTAACCAGTGTTGGATGAGATTAATCAGATGTTGTCCTTGGATCAGTGGCATCATACATGAGATACTGTATGTCCTTTTTTTTTTTTCTTAAATTGAAGTATGCTTTTGAAAACATTCCCCTGTGGTCTACATAAACTGTAAATGCTATTATATTATGTATACTTGCTTCTGAATTCTTCATTAATTCAACTCCATCTTTAACCCTATTTCTGAATAATGATACAAAGAAAGGTCATTTTGAGCGCTGGCCCTTTAAATGCATATGAGCCACTTCACAGCCCACCCTCTCCAGGTTCTTGGCCGTGCTGCTCTGTCCCACTCAGGCACTTGTGTTCATTAATACAAACAACAACTGAACATTTCAGATAATTTGCTCTTGGTTTGGATGTATTTTCAGTATGGACTACAACTGCTGCTGCTGGTAAACAATTCTGTCATATTCAGTGGAATGTTCCAGGGAAGTCTTGATCTTATATGTGCAAATATTGTGACATAACTAGATATAGATGTAACTAATTAAAAAGTAATGTGTTTACATTGTAGAAATCCATTTGATATTTGCCAACATGAATATAAAGCTTTGCACAAACTACAGGGTTCAAATTAAAAGGGTCAAACCACATAAATACATGAACCAAAGACTAATAAAAGTGGGTTTAGCAAAAATAAATAAATGAACAATGTAAAACATCCAATATTACCATGGGTTGGATTAACACATGAATAAGCTTTGTTTGAAAAATGCTTTGTTTTATAAATACTGCACTCATATGTTCATTGTGAACAACTGTTTTGTTTTTTTTTTTTCTTCCAAGTGTTTGTCTGATCTGTGAAGCAAAATGTAGAAAGACACTTTAGAACAGTTCATATGGCACTGACTTTGTTCCTAAAAGTGAGCTGAGAAAGAGAAGGTGAGGGAACTGAAGTCACACTTAATTGGACAGCAGTTTTTTTTCCCACGTAATTACTATTAAGTCCAAATACGGTTCCACCATGGTGATCATTAAGGGTTCATATAGGCAGTTTATATTCATTATACAGTCATGGAAAAAAATATTAGACCATCAAAAGTCATCAAAACCAATGGTGATGCAACCGACATGATACATAAAACTCCTGTATGTATCATGTGACAGAAAACAGAAAAGAAAACATGGAATACCTAAAAGTACTCTTTGTGTCAGTACAATGATGACTAGATATTGATGTAAGAACTGAAGTGATTTTGTTTTTTTGTTTTTTTAAATAACATAGAAAATTAATAGATATCAGCTCTGAAATGAAACTCTTATGAGCTATTTTTGTGATTATCATTATATATGTCCACATAAATGTACCTTTAGTTGCACCAGGTGTTAAAATGAACCAGAAAACAAGGATAGTTTTATTTCTTTCATGAATGTATATACAGATAGATATATAATTAACCCTTTTTAGTGTAGGTATATAATTTTGACTGGCTCATTTTGAAAGGAAGGTTCACCTGTCCCTTAACCATTTACAGACCTTTATGAGAATATTTGTGGTTGTAGTGTACATATATATATATATATATATATATATATATATATATATATATATATCTTTATATATTTCACAGCCTGGCAGACATTAATACATGACAGTATACTTGTTCATTCTTGTCATGGATTTGTCCATTTTCACTCCACATTTATTACTTTCCTTGAGTAAAACAATGAGCAAATGGCCAGTGTTGTTTCCTGTATTTGATGAAACAAAACTACGATTTTGTTTTAGGCTTAACAGCAGTTTTAACCAGCGTTTAGACACAGAAGGACACTGTGGGATTTTAAACCATTATTGCAGACATGTTCGTGTTGTAAGCCTCTGTGCTCAGCTTATGTCTCCGTTAATTAGTCCAACTCTCATGGTCAGATCAGGCAATTCACACTCCTTCACATAGCTGCAATTCACAGATTTTTAAAGGGTTGTGCGCTGTTTTGGCACGTGTTAATCCATTTGGTGTAAATCACATTAACTATCATTAATGTAGAACCAGCAGATTTGTTTTTACACCTGCTTGAATATCTCATGGGAATATTATATTTATTACATCCATTTCTGTCCATCACACCATTATTGATGCAACTGACAGAGAAGCAGTTTGGCAATCTGTCTGTTTAGATGCAGGAGACTGACAGGTGAAATTATTCCTGTTCTCACAAATTTGTGTTTGTGAAAGATAATTGTTAGCACTAGCAAAAAAAAAACCCCAACATTTTTTATTTATTTACAGTTTTCTGCAGTTTACTTCATACATACTACATTGGAACTAAATACATACCATGATAAGTTGGACACCAGCTCTTCAAATTGATTGACACTTCCTAAAAATGGATTTACTTATTTGCCTGATTTGTTGTGATAGAGAAAATGAACACCTATAGAAAATATAGTTCCCACACTGCAATAAGACCAAGACAAATGTAACCCACTGCTAATAAAATGGTAAAATCTATTCATGCCATCCAGTGTTTGCACATCTCCTTCTTCATTAGGTGTATTGCATGGTGTAAAATGAAGTTATACTTATTTAGATGACAATTAATCCTTCAGCTGTCATTAGTAACACCCCTGAAACAGGTTTGGTGTCAATTATCAAATGACTTATTGTTGCATTTAATTCAGTTACAATTGAGATATAATTACGGCATTTAATGACAGTAGTAATTAATAATTTAGCTAATTTATGCAGCTTTCTTGCATGTTAAGTTGTTGGCTGAAAAAAAAAAAACACAGTCAATGGCAGTATTTTTTTTTTTTTTTTAGCTCTGAATCATTAATACTTTCATAAAGTGGTTTCGTATTACATGTAATTTTTCACTAAACCTCTACGGTCTGCTCCAAAAGTCTTAAAAGCTTGCATCAATCTCTAGTGTACACATGAAAGGCTACGTATCAAGGGCCTTACTGAACTGTGGATTAGGCGCAGTGACAGGGGTCGTGGTAAACTCCTCCTGTCTGGGTTATCAGTCTCTGACAGCCCACTGCTCTCTGATGGCTGCTGCCGTCACAGGAGCATGCATCACACACTTGTCAAAGCGCCTCTCCTCCACCCACCCCCTTTCCGCTGAAAGTCAACACCACAGTCTCACCACACGTATACTTACGTGCTCACAGACACCCTCGCAGATGTGCATACACACAAGCACATGCGCACACATGACAGTACACATATACAGACACCATTCCCATTATGGTGACAAATCCTGCCTGAGCAGACTCCCATCTGTGAGTCATGGTGTGGTGTGTTGCACTAGTCAAACTCCCCCGTCATCTGCCTTTCACAGATGGATCTGCAGGGTTTCCAAGGGCTTGTCTGGTGGCACGATTGTTGGACGGTTCAGATTCACTGATACGATGGAGTTCAGTCACGTATTTCAAGTTTCGAGGTGTAAAGGGGCAGCTCTCCAACAAGGGGTCAGGTTAATCATCATGGGCTTCACTGGGTTTAATCCATTAAACCATGAGTTCAGCCATAGCTGGTCTGGCTGAATCATTTCCCTGATCCCATTTTCTCTGTATACATATCCGCACTTTCACCCTAGCTCCTATTTGGCTCTGTAATGGGATTAACTCCAATGACACCAATCTGAAATCTAGCTTTAAACGCAGCGGGGTGAATCTTATTTTACTGGTTATTCCCAAAAGGGATAAAAGTTGACTTGAGTTACATAATTAGATCTCATTCCAACTTAAATGTAAATCATGGCGAATTAATGAAAAACAGCCTGATGCATTATTCTCTTCCTGTTTTCTCCCAGTTCGGTCAAGAAGCCTCCAGTTATAAAAAAAAAAAAAAAAAAAAAAAACACAACTGACAACCTATGTTAATTAACACGTCTGTTGGAATATGTAGAGGACACAGTCATAAATAATGGATAGTGTGGAGTGCAATCTACATTCATTATAACCTAGCACTGCCGCAATGACTTTGGCTCTGTGAAGCCAATGGTGTTTTGTCCAGCTATTATTTATTTGGGCAATAAAGATAAAATAGTTTAGTCTACGCCTACACTTAAAATGCAATATGTTCCCTTATTATTGTTGTTGCACCCACCCAATAACTTTGGAAACACAGCTATTAAGTAAGCTTATTACAAAGCCCTTTTCCACTTCATAATAAAAATCAACGTGAAGCAATTGACCTTGGCTGAACAAAAGCCTTTTCACTGCTGCTTGTCTCATTCTCATTGTGCAACAAGACATTAGAAAGACATTTCATCGCTCTGTCTCTCACTGCTTCTATAGCCATTAACAGTCAACAATCATCTTTTTTTAATGCCATCACCTCTTCTCTGTGGTCAAAAGGCAGCATAATTAAATCCGTTTTGGCATTATTTAAGTTAAATATGCAGAAAATTATTGTTCATAAATTGTGGGAATGTAGTGAAGTATTGTCAACCTCTTTTGACCTCATTTATATAAATAAGCTTTATGGGTTTTTTTTTTCCCTTTACAAGGCCTAGAGATTTTTTTTTTTTCTTGGAAAGAACCTTATCTATTATGGTTTTATTCAATTCAGATAATATTCATGGAATGTAGGGGGGTAAGGCAATATCTGTTCCGCAATATTTAATTTCACAATGCTGTATCAATATTTTTATGTATTTATTCAAATGCATTGTTTTTCTTTGTAGTTTATATTCTATTTATCATGATGATACACCGTTTTATTAAATAATGGTTATTTGAAACATCCTAAAAGCAGATATTGGTTCCTTTGTTGCGATCGCACAAAAATAATGTTATGATGTTAGTTCTGAACTAATAATATTTGAATATAGAAATATTTCAAACTGTAATGTTTGTAAAACATCATTTAAGGTTTTTTTTTTTTTTTTTTAATAAAGCATTAGATCCTTTGAACAAATCAAAATATGTTTGGTGTTTGTGCATTTTTCTGGGGTAATTTATTTCTTCTGGGAAATAATCTTTAAAAAAAAATACAGAAAAATGATCTTGTTAATAGTATTATGATATATCATATTATTATTGCTGTATTGTGATTTACATCGTATCGCCAGATTCTTGCCAATGTACGCCCCGAAATGGTATCTATAGATATTAATGCTGTCTGAATTCTGTAGTATGAAATTTACATTTGTTGGGCTTGATTTCACTAATAAATAAACTTGTATTGTATTTGTCATTTAATTTCTGACAGCATCACTACATGGTCACCTTATATTAGCATAAACTGAATGACTAATGACGCCAACACTGTGATTAAATTGAGTTAATCTGTCATAAGGTTACATCAGTTTCACATAGAAATGAAATGTAAGCGATGAGGATGAAGGAAAAAAATACAAAAGAGCATAATAAAGGGCATAATAAATGTATAGTATAGAATATGGTAATGCTACATATGCTGCAATTTGGTGTGTACACATACTGTAGACATCACCGCATTGCAATTGATCCAAGAATTCTTTAGTAGGGTATGTTAATCCAGTCCATCATTTTAAATGCAGACAGGTCTGTTGCATATTTAAGCCTCTTCACGTCCCTGCATGAAATATAATATCTGGAAATACTAGTAGTTTTACTGGTTAGAACATGTTTTTCTTTGTGTTTTTCTTGTGTAAAGGGTCAGTTCAGATATTCTACTGCAACTTCTGACATTGTTTTCAACTTTAAATAGAATCAAAGTCCAGATCCCTGGAACAACCTCACCTCCTCCAAAGGTACACAAAGAACCGAAATAGGCAGAACAGGGCAACACTCAGGCCAACAGTCGTCTTAATAAGAACACACTACTTTTTTTCCTTCATAGTTTATGTTGTTCACAATAAAATATTTGCTTATAGCATTAAATGTTTTTTTTTTCCTGGTTCTACTGCAGATTCCCCTGTTGTTTTTATTCATTTAAATATGTAAAACCATCATTTGAAGCAAACTAGTTCAACCTTTTCTCTAAGCCTCCAAATGATTTTGTAGACGGTGCCTTTTTTATTTATTTAATTATTTCTTTTTATTAGAACCAGTCTTCCTAGTCCAAATACAAGTACGCATACAAGAAGTTTGACCTTTTAGAATTTGTTACACTGGTAATTTGAAATAAGCACATGAAAAATGGAGAAAGAAACACAAAGAGGTTTATGTACCTGTGATATGACAAACGGATGCACATGCAAGGTTTAAAAAAAAACCCACACAAACCAAATAGATCGTAAATAAGTTCAAGGATGAGTAAGAGTCAAAGAAATGCTAGGCTAGTACTGGTATACAGTGGGGGAGCAGCATGGACAGAACAGTACAAATTTTGACGTTAGAGTTAAGGGGCAGCCATCGCTCATGAGGGAGAACAGGTCATCCAATAGGGTTGCTGGTTTGAATCCTGCTCTGTTTTCTTTGCCTCCAGTGCCACTCACTCTTGTGTATGAATGTTGGGTGGTGGGTGGAGGGGTGGTAAGCGTGTAGCGGCAGTTTTGTCAGTCTGCCCCAGGGCAAGTGTGGATACAAATGTAGTTTACCACCACCAGAGGGAGAATATGAGAGTGAATGAATAATGGATCAGTACTGTGAAGCACTTTAGGTGCCTTGAAAAGTGTTTTTATCTCAGTTGATAGAGTGGGTCGTCCAATGATTGAAGGGTCGGAGGTTCACGTCCCGGCTCTGGCTGTCCACATGGCAAAGTGTCCTTGAGCAAGACACTGAACCCTAAGTTTGGCTCCCAGTAGGACTGACAGAACCTTGTGTGTGTGTGTGTGTGTGTGTGTGAATGTGAGGCTAATGTAAAGCACTTTGAGCACCATGAAGGTGGAAAAGCACTATATAAGTGCAGTCCATTGAATCCATTATTATTTGGGTTGTGAAATGATTACAATGTTTAGTCAGGGTTGCTTTGGATTCATTTTGATTAATATTCAAATCGGTCAATTGTTCTGTCTCTGTCTTTGTGGGGGTTTTTTTTTACCCAAAAATACACTAAGACACAAAAGAGCAGTGGAAAAAAAATATACAAGACATAACAAAATTCACCAAAAAAAAAAATCAAAAAGCAATGAAAAATCCAAAACGTATTTAAAAACTCTTAGAAAATACAGAAAAAACACCAAAACATGTGATAAAATATCTAAAAACATATGCAAAAAATATGTTTATTCAACATATTCAACTGTTCCATTTAAATGTCTTAAATGTTTTTAGAATGTGAGTCAGTTTTATTTATCATTTTACATATACAAGGAAAACAAAACAAAATGCAGTTTGACCAACCCCTCCCAGCCTGATCGGGTCATGCAGCCATGTATGGCGCTATGGCGCTACCTTCAATATCGATCACCAATCGATAACATCAATTACTAATCGAAAAATGGAAAGGAAACACAAGCAAATACACACATAGCAAACACATATATACTGAATTATAATGATGGATTAATCTACATTAATGCATTCATATTGACATCCATAATTATTTATTTATTTGACAGGGACATTGCACAACAAATTTTTATCTGTAGTCCCTGGGCAGCAGGAGAGTGACATCAGACCCACACAGTACTGCACCAAACACAACAACAAACAACATAAAATTCACCAATAACCCAAGAGAATAGACAGAACACACCCACCACAGCCATACACACATTCACATTACACAGCGTCACACACCCCTAGTGATCACAACTCTGCCCCTTCCTTCACCCTTTTCTTCAGATGTGTTTTAAACCCTTACAGTATCGCACTCACGAACAGATGATGGTAAAACGTTCCACTTCCTGCTGCTTTAACAGACAAACAGTTCTGTCCAAATCTAAAGTTCATATGACACTTTCCTCTGGTTGTTCTGAGTCCTGCTTCATCATGTATTTACCAACATGTTCAGAGGCTGTGGGGCCAAATGGTGAAGAATGTTAAACACTAGACTGGTATTAGAGAAGAAAATTATAATTTCAAATGTTAACAGATTGTATTTCTTCACAATATTACAATAATGATATGATTTGGGGTTTTTTTAATCTAATATTTTAGAGCTGGTTTATAATATATATATATCAATATACATATAATCTAAACACAGCTGATACATTATTTTTCATTTTATTGCCACAGACTCATTTCTAAAGGTTGACATCGCATATCATTGCCATTGCTATTTACTTCTGTTTGTTTCTTTTTCTTTGTTCGTGGCCATAGAAATGAGTTATGACTTCATATAATATCACAGCTTTACTTTTGTATTAGTCATACATTATAAAGGTCTAGAGTATGACTAAAACTTTATTATCAGATAATTTATTTATATGTTTGAAATGACTTATATTATATTTAAAGCATTTGTGAATCATTTAATGGGCACCACTTCCAAACCTCTTTTAATAAATCTTTTTAATTCTACCTCTGAGTGTTCTGTGCAGATGAACTCCAAATACATTCCAAGGGCATGTCATTTTGATTGACATTTCTCAGCAATTTTGGTTTTTTAAGAAAAAAAATCCATCTGAGTGTAGATGTATTTCATTATGTGTTCACTAACCTTCACTGCCCCTCGTTGGAAATCCAATGGATGTTATTTTAGAACATTTGATGAGTAATGTCATAAACGCCTCTGTGTCTCTCTCTTTGCCCATCCTTTCACTTTCATTTTTATTAAGAATGAGTGTCCCAAACTACCATAGATCTGGGCAGTACTCACGTTCTGTACTTATTGTAAATATACGTACAGCTACTTGTGTGAAAAAATACTCTGGTAAAAGTAGAAGTACTGATTCAATTGTCACTTCTCAATTGTAATAAAGTAAAAAATAAAACTGCTTTTTTTTTTGCCATGAAAGCAATAATACTCTTTAAAAGTGAGTTACTGTGTAGATAATGTCACAGTTACTCAGTTTTGTAGATATGGACAGGAAATGTAAGAAAAATGGGGGAAGAAAAGTCACAATTGAGATTAAAAAGTCATGACATTTAAAAAAAAAAGTTATAAATATGTGTAAAAAGTCAAAACTGTGAGATAAAAAATCTAAATTGTGAGATTAAAAAGTCAAAAATATAAGATAAAAAGTCAACATTATGAGATAATAGTCATATAACTATAATATATAAAGTCACAGCTTCTTTCCTCCACTGATTTTTTTCTCTGAAGCGTATAAAATACAGATATTTATGTAAAAATAAAAGTAAAAAGTTGCCAGAAAAACAAATACTGAAGTAAAGTACAGATACTTAAAAAAATTTACTTAAGTACTTAGTTACTTTACACCTTTGGATCTGCATCACATTTTGTATATATTTAATTTAGTAATACATAATAAGACATTGTGTATAGAGAAGCAACAAGCTATAAATCATAGAATAACAAACAATACTGACAACATCATGTTACAATGAAAAATACTGAATGTAAAGAGCAACTAAACAATATAGATTGATTAGGAGCAATAGGGAAAAGGGGAAGACGGGGAAAATGATAATTGTAGTCATAATAATAGCAACAACAACAACACAGAAATGTACAGTATAATAATAACAATGCCAATATTCACATTTTCTATGATTATTTTTTATTGTGGAGGCAGTCACAATACCACAATTGGTTAAATAATTTAATATTTGTAATCATGTATTTGTGTCACTTGCTAGATTGAATTGATATGAATTAATTTGAATGAATATACTGTACAATTTGTCCATCAGAGGAATAAATGAAATATAGTCTTATAGATATTTCAAAAGAATTTCAGAGTGTTCAGACACGGTTCGTCAAAACCATCAAAGAACAATCCTGAAATAACAGATGGCAGTTCTGTTTATACACAGCACCAGAAAAACAGAAGAGCTGTCAAAAAAAAACAAACCACTTATTAGTTATTGGTTGTTTCTTTTGAGGAAACAGTGGAAGTAAACAGAGAGTTTTTGTGGCCCTTCTATCAGGGCATTTTTCCAGTTTATCTTAATGGAAATCTTCAGTTTTATTTTGCAGTGGGTACCAGGTGCACAAGTCTGTACTGAACCCCACATACGATGAATAGCAAAGAAATTATACAGTATAAGACATATAGAGAGGGATGAGGGATTTGAAGATGCTTTAACATGATAAAAGTGATGCACAGGGCCTCCGTATGCCTTGTAATGCCCATCATGCTCACCACACATTCCTTATCTGGGATGCCTTTTTATCCCCATCACTTTGAACCTGATTCACGTTCATGGCACATCTGCAGTGACATGAAGAAAAGGTCCACAGTGAGGCACAAAATGGATCGGGTATCCATGGTGGCTAATTCTAATTCAACGAATTGAGAGAGCTGTGTTAAGGATGTTAAGCATTAAAGAGTTGTCTTTTTTCATGGGATTATCTGCGAAGGAGGAAGTCAGTATTCAGACGAAGCTGACTGGCACGGCAAGATCAGCCTCCATCCAAGTAGAACACTTCTTCAGGCATGCAAAACATGGAGACTTAAGTCACATAATCCCTTTCAATATCAGCTGGGATGTCAATACTCTGACATGAATGGATAGGATACGACGGTTTTTGCAGGCTTACTGTTGTTTTCCCATCGCAGTGTTTTCAGTGCTAGCTGGCAGTTTGCTATTATTAGCCACTACGGTGATATAAATGTTACCACACATCCACTGACACTATGATGACAAACCATATCCAAACCATGGGTGAAATGCTGTCCTGTCTAATAAAATATTGCCAAGAGAGCTCCAGGCAGCATTTTATTCCTTGTACCCCAACATTGTGGCATTTACGGAGCCTGCAGATACTGAAGTATATAATTGGACACACAAACCTCAAAACGCTCAAGCTTATCTCAGGGGCTAAACAAACAATGGCGTTTTCTGCACATTCTGTACGTGGGTTTAAATGAGACTGTAACTGTGGATGATAATTGGGCTTTTCTGGAGGTTTCATGGAAGCACCCTTCTGTCAGCATGACTAAGCAAGGCTGTCCAAGTCCAGTTAAGCATGACTGTGTGAAGGAGCTGGAAAAACAATTGCTTTTTAGAAGAACAAGGAGATTTCGGGCCAATTGTTGACATTATACATTCAGATGTTGCTTATGTTGAAAATGGTATTGTTTTATTTCTTTATCTTCCTGTCAAGTGTCTTAAATCCTGATCGTAATATATTGGACATGGCATGTGGTGTTGTGTACAAGGCAGTTCATGATGTCTTATTATAAACTTGAGTATTCGCTGTTGCTGTGGTTCCCGTTGCAGTCAAGTTTCTCCATGGAACTCATTAAAGTTTCATGGAATCTCATCTCATCTCTTCTCATTTTACCTTATACCTTATCATAGGTATTTTCATTGTGTTGCAGAACCTGGATTTATAATGATTGCATTAATCATTTAAAGGATTTAAAAGCTATCAATGTGTAAGTCGTATCTATTGATTCTTTTTCTATACGAGCATATATTATATTGATCTTAAACATGAAACAGATGCTGCAATTGACAAATTAAAAAAAAAAAAAAAAAAAAGACCCTAGGGTTTTGCCACAGACTATGAAAGTTGAGATGAGTTTAAACTTTGGCATGAAACTATAAATATACTGCAACACTAACCTGACTCTGAGTCTGGATTTAAGTAAAATATAAAAGCAGAAACTAAAGTGAACCAGTAAGACAGTAAAGGAAGTGTTCAGGCTTTAATGCTGTACTTATAGTCAACTCCTCAGATAATAATTTGCCATTTGGAGATGATGCGCTGTCTTTCATTTATAGAAAATTGGAGCAGTATTATCTTTGACACCTCTAGATGGATGGTAATAAGCTGTGGGCTGATAAATGACATATTTGAGTTTAAATTGAACCTCAGAATAGATTTAACTTTTCTTCCTCAGCACACCTAAAAAGATACCAGCAAATTGACAGTACTATATGCTACTGTATTTCTTCTTGATTTAGGGTTGTTTCTGAATTGGAAAATCTAACATTTGATCAGTGCAACGATTGCTCCTCTTGAAGTTCCACTGTCTCCCCGGCACGATCAAGACAATAGAGCTCCTTATTAGCAATAATCATCATGATACTCAAGATGTTAAATGATTTTCCTCTCATATTGCAAATGTGGAAATGAGATTTAGATACTAATGTGTGGGTTATACTCTGAGCCCTTATCAATTCTATTCACTAAAATCAATATGACTCTGCAGTATTCACCAGTAATTCATGTTTTATCATGCATTAATAAGTAACTGGTTCAGGAATGAGTGGATTAGCAGAGTCAGAACAGCGGAGACAGACTGAATGTGATGTTGCAAACGTTACACTGTGAAAGTGGGTACCCAAAAGTTGCTGCATTAAAGCAAACATATCCTTCTTACTGTGTGTGTGTGTGTGTGTGTGTGTGTGTGTGTGTGTGTGTGTGTGTGTGTGTTGTCTCTCATACTGTAGCTACTGATTATTTATGTGGTTACTGGTAAATGTGCTGAGCATGGCTAAGAGTATAAATAGCAGAATGGACATCATCAGAGACTTTAGCTCACGTGGGGGGTGGGGGGGGAGAACGAGTTTACTATCAGAGCATCAAATCATGAGCAACACACACACCGGTACCGTCCTCCCTGACTCATCGAGAACAGAAGGAAACTCTGATCGTTGAGCTTCTTGTAATTCTCAGACTCATGGGTAACCTGACTGACCTCTGTGGTCACTGGTGCACAGCTTTTGTTGTTCTTATTGCATAAGTATTCATATGAGATGACTAAGTGCATTATTTACTCACCGTGTTGCCCTAGGTTCACTGATTTAGGATTACACTAACACAAACTTGGGTTTAGCATGTTTAAAAAAAAAAAAAAAAATAGCCGCATAACTAGAGCAATTATTAGAGCGGATATTATTTGATGTGATTCTCTCGGGCAACTTGTATTATGGCTGTGTGTCACCCCGGTCACTGTCTACTTCACAAAGAGCTTCCCTTTTGAAACAAAAGAGTCACAACACGGTCGTCGTGTTTAAACACTATAGGAAAAACATTAGCGCTATCGTTTCCTGGTCATTTTACACCTCCGCCATGGCCATTATCCTTCCGTGCTAATGCGTTCCACCTCGCTGCAGTCGTCAGTACAGGCCTCTTCTTTGCCTTAGGTTGTTACCTTTGTCTGGAGCTTTCATCTCTGGAGGTCACACCGGCTGCCCTGGAGGTACCAGTAATGGTCCATGTGCCAGCTGTGTGGGTCTGCTAAGAGAACCGTATGCTGTTTGTTAACTTAGCACAGAAACACAGTGTTGGGCTGTTTATATAGGACGAAAAAAAGAATGATTTAACATGCACTGCAAATGAAACTCTGCTGTGAATCTACCAGTTAAACACGGTGCGTTAGAGAGGCTGATTTTTTTTCTCTTTTTTTTTCCTTCCTTCCTTTTTTCGCCGTCACATCTTGTTTGGTATTCCACGATGATTGCTTCAAGTGAGGGGGGATTAAGCAGCCTGGATAACCTTACTTAGAACACATAGACGTGCCTCTTCCCATGACACACAATTCAATTCTAATGCTTAAGTTCACCGTACCCAAACTTAAGTATATGTTTCCTTATTTGTTTTTTATTGAAGGTGTTATAATAGCACCATGGGTCCTGGCCTCAAAATGTTTATTTTAGCCTTGTGGCAAGTCTAGGAGAGTAATAGAGAAGTGGATGTGTTGTGTGCCAAGCGTTTTCACACATGGCTTAGATGCTGCTATAGAAAGGCCCTGTAGCAGGTTCTTTTTCACTCTTCATTAGGAATTCTAGAGGGTGTTTCGACTGTGAGGTGATAATGTTTCTATGGACATAGCTGGCCTGCAGTCACACAGCAAAATCTTAACAGCTCCTACAAAATACGACTAGTATTGTGTTTCATTTTTCACTATTAAGTCGTTTGTAAACCTCAGCTAAAATTTGTGAAGGCACATCAAAATAAAAATGTTCATTATTTTCCCTATGTGGAGACATAATCTAAGCTTACAGTTATCCAAACTCCTGCCTCGCCCTGTGTGTACCCAAGCTCTGAGGTCCTGAACGCTGAACAAATAGCTGTTTGTCCTTGTGGATGACTGCAAATGAGAAGCTTCGGTTACTGCACTAGGTTTTGAAAGACGTGGAGGAAAAACAAAAGCATTTTCATTACAACGGCAGTTTAATATCTAATCAAATCATCAATCATATGGAAGCTCATCAATTTTCTGTGTAGTGTGATTACATGTGTCTTTCTTTCTGCATGGATGAGACTGAACGTCAGGCATTTTGTTTTAACAGCACGAGCATTTTAAAACCTGTGTGTGCTCTATTTTACTAATTCTGCAGCTGAAACGCAGACATGACTGCAGGCAGGATCTGAGCCTAATGACATTTGATCTCTGATGGATGTTTTGAAGCAGAGCTGATTCTGTTTTCGACGTTGCCGCCGCCCTATTTTTTGCAAGTCATACTTTTCAAATACCTGTGTGCTTAATTAGAGCTGTAACCATAGTAATTAAATTGTACGTTGGGATATGTTCTCATGAATCTATATATATGTGTGTGTGTGTAGCTATGTGTTTGATCTGTATGTGAGTGGGTGTTTGATGAAGAGATGGCGAGGCAGTTAGCATGCCATCACAGTATGTAGGATTATAGCTCAAGCTGCTGCATGACTTGCTTAGTTCAAGTGGTTGTGCTATGTGTATTAATCAATTCCTTAGCGCTATATGCTTCAAAGAACATGAATACAGCATGGACAACTCTGTGAAGTACAGCATGCGTGAAATTGTACTTTTCACATCACTGTCTTGGGTCATTCGGGAAGTTAGCCACTGGACGTTACATAATGACATTTGGAAATAGAAAAATCAAGATGCATTTAAGATTTCTCAAAAAGTCCCACTAAGGAACAGGTCACTGCATCAAACGCTTAAAAAGCTTAAAAGATTTAAGATTCAAATGCTGCGTTGGATAATCACCGTGATTATCTGAGAGTGTTTTTTTTTTTTTTTTTTCCCCAATTAGAACATGGGAAAGTGTTTAGAGCAAAAGAGACCTCTCTGTTTTGTATCTATTGCCTTTAAACTGCCTTTAAAGGTTGCTGTTAATGGTAGGGTCTTTTGCTGAGGCCTGCTTTGTTTATTCTCAGAGTTTGGGTTCAGTAAATATGTCTGGCTTGGACAAAATACTTAGCTTGGCCCGATTTAAAGAAGGGGGAAAAAAAAAAACTAAAGAGCCACCGCTGAGATGCTAATCAAGATTGCTGCATTGGCAATTAAATTTGACAGAGGAGAATCACAGCTATTCCTCTGTTTTCATTCTTTCTGAAAAAAGAGGAGGGGGTAAAGTGGAAAGTGGTCCCTTTTTCTTCATCTACAAAAGCTTCAATTAACTGTGATGGCTCTATGTGCGCCTGTTAGGTGTTCACAGGGGATAACGAGTGGAAATTGTGCCTATATCTCGAATTGTTTTGGTCTATATACAGTATTGCAGCAGTTTAAATGAGTTCCAACAAGACGTTTTTTCATGTCATCTGAAAACTATTTATATCTAACCTGTTTTGTCTGATTCATCCCAGTCCTGGGGTGCTTAGCTAAGGAAGGAGAAAATGTCAGCGTTCAAAAACGACTGCGTTTCTCTGTGTTAGAAGACTGTAAATTAAATGTCTTTGCATCACAGATGGTTAGTTGGAAGGGGGAAAAAAAAAATCCGACCTTTGGTTTCAGGAAACTGTGACAGACATAGTGTGCTATTTTCAGATGCTGCAGATGATGTGTTTAATGTATTAAAATGATGATTACAGTTTAATCTGGAGTGATATTAATATTCTGTACCTATTTATTATGGATATAGAAGTACATGCATGCTAAAGTGTGTCTTAAAAATCACATGGGAGGTAGAGGAGATGAGCAATGAGTTGTTTTGGGAGGAATGGATTATTTATATCTATTGTTTTGTTTCATTTGTATTATGTTTGAGTTACTGAATTAGGATTTATGGGTATGAAATGTAATTAAGAACATTTTTTGAGTCAGTAACAAATCACCTTAATTTGTTCCAGAGCCTAGAACAGTCTGAAAATAAAGTGTTGGAGTTTATAACATAAAGAGCAATTTGCTTTAATATTATTTTGAAGCTTTCTTAGATAATAGCCTGAAGGGTTCTGTTCAGGTATATTTACAGTTGAGATCTTCAGTAGGGGTGTAAGAAAATACTGGTTCTGCAATATTTGGTGAATCTGTATCGACATTAAAACATATTGTATAGATATTTTTAATTACTTATTGATGATGGAGGGTCGTGTTTTGTTCTTTTTTGACTATATTTTTGAGGGGAATCTTACAAGGTCTTTTATTTCTGTAATCACATGGGTATTTTGTGATATTGCAGGTTATATGTGTAATTTTACAGTATGTTTTATTATGTTTTTATCTTATAGTAGCATTTTTAGCTTTTACTGTATTTTAATGTGTCGTTATCTTAGTATTTTTTTAGCTTTTATTATGTTTTATTGTGATTTTATCTTAGTATTTTTAGCTTTTAGTGTGTTGTTATCTTAGTGTTTTTCACTTTTATTATGTTTTATTGTGTTTTTATCTCAGTATTTTTAGCTTTTATTGTATTTTAGTGTGTTATCTTTGTATTTTTAACTTTTATTATGTTTTATTATGTTTTTATATGAATACCACCTTAAACTTTAAGACGTAATTGTATTTATTTTTTGTGCTTGTAATTTCATTTTTATTTATCTGCATTTTTTGTTTTGTTTTTACAGAGCAAAGTTTTGTGATATAATTTTAAATCCTGTTCTGAACACCTAAAAAATGTGTGAGTATTTGTGCATATAGTCCTTCTACTATCATTCCATTTTTCCAGCTAATTTTCTCTTTCTGTAGAAGAAGACTTTGTTAATAGTATTATATATATATATATCGTATTGTATCACCATATTCCTGCTAATACACACCCCTAATCTTTAGCCAAGCTGTGCTACTTATTAATAATCCACAGAACAGGGACTACATCCCTCTTAGATAATGTCCTTATACCTCTGTTTACTCCTGAGTGTTAGTGTTCGTCAGGGAACATGAATAGACATCACAGTGAAGTGGACCATGCGTGAATGACACTGGAATAAACTTCTCAAAGAATGATGGGTCACGGTGCTGTCCAGAGAATTAATTTCCTGTCATAAACACTAAGATGGTCAAAGTCAGATGAGGTGATTGTATTATACCGTATATATATTAGGTAGGTCACCGTATTTCTGTACACGTTCCCACATTGGGATTTGCAATATGGCAACTTGTGTCAAATGTTGTCACCTCCAACTGTTCATAAATGTCTAATTAGTGTCCCAGTGAAAAAATACTACTGTACGTACTTCCTAACAACTGTTGCAGTCATTGGATTTCTGTCATTTCTGAATGCAGTTGTGACATTATGCCAATGTTAGGGTACTTTATAGATTTGTTTATTTCAATTCCAACAATAAATTATACTGAGGTGCCTAATCCTGGTTCTCTAGAGTAGTGGTCCCCAACCCCCGGGCTGTGGACCGGTACTGGTCCGTGGATCAATTGGTATGGGGCAGCCGACCGCCTAATAATTAATTAATTAATTAATCATTTCTATTGTATTTATTATCTGAGTCTGAACAATCTTTTATTTTGAAAAATTATCAGATTCTCTTGGTTACATCTCTGTCACTTAAATGTAACCTACACGTTAGCAGAATAAGTAAAAATAGATGTCTTTGGAAAGTTTCTTTTCTTAGAGGAAAAAGCCACTGAAGAGAAAGAAGAAGAGTCTCCAACTTCCAAGAAAAGGAAAGTTTTAACAGGACATGGATTTATGGATTTATCGTGACATGTAATTCCAACAGACCACGCGCCCCCCCCTCCCCAGTCCATGGTAAAATTGCCAAACGTTTACCAGTCCACGGTAATAAAAAGGTTGGGGATCACTGCTCTACAGCTACTATCCTTACATGTCCGGTCCATTATCAGGCTTCTGTAGAACTTAATGAGAGGTTTATCATTTGAATCAGATGTGTTGGAAGGAGGGTACATCTAAAACATACAGGATAGTAGCTTTCAAGGACCAGGATTGGGAACCCTGGGTCTACACTATAGGCACAGAGATAATAAGAGACAGAAACAAGGCTTCATTTATGACTTAATGAAGTGATATGTGAATGGAATCTTATCAGTTCACATACACATGAACTGATAACATTCCAGTCCCATTCCTGCACCATCTACACATGCTAACATTCTTATCTCTTTGGTTACATTCGTGTTCTTCCTTGTGCTTGGAAGAAAATTATCCCTCACAGTGCCCACTGTGTAACATCTTCATGTGAAAATGTGCTCTGTGTTCATTGTTGTTCTAATTTCAAATTGGGAAGGTTATGGCTGCGTCCTATATGTGACCTTAAGGAGAGTTACAATAAATTGCATTTTCATTTGCAGCATCCCTGGTGTATGCAAATGACAAATAAGCTCATTCTGAATTGTACTTATTGAAGTGTTTGCTTAAATAACAGTTCTATCATGCCTTTTTTTTTTTGTTTTAACATTTTTTTTTATTGCCTTTCACATTAATTATTTATGTTTTGTTTGCAGCATACATTGTAGGTGAGTGTATACAAAGCATAGAACTGACAGTATAGAAGTGCTGCAGTATTTCAGTTGTAATGGTCAAGGTTTCTCATGCTCACCACAGCCCTCAGTTCGACCTTCACATATACAGATCTTACATGTGTGTTTGTACAGTGCATATGGTCAGTTTAACCATAAGAGACAACAAATAACATGTCTTCATGAAATATTTGTATGTTATTCTCAAAGTTAAGCTTCAGACATAATTGGGTAAGATGGATGTAGTGATACCCAATTTTTTTTTATTTTTTTTTTTTTACATGACTGTGTCTCTCTACTTCACTACACACACACACACACACACACACACACACACACATATCAGCTTGATATACTGGTCTATCATTAGTTAAAATCTACAGTGAATAAAAGTCTGTAGCATCTGTCTGTCTGTCTGTCTATCTATCTATCTATCTATCTATCTATCTATCTATCTATCTATCTATCTATCTATCTATCTATCTATCTATCTATCTATCTATCTATCTATCTATCTATCTATCTATCTATCTATCTATCTATCTATCTATCTATCTGTCTATCTATCTGTCTATAAATCTGCTTTTAAGGCCTTCACATACAAAAACTAATAGCTGAATACTCATATGTGTAGACAGAGGGGCTATGGGGGGATTCAGGGGGAGGTGTGGGTTGGCTCATGTCAATCTTGACATTGGTTGGATAGTGAAAATAATGTTGATGATATTCTTACATCCATTTTCCATCCAACTATAGGTCTATATTTATTGTCCATTCCATCTAACAGTGCAGCCCTTACACAACAGACAGTCGATTGTTTGAGATGGGCTGAGCCAAAGCTCCCCTCCCAAATATTTTAGTTGGTTGAGCCCACGAGCCGTACATCTGGACCACGTTACACGGAAGCTGCGCACGCATCCAGATGACATCCAGATTCCCCTTCCAGTTACTCGACTGTCATACATATGAGGAGTTTTTGTGTAGTAAATTGTATAAACAGATCCGAAAAATGGTTGGCGTATGTTCAACATACCAAGAGGACGTCAACGCTTTGTGAAAAATAGAAGAAGGTCAGGGCTCCAGGTAATTAAAGAGTCGTATTGGGGTTTCTATGGTCCTACAGGTGGGCAGAGCGTCTGTGGTGCTCACTTCATAACTGTTAAGTGTTTGTGTCCTAGTCATTAAAACGTCTCTAAGTCTCTTCAGTCATTAAATAGTCCGGTAGTGTGTCGCTATAATTCATAAGTGGTTACTAAAACTAGATTTGATCCTTATCAGCCAAGTTAAAACTGAACTTACACCACAACTTTTGTGAACTGTGCCACGCCTAATATATATATATATATATATATATATATATATATATATATATATATATATATATATATATATATATATATATATATATATATATATATATATATATATATATATATATATATATATATATATATATATATATATATATATATATATATATATATATATATATATATATATATAAAAATTACAATTAGTGCTGTCAAACGATTACATTTCTTAATCAGATTAATCACAGGATCTAATACTAATAATAATACCTCAATCTTATATAGTGCTTTTTTTGGACACTCAAAGATGCTTTATATATATATATATATATATATATATATATATATATATATATATATATATATATATTTTTTTTTTTTTTTTTTTTTTTAATTATGTGGTTTAATTCTGATTACTGTAATTATGTTTAAATATTATTCGTTTTTTATTTTATTTTATTTTCACTTTGCATAAGCAAACAGACTTAAGAAAGAGGGGAATATATTCAATTGTAATCAAGCAGAATTTGTGATTTTTTTATTTATTTTTTTTTGCCATTTTTCAGAGAATATGAATGATAATACAAAATGTCATTGATGGTTAGTGGTTTGTGGAAACAATTTTTTTTTTTATCAAACAAATGTTTTTGCTCTTTTTAAATCATACTGACGACAGAAACTATGCAAATGACCCTGATCATAAGTTTACATACAGCAGTTCTTCATTTTCAGTTTTGGCTGCTTTAACATCAGTGACAGATGAACGTCTTTGGTTGTAGTTGTGGATCAGGCACTTTATTTTCTCAGATGGTAAAACACCTTCGGTTCCTTTAAGATTTTAGATTTTAGAGCTCCATGTTTGACACCTCCCTAAAGTGGTTCAATGATATTGAGGTCAGGACACTTAAGATGGACACTCCTTCACCTTCACTTTTTTTCTGCTGTAGCCAATGACAAGTCAGTTCTGGGTCATTGTCCGGGTATGTAAAGTTACAGCTACATACACTTTGAACAAAACAACTGGAAACAACTGTTGCAGCTTGGGGAATTTGTTGGACACGTTGGCCCTTAAACTCTGGAACGACCTTTCACTTTCACTTCAGTTTAGTTCCTCTGAGTAAGGATTTAAAAAAAACAGCTGAAGACTTTTCTGTTTAGACAAGTGTTTGCTTAGTTGCCTGGTTTGTTGCGCAATCTATGTATTTGTTTTATATGCTGTTTTGTTTTTTTGTTGGATGTATTTTATGTGAAACACTATGTGACTGTTGGGGCTCTATATTCTATATCTATATTATTTTCCATCTAAACTCATTCACTGCCATTGATGTGTTTTGGCATCAATTCAAATCCAAATGAACAGTCTACACTTTATTTTGATGGGTGCCATACTTATGTAGTCTCAGAGTCTTTTGTTATAGTATAATATTATATTATACTATAATATTTATATAATATTACATAATATTGACTATAATCTGAGTCAATATTCTCTTCTCATTCACCTGGCAGTGAATGAGTTAATGGGTTTCTTCTGCTGCCTGTCAACTGCCCATTTGAGCCTGTGTGATGTTCAGAGTCATTCTGTGCTGCAGATGGGTTAATTTCACTAAAAAATTCTATTAGATTCAGATTAATTCACATTAATGCCTTAATTTTTAGTACAATTCATAAATTCATGGGAGTAATCATGATATTGACATTGGTGGGGACATGATTTGATGGCTGCCTTGTGAGAGACGGCAACAATAAATAAATAAATAAGAACAGGGCTAAAATAATTAAAATAATGTCTCATTTTGGTTTTGTCAACAAAAACTAGGAGACATTTTAGGAATGTTTTTTTTTTTTATTTCTTAAGCCACATTTGGTCTGGTTTTTATTGGTCATTTGCATTATATATTATAGTTATTGTCACAAGATGTGCAATGTGCATCTCGTTTTGTCTCATTTTTGTCACTTCATAAATGTTTGTTGATGACAATATCAGGTGAACCATCAATGAATGGTTTATTTTTTAGTTTCTTCATATATAAGGTACACTGAATTATAAAGCGCATTAAGTGAAGTCAAAATCATTATATAAAAAGTCAAAATCATTACATAGAAAGTCAAAATCATTACATAAAAAGTCAAAATCATTACATAGAAAGTCAAAATCATTACATAAAAAGTCAAAATCATTACATAGAAAGTCAACACCATTAGATAAAAAGTCAAAATTATAAGATAAAGTCTAAATTTGTAGATAAAAAGTTAAAATTATGAGAAAAAAAAGTCAAAATCATGAGAAAAATGTCAAAATTATGAGATAAAAAAAAAATCTAAATTATGAGACAAAAAGTCAAAATTCCCAATCACTAAGCACAACCAGAATTAATCCATATATAAGGTGCACTGGGTTTTTTTTTGGACTTTTTGGAGGAAATTATAGACATTTAAGTGGACCTTATAGTCCAGGAATTACATTAACCTATTGTTTCCCAAATGTCATGTAATTTCCCATTCAAATATTCCTATGGACATTTTTGAAACATCCAAATATTAGTATGGACACGTCCATAGCATCCATATGCTATTTTACGCCCATGTCATAAACTATATTGCATGTAATGGTGTTTGTCTGGGCCAGTTGGAGACACAGTAGACATTTTTACTATAGAGACATACTGTACATCTTGTGGTAGAGACATGACAGACTACAAGTTGCTGTTCAGTGCTTCACATTTAGTGATATATGTGATATGTATGAGTCAACAACATCCAAGAAGACGGATGTAATCAATGGCATCTGAAGAGTTGTGTGATACAGGCCTGTGTCGTTTGCACATGGACACGAGGTAGAAGTAACAACTGCGATGGAGCGTAACATAACAGAAGTGACAGAACTTGTATTAGAAAGCTAAGATATGTCCAATGTGCTACTTTTTTCTTTGTGTTGGAATATGATGAGGCGTCCCAGATGTCATGCGTATGTCACGACACATAAGATAAAACGCACAAGTGTCAGGACTATAAATGCACATGAGACGACCAATCAGAATGGGTGTTTTTTTTTTTTTTTTTTGTCATATTGCTGCAGGACTTGGATAGTGACGGGATGAAAAAGAGAGTTCACAGAGAGCTGGAGAAGATGAGAAAATGTCATACAATGCGATCTTTATAGCAAACTCCAAGGATTTTATTGATGGTCTCATAAAGGATAGCACTGCAAAGTCCAAATAAGTTCAGCTGGTTTTTTTTTTTTTTTTTTTTTTTTTTTTTACTGTTTTAGGTTCTGCTCAGTATGGGTGTGGGCAAGAATCTGGTGACATGATCTGAATCATAATACTGGGATCATGATACAATATATTAAGATCATAATATTGTTAAAAAGGCAATTTTTTTGGTTGTTGCTTTTTAAAAATTTGTATTTCCTGGAAGAATCGAATGACATCAGAATTATGCACAAATGCATTTGTACAGTATTTGATCAGAACAGGATGTAATGTTATCACAAAATGTTCCTGTTAAAACTTAAACTATGTTTCACAGGCCTTTTCAGTTTAAGATCCTGTTGAAATGTTCGTATTCTATTATTTTATAATTAACATTGGAACATTATTTTTGTACAATCCCAACAAAGGAACTAACATCTATCTCTCTTTTGCAATGGTTCATTATAAAAATCCTAATTTAATAAATCAACAATAAATAATAATAATAATAATAATAATAATAATAATAATAATAATAATAATAATAATAATAATAATAATAATAATAATAATAATAGAAAAGAATAAAGAAAAACAAAAAAATTACTGCCGCCATATCTGCATTTGAATACATACCAAAAAATATTGATACAGTATCATAAAATGAAATGTCTTGATTTAACCCAGCAATGCATTTTGTCCTCTGTTAGTGGACATGAGTTTCACTGCTTAATAACAATCAATAAATAAATATAATAATAATAATGATAATGATAATAATAATAAGAATTTCAAGTCACCCAAGGACATTGTATAACAAAGAGTAAGACAATGCATAAAATACAAGATAATAAAAGCAGAATAATTAAAATAACATATTACAATGTATTTAAAAGACACAGGAAGGAGGGAATTTTTTTTATTTTATTTAAAAATTTTAAAAAAATATATATATACAATAATTTATATAAAATAAAATTTATATAAAAATAAAATTGTCTGCTGAAAGGGACGATAGATAGACAGATAGACAGACAGACAGACAGACCATGGTGTTTCTAATCACGGCAATTATTAAAATAAAAAATGACTAACATGCAGAACCAAATATTTTTATAACACCTCTATTGCTCAGAGTTTACCACAAGCTAATTCTCGCCAGTTTTGCACCAACAGAGGATGATTTAGTTTTTTTCTGTTATTTAATTCATGGTTAATTTATCCACGGTGGCACTGGCTGCTATCAGTGAAAATAAGCTCCTCAGTCAGATCTAAACATTAAAAACCTTGAACAGGTTTTATAACATTGGCTTTCATAAGACTATGAATTCAACTCTTCATCTTGAGGGCTCTTATATATATATATATTTTTTTTTTTTCTCTACTTTGTTTGTTATTTCTTGCAGTGTCATGAAAAGGAGACTGAAGCTGAATGGTCAAAATGTTTAATTTCTTGGTGCTTGATTAGCTCTTACCTCCTCATGTTTAGTTTGAATTAATCTAATTATTAATTACATAAAAACAACCTTCATTTCATGGTCATCCACCCATTTATTCACAGAGTTAAATATGTCATTTTTACAGTATTACCTTACAGCAAAAGGGAACATTTGGACATAAAACATCTTAATATCATTTTTATACTAATAATTACAATAATTTCCACTGAATATTACTGGAGTTATTCAAAGGTTATTATTAATTTACTAAAGTATATGACCATGTTATTAGCTGTAATGTAATACCATTTTAATACTGAATTATTTCCAAATGTGACAGACTGCATCCATATTAAAAATATAATATAATATTGATATTTCTCGATATTTTTTCCTAAGCTGACATGCCATGGGTTAATTTTTGTTTTTCTTTCTTTTTTATATTCTATTTCTGATTATTTTATACTGCTTTATTAAAGGGAACATATGCAAAAAATGCACTTTTTTAATGTTTTTTACAACACAAATATGGAGACTTTTAAATTATGAACAAAAACCATTCACTCTCCTTTTCTCTTGATCCATTTCTTATCGGAGGGGGATGAAAAACGCTCTCTTTTGGATTTTCTTTGCATCCTACATCACATACATAGATTCATTTGAATACCCCACCCCACCCACCCACCCACCCACCAGCTCAGCTAACCCCACCTACTGGTCACAGCGACCTCTGCTCAGGTTTGTCATTATTCTATATCAGTCGTCCTGGTGTGCATCCGGTACATTGGAGTCTGAGCTCTGGTGCATCTATGCGGGTCTGCAGTCGGTCTGACCTGGGTTGATTAGAGGGGCTGTGGTGTCATGCTTCATCTGATCGGCCCAGGTCAGACTAACCGGACTCAAATGTGCACTGGAGGTGTTAAGGGACCAGGACCTGAACGCACCAGGGCTGTAAATCTCAGCACTCAGCCCACTTTGATTCTCTCCAGCTGATTTTATTTATTCTGTGTCTTTGTTTTTTTTTCTCTCTGCCTCAACTTTTTCAAGCTCTGTTTCTTTCTCTTCTATCCACCTCCTCTTCCTCTATCGATAGCATGCAGCAGTGGAGAGGGGCGGAGTCAGCTGTGGCTCATTTGCATTAATGACTGTTTTGAAAAGGCCTGTTTCTCCAGGTTGAAGATGCTACTGTATCTCTTTATCAATGTGGTATTATGACTAAACTATGTCACAGACCAGGTCACTGAGACACACTGGGAACTGTGTTCACTTGTGGAAACTGGGCATGATATGTCCTCTTTAAATAATGAATATTTGAAACATCCTAAAAGCATATTTTACTGTGTGAGAGGCAGATGTTAGTTTACACAAAACTAATGCTATGATGTTAGTTCTGAACTAATAGAATGTGAACATTTGAGCAGGATCTTAAATTTTAATGTCTGTAAAATATCATGTAAGTGATATGTTTTTACAAAGGACTATATTTTGTGACGTAGAATTACATCCTGTTCTGATCAAATGAAAATATGTTGAGTATTTGCACATGTTTGTGGCGTAATTCAATTTTTCCAGGATTTTTTTTTTTTTAAAAAACAGGACAGAAAACAAACAAAAAATAATCTTGTAACGTTATCTTGCTAATATACACCCCTAACACTCTACTACACAATTAGATCCTATAATAGTATAACGTTACATTAATATATGACATTTCTGATCATATGCGTATATGTGCTACATATTATTCTGACTATACAGAATAAAGAGGACACTGGCCACATGCAGGCAACACAAACTATATGTAAATTATTGAAATTTACGGTCTATGGTTAATTATCATAAAAGCATCATTGTCATGAAAATAATTTTCTCTAAAAGGAGTCCTGTTCAAAGATGGTTTGAGGTAAAATTATATGTCTACTAGATGTTGCCTCCTTTTAAATGACACCTTGAACAGAGGCTCTGAGCAGAAAATGATGATCCACCACTAGAGAAAAATCAAATCATTTGTATTGAGTCTAGGAATGTATAAAAAGATTCAGCTATAAATTGAACCTTTTTTATGATTCTGACACTATTACAACTGGTGGCGGATGGCTCCCAATGTTATTTGTGCTTGCACATTAAGGTGTGACCGTTTATTTCTCTCTGCAGACTGCTTTGAAGTGAACCGTGTGAGGAGCATCCAAAACGACAGGATATTCTGGTGAGTGCCCAAATTGAAATTAAAACCCTCTTTACATTTCCATAATATGTGAGTCACATAGCACATCCAGATGGTGACAGGGCAAAGGCAGAGTTCGGGAAGATGATACACACATACATCGATCACTGATCACCCCACCCACACACACACACACACACACACACACACACACACTGAGGCCACCTTAGGCAAACATATTCTCACTATAATAACCACATGATTTCTACATTTTTATCAGTCCATTTTTCCTTTTTTTCACCCATGTTTCTGCTCAAATGAAAACATATAGACACTGTGATATGCCATATCTCTTTGTTCCGCCCCTTTTTGTCACATGCAGATAGAACCACATGTTCACACAGAGCGAGGCAGAGAGAGAGAGAGCCTGTGTTCAGTGACACTGTTAGCTATCCTCTCACATAGGCAGGGTTGGGCCGGCGCCACGGCTGTTTGCCTCATAGCCTGCGCAATGGGAGTCGGCTCCATTATCAGAGCTGCTGCTTCGCCACCCTGCAGCAAACCCAGCATCCTCTGCTCCTGCAGATTTAATTTCTTATCTCAATAGGGAAAACAGCCCCTCTGATGAACAGAAGAAAACACCCAAGGCTGCACTGAACATGGACACAGAATACATACAATTGATCATTTGATAAACTTATGAGCATGCATAGCTGTGATATTCCTCAAAGGAATGTATGTTTGGTCATAGAGAATTTGCTTTATAACTGTAAATAATGACTCAGGGAGGGGACGTTCTTCTGACTATTAATCCAGAGCTGAAGCAATTATTTATGGAGCTGCCATCAAGGCCATATCAAACATTAAAGAGAATCCCTATTAGGTGAATGTCTGTAATGTGCTGCTGCTGTTGTGCTCCACGTTCTCTGACAAACCGAGGCCCACTTTACACAACAATGCTCTGGGGTGAAAATGACAAAATATTTTAGCAGATGTGTCTTTCTCTTAGACGGCATTGGTGTGTTTTTTTAGGGCAGAAAACAATGTAAAACCACCTTCCAGAGTAGAAATCTTAAACATGCTCCACCGCCTAAAGGCTTGAAAACACAAAAGTGACGCTTTATCATCACGTAGAGTTTACATCACAGGTACGCACCAGGTAAACAACAACATGTCGGATTATTTCCCCGAAAAACAGACCTTTAAGTTGCTCTAATTTGCATGTAAGAGTCATTTCAGCAATTGTCACAAATGTTTATAGAGAATAGTGAAGAGCAGAGAAGGAAGATGTTCTGTTTCCTGTTTTGTGTTCGCATATCATGCTAGGAAAGAACATGAAAGTTCTAGAAAGCTGGTGGCCGATATGGACTGCCGATTTCCTTAAGCCCATATTTGGGGCTGATAGGGTTAAAAACAATTTAATCCTAAAATGACAAATATTCCAGGTCTCAAGTTAAAAATAAACATTTAACAGCAAAAATAAATAAATAAGTTGTAACATTTAAACAACCTGTAAAACATAAAATACTTAATTATATTTAAAACAATTGCAAAGAAGTAACATTGTGCACATTACACTTTACATATTTTAGGAGAGTTATTTTCACTTTGAAATTCAGTATCGTGGACTGTGCATAATATGTTACTTGTTTGTAACATTGTTTTAAGTATTTATTTTATGTTCTGCAGGTTGTTTAACCCTTGTGCGGTCCTTCGTAAAAGGCACACTGGCTGTGTCCTACAATCGGGTCTTAAAAACCCAGATTCCAAAGTTCAGTTCCATAGACTCATCACCCCACCCCCCACGGATATATTACTGTTTTCAGTAGTAAGCAATGGCATCCTACAGTACGTATAAAAAGGTACATTTGTGAACCACCGGGTCTCTTTGACCCGAAGGACCGCACAAGGGTTAAAAGCACCAAGACACTTTTTATTTTTGCCAAAAATACAAAGATATTTTTATTTTGGACATTATTAGAGTGGATCAAAGGTCATACAATGCACAATTTTTGATAGATTTTTATATAGTTTTTTAGTTTTGTATTGCAAGTATATTTCAAAGTTTTCACTTTGAAATTCAGTCTTGTGCAAGCAGCAATGCAAAACAAAAAACAATATAAAAATATATCAAGAATTGTGCATTGTATATTACTTGAATCAGCGGAACCACATGCGAATCGGGCGATGCCGATACACTTAAAAAAAACCTCAAAAATCGGCCCGATATATCGGTTAGTTTTCACACAGATGTTTGATCTTGGTGGTGGTGGTCGTGGTGCCACCTAACCACCTGATGTGCATACATTCATGTTACGTAGGACATTTCACACACTGTTGCATGTCCGTCTACATACACATTTTTCCATCAATAAACACAGAATTCAACTTGAGAATGCAACGCCACTTTTGTGTTTTCAGTTCAGATCGTTACTGTCTCACCGTCCCTGTTAGTGTTTGCAGACATATAAAGGCAGATCTTCAACAGGCATACTCTCATGTGATATCAACTCAGCTTGAACTGAGCCACATGTGTGTTCTTTTTGTTAAAAGTCTTGCAGGAGCACATTATCACCTCTTGGAGAATGGAGCAGCAGGATATCTTTAATGACACATTTTCATAAATGCCTTTGTGAGGGAAAACTCACAAGCTTCTTACTGTGATGGTACTGTGGGCTTTGTGCCCATTGTTTTCTCATTTCCTACATCTTTGACAACCCACAAAAGTTCTCTCGCTCCATTTGAAGTAAGTAGTCAGAGCGTGTAATGGAACTAAAGGATCTGACTTGTTGTGGCTTTTCCAGGCCTTTACTAACAGCTTCATCAATGTCATGGAAAGCCACTACACTGGTAATTGTGTGCCAACTTTCTCAGGCTCTAAAACAAAAGTTATTATGTGAGTCACAGAAGTTATACAACATGACATTACCTGAGTAAATTATAGCTTAATGTTACCACTTATTTGAGTTCTGACCTGCCAAGAGTAATTAATTACTTATTAACTTAAAGATCAGAAATTTGTGTTCGCTCATAAATAAAATAAATGCTATAATGATAACTGAAGAGATGCATTCAGACATAACATACTATCTGTATTAAAAGAAGCACATATATACATATATTTATACAGTTTTAGAGTCTGTGCCACTGTCTTTAACCCTTTATTGGGCACTCATGGAAATACTCTGACAACTTTAGTGTGTTATTAAAGGACAGAACACAGTGGTTCACAACCTTTTTTTGGCTCATGACCAATGATGTAGTCTAGGATATACAGCAATATACAGAGTATATGCGATGAATGCGGGTCAAAGGGTCACGAAAAGCATCATGGGTACCTCCGTCATATCCAATGGGATGCTACGTACAGTACACACATGACGTATTTACATACATTATGTATAGAATGTACATATTTATGTCTTGCAAATAGAATTTTCTTTCCTATTCAGAGATGAAACGGTTTTTCATCACGTGGATTATTCGTTAGCTGGGTCTGTCGTAAGTAGAGGTACACTACCACTGTATATATTAAGACAGTAGAACGTTACTTTGAGTATTACAATGATGCTGATCCAGACCTTTGTCCTCATCCATATTATATTTATCTTATAGTGCAACATCTTGTGTGCATTATCACACATATAGTAAATTAATATCCACCGTATCAGTGTATGTATGAGTGACATCAACACAGGTCTAGCTAAACGTTTCAGATATTGAGCCTGATCGTTTTCAGGTGGCTGAGGTTTACATAATGTGACACTGTGAAATGATATTGATTATTCTTGCTTTGAGCTAAGAGTCCTCTGTGATGCTTCTTTGTACAAGGGCAGGCTCTTACTTCCACGCTGCACATTGAAATTGACTGTATGAGCTAATTTGGCAATTGAGATAAAATAGAAAATTAATAACCCTTAGTTTGAGCAAAATGTTTAAATGGAAAATCAGTGTGGTCACTATTATTCCCAATGTCAGTACATGAAAGGGGGATGCACACTTTTCTGTTTTTAATTAAAATAGAGGGAGAAACTGTCTGGGAATACTGGATGTGGGTGAATTTATGATTCTGTGTGATTATCTTAAATGCATTATTTCAAAGTATGTATTCTGAGGCAGTTATAGTTTTATTGTTATATTTTAAATTACATACAAAAGTTGATTAGTGGCCATGGCTTTAATTATCATCATTTGTCTTGAGAGGATTTCTTTGGTAGGGAATTGAGTGCAGGCAATGAGTTAGACACCTATGATATTATCCTGTTGATTATACTTTCATTCTTTTTTTTTTTTTCTCCTTGCTAATTTATATAAAGTAACACTTAATACGAAGTAGAAGAGAGTCCAGAAAAAATATGGATTTATTATTTGACATGGATTGTTCATTTGTCATTATTTTCACATGGCCGTCGTAGTCAAGAGTGTCAGCCAGAAGTCATTATTTTTAATGAGAAAAAAAATTCACTGGCATAAACAACTCTGCACACCTGTAGTTTTTGAGTATTGTACATTAAAGACAGAAATAATGTGGAGTTCTCAGCTGAGGTGGAAAAAAATAAGTCGTCAAACTTGACAACAAGCATTTTGATTAGATTCCATCCTGATCAGACTGCAAAGATCCGGCGTATTTGTTATTTATTTTTTACAGAGTTGTCTGTTCACTAGTCAAAACAAATCAGGCTCATCTGTGTGACCCTTAAGTGTTGACACGGTCACAAACACCGAGTCTGTCAGGGAAAATATGAACGTAGCAGGGTGAAAATTAGAAAAGCATTCAGCTATACTAGGTTTGATGTGAAACTAAGATTAGACTGAAATACATGAACAGGTAAATAAATAAATATTGTGAAATTTAATTAGCACGCTTTATTAAGAATGCAGTTAAAATGCTTATTTAACACTTCTCTTTCCCTTAAGTTTGACAAAGGTTTCATAAGCATTTCCTCAGGTTATGAAACTACCCAGTGTTTTTCTATATAGAGTAAAATCATTACCGCGCTACTTAATAATAATTAACCTGCCCTAAGCAAAGTTTTAAATAAATGATTGATTTTTACCTGCAGTGCTGTAGATAAATCAGTGTACGCGTGAAAAAGAATAAATATAACATTAATGCGTATGTGTTTGTTAAAGCCTGTATATTTTCAGAATGTGCAATCTTTTCCTTTCGACATGCAACATATGATATTCCGCTAATGCTACCATACGCTAGGAGAAAAAAAAGCAGGACCAATTAAAATGTGCTTTAAATCTTGTGAAAATGCAAAGCTTTCCGATAAACCATTTTCCTCCATGAAAGCACGTTGAGTGCACCGAAATATCAGCGCACGGAAATATATATATTTTTTGGAGTAATTTATGAAATTAGACTCTCTTCATGCAAATGGCTGTTTTGATGTCTTTTGTTGGCATCTGCTGCTTTTCTCAGGGCGCTATAATTAAACAGGAGGAGGCCGCAACCCCTTCTCTATTCTGTGTCACTTTGAGAAATGGCTGTTGCGAAACACATTGTGTCAAAGTAATACTACAGTTGAACAACAGCAAGAGTGCACATACAATGGAAACCCTCTGTACTGTAGGGCCGAGTATATGAGAGAATTTGTGATTTAGTTTTAGGGTTGATTTCTGCTAAATAGTACGGGATATCTTTTGTGTGTCATATACAAGTGACTATAAATCAGAATGTATGAAGTGCCATCACTTTTTCGCTCTCCACAAGGAAATTATTGAACTGCTTTGATGTCTCGTCAGAATAATAGCTGAAGTCATGACACCCACAATTATAGAAAAACACAAGAGGAAATGAGGGTTAATGGATGATGTGGAGTTCAATTGCACTGTGTTAAAGCACCTTGAGCTTCTTTGAGTTGTTTACTGGCACGTTGATAGCTGCACTTCATCAGAAGATAAATAATCTTTTTGAATTACAGAAAAATGTCATATTTCTTATTTACTCCCCTCATGTCACCACCCGGCTTTGCACCCACAGCACCATCCTGTAATCCAACAACATCCACGGGATAACGCTCATACATCATCCTTAAAGAGCACAGGCTGAGGTACTTTGTCACAGTTTGCAGTCCAGCAGAAAAGGTACAAAGAGGGCAGAAAATAGATCTCTTTGATGAGCAATAGATTATCATAGAGAGGTGAGCAAACATTCCACTGAGCCACTGCATCCGTATGTGTTGGTGTAACAAGACTTATACCATCTCACACTCCACCAAATTGCCGTCTGATCCCAAAGACAAGCTACAAATGGGAGATAATCCTCTTGAGTCTTTGTTAGAAACTTAAGTGAAATGTGAAACTCTGTATCAAAAGAGACCTTTGTTTGGAGTCTCACATCAAACAAATTTCATAATTATGATAATTTTATTCGCATTTGTTTACTTTGTCTTGCCTCCTATATTTCTGGGCTATATATACTTTATGTTAATGCATTATAAGGCTTTGGCTTAAGTCCTGTGGGGAAACAGCAGAGGCACTCTCAACCCTAAACCTGCTGTTGACATAAATATATATATATATATATATATATATATATATATATATATATATATATATATATATATATATATATATATATATATATATAAAAACAAAAATCCTTCTGAACTCAGTAATGTGAGACTGATTTATTGAAGGATGCCTGACAGCCGAGCAGCTATATCCACATTTGAGTTTCATAAACACTGAAAGGTTACGATTTGGTTTGTCTTTGAGGAACACTGCACACTGAGAGCACAGCTGTATGTGACAACTTCCTTTTAAAAATAGTCTGGGGAGAAACAGCCCAGTGCCAACAGGAAAACTAGTACAGTTACCTGCTGAGCTAAGTGTTTCTGTCCCACTGCTGTGTATGTGTATGTGACTATTAATATGTTTGCTCATATTGTAAACAATAGCTAATTAGAAGGACAAGAAGAGGGGGATGTGCAGTGAGTTTTGCAAAAATATTCTCATATATGCCGCAGAGAAAATTAACATGTCTTCTTTTCCATAACTATAGATGTCATGAAATGATGATGCTCATTATTGACTTCTCCAGCAACCCCCCCCCTTCAAGTAAATAAAACAATTGATCAGATTATATTAGATTAACTGAGGACACAACAGTCAAATCAAATGGTGAAGGCAGCAATAGATTAAAGCCCAAGAAATAACACGTACTTGCATAAATATAGTGGGGGAAAAAACAATATAAAAAAAATAATAGTAATAAAAACTATAGTCTATACAGTATGACATTGGATTATTGTTTAGCACTATTGTGACCCCCCCTCCACACACACACACACACACACTTTCTTTTGTTGTATGTATTTTCCTGTCTTTTGCTCTAAGGTTGTAAAATATTGGGTTATATATGTGCTGTCAAACAATAAACACTTTGAATCAGATTAATCACAGGGTTACTGGACATTCATTTTGATTAATTACAATTAAATATGATTTATTTGTATTCTATACTTATCACGTTTCATGATTGCATGAGCAAACAGATTCCAGAAAGTAGGGAATAAATATAAACTTAACTTATTTATTTAACACCAACAGTTTCAACAATTTGAAATAGCTGTTCTGTCTTGGTACATTTGTCCTCATATTTCAATGCAGAGGTCAAACTGCTGTTTACTGCTGCTGAACATGTGTGACACTAACTCTACTGTCATTCTGTGCTGCACATGGGTTAATTGTCTTCAAATGTTTTACTCAGATTAATTATGATGATGGATTAATCCATGATAATGCATTCATTTTGACAACCCTAGTTTATACAGTGGTGGAAGAACATTTTCAGACACCCTTCAAATTAAATTTTTAAATGATCATGAAATGTTTGTGGAAAAATATTTTTTTCATGTCAGAAACAAACCAGACAGATACAAACAAATGCAAATGATTTTGTTTGTGTTTATTGGTAAAAAGAAAAAAGAAAGAAAAATAAGTAAACTAGAAAAGCATATAACATAACATAGCAATAGGACATATATTTTTGTGTATTGTAGTCAAGGTACTCAGTTTTATCACACAACTATTAATTAGCTCAAAAAAAAAAAAAAAGGAAAAAATCATCATCATACTAATAACAGAAAAATAATTATTGATTGTAAATTTTGCTTAATTTTCTTCCTAGTGACATGTCAATTGATCATGTTCCTAAGCCACAATTAGTGTGTTGTTGAGGGAAATATACTATAATTAAGGAACATCACGGTATCGACAGGTATCAGATGTAAAAATCTATAAAAGGAATTTAATTTGCAAATAGAAAATGTGCGTTGTGTAGTTTGCATTAAAAAAAACAAAAAAAATCCAGTCTGTTAAATGAAAGGAGGTTAAATGTGGTGCATCTTGATTGCGTCTGTGCAAGTGATAGCTATTCTGTCTCTGTCTCTTTGTCTTAATTGTTCTAGAAATAGTCATTTGAGCTTCAACCATTGACCATGAAGTTTAAAACCGCAAAGAAATTGAATATGATGGTGTACAGAGGGAGAGGAAGAAACAGCTGCAAACATACATATGTACAGTAGTGGATCAAATGTTATGTTTCCTTTGGAAATTATGCTTAACTGTACTTGTTTTTTTGTGAAAAGGTTGCATGTTCTGACATCACAGACTAGGTAACACGTATTTTCCACTGACTTCTGCTATGAAAACAGTCTCTCAGTATGTCGTCGTACAAAAGTGTCGTGTTTAATGGTTCATGCTGTGAGTTTCTCTGGAGAATTGTGTCAGCGAGACCTGGCATCTCTGGAGACACACGTAGTGGGACGTCCCAGACTGCAAGAAGATGAGAGGTGCCAGATTAAGAGCATGCTGGAAATGCATGTTCACGGTCTCTCATCCAGACGCCCACAAATCGGGCGAACGTGTAAAAAGGTGCATCAATTACATTTGCGTGTCACCGTTAAATAAATGTAATCCAGATGAAAACGCAGGGTTCAAAAACATGTCGGAGTGAGACAAAAGCATCACAGAAATTCAAATCAAACACCGTGTTCCCTTTTGTTTCAAATAAACCTCCCCTGATTGTGCGGCACAACAAGAAAAGCTATAAATTATTCAGGTTCTCCCCAATGGCCGCCCATTTACGGCTCGCTTACTTCTGGTTGGACGCATTCTTCTGCCATATTCCACGGTGATCTGCCTGTTTTTAAAATGGCAGCAAAATACACGGTGACCTCTGAGTAGGACTCTAATGCTTAATTTATTCATTGCTTGTGTCTGTATTGGGTATGCGCCACAAAGCCTGTAATTGTAAATATTGTTGAATATCACAATGAATGTGAAGGGGAAGGAGCAAAGAGGATTATTACGGCAACATGTAAATAACAAGGTGAAATATGGCTCCTTCTTCATCGCAGTGTAGACGCAACAAGGAGCAGGCAGGGGAGGAAAAACAGAATGCAGTGGTCATAGATAATAACATCATTTGCTGTATTGTAACCCATGAAGGACATCTCTCCCCGACAGTACAGCATGTCATTTTTCTTCACTGCTGTTCCTTCACTCATGCTGATGTGAGGTTCCACATAGCAGCTGCAAGGAAAAGGGGAAGATGGCTTAATGTCCTTTCTGTGGAGCATTATAGTAGGGTTTAGTACCCTATCCTCTCAATACCCTGTGTGGACTGTTGCAGAATATAGTCAGTTCTTATTTATTTTTATATACAGATGTGAATTTATGATATTGGAAAAGAGCAGAATGAAATAGACTCGTGCAGGGTTTGACACCGCCTGCAGATTTTCAGGCATTAAGTCTTGGTTTTAGTTGGAGGTTGAATAAGTTTTAAGATGTTATTGAAGAAATGGAAAATGTATGACAGTGTCAATACCTGAAAATGAGAACTGTCTGCAGTATTTGTTTGTCTGTTTAAAGATAGTAGGCAACGTTGTACTGTATTCTCATCACTGTCTGTATTTAAGTGTTACACTAATCGTACTACGGTAAGTGTATTTTACTCATTTCTAGTCAAGATCATTTTCACATGGGCCATTGGCAGATTACTTTTGCTTGAATTTAACAAAATAAACCAAAAAATTGCTAATGGAACAAGTGAAAATTGTCTTGGTAAGATTATTTGGAAATCTGATTTTCCAGATTTATTGTCTAAAATACATTCAGTGTGATGAGATATTTTGATGAGAAATGAGGAAAAATATATTTTGTAAGACTTAAATTTTTGCAGTGTATTGGAATTCCAACGGGCTATCCTGCAATTTCTACTAATTGATCAAATAAATGAAAAATATCAAATAAAGGGGAAAAAAAAGATATGTAAATTATTATTACGGTGGTGCAGTGGTTAGCACTCGTGCCTCACCACAAGAGTGCTAACCACTACACCACCCCTATTTTATATATATATATATATATATATATATATATATATATATATATATATATATGTGTGTGTGTGTGTATATATATATATATATATGTATATATATATATATATATATATATATATATATATATATATATATATATATATATATATATATATATGAAGAGTTCATTTGCAAAAACAGATAACTCCATTTTTCTTTTTTTTTTTCAGAAAATTCTCTACATTCCAGGTAATACTCATTGATTTGATATATTATTTATTCAATTTAGTGGATCTTACCAAATGAAATAAATAATATATCAAATAAATCAGTATTATTTGTAAAAAATGACATTTTCTGAAAAAAACGAAAAATGGAGTTACCTGTTTTTGCAAATGAACTCTTCATATATATATATATATATATATATATATATATATATATATATATACATTCATATAAAGGACATAATATCTGAGAGGGCTTATCTAGATTGACCTGATCATGTGACCATGTCCGTTACTATGCTTCAACTTGCCCAGACAGAGTCGTGGTCAGAAAAACTGGACTGAACAGAGAATGTAAGGTTTTCTTCACCTGCCTGTCCCCATTAAGACCTGTCCAAGAGAAATTGAGAAGCAGACACCAAAAAGGTGCATTATATATATTATATAGCCTAAATATAAACAAAAATTAACATTTATTTGCAGTGAGTATAGCATCAAAATGTAATGAACAACAAAAAAAGTCTGGGGTTTGTCCATCTGTGATGTTAAAATGAACCACAAAGGTGGATAAGCACTGAGCTACTGACAACACGAACTGCAGAGAAAATGGAGGTGATTTGTGGTTTTGCTGTGTTTTGGGTTTTTTTTTCCAGTGTAAAGCCGAACTAAGCTAACAGAGCTATGATACGAACTACCAGCTGACACAGCATTTGTAGAGAGTAAGACACTGTTATTTTGACCGACTGACTTTTATGGTTTGAGGAAGAAAACTTGATGATACATAATTTAGATGTGTGTAAATGTGTGATGCAGTCTGTGGTGTGGGTATATCGGTGGTTTTGGTTGTTGTGTGTTATGGTACAACAGCTTCCTCCTGTTCCGGTTTGGAGTACCCTCATCATGCTTGAATTAAACAAATAAGTTGAATTAAGCAAATAAAAAAGAAAAAAAATTAAAAATATATATATATATAATTTACAAAATCTGCCAATTAATCAAGTGAAAATTAATTCTAAAAATATATTTCACAACCAAAAAATAAGTAAAAAATTAATAATAATTATAACAATAAACTTGATTTCATACAAGGACTGTTGCTCAAATTGCTTCACACTGATAAACATTCACAAGAAATAAAATACAAGTCCATAAAAGGATTAAGACAGAGGCAAAATCAAAAATAAAAGTGCAGGAAAAGAAAATATTCACACATTTGCATGTACCATAAGGGATTATCCACTTTACTGCTCTGCTTTCTTTTATCAATAGTTTAATATTATTTTTTAGTTAAAGAAATGTTTCCTTTAAAACATAAATTAAATTCTAAAATTTGTTATCATTTCACAGAGGACAAATAATCTGTATTAGCTAAGACTACTGTCAAGGGGAAAAATCCATAATCACTAATTTGAACACAAACGTATATGTATAATTTTTTTAAATGTATACATATATAAGTAAAGTACAATAAAAACAGTCTGTCTCCTCCATGTAACATTGTGTCTAAGCGTACAATATCTACTGCAGATAAGTGAATAGTTTTTAAATGGCTGCTGTTGATTTAATCACACACTGGGAACACAGCGTCATCAGGGGACATGGACATGGACATGGACATGGACATCAGGGACTGGAGCCCCCTCACTTTTAACTCACAAATACACAGATCAATAACGCCTCTAATTTCTCTCCCAGTTTGCTTCCATCTAACCACCTAAACCAATTTGAGGAACGGCTACCTTTTCATTTCAGAAAAGTCCTTGTAAAGATTCATTTTAACCTCTTACCAGCCTTATATCTCAGTCCTGGCACGTACAGTAGATGATATTATTTTAATAACACCTAGTACATATACAGCCCCCATATTAAAGCACATCCACTCATCACACATTAAATGAAAGCAAACAAAGTTATCTATCAAAACTTATAAAACATTCTCAAGTGCAACAATAACATCACATACACTAAAGGCTGTTTTCCAGAAAAGACAAATATGACAAATTTGGCTTCTCTTATTTTGAAGGCTGTCATTTAATCAATCATCTATTGATCCGGATAAATGTGGTGTCAGTTTCCTTATAAGTATCTGGGTCCAAAACACACATCAAATCCAGAAAAGCACAGAAACTGCAAGAATATTCAATAGTCCAACCTCCGATCCATGTTTTTCCATTTACCACAAAGTATTTATTTTCATAATTTTTAGTTAATATATGTGTATTTGAAGCATTTAACTGTTATTCATTGTTTCAAAAAATTTCCAAATATAGCCACTTTCGAAAAAGTCCCAAAGTCCCCTCTGTAAAACACATAAATAAAACTGTACAACTGACATTTTCACATAAAAAGTTCTCAACTCTGAACCGCAAAGTTCCAAGACTTTAAATCCAAGACTGTTGGTAAATGGTGTTTTTCAGTCCATACCTACTAAATGCATCTTCATACACCCTGTTTTACACCAAAAAAATTTATGTGAGGGCATAGGTCGAATTACAGGGGGTGCTGGGGGGTACTATACCCCGGCCATTGAAAATCTAGTACCCACCAAACAGACAGAAATATCACTTTTGGGGGAGTTCAGCTAATTTTGCTGATATTAAATAATTAAAAAATAACAATAGAGTAGAAGCCATTTTGATGTCTGATTTTTGTTACCACTCTATCCTTCTATGGTGGTCTGTTTTTTTTCATAGTATGCTCCTTAATTGCATTAAAATAATTGTTTGGGTTTCACAAAGCTCAGAGTAATTGTGTTGATTGACAGACATTAACTACCATAGAGGGGGGGCAGCCATGGCTCAGTTGGTAGAGCAGGTCGTCCATTAACCAAAGGGTTGTCGGTTCGATTCCTGCTCTTAGTCAGTCTGTTGTGTCCTTGGGCAAGACACTTCACCCTCCTTGCCTCCAGTGTCACTCACACTGGTGTATGAATGAGTATGAATATTCGGTGGTGGTCAGAGGGGCCATCGGCACAAAATGGCAGCCACGCTTCTGTCAGTCTGCCCCAGGGCAACTGTGACTACATATATAGTTTACCACCACCAGAGGGAGCATGTGAGAGTGAATGAATCATGAAACACTAATGTGAAGCGCTTTGGGTGCCTTGAAAAGCGCTATATAAATCTAATCCATTATTATTATTATAGAATATAATAGAAAATTGCTTTGTGTTTATAATGGATATGAGAGAGTTGTGTGTTACCTCCAGGTCTAATGATATCTAAAAATTAAACAAATTAAGATTTCATAAAATAAACAGTAGGCTTGTTGTAAATGTATGACTTAGAATAGTATTACCTCCACCAAGTAGGTATTAAATTTGGTTCTGTTTGTCGGTCTGTCAGCAGGATTATGCAAAAAGTTCTGAACGGCTTTTGATTAAACTTTCAGAAATGATAGATAATGGGTCAAAGAAGAAGCCATTAGATTAAACACATCAGTGGTAATATCTCAGGATTCAGACAAGATAGAATCTGTTTTTTTTTTTTTCATTCACATCGTCTCACCTTCAAACATCAGATGGGTCAACACCTATGGTTCAATCACGTCACGTTTTGACGTCATATGACGCCATATCAAGCCTTGGCGGAGAACTTCTGTCTCTGACTGTCCTGTTTCAGTGTATTTAACTTCTATCTTTTGGAAGTTGATCAAACAGACGTCTTTTGTAAACTTGGCATTACAACTTGGAATAGTGGTGGTAAAAAAAAAAAACTGGTACTACTGACCTGGAAATCTATGGAACCTCCGAATTTTCAACATTGGCTTCGAGAAATGGTCTCCACAATACAAATGGAAAAAATCCGCTTGGACAATATAGACAAACACACAGCAGTATGGGGACACTTTTTGGCTCAATGTCAAATTTCTGCATCTTGATAAACTTTGTAGTCTGATATGATCACTTGCTTTTTTTTTTTGGTTAAAAATGTTATTTATTTTACAAGAGATACAACAATAACAACAACAAGAAGCAGACCAACAAACACCTAAAGCAAACTAAAAATTAACATAAATAGCAAAAACAAACCACACACCAAGGCCACAACATAATATGTTAATGACAAATGCTCTACCTCAATCTACAGTGAGTGTAATGTGTATCTTTATATAGTCCAGAAAAGGTCCCCAAGTCTTGATGTATATATTTTCTGTTGTATAATTTAGAGAAAATCTTAATTTTTCTAACCTGACGTCCTTAATCCAACGGGTTACTGTTGGTGGTCTACAGTCTTTCCATTTGATTATGGATCAGCCGCCTGACCACAAGTGTTAGGAAGGCAACACTATGTAATTGTGCCCTAGTTTGACCGAAATGATGATGAAATGATACCACAACAAATAACCTAATCAAAGGACAAGGTGTGACTAGTTGTCCCACATATCCTGATATTATGTTAAAGATTGCGTTTATTGGTTTGGTTTTTTTTGTTTATTTAGTTTATTTCAGTTTGTTTTGTTGTATTGTGTATTGTTTTGTGTATTTTATGTTAAAATAATTGAAAAACTTCTATAATAGTAATAATGAGATACTGATTATCAAATTGTGGCATGCTTTTTATGATCATGGTTAGCGTTGATACAGTAGTGGACCATGATGGTGACCACTATTAAAATGTATGTGTGTTTCTAAATCTACAGCTTTTTACCTGTTAAATAAAAAGCAAAAGTGAGTATTTTAGTTCCCTTTTCAAAGAGCCCATTCTTTTATCTAAACTCCAAACAGTTGAGGAACACCTGGAATTTTTCATTTGGAGAGGTATTTTTAAACAAAATCACACAGGAAAGGTAAGGGGTTAACAAAAATTGTCATATTACAAACATGTTTTCGTACCTACTGAAATGTAAATTAAAATAACAGCTGATACCGACAGACGTTTTTTGTGCATCTCAATGTTCGTCAGCAGAACAGGCCTCCGTGTTGTGATTGGAATTTCTTTGTCATAGTCATTGATCATTAGTCACGCGCCGCTACCCATAGTCAGATGTGAGTGTCATCCTTAAAGTGAGCAGAAGCAGGTTTCAACATCAGGGTGGCACTGATTAAATTCCCAGCCAGTGCTTGTTCCCCTGTGTCCTCTCCTTTTGGTAAATACTAAATTGGAGTGAGCTGACCTTTAATCAGATATGCACAGCAAACTTGAGCATTTAAGCTTCAAGTACCAGACACGCTAGCTTCAATTAATCAAGTGAATACCATTACAGCAGGTGACATGCACGAGCTGCTTCACTGCACCATCCACATATTTTACTCATCATCACTCCAAGGCATCACTTCCTGACTTTTCCCAGTAGACAGTGGTGATCTCACACACTGGCCTGCAGTGCTTTAGTCTGTGTGGATGTCTCTGCTCTGCCTTCTATTGCATAACAGTTGAAAAAAAAAAAAACATACTGTATTTTAGCATTATAGACAAATAAAAACCACAACCAGGTTTGTACCCAACTACTGAAATCCTGTTGTTACATCGCTGCAAACAAGCGTTTGAAACCACATCATCCTGATGCTACAGGACACGACTGAAACAAGTGTCTGGAAAAAGCTGGGATTCACATGGCATGAGGAACAGCTGTTTGTACTACTAACAAGCTATTGATACTAATACTGTTACTGCTAGAACTACTACTACTACTACCGCTGTTACTGCTAACAAGCTATTGATACAAACACTAATACTGTTACTGCTAGAACTACTACTACTACTACCGCTGTTACTGCTAACAAGCTATTGATACTAACACTAATACTGTTACTGCTAGAACTACTACTACTACTACCGCTGTTACTGCTAACAAGCTATTGATACTAACACTAATACTGTTACTGCTAGAACTACTACTACTACCGCTGGTACTGCTAACAAGCTATTGATACTAACACTAATACTGTTACTGCTAGAACTACTACTACTACTACCGCTGTTACTGCTAACAAGCTAATACAAGCTATTGATACTAATACTGTTACTGCTAGTACTACTACTATTACCACTGTTACTGCTAGTACTACTACTACTAATACCACTGTTATTGCTACTGCTGCTACTACTACGACTACCACTGTTACTGCTAGAACTACTACTACCACTGTTACTGCTAGTACTACTACTACTATTACTACTACTACCACTGTTACTGCTAGTACTACTACTACTACCATTGTTACTGCAAGTACCACTGTTACTGCAAGTACTACTACTACCACTGTTACTGCTAGTACTACTACTACCACCACTGTTACTACTACTACTACTACAAATACTACAACTGTTACTACTACTACCACTGTTACTGCTAGTACTACTACTACTACCACTGTTATTGCTACTGGTGCTACTACTACGACTACCACTGTTACTGCAAGTACCACTGTTACTGCTAGTACTACTACTACTACTACTGTAACTGCTACTGCTACGACTATTATTAATACTACTACTACGACTACTACTACTAATACTTACTACTACTACTATTACTATAACCACCATTAAAGCCAGTGATGACCTGGTATTAATGTGATATAGTCTTAGGTGATTAGTGAGTATCAGAGAACTGGTGAAATGTCAGTAAAAATGTGCATTAGTGACAGAACTGCTTATTGTATACAAGTCAAAAACACTGTGTTCTCCCATCAAGTAAATCGATGCCCTGAGAAAATGATAGTTGTACAGTTTCCAAAGGACACTGTGTATCTTGGAGTCTTCTACACTGGACAATCAGGCTGTAAATATAAGGAGGAAAAGACCACCCCACTTTTGATTACAAGTCAGAGATGTAGTGACCTTCTTCTTTCTCAACAACGTACTGCAGTGGTTCTAAAAAACAACTGTAGTTTACAATAAATGAAGCTGATTATCAACAGTAAACTTGAATCAGACTGATGTTGAATTTTGATAGTTTGGGTGTAATAATCATCTTTTCCTCTATATTTATGGCCTTTGTGTAATTATTAACCTGATTGAAGTGTTGGTGCTGTTGGTTATAGCAGTCTTTTGAAGTCTCTGATTGTACCAAAAAAATGGAAGTGTTTAAAATACAGATGAAACAAAGGTCCCCGAGCCATTTCCCCATGTTTTTCCCCCTTCATTAACAGCTGTTACTTGCTAAAACCTCCCTGTTTGTTAAATTGATTGACTAGACCAAAGATGAATGAATCAAACCAGGAGCATTTTTAGGGTTTTTTATGGAGACAATCACTTTTTGCCCTCCGTCTATAGTAGCTGTTGTTATGCAACGTCAAATACAATAACCTATAGCTAATTTATAAATATAATGAATGTCTTTTACTTTTTTTTTTTACACATGTAACAGTGCAAGGACCAAAAGCTTAATATGCTTATAGAGTATGGACGACTAAAAGTGCATCATGAAATAATTAATTAAATATGCCATTAATTAATTCAAGTTAGAATTAAATGGATAAATGTGTTATTAAAGGTGTCATTAATTCATTAAAATGCCAATTCACTTGAGGCTAAAAACATATATTATTATTTGACTAATTAATTAATTATTTCCTGGTCTTTGTGTTGCAGTGGATCATGAATTTATTTTATCTGTCATTCTCGCCCATCAAAGTCAGTGGGCGGGCCTAACGTGAATGTAGTCAAATCCACCATCCATTCTAAAAGTATCCAAACAAACATAGAAGGTAAAGGTCACCCAGTGTATTGAAATGTGTTCACAACCTCTGCATCATTTCCTTTATCTGGCTTGATGTGCAGGGGGAACCAATCAGCTGTGAAGACCCGCCCACTGACTTTGATGGGCGAGGTTGACAGATAAAATAAATTCATGATCCACTACAACACAAGGACCATGAAATAATGAATATAATATGTATAATATGTAATGGTATAATATGTTGGGTTTTTTTTTTTTTTATCTCAAATGAATTTGTATTTCAATGAATTAATGACACATTTAGATATTTTATTCAAATTTTAATGAATTAAGGACACGTTTAGTTAATTATTCACTGATGTATTTATTTAAATTTGGCACTTTTCTAGTATATAATCGAGAGGCCTCCCTTCATCAACTTCATAAACGCTTCAAATTAATCTAATTAATGAAAAATAAATTGGGTAATAATTAAATAAAACAATATAATAAAAACACAATACAATAAAGAATTTCCCATTACTTAGAATGTTGTGGATATGATTTAAATATAGACTTTAAATAGAAAACAAGGAAACTGAAATGTGGCAAATGTGGGATTATTTATCAAAGCAGCTTTAGTTTGACTTTTTGTATGAATTTTAATGTTTTATTCAAGTTATTCTAAACATTGAGGCCCCTGTGCATGATTGTAAATTACCGTTTGGTTCTATTTTGCATTAATTGGCCATAAGTAATGACGTCAGTGGAAGATTTGAGTCTCAGAATGTTACGAGTTGTGTGAGCGTAGAGGAATTTATCTAAGTTACCAAGTGTATTTTTCCAATTTCTAGTACAAATATCTCATCACACTTATAATTAGACATAATCACCTAAAGAGTAACTTGTAAATGACATATAAATAACTTATTTTTGGACAAATAGATCTTCTCATATTTCAAGAAAAATTTTCACTTCTTTATTTATTTATTTTTTTTGCTTAATTCAAGATCAGATTTTTTTTTGCTCGAATTAAGCAAAAAAAAAAATCTGCCTGTGAAACAAGTAAAAACTATCTTTGTATGATTTCTTAGGTGATTATGTTATATGATGAGAGATTTGGAGAGATTTAGATTTTTTTTTTCAGTGCGACAAAGTTATATCCTTCAAGGAATGTGTTTGTAGAAGTGATTTCCAGAGTCAGTGTATTTGTCTACTTTCAGTTTATTTCACAGCTGAAAGCCTGTCCAGCTGACAGACGTTTTGATCTAAATCTAGTTGAGCGAGTCGTTTGTCCGAGTAAAGTTATCGTAGCGAGTCGTAAAAGATGCCTGACAGAGATAAATGCTTCTACACATCTGCGACTCACATTATCTGGAAAGTCAAATCATCCCTTGACACTGCCCCCCCCTCCTGACATTTTTTGTTTTTTTCTTCTTGTATTTTTGTGGAAAATTTGAGTACAAAAAAAAAAAGAACCGTCTAAAAACTAAAACAGAACAGTCAACTTATTTAAAGTATTTTAATCATGATTAATCAAAATTAATCCAAAGCAACCCTGTGATAAATCTGATGAAACATTTTTAATCATTTAACAGCTTTAATATAGATACAGTTAATATTCATGTAGCAACAAAACTATACACTGGAAAAAATCTCAGTCTTACTAAATGTATTTTTCTAATTTCTAGTCCAAATATCTCATCGTATCTCTCTCGTATTTGCACATAATTCTATTTATATCATTTTATTTATTTATTTTTATTTTATCTTATTTTATTCTGTTTTTATTGCATGCCAGTTGGTTTATCTTGTTTCATTTTGTTATCTTTGCACGGGAGTTGCACTGAAAATTTCACTGACATGCAAATGCTCAGTGACAATAAAGACATCTTGAATCTTGAATCTTGAATCTTGAATCATCACAGTTAAAATAAGCCACACCCACCCCGTCTCTAGCATCCCACCATCGATTTTTATTGATGCGAAGTTTACGTGCAGCAGCTCTGTTTCCTTCTTTGATAGCTGGATTGATCGTTAGCACATGAAATATAAATTAGCCACATCGGGGAAAAAAAAAAAGTAGCGGCTTCTAGTAATTACCTGAAGCGTACATTTTCAATAACATATAAAGAATTGATGTTTAGATAATAGATCTGGGAAATGTTATTTCAAGAAATCCTACCAAGATATATTTCCGTTGGCATATTTTTTTTTCTTCATTCAAATAAAAATATCTTGTATTAGGGGTATTATTTCCATTGTATCACTGCGGTATCGTTGAAAGTTGAGATATTGTCGATATTTGAATGCAAGAGGAAAGGCAAAGCAGAGTAGCTATTTGAGACTTGACTAGAATTTCCACAAAGACGACTACCTTATTCCTTTGTCTGTGTGTGTGTGTCTGTGTGTGTGTGTGTGTGTGTGTGTGTGTGTGTGTGTGTGTGTGTGTGTGGTGTAATTCTGCATTTATAGATTCATTGTCATGGACTCAATTAAAATTTGGAAATATCACCATATATCTGCGAGTCCAACATTTACAAGTGAAGCTGGTGGTATAATTTGACAGAGGATTTAGTCCTAATAATTCCATTACAGTTTAGATATGAAAAGTTTTTTTTTTTAATTAATTGCAAAAGTTCCTCATATATACTCTCAGTGGAGTTTAAAGGCCAAAAGTTTCCAGGCTGTAGAAATGAGTCAGGGCTAAAGTTACTATATGCAAGTGTGTGTTTGTCATATGTAGTTAAAATACCTCATCACACTTAAAATAAAAATGACCTAAAAAGTAACTTTTCAGTAAGATATAAGAATTTATTTGTAGCCAATAGATCTTTAAAATTTTATTTCAAGAAATACCAAGATACGTTTCACTTGTTCCACTGCCAATTATATTTAGTTTTTATTAGAATTAAGCAAAAAAATAAATAAATATGGATAAAAATCTGTCTATGAAACAAATGAAAATGGACTTGTTTTAAGTGTGATGAGATATTTTGATTAGAAATGAGAAAAATACTCTGGGTAAGATTTAGATTTTTTTTCCACTGTGTGAATCATGACACATGAAATTCAGAAGATGATGGTGCACTGCCAGTAATGGAACATGATCTATGAGAAAACACAGCACTGATGATTTGAAAGGTAGACCTGCTGCAACACAAGTTGATGTGGAATAAAATGTATTAAATTAAATGAAATAGTTTGGGGGTGTTTTTAGACTATATCACATGATTTTTATCACAATGCAAAAAATACCTGTACAAAATAAGAAAATTAAAGACATTATTGGGTTAAAATTATATCATTACAAGGAAAATTATTTGCCAGTCTAGTAACAAAATAGCACTTGAAGTAGGAAAATATTATCTAAGGATTATAGAACACTAACATTCTTATTTTAAGCAGAATTTCAAGTTGTCATAGTAAGATATTTTTAATCGATGATATTAGCTATAGACACAAGTGCATAAAAGAAGTGAAAATATATTTAGAGAATATAGTTTCTATGTCCACCATGTTTATCCCCCAAAATGTATATTGTTTTGTTATAAATATGGCTTAAATTTTATTGTAATATGTAAGTGAGATAGCTCAAGATATATAGACAGACAGACAGACAGTCATCTAGTAGGTCACCACTTACAAATACACACCATCACTTACATACAATAAATACATTCAATACATTCTTGGAACAAGTCAAATAAACTTAACAACATTAAGTATCAAAGTGAAAATAAATATAAACAATGAATTTTGAAGATAAATACTCAGAGTTCAAGTCAGATATTCCTTTTTTGCAGTGCACTTTTAACAGAAATATTACTTAACAGGGTTTCTTATCAAAATATACTGTCCTTTATAATGATGAATACCAATTTTATTGTAATCATGAGGACAATATGAAGTGTTGGACGTTCCCTGTAAAAGATGCCAAGTAGATTTATTACCTTATGTATCTCAGGGACCAAGACGATTATGTTACTTCTTATACAGTACTCTCAAGCCACTTAATTAAGGTTTGGAAAAAACACTTTATATCTGTGAGATCATCATTTTGAGCTGAAACTACTGTTATAATTTGACAGAAGATCTAGTTCTAATAATTACATTCCCATCTGGATATGAATATATATATATATATATATATATATATATATATATATATATATATATATATATATATATATATATATATGTATATGTGTATATATATATATATATATATATATATGTATATATATGTATATATATGTATATATATATGTATATATATATATATATATATATATATATATATATATATATATGTATATATATATGTATATATATATATATATATATATATATATATATATATATATATATATATATATGTATATATATATGTATATATATATATATATATGTATATGTATATATACATATATATATATATATATATATATATATATATATATATATATATATATATATATATATATATATACACACACACATATCTGAACTAACACTCACTCTGTAACCTGGGCCATATGCACTGGTGTTAGTTTTACGTTGATACATTTTGACTAATTAAATAGTAAGTATTATTAACCTGCAGGGTTACAAATAGGTCCATGTAATCTATCTATCTATCTATCTATCTATCTATCTATCTATCTATCTATCTATCTATCTATCTATCTATCTATCTATCTATCTATCTATCTATCTATCTATCTATCTATCTATCTATCTATCTATCTATCTATCTATCTATCTATCTATCTATCTATCTATCTATCTGTCTGTCTGTCTGTCTGTCTGTCTGTCTGTCTGTCTGTCTGTCTGTCTGTCTGTCTGTCTGTCTCTCTCTCTCTCTCTGTCTGTCTGTCTCGTTCAAACCTTTTTCTTATTTAAAAAAAAAAATGCTATCCATGGTGGAGTTTAAATTCGAACACTGACTGCATTGATTTCCACGCTGTCAAAATCAGAGTCTTTTCATCGGGGGAAGGGGCTGAAGTCAATACATGGGAAATACCACACATGAAATATAGAGGATGATGTTCTACCACCAGCAATGAGAAATGACTTATCAGCAAGTTATGGTCTGAACCGTTTGAAGGGCAGTAACTGTGACATAAACACTTTTTCTAGTCTTTCAAGCAGGATGACCTGGTCCGCCGTGTCAACTGCCTCACTGAGATCAAAAAGGATTCAAACTGCGCAATCACAAACACAAACAGCAACGAGAGGAGCTCAAGGAAAATGCTCTACATACCGTGGAGCATTTTAAAACCCAATTTCAACTGCTCAGCGTATTATTATTCAGAGAGGGCTGCAATTTGAGCACACTGCTTATTCAGAAAACCTCGGAGAAATATACAGCCTGTAGAAATATACGAAAAAAAAAAAAAAAACCTCTGCATTATAATCACTGTATTCTGTACATCCTGAGATAGCACATTTCAGTCAAGAAGATTTAGTCTTAGGTTATTAAATATTGGCTAGTTTCCACATCCCAAAGCACACGACATCTCCAAAATGACGTACATTTAAGAGGGACCTATTTTCTCATTTTGCTCTGAAATCTCTGACAGTCTGTTGGAGAGCAATTGACATTTTCTTACTTTAAACCTTGAATATTATTCATGGAAATGTAGAGCATATTTGGAAAGGCCCATTTTAACATTTTACAGAGTCCCTGCGTCTCACTAGAGGTGACTGGTTCCGCCCCACATGACTTCATATCCATTATAGATGCCTAGCTCAGCCATGCCAGCAGTATACATATGTTTACAACTGTCAAATGCACCAACAGGAGTCACTGAGAGGCTTGGAAAAACAGTTATTCATCCAAGCTCGATGATCCTGAAGAGACCTTGTTGTAACATTATCTCCCAAGTATATCAATAATACATATGGAGATAAATGTACCCTAGTGCATAGAATCAAAAACAAGGAAATTAACATTAGAAATGTGCAGTATATTAAAAAAGAGTTGGAGGGCTTTTACCTGCCCATCAATAGTGAACACTTAAACCAAGGGGAGCTTTTCTTCATATGGTAATTATTTAAATCCATTTGAATTTAAATGCAACAAAAAAAAAATGAAACGAATAAATGAAAAATAAATGGGGGAAAAAAAACAAACTTGCATCTGAGGATAATTTAAGTGAAGCGTATTTGTATGAAATTTCAATTTCTGGAGTTTGCAAAGAATTATTGGTGATAAAATAACAAACAAAACACAAGAATTGCCCACTTCTTTTCATACAGGCTTTTATTGTCATTCATATATGCACACGTGGCTCAGTGAAAGTATTAAATATATCAATTTACTAATGAAATAAATACTGTACAGATATAAAATGTAGTTAAAATGATAAAATATGTGCAAATGTATTATGCTAAGATGTGCAAGGTGTGTATGTTACTGTTGATGTAGATGTAGATTTTACTTCTTTTATATTATTAAGAGCTGGGGCACAGATAAATGGTGGAAAACATGACAAATTCATGGGGTCCAGTATTTTTTGGGGGGGCTCATAGAGCAGTGGAGGGGGCCTAAAGAATTAGAATTTGTAAGAAATTTATGTAAGATCTGCTGTTTAAGGGATGTAGAAGTCGGGAGTCGAAAGCATGTTGCACCAGTTTTGTTTTCATGCTCTCATAAGTTACATCAGTTTGCCCCCCCCATTTTGCTAGAAATGAGAAGACAGTAGATTTCTGCAGGGTCCATAATGATAATGTCCATAATAGGTAGCAGTGCCCTTCATCTAGAGCAGGGGTGTCAAACTCATTTTAATTCAGGGGCCACATGCAACCTATTATGGTATAAAGTGGGCTGGACCAGTCAAATAATATAAATAATAGGATACAAACACACACATATATATATATATATATATATATATATATATATATATATATATATATATATGTGTGTGTGTGTGTGTATATAATATCAACTCAAAAGTTTTCTCTGTTTTAAAATTCCATAATAAAAGTACTTACATGTACAAACTGTACTTGGACATAACACGAACAAATGCTAACAACCTGAAAATTCTTAAGATAAATAAGTGTAATATTAATAACATTGCTCTTTAGTTTATCATTTATACATGTGTATCACAACTTAGAATACAAATGCACAGAACATTTAGTAACATTCATAATATTGTTAAAATTCCACATATATTTCAGGTTTTTCACATTCTATGTAACAGGCTAGTTTTTTTATATTTATTTATTTCCTTTTTTTTTTTTTTACACTAAAACAAATAACAAAATTAGAATTTTTCATAATTTATTGCTTATTATGATTATGGTCTGATCCATTTTAGATTGAACTAATGTCAAATGTTTTTAACTTCCTTAATTATTAATAACTTCTGTGTCATTTTTGCATTTCACATATTCATCCCAGGGGCCAGTCTGGACCCATTGACGGGCCGATTTTGGCCCCCGGACCGCATGTTTGACACATTTGCCTAAAATGCCATCTTTTCCTTCAAAATGCTGCAGATGCAGTAAGAGATAATTTCAGATTATGTTGAACTACATGAAAGTTGTCCTGAGTTCAACTCAAAGAGACACCAAAGCTCCCTTTGATTATATAGTTCCAGTCCATGCAGTGCACTGAGGTGTTAAGGGTGTTTCACTTTTAAATACATGGGTTCCGTTTAATTAATAGTTGATGTTCTGCAGCCAGTAGTTCAGAGTGTTTGTTTTAAGGAGATAGGGAGTTTTATTTTTAAGATGTTCAGTGACTTTTTTGTAAATAATACAGGAAGCTTATTTTTCTCCATGGGTAATATGTACAATATTTGTGTATTTTTTGGGGGAAACCTAATCAGTAGGGAATGAGGAAGACTGTAAATTGCTTAAATGTGTGGTATATCCAGCCAGAAACAAACTAGATAGATGAGCAAAATGATTCAGCAGCAGCAGAGAAATGAGAGCCAGCTGCAGAAATCAGATAAGCTCCCTGTATTCCTCCTTTGACACATTGGACACAATCTTATCAAACCTCTTCTCTCTGTTTGGTCTCTTCATCGTGACTCTTGTCTTGACAGACAAATCCTGTTACAGTTGGCAATAAATTCAACAACGAAACACAAATTACAGAAACCGGAGTATTAACCAGCCTGGAGAGATTCGGGATGTTTTCATGAGGGAAAGGAAATGAAGAGCGCTTGTTTTTTTAACCTGTTTTGTTGATGACTGCTGCACCACCACCTCCACAACCTGTCAAAGTGACAGCTCTGGCAGAGCAGAGGCACAACTCTGACATTATTTGCAGATGGTAAATAAAGAAAAATATCTGGCTAGCCAGTATGATTCATAGTTAGGCCCAGCTCTTGTTTATAGACAAGTTGTCACTTTAATTTAGCAAATTATCCACATGCTTGGGGCTGAGTAAAATGGTTTTGCCCCCTATACTTTATTGGGTGAAAAGGAATAGTAAAAATAACATGAAAAAACAAACAAATAAGTAAAATAAAAACAGGTTTTTTTTCCCATTGATTTTTTCATTCAAATGAAATGATCTTTGAGATGTCAAATATTTATTGCATTTTTTTTTTCTCCTTACAATTAATTGGACACATTTCAACTCGCTCAAAGCATCTCCATTACTTTTTTATAACCCTGCTTAAAGGCTTGTATGTAACAGGATATGCTAATACAGTACTTGACAGGCTAAGCCCTTGTAATCTTCATGCATGAATTTGTTAACAGAGGACCATGCCTTCACAACATGCTACAATACTGACAGTGTAATGTACGGTACCTCAAATTTTAAATAATTTGACTAAGTGTAAAGTGTCTGACTATGACAGGTTGGTCAGAAAATGAAGTAACTTGTGAAGGTAAGATTCACATGTGTGTGTTTCCTCTTCTGTAATACACTTTCCTGCAGACCATATGCTTGTGTTGCAGTCAGTGAACCATGAAATCACTTGGTTTTCATAAAGCCGATTTGCATTCTCAGGTTAAAGCTCAATGGGCCAAGTGAGGCAGTTGTAAAACCCTCATTTAGTACATCAGACCTGTCTTTTCTTATTATAACTGCAGAAAATGATCAAAGTGTCACTATTACTGAAATGGCTCTAAGTGGTAATGGCTTGAGAGGTGCAGACAGTAATGACGCCTCACACTGTTTTAAACAATCACAAGGTGATCTAAATTTGTATTATCCTTTGTCATGGCCTGTTTTTTTTATTTCTGCTCCTTGTTAATATTCAGCCAAACAACTCAGAACACAGCACAGCTAAAATAATCCAAACAGCTTCAGGTTGATTATTATTTCACATCCTAATAAAAACCTTTATGTATTATTCAAGTTAATCTTGAGTTCATGCGATTGATCACAGCTACAAACACGACTTTTATAAGTCCATTTTGGGTTTTGTTTTTTTCCTAAAAATGCTTCATATTGTGCAGTGATGAATCCAGAAATATGCATACAAAAGGGCCAGATCCACAAAGGGATTGCGTGGCATTTGCAGCCCTTCCACCGGTGCAGAAGAGATAAAAATATAGCATGTAATTCACAAAGGCTGGAATACACTGCCAAGCAAATGTGGCCATGGTGAGTCTTGGCCACTTTCATAGATGCAAATTAGGGAATATTTTGTATATCTGAAGCAGAATCTGTCCCTTTTTAATTTCTATGCACACAAGAAAAGCTACTTTTACAGAAGACTAGTGCAAACTGCCGTATGCTGTTAGTCTGACCCAGTGTCTATTTCTCAAAATTGACAGTTTTTAGAGTTGGAAATGATATTACACCATGACGATAAATATTAGGCTACATAATTACTGTGATACTTTGTCTTATAAACTTGAAGTTTGAGTGTAGCAACTATAGAACACAACATATGAATGACTATCCATACTAGTGTGACCCCCACCCCACAGTATATTCAGTCAAATTAATCCATATAAATTAAATCCAAATTAATATAAAAAATAAAAAATAAATTAATCCCATAGCAAGTGATACAAATATATTATTGCAAATATTAATCTTAACTAATATTGTAGTTGTCTCCACCACTAGCGCCATCACAATAACAATAATCCGAGCAAATTCAACTATTGGCATTATTGTTATTTATTATTTTATATTCTGTTTATTATTATGACTATAATTATTATCCCCCCTCTTCTTATTTTCCCTTTCACCTTTAATAAATTTATATTGTTTAGTTGCTCCTTGCATTCAGTATTTTTTCATTATATCATGATGACAGTATTGTTGTTTGTCATTCAGGGTTCCTGCAGATCCTTGAAAAGTCTTAAAAGGCATTGAATTCATTGTTCTAAAAATCAGGCCTTAATTGATATTAAAATGTCTTAAATCAATTTTTGAAGTCTTAAAAATTTGAACACATTAGGAAGATTTATGTTTGAAATCAAAAATATTTGGTAACATTTAGGCTGTTTATATTACAATAATAATTTAGGGTGAATAAAAAGTGAGGACACATCATTCTGTGGGTGTCGTATTTTTTTAACTGTACTTATTTCTTTTTTTTTGCAAGTGTGTGTGCGTGTGTGTGTTTTGGTTCATTGTCAGCTTGGTCTTAAATTTAATTTCAAATTCCATTTAAAAAAAGTCATAAAAAGACTTTAATTTAACTTGTTCTGAGCTGTAGGAACCCTGGTCATTACTCTGTTGTTTCTGGTTTTTTGTTTTTATTTCCTGATTTTTTTTTTTATGTCTTGCTTCTCTGTCCATAATATCTTGTTAGCGATCATTAATTAAAAAAAAAAAAAGATAAAATTAAATTAAAAAAAGAAGTCATCTGCTCTTCCATGTGTTAATCTACATAGCATTTTTTGGATTACAGAGATGCCATCTGTGAAAACCTATTTCAACATCAGCTCTAATGGTTCTTCTCAATGTTGAGTACATGAATACATAATATTATCTCTGTTACACATTACTCAAACGGATATGAATCAATCTCAGTGCTGAATTTAGCAGAAAAGCCAGAAAAACGACAACTTGGGTTCATACTCAGGTGTGTTTTGCACAAAAATGACATCGCACCAAATCTTGTTTGGGAAGATCTTTAAAGTGGAGCAGATGGCAGGCACAACATGCCATAGTTAGCAGACACAATCTATTTTATGTGGATTTCCCCCAGTGTATCTGTAAGATTTATAAACCTGCCAGTAGGATAATAATGTGGGAAATCAGTTGAAGTATTAGGGAAAGGTTGAAATCTGATGCTCGTACAGTATTTTGTTGTTTCTAGATTGAAACAATGCTTTTATTTTAAGGAGTGCAAACATTTATGAACACAATAAAGCTGTTAGAACTGCTTTAACATACTACTGTAAGGTGTGGAACAAACCAGGGGCGGATCTATGGATGCGCCTGGGTGGGGCGGGGCCACCCTGATTTATAGCTGTGACCGATTTTTGTTGTCTCATCAAACTGAAATGTTGATCAATATCCTTAATATAGTTATTTATTTGTAAATGTCAATGGAAATAAACTATGTATATTTAACTATTTGTGTTTATTTAAATTTTAAATTTTCAATTCCGGAAATGCTATTACGTTGTTGCCCACCCCGACTTCTCTTTTAGGTCCGTCCATGGAACGAACTCTCTTGATGTTTACTCTGCCAAGGAATGGTGCAGGTTATGGGGTTTGTCTGTCTGTCTTTTAGCAACACAACTCAAAAAGTTATATATATAGTTAGGTACAGTATGTGGGGAGCAAGATAATTCCAAAAGTTATGGACGGAATTGACTGAGATTTTCAGAAAATGTTGATACTGACACATGGAACAAGCAAGCTTTGGCGTCAGGGTGTTGTTCGCCCCGTCTGGGAATATTTTTCTGATAGTAACTCGTGTTCCATGCATTATCCCGCTTATTCTACGGGTTATTACAGTTTTTTACTGTCACTACTCTAACAGACTAGTGTTGTGAAATAGGCGGGGCAGTCAGAAGGGGGGTGCAGAGAGTTTTAGGCGGAGAAAAGAGAGAGATGGATGTACACAGTCAGGTCGGCGACCGGAGCAGGTGGTGTCCCGCTCCTGCAAATAAATACTGAAAACCAAGCTCACTGAAACCGCTCCTTGTTTTATAAAAACCAGCATAGAGGAGTTAACCGAGGGGTAAAATACTTACTTCGGCCCTGGAGATTTTGTACGAGATAAGGACGGATATTTCCCCTGATTTCCTGACTACGGTCAGGATAACATCAGGATAGGTTAACATTGGGTAAGCTAGCAGTTACAACGAAGCTAATATTTACTTTAAAAGTGGCTGAACTACCTGCTGACTGATATTGTACAGTGAATCTGAAGTGACAAAACCCGTTGCCATGGGCAGCGGGCGTTAACGGCGCAGCGGGCGGTTTTCGAAAAAAATCCGCCCGCTGACGTCATTCAAAGTGAATGGGACGTTCTAGAGGGCCGTAGAATAAGTGATAAAAGTTGGGTGGTGATCAGTGTGTGTGTGTGTGTGGGGGGGGGGGGGGGGGGGGGGGGGGGTATGTGCCTTGGCGGAGTCTTTTCTGGTTCTTGATGTTTTTAGACCATATCACATGAGCTTGCTGTACTGATTAAATAATGTAATAATGTTTCCTGTGACAATGACCACAGTGTGAAGTTGTTTACAGCTCCAGTAAAAGATGCTAAGTAGATTAATTAACTTATGTACATGAGAGGCCACTTGTGTTACTCCTTATACTATACTTATCTTTTTTCCACGCATAAAATCTTAGTCAAACGTAAGTAATTTCATTATTTATATGGACTCTCTGCAACTTTGGATTAAATGATTCATCACTTGCCAGTTGGTTTGGATTAATACCATATTAGGATGTTTGATGTTTTGTAAGCTATGACCTACTACAAGGTTTTACAAGACTTTGGCTGATCATATCTCTAAAATATGTCCACTTTTCCCTAAAGTATTGAAAAGTAACTGGAGCCAAAATGATCTCAAAGACATTTCATAGTGCAGTGTTTGCAAAACAGCAAGTCTTTTGTTCTCAATAATGAGTCTATGTGCACACGTGGCCTAAATATCTGTGTTTTATCTCTCCAGTGGCTGGTGTTTTGATGATGACTGGCTGTGCTTGTTTATAACCTCCCTTTGCAGCTCTGCTGGCTTCATTTGGGGTTAGAACAATTAATCAGTTATGGGTTCACACACATCACATGCGCAGCTCTACCTACTGTTTATAGCATTTAAAACACCACAGTAAACTGCTAAGCTAATCCATATCATAACGTGTTCTTCTGGTACTAAATGTGTCTGTATAGTTCAGTTGTGTTCTACATTCATTGATCTCAGGCTTTTTATTTGTATTTTATTTATTTATTTAACCTTTATTTAATCAGGAAATATCCCATTGAGATTAAGAACCTCTTTTACGAACACACCATGAGCCTCCTGTCACCCCCACCCGCCCAAAAAAATTGTGTGGCGGTAGTATAGTGCTCTGGAGGTAACGCCCCTGTCATCAACCTGCGTGAAGTTGGCCCCCCAACCATTGAATATCTTTGGATGAATAGTCTCATTCGTTTGTACTGGTTATTTTTGATATTATGGTTTTTGAGTCATTAACAATTCTTTCAAAGGTCATCCTCAGGTCACCCAGCCCCCCCACTTCCGCCAAATTTAACCAACATAGTCGTGTTTGTTTGTGCCTCATTTGTGCTGGTTAGCCTCCTTGTCATACTACTACATCTACCCCCCCTCTGCAAAACAAGTTGTTGAGTGTGGGGGGGTGAGGAGTAAGTAAGTAACACAAGGCTGAGGGGTACATTCACTGTTAAACATGCTAGCAGCACAAACAGTGGCTAATATGGACACTGACATGAGTAATACTAATACACTCCATTTGTGCCAAAGCACCCCCCTCTCAGCTTTGTCCTTTCAATCACACCCCAACACTGTCCCAACACCCCTATAAACACACACACACACATGCACACATACACATGTCCCATGATGACCAAGTTTGTAATAAAGTTGCCATTGGGTAGTGAGTGTAAACACATGTTGTTGTTTTTTACAAAAACAAAATAGAAGAAATAATAATAAATAAATAAATAAATAAAAATAAATTAATAAATAAAAATACTAATTTAAAAAATAAAATCAATAATAATAATAATAATAATAATAATAATAATAATATGTATATATTTTTAAAAATAAATATAAATAAATAATGAAAACATGAATAAAATAAATAAATAATAAACATAATACAATAAACAAAAAAATAAATACATTAAAAGTCAACACATCTTTAAACCTTTGAAAAATACATGTTTCGCTTTACACCTGTTTCCCTCATGCTTTACGGGGACTTAATTTCTATGTTACTAGTGGGGTCCTACATTTATATTTAACCCTGGTGGGGACCTGAATTTTGGTCCCCATAGTGTCTGAGGTCCCCATGGTGTGACTCTGTAAACATATAAATGTCCTCATAAAGATAGGAATATACACACACACTGAGTTTATTCTGTTATCATAGATGTAAAAACATCTGTTTTCCAGATCAAGAAAATATTTTTAAACTTACTGGGTTTTGGACACATTTTCCACTGGGGGTCCTTATCTGTACATACAGCACAACAATGACTTCTGACATGTTAACGTTGTTAAAGGTTGACTGTGGTTTATGTAGGGAAGATGCAAATTGCCACTGACTTAATACCCTTTTGCTACTATAAATGTGAAATACCTTTTTTTAGAGCTTGTTTGGTTTTATTTCTTCTGCCTTATTTAACAAAGGGGGATAGTCCTGGTGATATATTTAAATGTTTAAATATTGTTCATTATTTGTCTTATCCTATGTGCCATTAGTAGCTGGATGAGATATCAGCACTGCCTCGTAGATGATGTAAGACATTAGCATATTCATTATATTGAGTGTGTGTAATATTTCCTGCCATAATTTAACAGTAGAGATCAGTGTAGCTGATCAGACTCAGTCAACAACTGAAGGAAATCAAACCACAACAACACTTGAATTCCTGAGGGAATGTACAACTCGTTCGTTTTCTAGAGGCAACATTCGTTCCGCTATGGTGTCATCATGTCAACTAATTTTCACCACCTCAAATATCACCTGGTATAGTTTGTAGAGTGTGTGAAAAACATCTGAACATGAACAGACTGCTACTGATATTTGCTGTTTGTAACCTGATTTCTTGGTTGGTTGTGTTATCTAGTCTCTGTGGGTTGTGTGTGATCAGCGCAACAGTTTATCTTGATTAAACACCAACATGGCAGGAGACTAACAGCAGATCTTTACCTCAGCAGGACGTGTTATTCAGTCAATGTCACATGTTGCACCTTAAAGAGGGATGTGTAAAACTCAAAGGCTGTAACGCAGGGGTCTCACACTCATTTACTTTCAAGGGTCACATTCAGCCCCATTTGATTTCCAGTGGATCAGACCCGTAAAATAATAGTAAATAATAACTCCAAATATTTGCATTTGATTTAGTGCAAAACACCCCCATTAAATTATTAAAATATTTTCTTTTTACGAACTATATAAACAAAACAAAAAAAAGACGGGAATAACCAGAAAAAAAATAAATAAATAAAATTTTCTTGGAAAAATAAATGCAATTTTAACAATGCTTCAACATATCCTTTTTACAAGAAGAAGAAAAAAGTTATTAAAATTGTAATACATTTTCTTTAGACATTTCATGTTGTTCATACTTGTTCAAGTTTTTCCACATTTTATTGTTACATTAGTTTGTAAATGTAAACATTTCCATATTTTCATGCTATTTTTAAAAAACTAAAACAAAGATAAGAATTTGAAGTTGTCATTATCAACATAATGTAAAATGTTTTTCACATCAAACCCAGAAGAAAATATAGATTGATTATATTTTGTAAGTTTTTATGTTATTTGATTCTAGATAATATGTGGAAATTGAAATAAAATCAGTTCCACAGCCTTGACTCTGGAATTATTACACCTTGCTAATTCACCCCAGGGCCGTATTGGAATCTGTGGCGGGCCGCATTTGGCCCCTGGGCCACATGTTTGACACCCCTGTTGTAATGGAATCAGTCAACTCTGTGATGAATAAACGTGTCATCAACTGGTGATAACAGTGAAAAATATTACAACACAATGGATGTATGTCAGATAAATTAATATTACATTTATTCATTCAAGTAAAAATGTACAGATTACACCTTTATGAGGACCAGTGAGGCGTGGGCTGATCCAAAATGAGCCGGTGCCCGCAAATAAAAAATATTATTAATAATATTCGGGTTGCGGTCAGTTGGGTCATTTGAGATAAACATTAAAATAACCTGGTAAATACGCTTCATTAATTGAATTTCTGTGAAGGTGACGTACGTCGTCAGTTTCCTACAGTATAGAAGGAGCAAGAGAGAAAGTCAAGTTGCGAGAGTGGAAGCTCTGAAAATATACAGACAAAAAAAGGAAGGTTTGGGACACATTCAGTGAGACTTTTAAAGATGATAAGCGATTCCCAGTGTTTTGTTTTCCGTGGAAACCGTGGTCAAATAGTTCTTTGGGTGTTACAGGTTGTCCACCCTTGGTTCAGATGCTGCGCGTTGATAACTTTTGAATGATGAAGCAGGACAAAAATAATTTCTCAACATATTAACTTAGCAGCAATGACATCAGATTTTAACACAGGTATGTGAGTAAGGTCATGTGATGTTCATAAAGACCATTGACTACTTGTTAAAGATGCGGGTCGGTTCTGTTCCTTTTCAAATAATAATAATTACATGTGCAATAACAATAATGTGCAATATTTACATTTCGCTGTTGCTCTATTTATTATTTATTATTTAACTGCACTCCATACTTCAGGGTCCTGCTATAGGATACATGCACATATGTACCATGCACAGAAAGTCATGTTAATTACCTGCATTGTTGTACTGCAGCATTCTCAACTTCATTATATTATATGCACACCTGCACTGTTCCTTTATTTTTTTATTTTTTTATTAGAACTCATAGAATTGGACATTTTTAGGATTTTATTTTTTGTCTATATTTATATAAGCACCTTTTTTATTCTATTTTTTTTTTTTTTTTTACCTGCATGCACCTTTATTACTTATTGTTTACCTGCCTGACTGGAAGAAACAGACAAGAATTCCAATGTGCCTGTGCTGTGTTGTACTTGTGCAAATGACAATAAAAAGTATAGTCTATTCTATTCTTGGGGTCTGAGTTACGGGCAAGTTAGTGAAAAAAAAACAGTCGGTTGCACATGACTGGTAGGGATGTAATAATTAGAGATTTTACTGTAGAAATAATGATGATTTCACAATGGCTACGATTATATTCCAGAAGTGAAATTCAAACTTTATGCGCATTACTAATTCCCCTACATCTGCTGCTGTTGTGAAGCGTCAGCCTGTTTTAAATGCATCAAATCATAAGTTCACTCTCCTGAAGCTTGAATGACAGTCTGAGCTGCTGGGGAAGAATGGCTTCTTTACTGTACAGAAGCTATGGAGCCAGATTGTTGTAAATGGGTTGAGTAAAGGAAGCCTGAAGGTATGTAGATGACAACAGTGACCGCAAACTGTATGGAAAAGAAAGGAAGCCCACATCAAAAGTATATTTACCGTCTGAATTTCTGAACCATTACTCCTTGTTCCATTTCTTCATGGAATATTGACTGCGGTGCTTTTGTTCCACTCAACTCTACTTTTGCTGGTTCCACTCTACTGTTCTGTACGAGACAGGTTTTTTTTTTTTTTTTTTTTTTTTTTTTTTTTTGCAGCCTTCATGATTGATTAACAATGACGTTCAAAATTGTGATTAATCCCAACACTGTGACATTGTTATCACCCTAATGCCATATAAATGGTGTTAAGTATTTTGTATTAAGAGCATTTTGTCCCAACTGCCATCCGACTGTTAAATAAGTACTTTAATAAGAGAATGTGCAATTACTGTGAAGTGACATTTTTATTTATATGTGCAGTAATTATTATATTTTAAGTATATATTCATCAACCTGTTTTATTGTGTTTTTTTAAATCAGTATTTATTTAATCTGTTTTTAAATCATGTTTTTATTCATCTATCTATCTATCTATCTATCTATCTATCTATCTATCTATCTATCTATCTATCTATCTATCTATCTATCTATCTATCTATCTATCTATCTATCTATCTATCTATCTATCTATCTATCTATCTATCTATCTATCTATCTATCTATCTATCTATCTATCTATCTATCTATCTATCTATCTATCTATCTATCTATCTATCTATCTATCTATCTATCTATCTATCTATCTATCTATCTATCTATCTATCTATCTATCTATCTATCTATCTATCTATCTATCTATCTATCTATCTATCTATCTATCTATCTATCTCCTTCCTCTCTTTGGTGTCACACATAACATCTACTGTTAGCCTATTTCTCTTACAGAAACTCAAAATACAGGTTTTTAACCCTATCATCCAGTCCTGCATGTCACTGATATCTACTCTATGTCAAAATTAATTTTATTTATTTTTTTTTTTTGGGTGTTGTAGATCATTGCTCTAAAAAAATACATAACAAAGACAAAATAGCACCGCATTTTTCATTTCTCCATCATGGGAACTTAAACTCTGATCCAGACTTAAACACAGCAGGTGACACTAATGCACCTTAATCCTGGATCAACTGCTATGAAACGGAAAAAAAATGAGGAAATCCTTTGCAAGATATTGTTAGAACATAGAAGCATGATGTGTTGGAGTAAAGTGACCTGCTGCTGCTGCTGCTGCTGCTGCTGCTGCTGATGCTGCTGCTGCTGCTGCTGCTGCTGCTGCTGCTGCTGCTGCTGCTGCTGCTGCAGGTATGAAGGATCAGCAAAAAATGGGCATTTCAACTGATTATACAATATACGCCAATGAAAATATAACCAGGATGTTTTTAATTAGGTCATTATAAATCCTTCTGAAGCATTTATTTTGGACCTACTATATCGTCATCATATACCAGTAATTACAGTCACGTTATTATATATAAGATCCTTATAGTGTTATACAAGTTCAGTAAGAGTTAGCAGTAGTAAGCCTTTCATGAACTTGATACTAAATATAAATGCTTAATTGTAGACGTGGGATAAAGTCAGTCTTACATGCTTATCCACTTCAGTTTTTGCGGTTGAAGGGAACAAACTGAATGACTGAAGACTTTTAACCAATTAGGTCAAAGCATCCAGAGAAACAGGCATGTCCCAGGTCACCCTCAGAAAAATCATATAGGTTCCTCTTATAGACTTGTGAAATAATATCAACTTTTAGACCTGATAGTACTGAAGTAAAGGCCTTCCAAAATTTGGGATATTTTATTTTTTATTATTTTGACAATAGTTGTGTTTTGTCCAACTTTGAGCTTCCACTGCTCCTATATATATATATATATATATATATATATATATATATATATATATATATATATATATATATATATATATATATACACATACACATATAGACCTACATATAGACCTACATATGGTCTCCCTGGCTCACGTTTCCCCTAGAATCAGAATCTATGCTCAGATTAACTTTATCTACCTTGGTTAATCCATAATATGGCTCCAAATTTGGTCAAAAAGCTAAAAATCACTAAAATGTTGATACTTTTTAAATGCCACAGATCGTAAAAATCAAGGAACTTTTTGTGACTATTCCTGATACTTCTCTTTCACATTCCACTGCAATTATCTCTGCCAAGGAGGTATTAAATTCAAGTTCTGAACGGATTTTGATGAAACTTTCAGGGATTATAGATAATGGGTCAAGGAAGAACCCATTAGATTTTGAGCAATGAAGGTCAAAGGTCAAGGTCACATTAAAGATCAACAGCTAAAACATATAATATCTCATGATTCAGACAAGATAGAATCTTATGGTTTTTTGCATTTACATCGTCTCACCTTTGGACGAGGGATGTGACTTTTCATCCAAAACACTGTTCGAAATTCACTGGAAACTATTTGAATATTATTCAAAAATTAAACGTATTTCTATGACCCCCCCCCCCACCACCACCACCACCCCCTCACTGATGTGCATGAAACGCAATACAAGTCATTCAGCATTTAAAATTAGCCTTCTATTTTTGAGCGTGTCACGAATATTCGAAAATCATGTTCCATCCCTATTTTGGACATCAGATGGGTCAACACCTATGGCTCGATCATGTCACGTGTGAATGACGGAGGTCTGTTGTCTCTGACTGCCTTATTTTATTTATATCTTGGTAGGAATGAGAAATAAAACACATTTTCTTTTGTTCGGTTTTTCATTTTTCCCCCCAAAAAATAGCAATTTTCAAGGCTACGGTTCAACATGTGCACAATTGATCACATCCTTCAAATTGTTACCATAGATTGCTATAGTTGTCAAGTTTTTAGGGAAAAAAAACATTATTCAGCCTGGTGTTTTTACTGCAATTTTTTAAAATGATGTTACCTATTTGGAGCTGACATTAATGCAAATTCACCATCGCACAACATCAGTTGTCAAAGTCAGCACATCTACCACATTTATTGTCTTGCAAACAGATAAATAAAATAAAATAACTTCAGTTCAATTTATTAAAAATAATCACAGTTTTGTTTGATAATTTAAGATAGTACAAGAGTCTCCATATTATGAATCCTTAGTATGACATAGATATTAGCATTTTTAATAATGACCTTATTGACTGTAGGTTGAAAATCAAACAGTGTGATGGGATTCCTTCATCCTCAGGTAGTTTTCTTTTTTTTTTTTGTCAGTTTTTATTCTTTAAAAAAACGTTTAACCTGTAACTCATTCTGAAATTCATATCCCTGTATACATTTTCGATACAACTCTATCCATTTCCTGTCTGGTGCTGCTCACTCTGCCAGAACATCTCAGCCTTTTTTCTTTACTTACCCGATTTCTGAGTGTTTGACCCCTGTGAGTGTGTGTCTGCTTTTTGATTCTTGCTCCGTTCCTTTGAATCCCGCAGCTTCTCTTTCCTGAAGCTGCATCGTTTTGGTCATAATCCTCTTCTGAATGCTTTTCCTGCCAGCTTTTACCACACTCCAACTAGGTTTTTTTTTTTTTTTTTTCCCCTCCATGTCCTCTGTTTACAAGTTATTTAACCCGTTACTTGATCTCTGCACCTGTTTTTGGGTCCCGCTCTAAGCCTGTCTCATCTCCGAGTGACTGTTTTCTTATTTCCCCACCTGGGTCAAGGTTTGTCACTTTGTTTTTTGCTCTCTGTTTTTTGCTTTGTGGTCAGTTTTCTTTTGCCCTAGCACACTTTCCATTATTTCTCTTTGGTGTGTTTAGCAGAATGTCTCTTCAGTCTTCATATCTCTACTTACTCTTACAAGTCTAAATACTTTTCTGTGCCTTTACCTCACCTTAACCCACGGACCATTTTTCTTTGTCACTGGATGACAGTTTGAATAGAATATGTGAGTAAATTTCTACACAAATGACACCTACTACGCTGCCTGTCCTGGAAGAGTGAGGCTTCTTCTGTGCCTTTTCCATTTTGATCCTTGTAAAAAGGATTTTTCAGAGTTGAGTAGTCTTTCTTTCCTCAAACCAAGGGTCAAACCAATGCTGTTTTTACACATTGTACAAAGTCTTTGAAAGTATTCAGGGACATTTTTGTCATGTTGGATTCTATTAAAAAAAAACTTTACTCGCCCCAATCCCTCTCCATGTCCTTTTCACCTGCCTGAAGATTCAAACCCATCACTTCCTCTTTCATCTTAGTGTCCTCAGTCTTTAACTACAAACAACTTTAGCTCCAAAAAACAAGCTATTACAGGGAGTATATTTTGGAAAAGTCATATTTTTCCTTCATTGTAGGTCTTAGGTTCATGTGTCCAGTATATGACATTTTAAATAGGACAAACTAAGATTTTTAAAACTCTTTTCTACTAACCTACTATTGACTTTAGACCTGAAAAAAATAAAAATTTTCAGAGAATATGTAAATCAATGAGTGATCTGTAGTAGACTGAGGGGCCATTGACACGAGGACGATTGCGGCTAAATACGACGGCATATTCTATCAAAAGTACTTTTCATTTACTGTCCATGAAGCTGATGCTGTCAGGGTGTGAATACGCACAAATCTGAAGACTCCTTCCAGAGTGGGACGTATTGAAGACGCGTTGGGTCGCGTCTCCGTCTAAATGGCAAGAAATGTTCACGTTGCGGGTGTCTTTACATCACATATGTTCACGTCACATATACGTTCATGTTATGTTCAGACACTGAGCAGGTAAAGCAACAAACAGGTGGGACATCCTGGATCCTACAGATTTTCCAGCTTCACTAGCATTAGCATTAGCATTAGCATTAGAACTAGCAGCTTTAGTAAATGTACAGAAGTCGTTTCAGCTATTGTACAGACATTACACACATACCAAAGCCGAACAGAGACAAGTGTACAATTACATATGTCACAAACAGAAAAGGACATAGCCTGCCATGACTATCTAATTGTATTTCGCCTACTGGTGCATCTTCGTATAAACAAGGATTTCCTCCTGAATGCGCTCGTCTAAACGCGGATGAAAAACTTTTGCATCTTCTGTTTTCATCGTCTCCGTATAAATGTTACCTGAGGTCCACTTGGATTGTGGACATGGTCCAGACAAGCATTCTGGCCAAATTTACAGCTCAATACTTAAGCCTCTTAAGCAGCCACAGTGTTGCCATTGTAATACTATATGAAAGGTGTTGCATTATACATATTCTATACATCCAAGTAAACAGAAGAAGACATCTTGACAGGTCAATAAAACCAACTGTCAGACAACAGAATGGCAAAGAAAAAAAAAACACTTACATGGGTAAATATGAAAAGACCAGTGAATAAGTTCATAAAGCGACACATTAATACAACAGTATTATCCCCCTACTACTAAATCTCACTTAACAAGTCAAAGAGGTACAAAAGTAAAGGTCATGTTATGGCATGAATATGGTCTTCCATTTGCTCTTTACTGATTATAATATTGTTTTATATGAATGGAACTTCTACTCTCAGCTAAAGCCATTGTTTTGTGTTGCATTGAAATGATTCAGACTGAAAACAAATGGCCCACGGAACTTAATTTGTCATTGCTACTCAACCTCATGACACAATAAAGCCTCGACATCTGTTACATCCAGTATTATCCAAGGTGTCCACAGTTTTGTGTCTGCCAGAAACAATGGTTTGTTTGTTTGTATCAGTTGTAGGTGTTGTTGCATTGCTGTGTGGACAGAGATACTGCACAGTTATGTTGTAAAATAAATATCAAGTGGATAGAAAGAAAAAAAAAATCAGTTTAGAAACATATATACATATAACATACATTTATAATATTAACTATGCACTGCAGATTCTAGCTTTAAAGTCAATACTTTTCCCCCCAGCTGTCATTCTGTTTTCTTTTTTTCTTTTCTGTTTTGTTTTTGTTTTTTTGGACAATTTAATAAGTGAACCGATGGTCCAGCTTTAAATTTCTCCTCCTTTAATAACAACTCAGGTTGAATAAAAGGCTTTGATTGACAGTTGTGTATGACAGCTCGGGGGCTAGCTGAGTTCAACTGTCTGTTTATTTAAAACACACACATACATTTTTATTCACTAGTGTACAGCAGTGGCTCCCAAACATTTTCAACACAAGACCCAAATAATAAAATGTATGTCTCACCAGGATCTGAATTTACAAAATTATCACGATATCCACATTTTTATTGACTCTTCCACCGTTCAAACAGTATATTTTAGTTGCTTACATAGTTTTGTTTTGATTCTTTTTTTTTAACAGTATTTGTCTTTTGCATAATTTTCTTAGCGTTAGATTTTCTTATTTCATGGGTCGTTTATTTTTACATTTTACCGTATCATAAAAATCATTTTCATCTGGTTACATTTATTGTGCCTGTTATATGCTGTTGTTTCTTTTTCATTATTTTTGTCTTGCATATCCTCTCTAAATTTCTGAACTATTCTATCATTTAATACTCTTATTGAATTCACACCATTGCATATTGTGTTATTCTTATTTATTCTACTGTTACAGAACACTGGCATTGTTCATCTTGTGCATCGAAAGTACATGGGGGTATGCTGATACTGGCTCTAATATCACAGTTTAATATCTTATTAGAAGCATTTACATACAGATATGGAAACAATTATCAGAACACCTTTGCTTTCTTCAGTTTCTTGTTCACTTTAATGCCTGGTACAACTAAAGGTACATTTATTTGTGCAAATATAATGAGTTTAATTTCAGAGCTAACGTCTATCCATATTCCATGTTTCCTTGATAATAACCAAAATCACCTCGGTTCTTACATCATTGTACTGACAACAACAGTGCTTTTAGGCCTTCCATCTGTTTTAGTCACATGAGACACACAGGAGACTTGATTCCATAACTATTGGTTTTGATGACTTTTGTCCCACCCATTCCCACCCATCATCTTCTCTTTGCAAATTTAAACCTCCTCATGCCCACCATCCGCACCAAGCACCAGACTTTGGGGGACCGAGCCTTCATAGCAGACGCCCCCCAACTCTGGTACTCTCTCCCACTACCCATCAGGAACACGGACTCACTATCCACATCCAAACGCATCTTTTCAAACTGGCTTTCGCTTAGTTTTTATTTTATTTTATTTTATTTTATCTTATGTATTTGTATTCTATTTATTTATTTATACTTTATCTCATCTTATTTTATTTTACATATTTAATTATGTTTAATGCGTTGCTTGTTGTCTGTTATGTAAAGCGTCTTTGAGTGTCCAAAAAAGCGTTATATAAGTTTGAGGTATTATTATTTTATTATTACTTTTGATGGTCTGACATTTTTTTCCTTGACTGTATATGTGATGATTCCAGTGCATTTCCTTGTCAAGGTGTGAAAGGCTTCTTGCCACATCTTTGCACTACGTAAAATGGATTTGCATCAATAAAACTTTGGTGAAGTTTACTCTTTTGCCAAGTCAATAAGCTAGTGGTTATCATTAGCTCACCCCTGGCCCTTCATTAATAGCTCTGAGCCTTCACACTCCCAGAGCTTCCTTTCTATTGTTCAATTACAGTCACTTCCAGCTCCAAAAATTCGACATAGCAATGACTAAACAGCAAACTGCAATGGTCGATGTCACAGTTCCTCTGTAATTAAATTCACCCTCTGGTCCAGTAACAACATCCACAGTTGCTAACTTAAGCATTGTTGTTGTGATTGGATGAAATCTCATTAGCTTGTGCACCTTACGTTATGGATCGTAGAACATCATATTTCCACAAATAAAAGTGCAATGAAATATTGCTCCAAATACCTCCCAGTAAAAAACAAGGAAATGTTGTCCTCTGTGCACACCAATTAATATTTTTCACTTTAATATATTTAATTTTTTTTTTTATTGTGTTATTTAAGTTCCTGTAAATTTATGTGTGTCTAATCCAGAGAGTAATTTGCCTGAAAACCTTGTACCATAAAATCCTTGGTAAGAAATGAAAGGTTTATGTGCATTCAAAGACTATATGAGATACACAGACACTTTAAATGAGAAAACAGGATTAAACAAGCCTTTATAGTGGAATCATTAATTATACGTCAACTCCTTCAGTTAGCTAAGACAAACAGAAATAGTTTGAACTCCCATACAAATGCTGAGCTGCCTCCTGCAGTACTTAAAGGCAACACAGGAGCCTTAACTATCTCTGAGATGACGGTTTTTGCATTCCTAACCTGCCGCTTCGGTTTTGTTGTTAACCTTCCCCTCTAGCTTTGAATTCATGAGTATTGATTGGTTGGGAAACACTCCGACATTCATCTTTTCTTGACCTCTAATGCCAAAGGTTTGTAGAAGCTAATAAAAAGCTAATTATTTAATCAGGCTCCTACAAGCAATTTTCCTTAACTGTTTTGTCTCACTTCAGGTAAAGTCGGGCCAGGGGGGGATAGAAGTGTTCATTAGACTCTGATGGTGTGTTAGATTAATGGGAATAGATCAGACAAAAGCAGCTGCTTATTCTTAATAATCACCTCACTTTTTTGTTTTTATCCCCAGATGACGCTGTTAATATTGCACCTGGAGAATAAACAGGATATATCTGATGTATTTAAACACATTAGATTTGCATTTAGTGACATAACGTCAATATGTTCGTCGTTTCGGGGCATTGCTATTCATGCACCCCTATTAGTTTGATGTAATTGGGCTTTGACTAAGGGAACACAGCTGTTGAAAGCCATGAATACATACAGTAATATGATTGATACAGTGCCATATAGTGTATATGATTCTGGATATAAATCAAGCCATTAATCAAAGCGCCGACATGTAGGAGTAAATTACAGGAAAGCCGGGGGAAAAGAGGAAGGCTCTGGTGGAATTTAGTTTCGTGGATATGCTGAGGATGAGATTGGTCTCCCAGTTATGACAGCTATCGGGCTACTCTACACCTCCGAACAGCATCCTTGTTTCCTGAATGAGTGGCTCTTATCTGTCCACTGCTGAGTCATGATGACATTGAGAATGTCCTTTTAATAAGCGTGTTAGAGCTGCAGCTGCTTTATTGCTTCTCTTCATCTTAGCTACTGTGATGGCTGCAGTTACTGAAAGGGAGGGGCTTTCTGAAAAGACTAACCACAACCTTTTCTCCAATCGCGCAATTTAAAAATAATTTGCTATCACTAAATACGAAATGACAACATCGTTACAGTTGAATTAATTTCCTGTTCCTCCGCAGCCTGTTAAATGCAGTAAGTCCTGGGTTACCTTATTGTACACCTAGGGACTGCCATTACCTTGTTGATATCTGGAGAATAGAGCACAAAGAAAGGCAGCTCTCTACAATATGAATGCATTCATTCAAATCTATAATTGATTGAAGCTCCAAGGTTAGTTTTTGTCTCCCTCGACAAATGGTGGTCAGTAGGATCTGATGTAATGTGATGCCTGAAGGTTTTTCCAGCGGTTTCCTATGCTGCTTTTGTAGAGCTGATATCTTGGAAGAAAAGTACAAGCTTCTATTAAGCTAGTAGACTAGTACGAACTGTGCCTTTAAAAAAAAAAAAAAAAAAAAGTGTAGAAGTGACAATTCCATTATAATCACAGTTTTTAAATATGTTATTTGTCTTTTCTTGATACTTGCCATTCAAGTACATTTCAATGCAGCTTTTATATTCTGGATCTAAAACGTCAGACTTTGTCGTTTTAGAACAAAATCCCCCACTGCTTTTTTAATTTTAATCAGACACATAATACGTCCAACTCAGTCACATCACTAACCATTATAATCAGCCTGGAATTACTCATATTTTAAGTCATATCACGTTGAATTTTAAGGCTGATTTAAATACCGAGCTGATAATTAAATACTTGTTTTTCATTCCTGCAATTGACCATTTTTATGCCACATTCATCACGTTGTCTCGGTGGGACTGACTGTTAGAATATCACTACATTGAAGTGAAAATGGAAGTCACAGCCGTCACTGTTGTCATACCATATGATTTTGGGCAGCACAGGAAGACAACCGTCTCCTTAACAACTGTCTTTGTCTCGCTCAGATAGGAAGGAATCACAGTGATGGATAATGACTTGACGGAGTATGTCTTTTGGCCGAAGTAGCTTGGCACTGAGGTGTTATTTTTTTTCTTTTCTTCCTATCCATTCACTTCATATAAGAGCATGAAGAGAGGAAGAAAGAAGAAGTGTGAGAGGTAGAAGTCTTGTGGCTCCAAGGAAAATAGAGCACGGAAGTGAAGCGTTTGATACGGTGAAGCGGAGCCATGTTGGAGATTAAATGAGACCGGTTTGTCCTGAGCTGACACCAGGACTTATCAAGCTGGGCCAGGTAATGACTCAAACGTGGAAAACTGGAAAGTGGAAAATCAGTTGCTAGGCCATTGTGGATGGGTGAAGGACTTCATATTAAACAAGTGTACATCATCATGTACCTCCCAGCGGTCGCTCAGTGTCACATTGCAGTCACACCACTCATTGTCACATTGGCTGTCAGAGTGGGCTGTAGCACCACCACACACAAGTAGAAGCTGTTAATATGCATGTCATGATAGACTGTGAAATGATAGACCATGAAATCTGTGACACCTACACTCCGACTTTGTTTCTCTCCTTCATTCCTTCAACTCTGACATGACAGCTCTGAATCCCACCTGGATGAATTGGAATGGAATGGAATGGAATGACGTATCAAAAAGCAAAACCTTGCGTCATGAATACTTAATTACTCGGATGAATAGCTGAAGATGACAGGTCTAAAGTCGCTCCTCGAATACAAATTGATGTACAGTAAAGCTCGAAGAACCTGAGTGGAGAATTCTGTTTTTTTAATGCATGAAAGCTCTCTACGCACAAATGCTCGTAATATGGTAATCTCTCTTGGGTTGCGTGCTGCTCTACTGCAGGCAGAGCTGTGACATGTCATGTAGCTTGTCTTGAATTTTAGGGACAAGTGAGAAACTGAAAGCTCATGACCTTGACATCCATTTCCCTCTGGTTAAAGGAGAAATAAAAAGAGAAGAGAAGCTGCAGTTAAAATAGACTCTAAGTGAGTTATAAAAGCTTGTCTTCGTTCATCTGAACACATAAAGTCCCGGTGGTTCTTTTGTGGTAGTTACCAAAGGATTAATTTTTTTAAGTGGTTTTTCACAGTTTATTATACGATAATTATCTGTATTTTGCATTTTTTTCCAATAGTAATCAAGTCTTTTCCAATATTTAATGCACTGATTGTAGATGGTCATTAAAGCTCAGACTAAGGTTGAGGCTTATATAAAAATCTGAAAGAAAAATCGATATATTTTCAGCAAAATATATCATTAAATGAATGTAAACCAAATGTCTCCTATCAAATTGCATGGATTTTACTGGGGCAATCAATTTTGTTGAAGATGGCGGTGTGTCCACGTTTCTTTTCGAAGCCTCTGAATGAGGGGGCAGCCGTTGCTCAGTTGGGTCGTCCAATAAGGGAAGGGTTGGCGGTTCGAATTAATAATGAATCCACTGTGCGTTTATGTGTGTACATAGAAAAGCCCTATATAAATCTAATCCAAGGTTCAAGGTTATTTTATTTGTACCTGTGGGTAGATTTGTTTTTCAGTCAAGATGATCATGTGGTACTTGCATACAACACACACGAGTTTATAGAAAGGGCGAAAAACAGGACAAAGTGCTCAGTGCTGATAAAAGAATAAAATAATTAAGATCAAATTAATAAAAGACAAATATAATAGAACAATAAAAACCCAGAAAACATAAAATTCAACAATAAAGAATGCATAAATAGAATTTAAGAGTTAGAGTCACAATAATAATCATTATCATCATCATCATCATCATCATCATCATCCTAATAAATAGATAAAGCCAGACTATGGAATAAATAATTAAAATAAGTGAACAAAGTGCAAAACTGCAATGTCACAGTGTCTTTATTATTATTATTATAATTATTATAATTATTATTATTATAATTATTATTATTATTATTATTATTATTATTATTATAACAACCATATGACAAGATAACAAACTGCATTTTACACCCATTATTTACATATATTTACACGATTAGTGGATCAACAGCTACTAGACATTTTAGATCAGTAGATGTTTTGGGTCTTCATGGGTTAATCCAATTCCACTGTTGAAAAACTACTTGCCTTACATTAAAGCACACAGCAATTATTTGAGTACATTAATCATCATGAATTCTCATCACAAGCCAAAGACTCACCACTTCTTTGTTTCTGTGCATTTAGAATTCCTCTACTTTGTCACAATATGATCAATTTTTCATTCCACTCTCCTTTACACTTTGTTTTCCTTTAGTTACAATGATGCAGTGAAATATTAATGACGGGACACATATTCATAGTTGTGGTATCTACAACTCTGTTTTTGTTCCTTCTCTGGCTGTTTATGCTTCTTTCCTGTTGTTTCGTAATCAGATCAGCGTTCATATCGCACCCAAAGCTGCCAAGTGGAAAAAAGGAGCAAGCTCAGTCAATGAGATTATGAATGTATGACTGCTTCTCTTATGTGTTGAGGAATGTTGTCCTCTTCACCGCAATACTGTCAAGGACTACATGGGAAACATGATTTGTGATGACTTTTAAGTGCACTCATGTGTATTGTATCTATATTCTTATATGTTTGTTTTGCTCTAGGTGTTTTTTTCCCTGTAACACCAGAGGGAGTCATCTTCTGGAGCTCTGACTCTCTGACTGCCAGCTGATCGGGATGCTGATGTGAAACCTGCGATGGACACCAGGGCTTGATATCTGGTGAGTCTGTCATCCTTTCCAAGTCACTGGGTATTGATTCAGAACGGTTTGTGGCTGTGCCCTACCTGGTGCAGCTCTAACTGCGCTGAAATTGTTGTGTTAGCAGTGGTGCATCAGCAGATTTAAAATGCAGTACTATGTAGGAGCACCGTTGGGAATTTGTTAGAAAGACGGCCGTGAAACTACAGGTGCAGAGCAGAACTGGGTCAAATTAGCAGTCGCTTTTCTTTTTGTGTTATTCTTTTATACTGTTAAGACACCAGATGGGTGGAGATAATCAATTTGAGTGTGTTCAAATTAAGGCCACACTGTTGAAATATATTCACAAAAATAAATGGGCACTAACACGTACAGTAATGCCAGCAAGGTTGCAAACAGTGCAAGAATGAGTGGGAGTGCAAAGACTGATGAAATTAATTTCAGATAGACAGTGTAGTAGGTTGTTTGAGTATACATATGTGCATATTCTCATCTAAATGCAATGTGCTTTGATTTGACAGGTTGTATTATGGATGTCTGCAGAATGTGCGTGCATGCGTGTGTAGTATACGTGTGTTTAGGACCTGGGCTGATTCACTAACACCAGAAAAATGCATGAACAGTGTGTTTTCACATCTGGTTGTTTTGTTCAGAGCACTAGTATCCACAGGGACAGCAGGAAGGTGTACAAGCTGTACATATAATTGACTTTCTAAAACGTGACAATCAGACACGCAAACTACTCTGACTAGCCAGGTGTGTTAAACTCTCATTTCATTCCTTACATTACTACTGCTCTCATTTTTTTCACCCATACATGTACTGCTCTGAATGCCTTTGAGGAAAGATGATGATGCCAGTTTTCAAACTATTATAGCATCTGGCTATTCCAGTCTCTTGAATCAGGCCAAATTATCCACTAGGATACCACTGACAGCAGGCTACAAAAATACTTCTGTTTGAATTATCTTCCTCCTAATGAACAGATGAAAATGCAAACTTAACATGTCTATGTAGCAGCGCAAATACATTTGACTAATTTTGCCAAGTGTTTCAAATTATGCCACCCTTGTGTGGTACAAAAAGTGTCTATCTAGGGTTGTAATATAATTGACTGCATCTCTAACTAACCTGAAATGGGCCGTAAAACACTGCAGCAGTACATAAACGCTGTTTCATGTTTCAGTCGTACATTATATAGCATGAAACTATTAATTAAACTTGGTACACGGGAGGATAGAGTTAATGATCTGCGCTGCGTCTTCGGAGAGCAGTCAGCCGAGAATAATTGTGTGCATCTGAAGTGCAGTAGGTACCTGTATCCCCTTAACATCTGTCTGGTGTACTTGAAGTAGGTTTGCATCCTGAAAATGTCATTGCACTATGTCTGATGCTCTGTGCGTCCAGTGACTGTACTTTGCTGATGTCGGAGTTTAAGGGAAAGGTCTGGGTTTAAATCCCTGGGGCGAGTGGGTTCAGTATAGCGGGAGGTGGGCGGTAGAGGGTTTTTTTTTTTTTTTTTTTTTTTGCTTACCATTGACCCTCTGTGGTTAGAACCCATGTGGTTTTTGTGGTCAGGGGGATCACACTCTGCTGAGAACAGAGAAATATGATGGCTCCCACTTGTCCTCTTCTGGTTCAAAGGGAATGGCAGGGCAATGCTAATTAGCCAGCTTGTGTAACTGAATTGAACATAACTGCTGTTCCCTTCTGTGTTCCCCCTCCCTCTTGTCGTACGCCTAACAAGCAGCGTCTACAACAGTCATGCACCCTGCATAACTCTGCATATTTTTCCAACACCGTCACTCGCTCTCCTCTTTTTTTTTTTCACCCCCTGCTTCAAAAAATATATATAATTCCTATAGTTAGATTAATCCTTTTTAAGGGAATTAAAGTCAGCCTTTCCTGTTGAATGAAAGCAATTTGTCTAGTGGAACTCCAGGAATATGTATTCTTTCCACATCTTCACTCAGCTGTTCTTTGGAGCATAGTTTAATCCTGGTTGTCAAGTTTGAAGGCGATAAGAGGCGTAACAACAGGATTCCCCACCAGTTCATCTGTCTGTACTTAAAATGATGCGAGTACATCTCATAAATGCTCTCTAAGTTGGAAGAGAATACATGTTTTAATCAAGGTTCGAGGGTAGAGCGAGGATGAGGTCAAGTTATTACCCTCACATATTCTGAATTCTAGTGATGGCACAGTGCATATACGCTTCCCTCTCCTGTCTTGTGTTCTGTGGTCTGCTTCCCTTGTCAAAGTAATCTGAGTCTTGCAGTCAGTGTTTCCTGGAATACCAAGTATCGAAGGCTGTGACAGGCAGTGTCGAATGGCAGCTTATGGCTTCCTTGAGGTTTACTGAACATGTTGCCCTGTTAAGATTTCATCTCTACACCTGAATCTTGTTACTGCAGCTCTAATCACACACGGATATTAAGCCATGTACACTCATGTCATCCGCATCTCAGAATAGCAGGAGAGAATTTGTGATTTTTGAAGTGATGTAGCTGGAGCCATCTTGAATAATAAAATAGGAAAATATGGTAAAATCAAACACACCTGCATGCGTGCAAGCACAAGTCAGATACAATAGATGCTTAGCTCCAGGGGAGTTGTGCACAGCGTCTCGGTTTTTCTCTCTCAGTCAAATATCTTTTTGTTAGTGCAGATGCACTCAGGGTTGGCAAGCACATTGAAGACTGAGTCACTTAAACAGCCTCATCTTGACACACAGCTGACTCACACTGTATTGATTTGTTCATACATCATATTCTTTTGTACTGTTTCTTGTTATGTATGTATACAGGAGGGCGTTGTTATAGATCCTCTGCACAAACTGTATGTTTTCACGGAGCTTCCTGATATGCAGGATCACGATAAAATTTAAAAAAAAAAAAAATAGAATCACAGGTGCATTTAATGACAATAAGGGAGGTTATTGCTTTTGCATTCTCATTAGTAACAAGGGAAAAGGAAGAGTTTAATAACTCATTCATATTAAAGGGCAAGAATAGTACAGTGTTTGGGAGCATAAACAAGCCTTTTTCTCCCACTGCAACAAATCAGCAAACCTTTGAACTGAGTTGTCATGCAAGTGTAAAGCTTGGAGCTCATTTATTCAAAAGGTATATTACATCTTGAGATTTTTGCAGCTTCTAAACCACGCTGCTTGAATCCAAAAACGACTTGTAAGCTGTTAACCTTAAGAGGTTAACAGCTGTAACAACAGAAGATATCACTTCTCACACTTTAGAAGTTAATTATTCCTTTTACTTAGAAGTCACATGTTACAAGCAGGACAAACTATTCTATCCTGGCCTTGGAAACAGGAGGGAAGACGCTGAATTTGGAAATCAAGAATAAGAGTTAAGTCTCAGACATTAGGAAAACCAATTTTAATATTGAAATGAAATGATTCTCCCTGTGGCTACACAGATCCCCGCCATGTCTAAACTAAGCTCAATTTAATCATGCTTTGTAGTGTATTTTGTATAAATATTGCATGTGTGATCTATATAAAGACATAAACACAGTTTAGGAGTGGCTGTTGCATCCTGTATTCATGAATATTGAGTATAGGTTGACAATCAAAGTGTTTGTCACTGATTCATGCATGTTTTGTATGCAATTAGAACAGGTTGTTTATTGAACGCCCTATTTATAGATCTCAAACTTAGCTTAGGGGGAACATCCATAACCCCTGCTGTGCAGAGATACCTTAACAAATGCATCTAGTCTTTGTCTTTCATCTTAAGATGTAAAAGATGCACCATTTATTCAATCTGCAACAGGTGAACAACACTACTACTAATGTATATAAAACTGTTTTGGAGTTTCATTTCTGAAACATTTCCCTGGGAATTTGAAATATGACATAAACACTGAACACTTGAAGTTTTGACGTATTCCACACAATCACTGTAAACAGACTTACAGTAAATACAGTTGCTTGAATAGCAGCCTTTACTCATAAAGACCCAAACCCATCCACTGATATAATCTATTTAATACCTGTTGATCAACTAATCCTATCAATACATGCAAATAATTAACATACAATACAGTTTCTCAGTCTTAAATCCTCATCAGATATGACCTATTTGGATGTTAACTGTCTCCATAGTGAATATAGAAACACTATCATCTTCTACAACATTGATTCACCAGTATCAATGACAGTGGATGAAGACACTTGTTTTTACATTAAGTCATTGCTATCTTTGCTGAAAATTAATTTCTTCTTCACCCCCCCTCTGTTTATTCCTGTTCTTTATGACATTTGCATGATCAGTGAATTACAAATAAAGAAAAGACTATGATTTATACTGAAAAATGCAAAATACAAAGTACAATAGTATAAACACTGATAAATCATGTAAAAATGGTTAAATGTAAAAGAAATATATTTGGGAAGTATCACGAAGGTAACCCTGAGCCTTTAATGAATTAAAGGAACAAATGGCTCATGATCCAATACTCTGTTCACAATATTCAGCCTGGCGTTCATCCCATTTACGATGATTGTGTGTTCGCAAGAGGGAAAGCGCTGTTGGAGGGAGTAAGAAAAGCAAGACAAATTGAATTTCCTGCTGTGTTAAAAAAAAACATACCAAAAAAAAAAAAGGTGACAATTTTGACTCCGTATTTCCAATCGTCACTGACAACATCCCTCTGCTGTGTTTCTTGGCCAGTATCAGTGTTCATCTGCGCTTTTGGCTAAAAAGAGCATGGCAGGAACTCTTTGCTTAACCTTTTATGTCACATACCAAATACAGTGTATGGGTGTAGGCTCCATGATAGTGGCAGATGAGTAGCTGGTTATGAGCCACAGCTCCTCCATTGTCTAGCATGCCGTAGAAAGAGTGGAAGCCCCAAAAGAGGCCTGGCAAAGTCTCTGCTTCCATCTGCCTGCATGCATCGCCATGGAGCCCAGCTCGCACCACTTGAGATTATACTCACGTCCAAGCTGTTACTGTAATTTGCATTGGCTCATAGGCAGAGGAGAGTGAGGAGGAGGAGGAGCTGCACATGAGGCAGGGATGTTATAAGTGGTCCTGGCAGCACAATGAGCTTGCCTGGATGTTGTATCGTGGACAAGTGGCATAGGCAGAGCTATATTAAAGTGCAATAATGGTGCTGAGCAGGTTGCAATGCTGACCAAGATTATGGACAGTGATAGTGGATGCAGTAAATTATAGAAATGTAGTGTTTGAAAGGTAACCACCTCAGTCACACACAGTAATGGTTCTGCACACTTTACAACTGCATTTTTCTTATTTTCCACGCTTGTCACCTGTAGCTCACGAAAGTCACAATGCATTCAACAAATAAAACATCCGTCATTCTGAAAGAGCATAAAGTTAATATAATGCATTCCACTAATTAGTTTAGTAAGTGATATAACTGTTTCATTGCACTGTATTTAAATGAAGAATTATGTACCTGTTTGAACCTCACACCACCAGCGGGAGAATAACAACTGTTCACATAAAACTCGAGGCTGAGGATCCAAATGAAAGGCAGAATAACATCATCTATTTTGGAGTCGTCTCTGTTTCAAACCAGACATCAAACATGGGAAGTGATCATACGATCTTCTTGAGAATTCACTGAAATCCAAAGGAGCAGATTTATTTACAAACCATTTTTGTTTTTCTTTATGGAGGGTTGCAAAGCGCAACCATCTGGGAGGCGTTGCCTTGTAGAAAAAAAAAAAAAAAAAAAAAACGCTTGATGTGGGATTTTGAATTAAAATCACGTTTTCGCCAATAAAAGGAACAAAACCAAAAGCACTTTCAGCTTAATCCTGCTGAATGTTCTCTGATGTCCTCATTTTTCAGCCTAAATTTGTTCCTAAGTTGATAGCTTTTGGACTGCAATTTGGCTCAGCGGCTAATTTATCAAATTTACTAATTAACTACAGGCGCAAAATAAAGAGCAATTTCTGATAATGCCACCTCTATCAAATAGGTTGTGAACTAATTATTTATGGTACAGCTACAAGGACAGTGACCCATAATGAACTTCATCTAGTTGGTCACTACACCTACAGTATTTAATGGACTCTATCCATTAACACAGATCAGTCCACTTATTTCACTCAATGAATCTTTTGTTCATTTAGTTTTTAACTCAATGCTCTTCTGGAAAACCCAGGTACAAAGGCGCAATCATTTAATTTCCATCCATGATTGTTTGCAGCCATAAATCTGTTTTATGTTACAGAATTTTCATTAAAAACCAAAGTAATATGAACCGCAGCATTTCCTGCTAATCCATTTTCCTGTATTTTCCAAGCATTTGACTAAATTAACTTTGTGCACGGCAACGGAAAAATATATAGATAAAAAATAATTAAGTGACTGATGAAAGAGGACCTAAATGTGCTTTTCAGTTTCAAATAACAGGCCTGACAGGTTTGTGATTAGAGAATCACAACGTGTGGCATGAGCTTGTCTGCAGTCATTCTAAACATTTCATTCACATAATTACTAATTATACTGATATGTCATGGATTAAATGTATTGACCTGATTTCCCTGAAAACCTGTAATTGGAAGCACATGTGGCAAATAAGGATCTGCAGTTATTCTCATATCGAGTCAAGCTTAACAGACTCTTCAAACAAGATCCTCATTTGAACCTGATAGATAGTATTAGCGGAATAAAACTAAGTGTATTCACGATTTAGTTTCCTCAGTTTAACGTGCATTGAGATTATGTCACGCAAATATGAATTTAGATCAGAAGAGACTATTAAGAATATGCTGCAGGATTTAACAAATACTCATAACTGTAGAAAACTGTGTAAATGCTAAAATAGTAAAGAGGAAAAAGTTCACACTGCAGATCATTAGAACATTCCAATCAACCAAAATCAACAGATGACAACTTAACAAATGGAGCCGTGTCAGGTGGCGCTATGTGACCCCAAACAATCTGAAAACATGAATATAAGGTTACAGCTTATCACATCACATCAGTGTCATCAGAGCAGCTCTGTGACATGACAGAAATTAATAGAGAGCACTAAATGTGTCGTGGCTGTGACAGGGAGTCAACTTTCTCAATTATATAGGCTTCTGTAATCAAATAAACCAATAAAAAAAATAAAATAAAATAACAAAATGCAGACAAATTAGAAAAAGGAAAAAAAAACCTCTATTTGTTACCTATTTTCCTATTTGCTCATTTGTTGTTGGCTTTTTTTTTTTTTTTTGGTGTTCTGTTTTGGGGTTTTTTTTGTATATATGTATATGTTTAGTACTTAAATTATTTATTATTATTATTGTTATTGTTATTATTTGTATTATTATTATCATCAATTTTTGTACTATGCACTATATTGCTATAAGATGAATTCAGGTTATTGGGGAAGTGAAGAAGGGGTAGGATTAAATAAACTTATGCTTCATCCTACTCCTTTTCGGACATGTCATTGTGTATTATTATTATTATTATTATTATTATTATTATTATTATTATTATTATTATTATTATTGTTGTATTGATTATTGTTGCATTCTGCACATCTTCGAAATAAATCATTCATATCATATCAAATCAAATCAAAGATTAGAAAAAATAAATAAACTGGTACATTTCATTGTGATAATAAGCTGTTTTTTTAATTGTATCTGTATTATTAAAATGATGTGTAAATCCATTCAACCAGTGTTTTTGACAAAACACAATGAACGTTAATATTTTATTTGATTTTTTTTTTACTAACTTGATAAACACTAGATTAATTCAAACAAGGATTTTATTAAGTGTTTTATTTCTGTTGATTAAATCAGACTATCAGTAAATTACTCACATAACAGATCTGAACACACACACACACACACACACACACACACACACACACACAAATTCATTCATTTATTCATTCGCACTTAAGAAAAACTGAGCAGCGAAAAAATTTTTTTCTTAAATGGCTCATATGGGGCATTTAATACAGATGTCGACTGCATACACCTCAACCGACAGAGGCTGTTGAGGCGCTCGTATCAATGTTTAATGCTCCTTGTTTTATTAATACCTCATGCACATGTATGGGGCTAAAGTTTCACTCCACTGATAAACAGTGGTGTGAATGCTGGCAGGCACACTTACAACATGTGAGGCATTTAGTTATCAAGCATCTCAGTAGATTTAACTTCTGTATTTGCTCTTTAATTATGTATAACAGGGGGTGGGGGGAGCACGACCACATGGGCACATCACTCAACTCCCCTGCGTGTGAAGACCCTTTGTAGTGTAAGCCCCAACAATTTATGGATTGAGGTTTGTTGTGTAATATAGGCTTTTACCTTTTACACCCCCATCCATCCAAAAAAGTGGGCAATGATGAGGTGAAAGGGGGCCAAGGGTGTCAATCTTATTTTAGTTCAGGGGCCACATGATCTGAAAAGGGCCAGACCAGTAAAATAGTAACAGTGAAAAGGATCAAATTACATTATGATAATCAAGAAACAATTCCAAGGCACTCTCTTATAAGTGAAAATTAAAAAGCTTTTATTAAATTGGCTTGGTTACAAAAACCTATAAAAATAAAATAAATAAAAATAAAAACCCCAATGTGTTTCGGCATCATAGCCTTCATCAGGGAGTCAGCTCATGAAGGCTATGATACTGGAACTAATTATTATTGCTTATTTTAGTCCAGGTAGCGCTCATTAAGTAAACTTTTTTACATTATGATAATGTTTATATCAATAATGTTTCCCTCAAATGTGAATAACAGTAACAATTTGACATGTCTTAAGAAAAAACAAGTGTAATTTTAACAATTTTCTGCCTCAGTCTATCAGTTTGGCAGTTGCACATGTGCAGAATAACTTACATTTCAATTGCAAATACACAAGATATTTAGTAACAGGCAGAATATTTCTAAAATAACACTTTTCTTCCGATATTTCAGGTGGTTCGTATTTGTTCAAGTATTTATTCAGGTTTGTTAATGTAATGTAATCATGTAATTTGACTTTTTTTTTTTACATTAATATCTGCAGTTTTCATTATTTATATATTATTATGATCATATTTTACTGCTATGACCTAATTGAGATTTAATTATTCTGTCTGTAGAACATTAATTAAAAATACTTAAACTCCTCCACCTGAGGCAGGACCTTTTTCCGGCACTCTACCTTTTTTTTTGGCTGAAAACCATGGCCTCAGACTTGGAGGTGTTTGATCTTCATTCCAGCCGCTTCACACTTGTTTGCAAACCGCTCCAATGAGAGCTGGAGGTCGCTGCTCAATGGAGCTAAAAGGACCACATCATCCGCAAAAAAACAGAGAAACCCCCCACCCCACCCCACCTGGCTGCGCCTAGAAATTCTGTCCCTCAAAGTTATGAACTGAACCGGAAACTGTAAGTGAAGTGGCACATAATTCTGTACATTGTAGCCATTTATATTTATATGGAATTCTATTTAAAACATACATAGTGGATAAAAATGTAGAATTATCAATATGTAATTATTATATTGAAATATTTAGATATGTATATAATGTATTAATGTAGGTTGTTACAGTTTGTGTGTGGTGTTAAATAAGTGTTTAATTCTTCTGTAAATAACATTAAAATTGTAATAAGCATTTCTTTTGTTTAATTGTAGAACTATAGTTTTTTTTGTTTGTTTGGTTTTTTTTGGGTGTGTGTGTGTCGGGGGGAGGGGGGTTCCAAAATAAACCATCCATTCATCATGTAGTTTGCGATACCCCACTAATTGAAGTTGTTTTGATTGGTATGTCTAGTTCAATATCACATCTAAAGCGAAGGACCTGAGGGTTTTATCTGTCATAATTAGTTTCCCTCATTTCTGTTTTATCTCGGTACAAGCCGCCGCCTAAAGCTCCGCTCTCACTTCCTGCTGCCCCACCTGTTCACTCACCTGCAGCTCATCAGGCAGCAGCAGAACACGCAGCTCTCTGCCGCTCACCTCTGTCACGTTGTTTTTCGTCGCAGCACATCAAACTCTTGCCTCAGCTCTGTCACTTGTTCTCCAGCTCTTCCCTGCCTGTTTCCAATGTTATTACGTTCTTTATTCTTCCACTGTCTCCTGCCTGAACCTCTGCTCTATTGATGAGTTATTCTTCCAGCTCTATTTCAGTACTTTCAGTATTTTCCAGACAATGATAGCGATTCAAAGCAAATACACTCAACTGAGGAATGGAGTAATACATGTCACAACCCATATCAGACACAAACATATGGTCGAAGGAACAAAAAAAAAAAAAAAATCTGAAGTTAGAAATGACATTTTTAAGCCTGTACTTATACTTCTGCCAGGTATATTTCTTACACAATCCCTTTAAAGGTTCACAATGTACAGATTTTTCATGTTCTGTGCCTACATGAGTGTTTTAAAGGTAACACTATATCTGAACAGGAGAGAACAAGCATTGAAGAACTCGAAAGCAGAGGTGGAAGTAACTAAGTAGAAGTACTTCTATTACTGTACTTACGTACATTTATAGGGATCTGTACTTTACTTGAGTATTTATTTTTCTGGCATCATTTTACTTTTACTCCCTACATTTTTGTATAAATATCTGTACTTTATACTCTTTATATTCTCAGAATAGACTCATTACTTTTTCAAACTAGACAAATGTGACAGTATGAAAAGTAAATTGTAATTCAGAAATTGTGACTTACTATATGGACTGTACTTATATAGTACTTATATAGTATACTGTACTGTACTTTATTGGTCAGTGTCTTGCTCAAGGACACTTTGCAAACCACCAACCTCTCGATCATTGGACGACCCACTCTACTAACTGGGCAGCAGCCGCTCTTATCATATCATAATATCATAATTTTGACTTTTTTCTCATAATTTTTTACTTTTATCTCATAATTTTGACTTTTTATCTCATAATTTTCACCTTTTAACCTCATAATTTAGATTTTTTATCTCATAATTTTTACTTTTTAATCTCATAATTTTGACTTTTTATCTCATAATTTTTAACTTTTTATTTCCCCATTTGCATTTTTTTTTAAATCTCATATTTATGACATTTAAATTTTTCAAAATGTCCTGACCATACCCACAAAACTGAGTACCATGACCAAATGAAACGCATCATCTACACAGTAACTCACTTTAAAAGGCTGTATTTTTGGATATTTTTGACATTTTTCTGTTTTTTCCTTCTTAAATATTATTTCATCCATAGCAAAAAAAAAATGCAGTTTTACTTCTTTTTTTTTGTTTTACTTCAGTAAAGGAGTTGAATCAGTACTTCTACAGTACTTACTGTAAGTACAGATAGTGAGCACTTTGACCACCTCTGTTCGAAAGCAAGTGTGACAGTATATCTACATAGAAATATGATAAGATATAATGTACTTAGTTTTTCTCTGTGACAATAGTAGGCACTACAGGTGCACATTTCACACCTTAAAACAAAAAATAAAAAACTGCTGAAGGTAACACATCACATAACACAAAATGCATACATCTCACAGTAAAAACACCAGAGATGATGACATAAGAATGAACACCTCAAGCAACACTACTCTAATTTTAATAGAAGTCAATGTACTGTAGCGTTTATTATAAATGCAGACAAAAAAACAGCTGTTATTTTAGGAGTAGGATTAGGGAATGTCAATCAACCCTCAAATAAAAAGAAAAAACTTCACATAAACACATGTAAATCTTCCATACAATACAAAATTACAGCATTAGGTTTGTTGGTTTAGTAAAGTTTTAATCAGCACATCAGCATTTTTGGATGCTCCATGTATTTGTAATAAATCCTTCTTTTCGACCAGGAATTGTTCCATCCATGCTTCTTTCTGCACGTGCTCTCTTCTATCAAGGTCAAAACTGGATGTTTCAGTAGATAATGAAACACATCCAGGACACGGCATGTTGAAAGAGACAAGAATTTCTCTTTTTTTTTGTTTTTTTTTCCTTATTAACACTTCACAAAAAAAAAGCCTTTGCTTGTGTCTGCCTAACGCACCGTCTGAAACAAAAAGATTTTTTTTTTCAAATATTTCATGACAATTTTTGAGATTATATATAACTTGAAAGGTGTTCAGAAACTTTTTCCATTTCCATCTGTATTTCTCAGGCTATGTAATAAAATACTATCTTGCATGGGTGTAAAATTGTGTATGGATGTGTCCATACACAATATGTGGATGGAAATTACATGACATTTGGGAAACAAAAAGTTACTGTATTTTCCAGACTATAAGGTGGCACTTAAAATACTTTAATTTCCCCCAAAAAAATCACATAATTATAATTATATATTATTTTTAACATTTTTATTTTTGTGCTTATGGGAATTTGGACTTTTTATTTAATTATTTTGAATCTTTTTCACATAATTTTTACATTTTATCTCATGATTTTGACTTTTTTTCATAGTTTAGATTTTTATCTCATAATTTAGATTTTTATGTCATGATTTAGATTTTATTTAATTAATTAATTAATTAATTAATTGTGACTTTTTATCTACAGTAATGATTTTGACTTCACTTCATGCTCTTTATAATCCAGTTCACTTTATAATTGAAGAATCTAAAAAATAAACCATTCATTGACACTGCACCTTATAGTGACTAAACATTGTCATCAATGAACCTTTATCATGTGACAAAAATTAGACTAAACTAGACGTAAATGTGGATCTTGTGACGATAACCATAATTAAATATATAATGCAGTTATAGATGACCAATAAAAAACAGACAAAATGTGGCTTAAGAAATAAAAAAAATTACAAAAATGTCTCTTAATTTTTGTTGACAAAAACACAATGAGACTTTATTTTAATTCTTTTAACAGTGTTCTTATTTATTTATTTATTGTTGCTGTCTCTCACGAGGAAATCGTCAAATTATGTCCCCACTAATGTCTACATCATGATTACTCTCATGCAATCTTGATATCTCAAGGATGTACAGCGGTAAAAAAAATTTAAAAAAATACATTCCACGACAGAAGAGCATCTATAAACTAAAGTGATAGTGTTTAGTGTGACCTACCTTTGCACTTAAATATCTTTAACCCATTTTTTTTCCTGACAATATGAAATTTATTGCATTAATTTTGTTGTGTTTTATACCAGGTTTCATTCCACACATGTGAAACTGTTTGTGCTACTTCACATCATGAGGTCAGGAGTCACACTAAATAATAACTTTCATCTTTATAACCCAATTAATTCAGGTTTGTGTTTATCTTTTAAGGCAGATTTCCTATATTTTCTTGTTGTATGTGAACAAAACGGAATGATAAATATACATTTACTCACTTCAACACTGCTAAAATAAGACTAAAGATGACCTAAGACTTGTTCACAGCACTATGTGAGATGTGATAGTTTATACAAATGCAAAATGGACATAAGTTTTCCATACCATGCTAAAATATCACAGGCACTTCATCATACTGCCTTTGTTGTAGGCTATTGTGAGGTGTGCGGTACACAAGCTTTATTTATACAGCGCCTTTTTTAAAAATTTATGTTACGAAGTGCTGTGACAGACAAAGCAAGGACAGGAAAGTCGCAACGCAGCGTAACAACAGAAAACACACAATAGGACAAATAAATGCAAGAGAAGGATATAAAACCCATGAATAATGTTAGGCAGATGTGAGTTAAAGGAGCCTTTCACATAATACGAAGGAGGAGTAAAATAAAATAAAAAAAGACTTCACCTCACAGAGAAAAAGCAATAAAAGCAACATGAATAAAAACACTAATGGATAAATAAAATATAGTGAAAGATAATAAAAGATAATAACAGATCATCACCTCACAATGAAACTGAAGATTAAGGACAACTAAGAATGATTGTAAAAAAAATATACTTTCCTGTATATTCATAACAGGAAATGAAATATATTACATCTATCTTATAAAAACCAAGCGGTGTGTGTGTGTGTGTGTGTGTGTGTGTCTTTCTGTTGCAGATTAGCATACTTATGTATTTTGGGTCAAGGAAGACAGTAGCGGAAACAGGAAGTTGATGAAACAGGAAGTTGATAGTACCAATATTTTAGGAGATATTAGTTATTTTAAAACACAATAGCATTATAATCATGTATCTATGCCTAGAATGTGTTGGTAGAACTGTTGTACAAATGCAGGACAGTATGTATGAACACACAGCATCTAGAACACTGTGTTGTACCACACAGTGTTCTAGATGTAGAACAGTGTGTGGTACAGATATAGCAGACCTTTCCTATCTGTGTCCATCACATTGTACAACGCCTCCGTCTGAGTGTCATTTACTGACTCTGGACTATGTGCAATATTTCCTTCTGTGCAATAACTGTATTAATAGCAACACTGTGCAATAACATTGGCTCATTTTCACTGTGTATATATTATAGAATTATTCAGATGATTCTATATTCTATTGGAATTTTTATTGCTTAATGTTTTTTTTTATACTGATTAACATTTTTTATTGCTCTTTTAACACTTTCATCTTAAGTAAGAGCTCTTGTAACAAAAATTAATTCCCATTTAGGATCAAAAAAAGTCATTTGGATTCGTATCCAACACACTAGTTACAGTAGGTATAATCCAGAACACTTTGTACCACAGCTGTTTTTACCTTTCATATAAAATGTAGAGCAGATTGTGATTTATTTCTCTTTATATTTCTCTACATGCTAAGCCACAGGTGTCAAACATAAGGCCCGGGGGCCAAATCCGGCTTGCCACAGGCTCCAATGTGGCCCTTGGGATCAATTTGTGAAATACAGAAATTAGACTGAAGATGATGTTAAAATCAGTTTTAGTTGAGGTTCAACATACAGTGGATCAGAGCAATAAAATATTGTCATGACAACAAATAAGTAATTAAAAATGTTCTCTGTTTTAGTATAAAAAAGTAAAAGTCCATGAAAATATTGACAATTACAAACTATCCTTTTACAATAAATATGACCAACCTTAAATGTCATTTTTACTAAATATTTTGTGTATTTCTTACTGTGATATACACACGTGGTAAATGATAAACTGAAACAGAATATTGTTAACATCACACTAATTTTGTTTTGTTTTTTTTCCCCCCGGTTCATATTATTTAAGGAAACTAAATATATAAACTTTTTTACGATAGCATTTTTCTCCTGTCACTGTTATTATTTTACTGGTCCGGCCCACTTCAGACCACATTAGGCTCTATGTGGCCCCTGAACTAAAATGAGTTTGACACCCCTGCTAGCAGCTAATCAATACAATAAGAAAAAGTATCTTCATAATGTTGTCATTCTGCCTGCTCTGTGATCTCATTGAGTTAAGATGACCATATACTAAAGGTCTCAGAAAAAATAAAACTTCTACTCCCAAAGCATGAGCCAGGTGAAAAAATAAATATTAGTGTGTAGATTATATCTCCTTTTAAAAATAACATTTGTTGTAAACTATAGGCTAGCTTGTACACCCTGTAAACACTATGCATTAAAGAGCTAATATACATATACAACAAATAAAAATCTAAAATCCTCATTAAATATAATAAGATACATTTATCATTCATAAGGTTTAGACATCGTTATAGCTTTAATAAATGTTAATATCTAGGGGTATAAAGCAATAATCTTTGAACAGTAAAAAAAAAAAAAAAAAAAATCAATAAATGGTATAATCATAACTATATGTTATTTTGACTCCTGTGATCCATCATACCACCAGGAGGACTTTCCCTCTATAAACATGTAAAATTTGATTTTTTTTCTATCGTGTATGTGTGTGTTCATCCTATAAAGATGTTAAGCTCCCATAATATTGCATTTTTTTGTCCAAGACCATTCAATAAAAACAAAAAAATATAATAAATAAATAGTGATAGTACTATGACTACTATTACCACCACTACCACCACTACTACTACCAATAATAATAATAATAATAATAATCAGTTGTATAGAGCACTTTTTGAAGTACTCAAATACACTTTACACTAAACAACCTGAGGACAAACACAGAGTAATGACAGTTGTAGAACAAGCAAAACAAAAAGAGACAAACTAAGGACAAATACTCAAGCAAAAGTCAAAAAGACAGGTACAGGAAAGAAGAAGACAGACAGGTAAATGAAGTGGACCAGACAGACAGGTGTGGTACAGTATGTTGATCTGAAGAAGTGAGATTTGACTTTTGAATGTGTCAGACTTCCAAAGGCTTGATTTTTTTATTTTATTTTATTTTTTTACATTTTTACCTTTTGTTGCATGGTGTCCACATACAAGAATATTACAATTTATCTAAAATATAATGATATCCTCCTGAGATCCAGCATTGCATTTTTTTTTTTGTCTTTTGTAAAGAACACAAGTTTTATTGTTCCATTTATAACAATGCTGCTCGTTGCTAAGGACATTGCATTAAAAAAAAAAATGAAAATAGGTTATTATTGAACGGTTTAATAAATGGTGACCAGGAATCTGTGAGGGATGCTATTGTATGTTATCATCGTCATGGCAACCTGTTATTAGTGATGATGTTATGTATTGAGAGATAGTATTGGTACAATGGTTGATATGCACTGTAAACCACAACGTTCAGAATAATAAATATATTCAGTTGTCCTACTAACTCAAATGTATTAAGTTGCTGTAACATATTCTTCTATTTAAGTACTTCCAACTAATATATTTTTTTTATTAAGGGGAACTATTGTGGATATAAGTGAAGATAACTTAACAACATAGATGAGGTACAACTGGGTGGAATTAAGTCATTAAATACTGAGAATGATATTGTTCTGTTATTTCTATTGTTTCAAATAAGAAAAATAAACTTAACTGATGTAGTAGATGATGAAATACAACTTCAGAGTACTCCAAATAACCACCAATATCTATCACACCAAAAACATTACAATCACAAAACAGTATTTTTACTCAGGGTCGTCCAATGACCGAAGGGTCAGAGGTTCGTGTCACAAGTGCCCTTGAGCAAAGACACTGAACCCTGACCTCGTCTCCCAGTAGGACTGACAGAACCTTAGAATACGAAGTTAATAAATATTGTTTTAATGTAATAACCACCTACATTTTAAGTTCTCGAAACTTGTATTTTTTTAAGTTTCATCAACTTAAAATAATTGAGGTAATCAAATTAAATTCTGCTAACTTATTCGGGTTTACAGTGTGGATTGAGTGTTTTGATTTCCAGTTTTGATTAATTATTTTCTTTGCGATGGTTAGAAATGTCACCTGGCTGAAAATAAAATTAAATAAATTTTTAAAAAGCACCTGGAAAAACTGCTGCATTTTGAAATTTCCAATCAAAATGTGACTTCCTTGGGTCTCAGGAGTATATTTGTCTATCTATATATATATATATATATATATATATATATATATATATATATATATTTATTTATTTATTTATTTTTTTAATTATTATTTATTTATTTATTTTTATTTATTTATTTATTTATTTTTTAAACTCAAAATTAATTCCAATTCTAGAAGCTTTTTTCATAATTTATGCATGAAAGGGTCCTCATTCTCCAGCTTCCCACCAGCTGTGTGTTTGCTCCCATGACCTTCTAACCTCTGAACCGTCTGGACCAGGCTCCGGTGTGCTCTTTACCCGGCGTCTGTGCTCCAGTGACCCACTCACCTCCAGACCAACACGTCTGCTTCTCCTTATGTGTCGACTCCCCCTCATCACTCAGCTGTTAAGTGACGCCTGCCACTTTGACCTGTCACCTGTCTGCTCACCGTCCTCTGTGCTGTTTATATGTACGATACTTACCTGTCCTGCCTTCCCATCCAGTCTCTTGTCTTCTGTTTACGCCGTGGTTTCGCCTCCAGTCCATCACCACCACTACTCTGTCTGTTTGTGCTGAAGATTCCTGCCTATTAATCATACATTTCCTTCTGTCTTTAATGAAGATTTCTCTAAAACTCCATAAAACCACGGACGCCACCACACCAAATATGCTATTTTGGTGCTACTTTGTCTCTCTTTTTAACCTTTCTTAAGTGATTTATCATCATTGATTATGATATTATCTCCTATATTTTGTTTTTTTTCCCCAGTGGAAATCAGGTATTTTCCCATATATTACTTTATTGCTCATGTAGATTTTCATAAAAGCTCAGATTCAAAGTGAAGGTTATTATATCAGAAACAGAGAAACCTGAAAAACAAAGATATCAACAAGTGCATCAAACTTGTATCCATCCAGTCTTTTTTTTTAGGTTTTACTGGTGAATCAATGTTGTAGACATTGATGGTGTTTTTACATTCACTACAAATGTCTAAGTGGGTCATATCTGATGACCAAAGAAATATGCTAAACTGCATTTTACACTTATTATTATTTACATGTATTGCTAAGATTTATAGATTAGAAGTTATTTAATATTTTAGATCAGTAAGTACTTTAGAGTCCCAGTGGCTCTTTGGCTTTTTATGACTTAATATATTTATAATTTAATATAATATTATCCTCTGTCTTCTACATTTTTTCAGTGAAAATAAGATTTTTTTCCTTTATTTATTTCATTTCATCATGTAAGATGTTCACAAAAGCTCAGATTAAAGTTGAGGGTTAGTCTATCAAAAATAGAGAAAACTCAAGAAAAAGAGAAATTTTTTTAGTGAAGATATAAATAACTGAACACCAAACAAGTGTCTTCAGCCACTGTCATCTACTGGTGAATCAACATCGCAGACGACGACGGTGTTTCTGATTCACTACGGAGTCTCTGAACATCTAAATATGTCATATCTGATGACCATGAAAAGATCATAACTGTATTTTACACCAATTATTTGCATGTATTGATAGGTTTATAGTGGATTAACAGGTATTAAATGTTTTAGATCAGCAGATGCTTTTGGTTGCCAATGGCCGTTTAGGTCTTTTTGTGTTTAATTATTGTTGAAAGCACGATTATATCAGATGAGCTCACCTGAAGCTTTGAATAGGGAATACAAATCATACAGCAGAAGATTCCTCTTGCATTTAGACAAAAAAGAGGCATTTCCATGAAAGTATTTAAAAGAATTTGTTTTTTATTTTAATTGGAAAACAAATTAGAACAAAAACTCAATGACTTCTACAAAAGTTTCTTGTTTTTGTTTTTTTTTGTGATGATTAGTGCCTTTTTTTTCTCTTTTTTTTTTTTACAGAAGTCTAATTGAGTATGGAGGAAATAGAAAGACATTTTTCAGACTCATTGTGATGTAGTGAATATCTAACTCATAGCTCATAGTCAGCTGTGTGCTGCCTAGATATCCTGAAGAAATGTGAAAACACATTTAGATGTAGTGTGGACTCATGAGAACTTAGAATATTCCTCTGTCTCATCCATGAATAAAGACATCACAGTCATTTTAGATGGAAAACCACAACAAAATAGTCTATTTATTCTACTGTGTTCATTAGCCACGGTCTGAGTTATTCGCTCCCAGTCCAGTGAATGGAAACAGACATACGTAATTAATATATTTCTTTAAAAAATAAAGAGTTTTCAGCCACAATAAAAATCTTACAGGGTCCCTCATTATAAGCCTGCAGCTAAATTTTACATATGTTTTGGTTTGTTTATTTTTTTGTAGTCTTTACACGGTGATGCAGTGGTTAGCCACACCTTTCTGTGTGGAGTTTGTATGTTCTCCTCGTGCCTGTGTGGTTTTTCTCCAGGTACTCCAGTTTCCTCCCACCATCCAAACACATGCACTGATAGGTTAATTAGTTAATCTAAATTACCCATAGGTGTGAATGTGAGAGTGATTGTTTGTCTATATATGTTCAGTCCTGAGATGAACTGGAGACTCATACAGGGTGTACCCCGCCTTCACCCACTGTAGCTGGATTAGTGACCCCCATGACCCTAGTGAGGATAAAGTGGGTTCAGATGACGAGACGAGTCTTTACATTTCTTGAGTGTCAAAGCTTCATCTCCACAGGATTTACTGAATTAAATTTCTGTTTGCAACATATTCATTTGAGATTTTTGTCTTGAGAATGTGAGTCAAAACTGAAGTTATGTATTAAGCTGTTGAAATAATGGATTAGATTTCTATAGTGCTTTTCAAGGCACCCAAAATGACCCACTCTACCAACTGAGCCATGGCTGACCCGAAATGGTCACCAAACTTACCTGTAGGATTCATCATCATCTGCACCAATACTATCTCCTCTCTACCATCTTAATTATGTTACTGTTTTGCTACTTAAATCAAACACTTGTCATCAAGACTAGGGGTGCGGATTGGTAAAATTCTGGAATTGCATCAGAAATATGCACAAGTACTGAATAGATTTTTATTTGATCACAACAGGATCTAAAGATACATTACAACCATTTCCTCTGTAAAACATTACAGTTTTACACCCTTCCCAAATGTTCATATTTAATTAGTTCACAATTAACAAACCAAAAAAACAATGATTAAAATAACTGTTGACTAATTTAATGATGGAGGTATTTGGTTGAGATTGAAACATGATAATCTAATTTTATTGAAAGAGGCAGCTCTTAGGCAGTTTTGTGAGCATCCTCCATATATTCAGATTCAGATTACAGGCGCTTGCCTCAAGGTTGTCAACACCTCCATGATTTCATTTCATTGCAACATTGAAATCCCATCATTGAAAACTGGTGCATGTTTGTCTGGCCACAGGCAAACACAGACCAAATACTTTCACCTCAGCTCAAACCATGAAGATGCACTGTTTTCTCTGAACTTCGGCTCCATTTCCCACATAAAATATTGACATTTTCATGGGATTAATAGAACCTGAAGTTAATCGTATTTGATATGTCCAACTGTTTCACAATTTATTCTTTCTGGTAACTTCACTATTTGTCTACAAGTGAGACAGACTGGATTATTAACATGAGCTAATGTCAACTAACCCTCCTTAATATTACACCCACCCCCCCCTAGCCTACCCATGCTAGACCCCCCTAGCGGCAGCAAATCTAATGTGTAAACTCAAAAGTCACATGATTGGTTCTGTTTGATTATCTCCAGACAATCAGGAACTGCAGTGATAACAGGACTCATTAAACCTTCTTGAGTGCTTTCAGGTTGGTTATTAAAAAGGGTAGTGGTCTAGTTACACTCAATGGAACTTTCGGCTAGATTTCCCTGAAACTGGCCAATGAATCACAGTGAAGTATAGAGTCAGAGGGCGGGCGTAACAAAATGACTCTACGATGATTCGGAGAGAAGCATCCGAAGAAGAAGAAAAAGAACGGCGATAGATTTCTGCCGACTGGGTGGTTATTTCCGTTTATCAAAGATGAGTGAAGAATGTGAGAAAACATCAGCAATCTTTACATTCTTTTTACAGAAGCGACAACAGTCATTAAGCTCCATAATCCCCAATTTTGTTTAGTCATTCCTAATTTTCTCCAGACTCCTCTGTGTACTTTCCGACATCTAATCATCATCCTAAAGATTACGCTGATTGGTTGTATTATCGACCTATTGCATACAGAGGGATTTGAAAGACAACCTTTTAGCCCCGCCTCCCCTGCCTATGAAACACCACTAGACCCATACATGTAATGAATGGGGATAGTACAGCTAGGCTACCGCCCCCCTGGCAGAGAAGACAATGGGTATTTTTTACCCTGTTCTCCAAAAGAACAGAGGAGTATTGTTTTTGTCTGTCGGATTTTCAACAACTTTATGCAAAACTACTCGACCAATTTCCATTAAATTTTCAAGAAAGATAGAAGGTGGTCCAGAATAGATTCCATTAAATTTTGGTAAATATAGGTCAAAAGTCACAGTCACCAAAAAATGTGTTTTCATATTGATAAGAGATAGGGAAAATCAGGTACAGCGTTTGTGAGGGGTCAGTTTTGTTGTGCTTGGAACCATTTGTTTATTTAGTTTGTCTTTTGTTATGTTTTTTTTTCTTCACATCACTTATACATAATATCTAACATACTTCCAAATCACAAAGACAACACAAACACGCATAATATTGTCAAAGACTTGCCCTTTCTGCCCTTGTAAAAATATCTTCTTCTTTTCAGACACTGATCTTAACGTCCTGTGTCAAATTCAGGGTAAATCTTTAGTAATTCAGGTGATTTCATTCTGACAGGGAGCATCCCTTAATATTTATTTCAACACTAAAATCCTAGTATTGCAGACGGATTCCGCTGCTTCCTGTTTAGCCTCAGGCTGGTTCAAGAGGGACACTGCTTATTTTGCCCTTCTAAATATTACATTGACTGGAAACATGAGCAAATACACAGTACCATTTCTTCAGTGTGCACCATTAGACCATCAATTAAAGCAAAAATAATAAGGACGGCATAAAGCAAACCTCGCTTAAAAACAAAATTCAGGTGTTTTTTTTTAGGAGAATCAGAGTGAACAGTATAAGCTTTGGTGCATAATGACTGGTTCTTGGTGATACAGTTATATCATTGGAAGCAGCTTGTGTTGACTTTAATTTGCTTGTGTCTTTTGGTGCAAAGCCAACTGTAGATAAGTTCACACTTTATGTGTACTGTATTTACCTCCCCACAATTATTGGCATTACTTTATTTGATACAGAGACGGAATTAGTGAATATTACACGCCTTGTAGTGTGTATATTTTCCTAATACCCACTGTATACTCTACGTTTGACAGAAGTTCTCTCTAAACCTCCTTTGAATGGGTTTCCTATGAAGTGTGTCAAATTGAAGCTGTGTGGTCCATTATTTGTGTGCACTGAGTGAATCACATTGAGCCTGGTGCTGTTGTAACACATAGTCATAGACCTTACAGCCATGACTGAATTTCAGTCTCTGTCTTCTATATCAATTAGAGCAGTGTGAGGATTTTTGGCATTCAGTTTTTGTAGTAGATTTATTCATGGGCATCGCTTTGGTAATAAATCTCAATAGTCTTCTTTAATTAGATGAAACTGAGGTCACAAACAAAAAAAAAAAGTCAATATTGAAAATTTACTTTTTGTGTGATTAAAAATTAAAATGATAAATGAGGCCATCAGCATGCAACATGGTGGGAACAACCTGCGGTAATATTATAAAACTCAAAGGTAAATGTACTTGGTAATCATAAATTTAATGGGAAAAACCTCCCCAAAAAACACTGCCTTGTAATAGTGTGTATGTGTTTTTAAAGCAGGAACAAATATGAATTTTTCCAGCGCTCCTTGATTTAAAATATTGCACCAACAGATGGTGTGTGTTATTTGTTTCAGCCATAGTTTCTCTAATATAGAACAAATCAGTCATGAATATAACATCATTATATGAAAATAATGATTATGATCAATGAGTGGCGGTCTTGGTTGAAACGCAAATTGTGTTTTTCAGCCAGGAAATGTTTTAAGTTCTACCATTTGATATATTTTCACTGTGGAGTGTAAATCGCCTCTTTGCTGGAGTCTGCTGTGGCGGCGAGGCACATAACAGGCATACATAATACCTTGCAAGGGCACATACAGAGTAGGATCAATGCAGTATGGGAGCCTTGGGAGGAGGATTTGAAACCAAGTGTGGATTCAACAGCATCACTGTAGCACAAAGTGGCACCATAAGACATCATATCAGAGGGGCTGTGCAACTCGCCTGCACAGGAGAAAGGCATCTATGAGGTATCTATGGCAAAATAAAAATAAATAAATAAAAAACATCCTCCAAGACCAGTGTGAAATAAAACACCAAAGGCGGTAGACAAAATGATGGGTGTAGAGGACACACTGGTATGCATCTGTGAGAAAACACAACTCACCACATGGGAACACATGCAGCTACAGATAATCATGCAGCTATATTGTTTGTAAATTTCCCGTTGCTGTCAGTGACCGTTGCAGAATTTCAACATAACTATGTCTGGAAATAGAAATCCCATAAGCTGGTTGTCACTCTCTTCCTGAGCATCACCCGCTCGTAGCTGCTTCTTTTATCATGGTTTGTTTGCTCTGTGCTTTTTTTTTTTTTTTTTTGCAAATATTTCAGCTGTACTTCTACAATCATGTGAAAGGTGTTAGTAAACCTGCAACAACAAAACTATAAAAGCCATAGAGTGAAATGTTCTTTGTTACTCAAATACCTCACCTCACAAAATATGCACACTGAGCCATTTAATAGTTATATATATATATATATATATATATATATATATATATATATATATATATATATATATATATATATATATATATATATATATATGTATATATGTATATATATATATATATATATGTATATATGTATATATATATGTATATATATGTATATATGTATATATATATGTATATATATGTATATATGTATATATATATGTATATATATGTATATATATATATATGTATATATATATGTATATATATGTATATATATATATATGTATATATATATGTATATATATGTATATATATATATATGTATATATATGTATATATATGTATATATATATATATATGTATATATATGTATATATATGTATATGTATATATATGTATATGTATATATATGTATATGTATATATATGTATATGTATGTATATATATGTATATATGTATGTATATATATGTATATATATATATGTATATGTATGTATGTATATGTATATATATATATGTATATGTATATATATATATATATATATATATGTATATATATATATATATATATGTATATATATATATATATATATATATATATATATATATATATATATATATATATATATATATATATCTATACACAACTATATAACAACTGCATTGTATTCCGTATAAAATGTGGTCTTAGACTGTTCTTCTGTGACTGCAGAGTCCTGCAAATCCACTCACAGCAAACTGAAAATCGGCATGTGGCCATTGTAAATCTGAGGGCAGTGCACTGCCTTGTTTGTTCTATTAATTATGACAGCTAACCGATGGAAAACAGTCCAGGTCCTTTTTTTTTCTCCTTTTTGGCTCACATATTTAGGCAATTTGTGCATGATGTGGATGGACTCTTAACACCAACAGCATATCTAATATTTCCATTCTAATGATTTAATATAATGCTGAAAAATTTGGTTATTAATCTGAAATACATGGAAGTAAAAAGCAGTTATCAGAATAGTAAAACCATCATTAATTACAGATATGTCCTCTAAATCCTCCCGTATAATTCCCTTTTTATGTCGGTCAGGATCAGACATTTATCACTTGGCATTAATATTCCTCAAGGATACGGCAAAAATATTTGACCAAACCTCATATTAATTTGAAGGATTTTCATTTTTCTTCTTTTTCCTTTTTTTTTTTTCCTTTTAGCCCATCACCTTAACTTATACTGAACAGAACTGCAGTAGCCAGCACTGAAGATTAATTATATCTGTGAGGGGAGATATTGAAATGAAAAAGAACTGGTAGCAGGTAAGGGTAATCACTTGCTGAATTGTTCAATCAGCAGTTGACGTGGATGACTGTGCCAAAGCATCGTAATCCTAATGCTGTGCCTTGTTTAGGAACGCTGTGACAATTAAAGTTTATGGAGCTTCAATAGTTTGTGCTTCACAATTCTTCTTCATTGGAAGTTTTAAATGGGATGTAATTGAGAAGACCATCTTTGCATGCAGGCATAATTATAATATGCAAATGCCCGTCCTGTTTGTGATGATACCCTCCACCCCCTTGATAAGATGTGACCAGAAATCCCTGGGGCTATGCTGCCTCTGTATAAGCCACTGCTGGTGGAGACGGAGTTGACTCAGATGAACTCCGCCTGTCAATAATTATGCCAGCATCCTGACAAAGAGTCACACAAGGGCAGCTAGCAGTTCACTGTTACCACCGTCTAATTGGTGTTTACGGTTTACTGACAAAGTCATGTCCAGAAAATATCCTGCACCGGCTCTAGGCAGATGCTTTACACACACCACCATTGTTTGCATATAGTCACCTTCTATTTTCAATGTCACATTCAAACAGTGGGAAAATCTTCCTCAAATTAAACTTTGAATTTACAGTATACAGTAGAGCAACTGTTAGATCTGCAAGTGTTTCGAGAGGGACACATGATTATTTTATTGAACAAACTACATATGATTTGAATGTTGTGGTGGAAATGTGGACCATCAGCTTTAGCAAAAAAAAAAAAAAATAATTCTGCATCTACCATTTTGGACTTCCAACTATTTTAAAGCCTCAAAATTAATTGGACAAGTGACTGACAAAGAATTGTATTTTTTTCCATGACAAATGAAGCAGATAAAAGGCGTGGACTTGAATCCAGATGTTGAATTTACATTTCCTTTCACTGGAATTGACAATATGTGTTCCCAAGGGATATCAGTGAAAGTGAGAGAGACTGTCGTTCAGCTGAAAAAATATAATTAATCTCACAGAAAGATAGTGAAAACTACCAAATTTATATTGACATCCATGTACTGCATGTGACTGTGAATCTTAAAATTACTTCCATTATTCATCAAAATGGGTCAAATTCAACCCTATTATCACAAGACTCAGCTCTACATAGAATTTTAGACTCTTTCAATTAATTTCTATTTCTGATTAAATAACCCATCAACAGACTGCTGTGGTGCTTTATCACTAAATCCATCACTGTATCTCATCTCCCATCACTAAACAAAGAACACGCTGGTGCCCTTATTTGACAGGGGTGGAGTTGGAGACCGAGCAAAGAGCAATAAAATATAAAATAAATATTGTATGAGCATCTTCCAGGGGACAGAATACAGTACATACAATAAATGTTTTAGTTGCTTGGTATCTTTTTGCCATATTACCCTAAAGAACACATTTAAACTTCATTAAATATAAATAAAGATTAGCGCATTAATTTTCAGTCGCAAATATATTATTGTTATGTTAGTGCATATTATTGCATGAAATAACACAAGGATGCATTATTCAGGACTCACTGTGCCAGAACATGTGAACTAAAGGCAGTACTCAGACCTCAGTGCTAAATATTCTCAACTTTAACCCTTTATTGAGTGCTCAGAAATAGAAGTTCAAACGTTCATCTTTAGTCAGTTAATTGAGGACATAAGAGTTTATTACTTCTGTGAATTAAAAAAAAAAATTTTATTGTCATGTAGAAAATCAAGATCAATGAAGTTACTATATTTGGTCCATATGTGGCAGAAAATAAAAATAAAGATCCAATATGTATATATAAATAAATACATGAAAAACACATGGAATGTGAACGAAACGTGAATTTTACAACATTTTAACATCAGTGCTGATGAAAAACCCTGTCCACATCCTGTGTCCCTTTGAACATCAATGCAATTTATGATCTGCATCAAGGAGGTTATGTTTTTGCCAGTGTTTTTGTCTGTCTGTCTGTCTGTCTGTTATTTCAGGGACCATGTTGGAAATAAGTCTTTACACTTTTACATGTTATCCATAAATAAACCAAACAAAAGTTAGTAAGATAACTCAAAAACTTATGGACAGATTTTGATGAAATTTTCAGGGTAGATTGGTAATGGGGAGATCTAGAAATGATTACATTTAGGTGGTGATCCGGGGGGGGGGGGGGGGGTGGGGGGTGGGGGGTCCAGCTACAATGGGTGAAGGCGGGGTACACCATGTATGAGTCTCCAGTTCATCTCAGGGCTGAACATATATAGACAAACAATCACTCTCACATTCACACCTATGGAGAAAACCCACACAGACACGAGGAGAACATGCAAACTCCACACAGAAAGGTCTGGTGTGGGAATTGAACCAGGGACCTCCTTGCTGTGAGGCACTAGTACTAACCACTGCACCATCATGCCGCCCTTATTATCATTATTATTATAATTACTCCTCCTCCTCCTCCTCCTCCTCCTCCTCCTCCTCCTCCTCCTCCTCCTCCTCCTCCTCCTCCTCCTCCTCCCTGGTATCTAGCACAGTGGGTCCACTCACTGTTCGTGCAGACCTTTCAGACCCTGTAGACACATTTGACCTCAGATCGTTGCTTCATTGTCATCACTAGAACTGGTGCCATCACTGTCTTGCAATATGAATGTCTGCAGAAATTACTAAAACCGTTAAAATTAAGAATAAATAACTAGAAAGCACTAAGCTATATTAGGTTAAAACGGATTAAAACCAATAAGTATAATATTAAAAGCACTTAAAAGACACAGCAGCATTGTGCATTTGCATAGTGTTATTGCAGTTATTGCATGTTGTAATTCACATTATTAATATTCTATAAAAGTCATGTAATGAACAGAAATATTCAATAATACCAAATTCTAAATATTAGTTTCTTCAAGTTGCTTTACTTGTATTTGTTAATATTCAATATTTTGCCTCAAAAATGACAGCAAACAGTCATGGATTAACCCACTAATTTATCAATTCAACAAGCTGCCTTTGTTTTGTTAATTCAATGACTGATTATTAATTAATGGCTAAATCTACTGTGAATAGAACTAGTCTTTCTTTAATACCCGAGTATGATCTGCAGAATTACACAAAAACTGCTTCACTGATTTCCATGATAATTTGTTGGAGGGATGAAACATGGGCCAAGGACAAACCACCCCAATGGTGTAAAAAAGGAAAAAAAAATGCTAATAATGGGTGGATCCTGGGTTTTTTATCTCATTTATAAAGTGCAACCTTTGGGCCTTGGCGGAGGAATCCACTCTATCAACTGTCCTTCTACTTAACCAAGCAATTAATCATTCCATATTTTGAGTTTAATTTATGCTGAACTCCAAAACAAATGAAGGCTGGTACTGGTTCTCATGACAGCAAACCACACTAATCATGTGAGGAAAGCCGCAGACTGAAGGGAAGCTTTCGTCACGCTGTTATGATCTCAGAATTGCATTAGGTCGACCACATTTCATTGTGACTGAACATGTGGTGGCAGGTAATAGCACATCTCTGTAAGGTGTAATGATGCTAGTTAACACTAATTCTCACCGAGAACAATTATCTAAGACAGACTTTGCATAGTTTATTCAGATTTAGTGTAGCTGGAGGTATTTGGCTCAGGTGACATTCTTCTTATTAGGTATTCAAATTTTTTCTTCGGTTGTTTAATTTTTTTTGCTTTTTTTTTTTTTTTTTTAATTACTTAATATCCCAGAGAATTCATAGCTAATCTAATTAACATTTGCAGCAAGCTAACTATGTGGGTGTAACCAAGTAAGTGGAAAAGCAAACTGTTTTTCTTTTGGCTGTTTGTCCTTATATTCTTAAAAGACAGCTTTTGAGACGCAAAGATGCACAATCATCACCACATCTGCTTTTTTTTTTCCCCCTGTAGAATATGTGAAGAATGCGGCAGCAGTGAGCTGTCACATTGTCATAAATAGAATGAATTGTTAAAACCAACATTTTTCAGCTTTCATTTGATTCCTACTGTGCTGGTTCTGATGCTCTCAAAGCTGCGTTTTTTCATTATTTTTAAATGAGTTGCTGATTGTTTATGTGCCACTACCTGCTCTGGGGTCCTCTTCAAATAGGGCTCGATTGTGTGTGCAATGTTTTAAATATGTATTTATGAACCATAGGAAAATCTATAAAAAGCCGCTGACTTTCTCTTTTAATGCCAAATCCATATATTTTATTTTTTTCCAGAATGTCTCCGAACACAGAGGCAAGCCTTTTTCAGTTGAGCTGTTAGTGCTTTCTTTCTTTGTTCAGTTTGTTTGAGTATGATAATGAGTTTATACATGGGTGTGTAGATGTGTCCCTTTGTGTGTTCTCCAGTGTTTATGTGTGGGCGCTTGTGCTGCAATGTGCTCACATGTATATAGTATGTGTAGAATTATGGGTAATTTATGTATTTAACCTTTGTGTGCCCCTGTCATTCATCATAGTTCAGTTCAAAAGGATCAGTGTTAAGTACATGTCATAACCTTAAAGACCCCAGTGCTACTATTGTAACAGTTACCTATAGCTTTAACTGTGATAAAGAATATATTATAAATGACACATTTGTTTTGAAACCTTCTACATGAGCTGTTTGATTTAATATTTTCTAATAATACAGTTAGATACATCAGATTATTTATAAAGTGGTGCAGTGGTTCGCACTAGTGCCTCACAGCAAGGAAGTCCCTGGTTCAATTCCCACACCAGACCTTTCTGTGTGGAGTTTGCATGTTCTCCCCATATCTGCGTGGGTTTTCTCCAGGTACTACAGTTTCCTCCCACCATCCAAACACATGCACTGATAGGTTAATTGGTTAATCTCAATTACCCATAGATGTGAATGTGAGAGTGATTGTTTGTCTATATATGTTCAGGCCTGAGATGAACTGGAGACTCATACAGGGTGTACCCCGCCTTCACCCACTGTAGCTGGACTAGTGACCCCCATGATCCTAGTGAGGATAATGCGGGTTCAGATGACGAGACAAGATTATGTCAAGGATCGGGGTGAGGTGAAAGGAGGACTCCATTGCACAGTACTGAAGGGAAAAATAATTTAATAACAAAACTGAGAAACATGAAGACAAGACAGACAAAACCTGGGAGCAAACGGTCAGAGTCCGTGGTGATGATGAATGTCCGGGTTATGGTGATTGAGGAGATGGCAGAAGATGTCCGGGTTATGGAGGTGACAATACTGAATGGTCCCGCACTGGCAACTGCAAGCCTTACTGCTTTTATAGCCACAGATGAGGAACGGCTTGCAGCTGCGCAGTGCGGGACCAGGTGAGTGTGGATGAGCACTGGGGGAAAGGTCACCGGAGCGGAGGTCATGACAGATTATTTACATTATATTTATTACATTACATTATTTCCCAACTCATTTTAGGGACATACACCAAACAAATCTACTGCCATGGTGATCTGTCACTAGACTAGACAAAGAGTGTGTAAGGTTGGAAAATGGACAAAAATAAATACACAACTTTTTTTTTTTTTTTTTTAGGAACAGCAAAGGTTATTTCAACATTGTGTTCTTGCACTTAAAACAGCACCACGTTGTTGTATTTTCTCAAAACAATAGCATACAGTACAAATCTGCTTTTCATACTCTTCCTGTAAAAACTACAGCTGCATTTGATTTGTTAGTGTAAAAATCTAAAAATAAATAAATAAATAAATAATCTTATCTTATGTTGCATTTTTTTTTACTTTTTGCTGTTAATTCTATAGTCATTTTTCTTTTTATAAAGCAGCATATTTTTCCGAGTAAAAGGTTAAGTACAGGCTCTGTAATGTACAGTACTCCTGGAATATAAGTGTGAAATATTTCCACATTCCTACCAGCTGTTTCTGTACTCACATCATCCATGTCGGTGTTAGTTCCCCCGCTTTCTGATATCTCATTAAATAGTTGACACCTTTTCTTCATGGTCAGGTCTCTTTCCCTCATCTGTTTTGTCTTGTTATGTCTTTTATGTTGCTTCGTCTGTCACGGTGTGCACTGCTGCATACACAGAGGGCTTGTCTTTTCTAGGTTTTATTCTCACATCCACACAGACTGAGATTGGTCTTGATGTGAGGAAGGTGTGCAATGATGCAGAAAAATATATCTATAACAACGAAAGAAACAAGCCCATTTTAGAAATGTAAGGAGTGGAAAGTTCAAGTATATAAAATATAGGAAGTATAAGTCAACAGAAAAATACATACTCATGTAAACAGAGTAATAAAGTGTTCGTGTTACTTTTCATTGCTGATATTCAATTATTTTTGGCACTTGATTTACATCAGAAAACAGAATATTAAAGGAGAAATGTAGACATGTTTCCCCCCCCCAGGATGTATCTAATAATCACTTCAGATAAATGGGGGGAAAATTATAATTTTGCTTTGAGCCATGTCAAAATGAATGAATTTTTAATAAAATATCAGGGCCAAAAATAGGACCAAATTGGAGCATGACAGGCTACCTAGGTGTCGGTGCATTTGATATGGAAAACATGGCTTGAAATGGTCTTATATACCACTATAAATATAGACATTGTGTTAAGTTTGTCAATCCTAGTGGGTTTTTCTAATCTGTAGTCTCATTCCACATTTCACATGGAACCCATTGGGTCCACTTGTGTTACATGCAGAACCTGCCCATTTAAACACAAATAAATCATGATTGATATTTGAAACAGTGGCCATTTATGTGAAACATTTAGCTTTGTATAATTAGTTAAATTCCCAAAATGTATTTGTGAGAGAATACAAAGATATTCAAAAACATATGTAAATATGGTGGGTTTTTTGCCTTGTTACAATCACATTTTTATTTTAAAAAATATATAAAAATGTGATTTATCTGGAAAAAAAAAAAGTTTCTCATTTATCTAAATATTTATTTTTAAAATAGAACCAAAGTGTTTCCACACTTGCTTCATTACATTCGTCTATATCTAGTTGGATTGTTTAGCCTCCATGTCTTCATTTTTGGGACCAGTTTCATTCAAGTACCCTTATGTAATTTTTTTATGACAAACTGTATACAAAAAAATGTTGTTTTTTCCGTAAAGGGTTTACTTTATCCTGGAGTTAGGAGATCCACAGAAGTAGATGGGGGGGGGCTTTATTCAAGTCTATGTCTGACATGACACCCTTCCATGAAAACTGACATGTAGGTTAAAGAAAACCTCCCAAAAAATACTCTTGAACATGGAAGCAGATAAAGCAAACCTCGACACACCTGACAGGAGGAGCACAAGCCACACATGTCTTACAGTGACAATACACTAGGGTTGTCAAAAAAAATAGATTTTAGATACTAAATCGATATTGACCCTTGGTATCTAATTAGATACTAAGTTGCTGGAAAATTGATTTTTGTTTTTATGGCGCGTTGCCTTTTTTTTTGTAGCGGGTAATGTTAAGAATTCTAAACAGGCATCAACGCGGTCAGCTCTGGCACAGCCGTAATGCCGGCTTGTAAGTTAAAGTCTCTTTTTTTCTCCAGCTGCCTCTGACAGCACACGGGATGACGCCAGTGCGACCACAGACCTATACACTATTTCTATAGGTCTGTGATTGGACCATCCGATGCAACTTTGCTTTTAAAGGCCTCGATATAGTCGAACGTCTATGTGCGCGGGCGGCAGCCAGGCGGTAGCGCATTGTATCACGTTACCACCACGGAGGCCACCGTGAGCATGTCAGCCTATCATTTTTGACGTGCGCGCTGCTAGTCCCGTATGGCAAGCCAAAGTTTTCACATAGCCACGCGTTGTCTTTATTATATCACGCGCACTGGCGCGCACAATGGCACGCGTTCTGTAACGCGTGATATAATAAAGACAACGAGTGGCTATGTGAACACTTTGGCTTGCCATAGTCCCGCAAGGGGTCCGCGAAGGTCACATGATGCAATACGCTGCCGCCCGCGCACATAATGCTCGACCATAAAGAGGCTTGCAGTTAGCACTGCAGAAGGGCTTGAGCAAAAAGATAGGCCTACCTTAACTTGCCAAGAGATAGGCATGTATTTATTCTGCACCTGCACTCACTACCTTTTTTTTAGCAGTCCATGGAGGAAATTTTAACATCTCCAGTATTGAAATTAGTATTGAGTATTATCCTTAGTATCGGTATCGAGTTGGAAATTTTAGTATCGTGACAACCCTACAATACACACATTAAAAAAGACCACTTTATACCTATAAATGGTCATAAACACTCCCACCAACACAACACAAATGCACTGTCAAAAGAATTTTCCTCACATTAAAATCTAAACTTAAGAAAAGAGCATGAACACCACAAAACGTCAAAAGCTTCCAAGACCATTTCATGATATTAAAACTTTTCTTCCCTCTATACCTCAACGAAATCTAATCTCCTGGCACACAAGCAGCTCCCCTGTGTAATATTTATCATCACTGTCTGAAACCAAAAGTTGCAAACAGCACCTTCCCTACTGAGTTCCAACCTCCATCAAAAAAGCAGTTTGTCATTACAAACACGTTCCAAGTGTTGCTCTTTTTATATATTTTTTTGTTTTGTTTTGTTTTGTTTTTTTGTTTTTTGTCTTCCAACCCAATAAAATGCACCTCTAAGGCAAATTAAAATAACCTATTATTTGTTTCCAAATTGAGTACTACTAAGGTTTAAAATACATTAAAATTACCACTACATACTTTTTCAGTTTCTGGGCCTAAAAAAGGTTAAAGTCATACAGAGTTATGAAATAGTTTGACTGGATTGGTAGATTGCTTTACATTAGAGTCAGTCAGTCTGTCTTATGTATGTCGGGTCTCATATTCACAATGTTTTCTGGAAGTGTAAAAGGATTTTTACCTCTCAAATGCAATGTAATTAGGGTTTTTGTTGCCAAAAGCAATAGACGTCAGAGGAAGGTCAGTGGATATTATGATGGAGATTTTGAAAACTTAAGTATAGTGTGTTAAATGTCAGGGGAATTAACAAACTAAATGAATATGTAAAAGTTTATACATCAGTAAATGCATATGTGACATCTTCAAATGTTATATTACTGTGTGATTATATGGCATATTTAGTTTATGAAGGCATTCAGGATGGTTGCTTGTTAATTTAGTAAGTAATTCACAGTGAAAGGTTGTGTTCCTGCATGACAAGACTCAAAAATAAACCAAAACTCAGGTTCACCTTGTGCACTTTACTGTTGTCGACATATTGATTTAGCAGCCACAGCTAATATTAAGCAATAAAGTAGAAACAGACATTCGAGGCAGTGCTGCCCTTTTCTTTTAATTTCCTTGGCCATTCATACATCTGTTCACATTGCATCTTACCTACTCAACACCCATTAAGTTTGAGGCTCTGCTTTTCGGGCATCTTCTTAATGCAATTCAAAGACCTACATTCTACACCAGAGTTGCCTTGGCAACAAAGTTTTCCCCCTCCCTGATATGCTGAAAGATCAATAGAGTATCCTCGACGGTGTGGCAGGAAATGCTCTTGCACAGATGGTCCTCTGAGAAACCATGAGCTTTTTGTGGCCTAGTTACAATTTGAATACTAACATGATAAAGCAAGGTCACTATTATATTAAAATTTGCCAGACGTGGTAAACAATATTCTATTATTCTGGACCAAAGGTTATGTCTGTAATTGCATATGTCGAATGCTAGCTAGTTATAAGGGGTTACATTTAACAGAATAAAGTATTGTAGTGTTTGTGCTTTTATTGCTTCATTGTTTTAGCGTCTTCAGCATCTTACAAAGGCAAATTTAGAGAATTAATTTAGACAAGGCAGGCGCACTGAATTGGCAACAATAAAGGAGCTTTGCTAAATAAATAAATCCTCTCGAGGGGGTTGGGAATTTTTTCACACAGTCTACCACCTAGTGTGCATTTCTACACAAGGAAATGGTTTAACCTTGCTCTATATGCAAGCCAACAATGAAAATGACTGAAAACAATTTGCGCAGGTATTCTGTCTCACTTGTGTATTCATCGTCCAGTGTATTGCAGTATTACATGACTCCATTTCAGAGCGTTGTGGTGGTTTATTTTCAAAATTGGAGTTTATGATGAAACCCCTTGAATCAAAACATTCCAAACTTAAACTAAGTGAGGCTTTGTTTTGATGTAAAATTCGTCATACAACTATGTGCTTTGAATGGGTTTAATCAACTGCAGCTGAAAAGTGTCCCACTGATCTTGGTTTGTACTTCAAGCTGTTTTACCTCCATGACAGAATGACATCACACAAGCCCAGATTTTAATGAGAGCTCTGATTGGACAGCAGTGTTTCATAGATAACGAAGCACCCTGTTGTCTATCAGACAGTAGCCAGCGAGCCGTGTAAAACATGTATGTGTGTGAGGCTTAGATAATGCATCAGACCCCCCCCCCCCAAGAAAAAAACTAACTACTGCAAATTTCCAATGCTCACTAGAGAATGCACAGGTTGGTGAAAAATGATACAGATGAACTTGCACTGTCGTAAACATGCACAAGAATGAATAAAGTAATGACAGATAAAGTGTGCTTGTAGTTTATTTTTCAACACAAAAATACATTCTATATTTTACTGCTTTTTTTTTTAGTTTGGGGCTGTTGGTGCTGTGAGGTGTGTGATGTTGCTATGGGCAATATCAGCGGTGTTGAAGATGTCAGCAACACCTCAACATGGTAGAATGGTGATAGAAGCTCTAAAATTAGTCATGACAAATTGGATGAACCATCAAACATGGTTAAACAAACACAGCATTTGGGTTTAAATCCACTGCAAGCATCTACTGAGCCAATTAAAATTGTTCCTGTACCTTAAAAAGACACACACAAGCACATATTGCTGTTGACTGACACATTGGATGTGGCAGGGATCAAACGTATTACCCTGTGGAGTTGGATAAAGTGGTGGGATGAAGCAACTAGAAAGAGTAGACGCTCGCACAAAGTCACTTGTCATCTCTTCACTTTATCTGAGTTAACAGGCCTGCTCATCAACGGTGACGCTTAAGGCATTAGCAGGCAAGATGGATGCCAAAGAGGGTAGAACCACTGGCAGTACGGCATCTGCACATCAGCATTGGTGTTCCACTGGGGTCCTTTATAGTTATTACAGCCAAGGATCACTTTTTACTCCTATCACCACAGGCGTGTTCTCTCCACGAGTGAAATCAATACCTCTAAATGGGAATCAGGGAATCAGAACCTCCTCAAAACCTGTGTATCATCCCGTAATGTCTCTATCAGATGGACTTAAAAACAAGCAGCATTTCCACTATTTTCACCTTTACTTTTTGTTTCAGTGATTTACATGACGGGTTTCTGTCTAATTCTACACTACATTTCAGAAGTCTCGGGAAAGCAGAGAGCATGAAAAGGTCATAAAAATCCTAGCAGCCTTCTGACAAGCGCCCTTTTCTGCCTGTAATTCTCCACCCTGGTGGGAATTCAGAGCAAGAAAAACACACAAAGCTTATTATGTGATGGAAATACATATAGCTTAGTTGCTTAGTATACAAGAATGTCCATCTGTAGTCATTCAAAAATGTTATATAGTTCAGTTGTGATGTAAGCTGATGGCACATCGTCCATGATAAAAACAAAACAAAACAAAAAAACACTGTTATTCCAAACCCTTTAGTAATCATTAAAAAAAATATATAGTTCAGTTAGAATGTAGGCTGATGGCATATTGTCCATGATAAAAAAAAAACACACAGTTATTTCCATTAAAAGGGTACAGAGACATGAGCATCTGACAGTGCTGGCGCTGCCTTTCATCATCGCAGGTGCCATTATTTCAGAAAAGCTCCATTTCATTTTGTGAGTGATGCCTTGCTGGCAGTCTCAGCAATCTTGGTCAGACTCAGGATTTTTGTAGCTGACTCTTATAAAGGCTATGGTGCTGTTTATTAATTCTGAGATCGCTATTTTTACCTGTGTCTCTTCTGCTTTGCTTTATCTCTCATACACAGGACCTGACCTGGAATCGGATCGACAATGGACCGGCTGGTTCTGTGTATGCTGCTGTGTGCAGCCCTGGTGAAGGGAAACAGCTGCCCCGGCCGCTGCATCTGCCAACACCTCTCCCCCACCCTGACTCTGCTCTGTGCTAAGACTGGTCTGCTGTTTGTACCCCCCACCATCGACCGCAAGACCGTCGAGCTGCGACTCACTGACAACTTTATCACTATCATTCGCAGGAAAGACTTTTTCAACATGACTAGTTTGGTCCACCTCACCTTGTCCCGTAACACCATCAGCCAGATCACCCCCCACGCCTTTGTCGGCCTGCGATCCCTGCGGGCGCTGCACATGGATGGAAACCGCCTCAGTGTTATTAAAAGTGACCATTTTAAGGGTCTAATCAACCTGCGGCATCTAATCCTCGGAAACAATCAGATCCACCAAGTGGCCCTCAACTCTTTTGATGAATTTGTTTCCACCATAGAGGATTTGGATCTTTCCAATAACAACTTGCGCAGCCTGCCCTGGGAAGCTATAGCTAGAATGACCAACATTAACACCCTCACACTGGACCACAACCTGATTGACCACATTGGAGCAGGGACTTTTACACTGCTCACCAAGCTGGTCCGTCTGGACATGACCTCTAACAGGCTGCAGAAACTGCCGCCAGACAGCCTGTTCCAGCACGCACAGGTACTGTCCGATGCCAAGGGTTCCAGCTCATCCACTTTGGCTGTCAGCTTTGGTGGAAACCCACTCCATTGTAACTGTGAGTTGCTGTGGCTACGTAGGCTGACAAGAGAAGATGACCTGGAGACTTGTGCCTCACCAGAACATCTCATGGACAAGTATTTCTGGTCCATTCAAGAAGAGGAGTTCATCTGTGAGCCTCCACTGATCACCAAACACGTTGCCACTAAGCCCTATGTGATGGAAGGCCAGGGAGTGACTCTTAAATGCAAAGCTGTGGGTGATCCAGACCCAGACATCCACTGGCGGTCCCCAGATGGAAAGCTGGTGCATAATAATTCCCGCACCATCCTGTATGATAATGGCACCCTTGATATTCTCATCACCACTCTGAAGGACAGTGGGGCATTCAATTGTGTTGCGTCCAATGCTGCGGGCATTGCCACAGCTGCTGTTGAGATCAACATGATCCCCTTACCCCTGTTTGTTAACAACACAGGCCACATGCGAGAGGACCCGGGCCTCTCAGACATCACCACCTCCTCCAAATCTGGCAATGACACCAAGGGCTACGACAAGCAGGACAGGAGAGTTATGGTGAATGAGTTGACCTCCTCCTCGGCTGTGATCCGCTGGCCATCTGAACGCCACATACCCGGCATCAGGATGTACCAGATTCAATATAACAGCACAGCGGATGATACTTTGGTGTACAGGTAAGACTTAGGAGAAGGCGGTGGGTGAACGGTGGGTGAGTGTGCTTAGAAAAGGGACATGAGAGAAGGTGAAACATCTGGACTCGCCATCTGTTCAATGCCACTAAGGTCCATTATAGCAGACTGACAGATCCCAAAGATGAAGGATGATTGAGTATGGTACATATGTGCATGTGTAGCCTGGGCTTTCAGCTGCTGAGGTTTTCAAATGATCCTTTTTTGCAATGAAATTCAGACTGAAAACACAATAACTACATCCAAAATAAAGTATTTTCAGTCCTTTAAGATTTAAATGGATTGTTGGCATTCTGCTAAATGTTGCAGTACACCCCTTAAGGACTAGAGAATCTTTTAAGCATCATTAAAACATAATTGACAATAAACAAAAACATGGGAGACAGTTACTCTACTCCGGTACATGTAAAAGACTTACTCTTGTTTGAATCATTAGCAAGTGTCTGCATTAATTGGTTAAACACAGTGTGATTAGATGTAAACTACTTGCTTGATAAGTGGTGTGTTTGTTACAGATATAAGCACAAGTCGCCTTACAAGTTCCTTATATGCATGTTTGGGATATACATAAAAATGCAAATATCACCCCCCCCCAAAAAAAAACAAAACAACAAAAATCGAGAACAGTTTCAAAGTGCATAGTGAGCTGAAAAACTTAGAATATTTTGTTAAATCTATTTTTTGCAAAGCTTATTAAAATACTCCTTTACATATGAGAATACATTTAAGGTGCTTCTTATTCAATAGGTGACACACATAAACTGAAACTAATATCCCTAGAAGTATTTGAGCATTTTATGTATTCATGGAGCGAGTTAATAATAGTGGTCGACTTTTTTTCAGTTTTTTATTAGATATAATGAGTTGCTCTCCTGTATAATTTTCTCATCCAGTTTAGGCATGGAGCTGAGTGTTGTTTTGTCTTTAGGTGGTACATTATTACCTACAAATGATAACCATCAAAGTCCCCCTTTAGGGAAAAGGAACAAGCTCCTAATTATATTAACGCCATTGTTGACCCGAAGACAATGCCTTTCTCCTTCACATTTAGAGTCGTGTAATCTTGTGATGCAGACAAAATGTGACCTTAGGTATTCACACATCAAAACTGTCACCATATTATGCATCAGTTGTCCAAGAGCCCAAAGCTGTTGTGAAATATTCTCTGCATTGTTTATCATCTTGCAGTTTACCTTTGTTTCCATTGTATGCACAAACCCAATAGAGCTGTTTTTACAGACTAAATGTGTTAGAACTATTCTTGCACAAGTCAGGTTCAATGAAGTGGTATGCTTTTTATTTGTCTGGCAGCGTGACTGATACTTAATTCTACAGTGGAATTGAGAGACCGTCCTGTTGTGGTTTTGTTCTGTTAAATTGACACCTTCATGTGATTTCATACGTCTCATACAAATGGGTAAATGGGGGCGTAGTAATTCAGGTGATTAATCCTCTGCACATTCACCACTGCTCTGTCTATTTTCCTTACAGAATGATCCCATCTACCAGCAAGAACTTCTTAATCAACGATCTGGCTGCAGGGCGGGAGTATGACCTTTGTGTGCTGGCGGTTTATGACGACGGCATCACATCATTAACGGCCACACGTGTCGTTGGCTGTGTGCAGTTCCACACAGCAAGTGAGGTCAGCCAGTGTCGCTTCATGCACAGCCAGTTTCTGGGAGGCACTATGATCATCATTATTGGTGGCATAATCGTTGCCTCTGTCCTGGTGTTCATCATCATCCTGATGATACGTTACAAGGCCTACAGCAGCCCAGAGGATGGGAAAACTAAGGTCAGCTCCAGCATGCACTCCCAGACCAACGGTAGCCAACAGAGGCTCCAGCGCTCGGTGTCCAAGCAGCCGTCTGACGAGGGTCAGTCCATGGCGCCCAAAGAGTGCATGGCGCTGGTGCTGCGAGTGGACAATGAGAAGAGGGAGGATGCAGCAGCCACCACGGCTATCCTAGAGGTGGAGCTGCCGAGCATGTCTCTTGATAAAATGAAGAGAAGAACCAGCCTGGATGCACAGCGCTCTGGACCCCCATCTGAGGATACACAGACGGACAGTAGCCTGACAGGCTCCACCATGTCCTTGTGTCTCATAGGTCCTAATGCTGGCACCAAAGAGGCACCAAGGCTTAAAGACAAGAAAAGTGCCCTGGCCAACATGGGATTGCTCCCAAATGAGCTGGCACGAACTAGGCACAGATTCTCCTTTGATGGCGGGGATTACTCCATATTTCAGAGTCATAGTTACCCACGCAGAGCGAGGACGAGGTGGCACAAGTCCACTAACCAGCTCAACATGGAGTCCTCGCCTCTCGCCAACAGGAGAGTTACATTCAGCAGCACTGAGTGGATGCTTGAGAGCACAGTCTGAGGAAAGCCGTGAAGCCTTCAGGGGCTCAGTCGCACACAAACATACAGTATGCACATGTAAAAACACAAGATCTCACATATGTCTACATGCCATAAAATACAAGCACACACTTTAACTGTACACAGCAGCTGAAAAAAATACAAGCACACTGACACATGCAAACTTTCTGTGAGTTGCTGAACAGTCTCCCTTCATCCTGCCTCCCCATCATACTCCCAGAGAGGTTTGTTGGCCATGTCCTTTCTTTATGCAGCAGTGCCTTATTCTAAAAAAAATGTACGAATGGAGGATGCTGCTCACTGTAGTCATAAAACTTCCTCTCTTTCATTGCCTCCTGCGCTGACACAGGGAGCCTTTCTTTGGATTTTAAATTTTTTTTCCTTTTCTGTGACATGCCAAGGGGGTGTGACATTTGGATGTGACTGTTTATCTTTAATGTGTTTAAAAAAAGAAAAAAAAACGACTTCATCATAACTGTAAAGTGAACAGCCAGGTATCCTGTTATGTCAATCATGTTTTGGGTTCTTTCAAAAAAAAAAACAAAAACAAAAAAACTTTTGCACAGAAGACACGAGATACAAGGACATGTATCACCACCAGTCTATACAATAATAATAATTAAAAGAAGAACAGAATTTTACACATGCCGATTTCTAATGTTAGCATAGAGAGGATGGACCTGAAAGTTGTGGATTCCTCTTTGACGGTTGGACTGTATGATGTTTAATAGGTATTGTTCCAGATGTGACTGTATATTAATCGGTACTGTATCTGGCTGGTCTAGATAAAAAGACAACAACAAAAAAAGACATATATAAGTATATTAAAACATTGGTGTATGTGTACTAACTATGTAAGTAAGTAAGTCATATGTCACATGACTTTTTACAAAGCATTTGGGTGTTGGCTGCAAGTTTTTACATTAAAAACCTGTGTCATCACACCTCTCCCTATTTAGTATGTCAAAGTTTGAACCATTTATCCCTCACGAAGGGAATTAAATTTTTGTGTGGGTATCACATGTGTGCTCCTAGTGGCGTTTTCTTTTTGTGATTCAGGAGCAGTGTGTCCACTGCAGGGACACATGAATTGAGATGATGAATATTTTATTCCTGAGTACTATTTATAAGGCTTGCACTTCCTTCAAAGCTGCACAGCAGCCATGGAGTAGAGTGGCCACAGGACTCCCAGGGACACGTCAGCTGGATGTGACACTGATTTCAAATTCACCAAACTCTTATTGACAAACACCAGTGCAAGATATGTTGCACTCCACTGGGGGGAGACAAAACTCTGTAAGCTTTATAATTACCTGCAGACTGCAGTCAACATGTTTTTGAATGTTAAGAGCAGAAAATCTGTGGTAATAACCTGTATTTAAGGTCATGATGTACCCCAGTTTTGAACTGCTTAAAAGCTTGGATCTTAGAGAAACAGTATCAATGTTTATCAAAACTGTTCGCTGATACACATCCGGCATCTTCCTCTGATTATGGATACTGAAGAAACTGAGCTACAGACAACAAAGACAAAAACAGAGATCTGAATGATCACACTGGCTGCTTTCAGTCCTGCCAAATCCCTTAATGGTCTCCTCAGTTATTGAAATGCTTATTTTCTTTTAAGCCCAAAAAGGCTATATATTTAATTAATAAAGTTGTTAACCCATACACACCACCTGTTTAACTAGTAATGGGTTCCCAGTCCTGAAATGTGTTGTAGACTTATTCTCACAGCAGCTGAAATATTTCTGTCTGCTCATATCTCTAACCATTATTCAGTCAAACTTCCATAAAATCTGCTTAGGTAGAAGTCTGAGACTTCACCCAGTCTCAAAAATTGGCCCGGACAGCCAAACTAGCTTGCACTGAGGTTAAAGCAAAGTGCGTTGTGTCTCATCAGCAGTTCAGAGTGAATGTGAGAAATTTGCCTTGACATAGTATGGATGAAACTTCCCACTGAAGATCCGATTATATGTTAAATGCACGGTAATGCATTTGGAAAATGTTTTTTATCCATGCTAACCACTTTGTGAAAAGTATAACTACAATTTTAAACTACATTTCAGCCCAAAGGCTGCAATTTTCCTCTGCTTTTTTCTCTGGCTGCTTGATTTGATAACTTGGTGAGAAAATAACACCTGCATAACGTCTCCAAAGCTCTCATTTATTTAAATAGACAGTGTTTAGTCCCAGTTGCATTCCTTGTGATGCTATTTTCTAACAGCCTTGAACCTGTATGTGATGCCTGTATACTCTCATCTTTCTAATTTTATCACAGTTGCTATTTACCTACTATTGTTGGAATCTGTGTATCATTCGTTTATCAATTTAAAACAAAAACACAAAATCTATTTCAAAACAAGAATGAAAAATGGCTAAAGGTTGGTTTTTCCATTTCTGATTTTGTGTTGAAATGAAAAATGGGAAAAACGGATGATGACTGTTGCATCCGATTTGGCTATTTTTGATACAGCTATGTTTTCTGACCCAGAAATAGTCATTACTACGGAAAAATAAATAAAACGAAATCATAGCTGGACATGAGGAATACTTCTCTCTTTCTCACTAAGAAAAACTAAAATACACAAATCTTACTTATTGTCTTAACCAAAAAAACAGGAGAAAACTAACAAATAAAAAATTCCCGCCTTCTACTTTCAAACACAAGTCACAGGACTATGGCAAATACAGGGGATGGGAAGATAGAAGCCTGCTGGGACTGGTGTGCATCTCCTTTTATGTTCCCTGCTCACTGCTGAAGAACCAGTTTTCATTCAGGACTGAAAGACCAGCCTGCAACTCATCTTTATAATTATCATCAATACCTACTAAGACAAACAAAGGCAGATCCACACTGAAAAACTGTACTATATATATATATATATATATATATATATACACACACACACACACACACACACACACACACACACAGAACTAAAAATACTGAACAAATAGTTAAACCTGAAAATTAACTTGTCTTCAGAGTCAGACCTCAAAACCTCTCGATAGGGGGATTTAGGAGTGACTTGTCTGGGGCCACTGTGTTACTCTGTCATCCCACACACATATTCGATAAATGAAACACTAACATTATCACATAGTAATTATTTTTAGCTTCTGTTTTCTACCATCTCAGTTTACATACTGTATGATGCATTAAAAACTAGTCAACTATTAAATTATGCAGTATTTTGTTTCATTATGATACAGGAAAAGAAAAGCTAAAGAATAGTTCACCACAGAAGACCAACCTCTGCTAGATGCAAAGATTGCTGATACTCTTTACCTTGTGATTATTTTTCGGTATTTATTTTCGGTAATTCACATTTGTAAGTGGTTTGGAAGATCTCCCTAATTCACAGTATTAGTGTGTAATTTTTCCAATTATTTCAAATCACTGAAAATTGTGCAGAAAAAAAGAACAGTAAGGCTGATGAATTACAAACAATTCTTTCTCCATCCTTGCTTTTTAATGTAATTGCCCTTGTTTTTGTTCATTCACGTTTGATTTTCAGTATGACTCCTCTTTATTCCATGTTTATATTTTGGTTACTGTAATATAATTTCCACCACTGTCACTTTATTTTTATGTTGAATTCTGGTGTGAACAATCCTTGTCTTCGTTGCTGCAGCCTTTAGCACAGAGACACATAGATATGCATGATATACATACAGATATACTTACATACATATACATAGATATCATGCATGTACAGTATATGTGTCTATGCTATAGCGGTTAGCACATGCTCGTCCTCTGCCATAGTAACAGACTACTTCCAGGTGAGACCTTTTTTAATTTTTATAACTTAACTATATCACAGAATGTCTAATATAGACAGAAGTGCCACTCGCAGCACATTTCTAGGTTTCATTTGGTTGAAGTTCATTCTTTTTCCACGTGAGGTGCTTGATTTTGGAGTGCAGAATAAATGGAGTCCTATGGAGCTATACTCCAAAAGTGCCTTTAGCTCAGGATATAATTTGTTGTCTATTAATTCTAATTTTGTTTTTGAAAGAGGTTGTAGAAAAAAATACCCAGGGCTGAGTTTTTTTAAGTCAGTTATGCGCTTAAAAATTATTTAAAGTGTTGATACAATACCGAGTTTACGGCCACTTTACGACAACAAAGCTTCTTGTCCCGAAGCAGAGCCGCAGCTGCACAGGTAAGTAAACTACATGTGCTAAAATGTTTGTTATTAACTGTTTTTTTTTCATTCGGGGAAAGGTGGTGGGTAGATAACTTAGGTGAAAAATCCATATTAATATTCTGGTGGCTTGGTACATGTATGGGACCAGCCATCAAGCAGTATCTCTGGTCATAATCCGTCGTCTCGCCGGCCGACATTAGCAGAACAACTCAACCTGGAAGAAATCAAAGTGACACGTGTACTCGTTCAGTAAATTTTTAACTTAAAACCCATGTTGAACTCTTAAAAACATTATCCCGCTTATTCTACGGGTTATTACAGTTTATTAGTGCTACTACTATCAGATTGGATAGAGTAGCCGTTACAACGAAGCGAATATTTACTTTCAAAGTGGCCGAACTATCTGCGGAGTGATACGGGACCGTGATTTGAAGTGACAAAACTCGTTGCCATAGGGAGCTTAAGTGACGCGTTTCTATTTCCGGTCGATTTCCGGGCAATGCGAGTCAATGGAGGGATAAAAGTAATTTTCTGGTTCCGTTTGAAATGTGCTACGGTTTTCACATATGATGTATGTGAATTTAAAAGATACATTTTCACATTGAGAAAGCACTCACTTTCGACAGGCATCAAAAGTTACGTTAGGCTTTATGTGAGAGTAAGTAATGGACTACAACGTTCGTCTCACAAATATTACGTCACCACCAAGCTTCACCTCCTTCTTTCAGGACGAAGGCAAGAGCATCAAACGTGGAGAAAACCACTTTAAATCGTGGCATGTGGAAAGTGGCAGCTACTCCGGGGGAGAGATAGTTGGTCGAGTGCCAGCATGCGGGACAAGCTCTCGTCAGCCGGGAAGCGGTAGAGGGAACATGTGGAAATGGTGTTGTGATTACACCGGGGCACAAAGCACACAGGCATTTTCAAATGAAAAATAGAAAACGCGGTTCTGAAAAGTTTGCAGGGAAAGATTCTGCTGTAACGTCAGCTATGTAGTTCAAACAGAGTCCAAATAATTACATATTTTTACACGCTAATAAATCACAAAACGCGTATCAAAGAAACTCCAAACGCACATCATTGGTTATGATTTTAATCGAAGTACAGCAAATGTGTGATTCAGGACATAAAGTAAAGTGGACCAGAAAATAATTATTTTCTCCTCATCCACTCTCATGTTAAATTTTTCCCAATTTAGGCCCAGTGGCCCAACCGGAAGGGGCGGAGACTTAGGCTCCCTATTGGCAGCGGGCGGTTATCAAAAAAAAATCCGCCCGTAGAAGTCTGGCAACGTCAATTCGAAGAGAGCGCGAGCTGTCGCAACGTTCTAGAAGGCAGTAGAATAAAGAGCAGAAAGATTCGGTATGTGAGGTATTGATAATTCAGAGTCGATCAGCATGTCACTAATTTGAGCGCAGAATCGAGAAATGGAAAAGCAAACAGTCATCAGTTTTTATTTTGTTTTTGAAAATGAAAAACTTTTTTGTTTTTTTTTTTTATTTATTTATTTTCATTGTGGTTTGTTTATTTTTGGTTTTAAATTGAAAAAGGAATAATATCTTGGGCTGAAGCCAACAATGTGTGTTGTCAGAAAATACAGAAAATGAAAACACAGCTTTCTCCAGAGAGACACTACAGCAAATACTGTTCCACTGGCAAAACATTATGAATCTCTTTAAACGGTACATATTTCATTATTTATAATGTGAGACACAAACAGAAAATGAATAAAGATGTATTTGCTCTTAGAAAATTGGGTATACAGTCAGAATCTTAAAAGCTAAATTTGGATGTTGTCCTCTCGCTAAATACTTATTAACCTCAAGAGTAGGTTTTTTAAAGCTCTGTCAACAGTGATTTGACCACCCGGATTTAGTTTCCTTTTTTCTTTTTCCAACAAGCAGGCCGTTGGAGCCAAGCTTAACACAGCCCACTCTCTTCTGCTTGGAGAAAACACTTAGCCTATTGACACAGACTGAGCATGGTGCTTCAGGCTTTTCCAGTACACAAATGGTTTACCAATGTTTCCTTCACTATCAGATTATCTAAAAATACTGTTCGTGCACACTGGAAGAAAATCAAGTCCTCATTTTTACTCAAAATATCACATCACACTTAAAATAAGACATAATCACCTAAAGAGGAACTTTTCAGTGAGATATAAGAACTGATTTTTATACAATAGATCTTGAAAATCTAATTTCAAGAAATCTTACCTATCATTTTCTCTTGTTCCACTGCAGATTTTTTAAAAATTATTTATTTATGCTTAATTCAAAATGAATTTATTTTTTCAGCTTGATTCCAGATTTTATTTATTTATTATGTTTAAATCAAAATTATCATGGTAAGATTTCTTCAAATAAGATTTTCAAGATCTGTGTCTAAAAATAAGTTCTTATATCTAAGTGTGATGACATATTGAATAGATGTTTTTCCAATGAAAGTGTACTTGTTCCCAGGTTTGTGTTGTCATTATCTGTGTAAAAATGTTAAGTTTCAACCCAGTGTGATAGTTATAATTGAATAAAAATATGACCAGTAGCATGCAACAATACACTGTAAACATCTTAATGTTTGCAGCGTATGTATTTTTTCTCATTTTTACTCAAAATATCTAATGACATTTAAAATAAGACAATCACCTAAGGAATAACTTTTCAGTGAGATTTCGGAATTTATTTTAATCTTATCTTATTTCAATAAGTTTCAGCAAAATAATTTTAATTTGTTCCATGGACGGATTTATTTTTTTCAGTGCTTAATTCAAGATTAATTTTATTTATTTAATTCCGCCAAGGAGGTATTAAATTCGGGTCTGTCTGTCTGTCAGCAGGATTACGCAAAAAAAGTTCAGAACGGATTTTGATTAAACTTTCAGGAATGATAGATAATGGGTCCAGAAAGAACCCATTAGATTTTGAGCAATGAAGGTCAACAGCTAAAACATCAGTGGTAATATCTCAAGATTCAGACACGATAGAATCTGGTGTTTTTTTACATTCACATCGTCTCACCTTCAGACATCCAATGGGTCAAAATAATCTTGGTAAGATTTCTTCAAATAAGATTTTCGAGATCTATTGCCTAATAATAAATTCTTATATATATATACTGTAAGTGTGATGACATATTTTGACTAGAAATGAGAAAAATACACTTTGTGTATGTGGCAGATATAATTGGATAAAAACTGACCCGTGGCACAAAACATTATAGTAAAGTAGGTTTCACTGCAAAATATGTTTTTGTTATGTAACTCTTAACCTTTTTTTTTTTTTTTAAATCACCCGAAGCACTGCTTTATGTGAGGGATGCTGTTCATGCCGCTCTTCCATACACTGTAGGTCTAGTGCTTAGTGCTCTTTAAGCAGTGCAGTAGTCAAGAAATCACTACTTGTATTCACTTTGATCATTGAGTAGCTGCTTCTTAAGGTATATCTTTTGCATCATAATGGGAATACTTCTTCAAACGGGGGCAAGTATGTCATGAAGTGATTCTGAATGCCAACATCTGTTTATCTCCTTACAGCCTGATGAAGAAAATCACAAATCAGGAATGCTGCTTTCCTAATCCCAGAAGTATGAATTATTAAGTCTGTTATCTAGGTTTACACTGACACCCTGGATGGTATTCTCATACATGATTTCATTCATAATTCAACGTGTTTGGAAATCAAATGGAAAAGATCAGATCTCTGTCACATGGGTGAACATACATAATCTCTTCTGTTTAACGACAAAGCAGGAAGTGCACTGCTAATGGCAACAACACATAGTCAACAGTAGCTGTCAGAGCATTAGTCCTGTGAAAAATTTACAGCATCTAAATACATCTGGAGTAACACTTGATATTAACAAGCGTATATACAGTACTCATCAACAGCCACTACTCATATTTTTGTATGTTAGTAGCACTTTGGCTGTTTATTAGGCATTAATGATTTCTTCAGGACTGATTTGACATTTAGCTTACCGACAATAACCTCCAAAAAACATGAACTCTGCTCCTAATATGCTCATTATGAGTCTTGTTGGGTGTTAGGAAGTCTTATTAAATGTGGAAGATTCATATGTAACAAAATGCGATACTGCAAATGGTCCTGGTTTGCAAATGTATGCATATGAGCTGAGCAAATGTTGAAAAAGTAAAGCTGAAAACTAAAGGTCATTCACTCAAGTAAAAAAAAAAAAATTGGTCACAATTCAATTTATGAGCAACACCTCCTTTTCGAATGGGAACATATTCTGAGACAGACTTCATTATTATTAACTATTAACACTTACAGACTTTTGCTATGTAAGAAAAGACCATACTTGTTAGTGTTGAAGGAAATTGAATATTCTTGCATTAATACCACCTCAGCAAAGCATCGTACTATAGGTGACCATGGGAGGAAACTAGAATACTGATGTGCAGAAAAAGGCATTAATACGTTTTATAAGGGCGGTGCTGCGGTTAGCACTCGTGCCTCACAGCAAGATGGACCCTGGTTCGATTCCCACACCAGACATGCACTGATAGGTTAATTGGTTAATCTAAATTGCCCATAGGTGTGAATGTGAGAGTGATTGTTTGTATATTTATGTTCAGCCCTGAGATGAACTGGAGACTCATACAGGGTGTACCCCGCCTTCACCCATTGTAGCTGGATTTGACCCCCGCGACCCTAGTGAGAATAAAGCAGGTTCAGATGATGAGACATGTTTCATAATGACTATTTAAGCACCACTATGGTACTAATATATGTACCTGATGAGCAATTATTCATGAATATGTTAGCCATTATAAATGTATTACCATAGTTTAATTTTAACGAAGGGCAGTAACATTGATTTTCTCAAGTGGGGACTCATTTTTTGCAAACAAAGTAGTAAATAATGCATCTGTTAGGGGCTACACTCAGCCAGCGATTTGTTGCTGAAGAGAACCAGCAGGTGTTTTTGTAGGATCTCTGTACAATTACTTACTATACAGTGCTAGTGCTTTATAGTTATGTCAACACAGACAATGTTTGATTGCTGAATTCATTTACTTTTGGTTCTGGGCATTTCATGGGATTTGTTTTCAGCAAGATATATAAAGAATGTCCACTAAAACAAAACAAAGAGAAAAATTCCAACATGATTGAACAAGCTAAATAAATATTTTGCACCTGTCACAATGCGGTCCACTCAAATATAAAAAAAAAAAAAAAAAACTATGAAAAGCTAAAAGAGAATAAAATCACAATTGTCACATGAAGTTCTCATAGCAGTCAATTCAGGAAGAAAGATCCGGATGTGAGGCGGGCAGTCCAACGTGAGAGTGTCAGATCAAACAGTCAGCCTCTAAACCAACTGAATTCTTCATGAAGCAGGTGGTGGATGCCTCACCCCCCCCCCATATTACCTGCTGACTTCACTGCTGTACAGTGGGCTCCGAGCCACTGCAGAGGTGATGAGATGTTGCTACAGTGATTGCCCATGGAGAGGACAGACTGCGCAGGTTTGTTGATATCTAACAAAGAACATTACAAAAAAGGTTTGCAGAAAAAAATCCCTCTGTGCTGTTAAGACAAACAAAGGAAACATGGGTAGTTCTCCTTGTTGTTACATGCGGTGCAGCTCAGTCTCCAGAAGTACCCTCAGAGCTCTCCTCACCTGCTACTTTCCAATTTTTCCTCCTCTTTTTTTTTGAGTCCAACCCCGACTCCGAGTCCTGTTTTCGTTTTTTGCGCCTGTGAGTCCGTCTCTCCTTGTCACTGTCCTCTGAGCTGCTGTCACTGTCCCTCCCTCGGTTCTTCACAGTTTTCTTGTTTTTATGTCGTCTTTTAGTCCTTTTCCTCCGTTCCTTGTCTTTAGCAGCACTGCTGTCACCACTACTGTGCTCACTGCTGGAGCATTCTACTTTTTTTCGCTTCCCTTCCTCATTTTTCCTATTCTTTTTCTTCTTCTTTTTTCGGGAGGATTTTTTGGTGCGTTTTGATATACTTGTTTCTTTGCCAGCTTTGGATGTTTTCTTTCTTTGTCGCCCAATCTTCTTTGTGTCACTGTCATCACTTGGGTGAAAAAAACAAAAAAAACTAAATCAGTATGCAGCATTAACACAATTTTATGTATAAATCAATTTCCCTAAAATCTAAATAGCATTTGCAGTTTAATCCTAATCTCTCAATAATGCAGTATAGTGCTCCATATTCATTTACCTGTCACTGTCAAACTCTTCAGGATAAAGCTCCTTGAAGCCACTATGCCCCCATCTGTGAAATGAAAACATAAAAATAGGATGCAAATTAGGAAGTCTTGTGTATATTTGTAGAGCACAAGACATACAAATCATTTAAATGGATTCTGATGCAAATTAGGCTGTGTATACTCTGTACCTGTCAGGATCATTCGCCTCAAACTCATAGAGTTTGCGTGTCCAGTATCGAGCCTCTCTGTCATCGTGGTCTGTGATGCGTTCTCTGATTTGGCTCGGGTCTCTAGATTGATCCGACACTCTGTCACAGTGCATATGGCCCCTAGATAACAATCAACAGCAATAAATCATCAATACAACACACAGTTAAGTGCTCTTGAAAAAACTTAATCTCAAATGATCTTGTGCTCATCTGATCCAAATTAAACTGGGACACTGAGTGCTCCTACCTCATACAGTCTGTCGCTGGCAAATGTTTGTGGTGGGACGTTTGAACCTCCCAGTCTCGCATTTTCCACATCTCTGACTCCTCCTGGATCTGCAGGCCATCAACAACAGTAAGTCTATTAAACACTATCTAAACACACACAACAAGGCTTTTTCTACTATTTTATTTGATTCCTTATACGGTAGTTGCATATACTTCACATATTTGTAATAAGTTATATTAATTTTCAACACTTGGTAACATTAGGCAATTTTTTTGCCAATATCACTTGGTCTGTGAATGTGCCAAAAGCTAAAATAATAATACTGTCAACCTGTGAAATTATATAATCACAAAAATTTGATACTTAAAAAGTAGTAGTGTAGTCCTTGTGATAGTTTTTATTTAATGACAGCTAAAAGAGATGAAAGTCATTACATTATTATGTATTTAAGTTTGTCTTGTTATGTATTTAAAAGATTTAGTTGTACATTTTCATTGATTACCAAATAAATACACCCAAAGAACAACTACTGTAATATTCACAACATTTGGACAGAATTTTGTCACTTTTTTAATCAGATCATGCAGCCCTACATCTTTTTAAACAGGTTTCACACCGTCATCTCCAGCTCTTTACAAAATTCTCACTGGTAAACTTAATTTGAAAAGTAGTACTGGGTGGATTTGTTTCAGTTGCAACATTTTGATCAAGTCGGAGCCTGTTCCGAAGATTTCTAATAAATGATGCTGTCTGACTAATATCACCAGAAGGGTGAAAATACCACGTGTGAATCTATAATCACACTCTAGCAGTAAAATGAATTTCATGACTGATCTAATTATTATAACCCTTAAAATACATTGCTTGTATGAAGTATTTGTTTGAGTCCGTTGTAGGCACATTACACATCATGTAATTATTATATCCTATTTATCCTCTGACAGCACTGCTACTGGCTAACGTAAAACAGGGCCATTTAACATTATTTTTAATCATAGTGTAGAATAAAGCTGCAAGGGACCGACGACTAATCAGGTGTACACAAAATCATTAACGATACATTAAGTAATGTAATGGCTGTTTTTATTTTAAGTAAATTACATTTTTAATAGGTCAACGATTACTCAATCATAATAACACGTTACTATGACATAATTATTATTACCCCCACACACACACACACACACAAATACCTTGTTGTGAGCATCTGTGTGTCTGATCACATTCCTCAACAATGTCTTGCCCAATGGTTGCTTTGACATGGCGACACCTGAAGCACAAAAAATGTAAGTTATGGGAAAAAAGTAACTTACAACATAAAGTCCGGTATTACAAATACGGAGATATTTTCACAAGTATATGCTTATGCTAGCTAAATACAGCTAACTCTACAGCCTGTATATAAATAGTATAGCTTACAATAACTCGTTAGCTTAGATTTAGATTCTCACACACCTGTTTCGCACCTCCTTCGTTCTGACTGAATGAAAAAAACTACTGCTAATACTACTGCTCGTAGTCGGTTAACATCACTTTGTGAGGATATATAGTTTGTAAAGAGACTGTAAGTCAATCAGAAACAAAACAGGCAGTTTATAGCTTCTGTGTTACTTCCGCTTTCTTGGCACGCGTCACTGTGTCGCGCGCCATGATGGAGGAAATAGCTGAGCGATGATTGGTTCGACGGACTGTCAGTCAAGACGTTGGAGGCGGGGAAACCAGCTCAGGAATGTGTGTGTAGACAGACCGGCGAAAGAAGTATGCACATTTTTTATTTTCGTTGGACCGACTTTAATTTCGTTTAGAGCATATGTTTACGTGTCATGACGTGACATTTAGATTTTTCGCTATTATATTATATTATGTTATATTATATTATATTATATTATATTATATTATATTATATTATATTATATTATATTATATTATATTATATTATATTATATTATATTATATTATATTATATTATATATTGTCTTCAGACAAATACAACTCACTGATGTTCAACCCTGGTCGTTTAGTATGTTCAGGTAATTAGTTCCCCTTATTTGTTTTTTTTTTTTAAATACATAACTTTGCTGACCAGCTGAATCAACCCCAGATGATAATACTGTCCCCACAGTACTGTTGGCACTAGACATGATGGATAACATTGTACAACAAAATGTTATCAAACCTTTTTTACAGATATGTTTTGGTGTGATTTTAGTCCATTATGGTATGTAGAATTAAAATTTAATATTTATTTTAAGGGTTAAGTTTCAATATGTAGATTGTTTTGTAAAAATCAGCTTAATTTTCACAATTTTATAATAAAATACATATCTACTAAAGTACAGTCTGGCATACAATAGCAAGTAATAAGTGAAACACAATGTTAGATGATAAATATTAAATTTTGCTGGATCTTCTATGGCTGAAGTTTGTGAATCAGACACAAGGCTCAGTAGTTCAACAGTAGCAGTGATGTAGGCTTTCCTTTGGAATCTTTAACCATGGATGGAATCTTTAACCATGTTCATGCCACACATCAGACATATTTTCAGGGGGAAAAAATCAAGATAAGAATTGGGGAAATTAACTTTTAGGTACAGTACATATTATAGCCAAGTTTACATAAAATGCAAAAACACAAATTCCAAATTTCTTCAAAATCTACCTGTTTGAGGCAAGAAAATAACAGCATTTTTGAAATTATCATCAAACTGTAGTTCACATACATGTCACATGATAAGTAAAAAGTATTCATTGGACAGTGTAATCATTTCACTGACCTGTCTTTTTAAACTGGTGAGTTCATCACTCAGGCTCAGACCACATGATCTTTTTGCTCCTGACAGTCAGATCCTTATGCTCCTTCACAAATTGTCCAAACCTTTGTCCAAATGGGTATCGCAATGGTTTTGTCACCTGTCTGTCTGTCTATTCAATGATATAATCACATTATCTGAAGAATGCATTAAGATACCTGCACTAAATGTATACTGTGGATACATCTTGACATGGAACAATATATGAATACACCTCATGGTGATGCTTGGACACGTCAACAGTGATGAACCCGGGGTCATATGGTGTTTCGGGTCTTTAATCATCAGACACCCTCACCCGGGTGACTCAACTGGGGGTGATCGGACCCCAGCTTGTGTCCAAGCAGAGCACCACAGATCTCCCCTATGGATCCACAACCACCAGGAGGCCTTTTCTGCAGCCTCAAGAATGTTCTTGGTGGTTTTCCTCAACTGCATCCCTCTAACACCAAGGAGTTTGAACAGTCGCTGTAGAGAATGACCTGCTAAACCTCTACACCCGATTTCGATTGGTTTCCAACGGGCTTTCCAGCCATTGCTCCAACACTCCATAATGAGCTCCAAGTATTTAGCTCTCTTGCGCTCGTTAGCTTCCTCTAGCCTGTCCTCCCAGGGGATAGTCAGTTCCGCTAGCACCACTTGCTTGGTTGACTTCGAAAACAACACCATGTCTGGTCAAAGTGAAGTGGTAGCAATATCTACCGGGAACTTAAGTTGTCTTCCTAGGTCCACTAGGACCTGCCAGTTGTGAGCAGTGGTGAGAAGCCCTCCTGTTTCTCCCCACTGCAGAAGCCCACGAGGCCTTGACCTATTTTTTCAAGCTCAAATGTAGACATATTCCTTTGTTGTTTGAAACAGCCTAGTACAGTTATAATTCCTGAGTGATTTTAAAATATAAATATGTATGTAATAAGTCTTACACAAAGACAATCTAATCTAATTTATAGGGCAGTAACTTCCAACAGAATGTTATGCTTATTTGGCCAAAGATAAGAAACAACTGTTAAGACCCAAACTACTGAGCTCCTATCATGTTCTTAGAAAGTTCCCTCAATTTCACTACAAACCATTTAATACACACGTTTAATAAACATAGTAATCACTGCACTTACCTATTTGCTTTGTTAAATCCAAAAGGTAATTGTATTTAATATTACAAATAATGCAAGATGAGATTTAATTGTATTAAACAAAGTAGAACATTTTAGTAGTGCACATACTGTATGGTAGCCCATATGAAACAAGTTGGCCATAACACAATTAATTTTGGGTAGAAATAAAATTTCACTTCACTGCACTTTTAAACTTGCACAACTCGAAATGAGGCCATTAGAGACTGAATCGCCATAAAAGCTAATTAGCCTTAAAAGTAATAGACATATGGTGTCCAATTATTTTAGAATTTCATAATTCATTTTGGATTATGAAACAATAAAAGTCAAGTTTTAAATATAAATGTGAGACCCAGACAGACAAAAACCAACCGAAGGATGTAACACTAGTCTAAAACAGGTGACACTTTCATCTTGGAAAACAACTGGAGGGACTTTACGTTTTTCATGTGACCTTTTCAAATCATATAAGCGTATGGTTCTGTCATTAAAATATTAATTTTGTAAATGAAATGACGGTCATCGTGAGAATGGTGATGATGACATTAAACTGTGAACAGTCAATCACATATTATGTTTTCTACTGTAGCAGAAATATATTTTACTTCAAATAAAAACTTGCTGCACAGTGAGGTTTTACTATATAAACACGTCACCACAGATCATAATGCAGCGCCACTGCTACATTTAGACATTTAGTCAAAAGTAAATCATCCCTCTGAAATACAGCTGGTGGTCAAAGAGTTACATATCGTGTTTCTCCAAATCAATACATTTTGCTGAGTGTCTTATATTTATTAACATTTGTTAATCATGCAACAATTAACTGTTAATTATCATAATATGTAGAATATGTTCATTGATCATCTCTCGTCATCTGAACCTGCTTTATCCTCACTAGGGTCGCGGGGGTCACTAGGGGCCTAATCCAGCTACAATGGGTGAAGGCGGGGTACACCCTGTATGAGTCTCCAGTTCATCTCAGGGCTGAACATATATAGACAAACAATCACTCTCACATTCACACCTATGGGTAATTTAGATGAACTACTAACCTATCAGTGCATGTCTTTGGATTCATTGATCAATTTTACTAAATAATGGAAACATTTAGATTCAGGTGTTAATTCGGATCTTTTAGAAAAATGTGTTTTTTGTGATTTATGTATAAATAAACAAAAACTCTAAACTTTAATTCAAAAGTCTGTGAATAAGAGAACTGTGCAGCCTGAAGTCAGATGTATTTGAACTAAAGCACATGATCACATTCACAATAATTCTGTTGCATCAATAGTGGTTTTATGATGACAACGTCAGGCTATGAATCTTCTTTCTGTCACTCCTCTCTTGTAAACTTCCAAAATACCAAAGCAGATGCAGACGTATTTTCTAAATTGTATTTGACAACAGAATGAATGACAGTCCCAGGGGCAAATTCTTATCAGTCTGTGCTTCCTCATGCATATCTTTTAGAAGGTCACTGAGAAAAAAAGGATGCTGACTCTTTTCATAGCAGGCACAATGATAATTTACAATTAGAATCCATGGCCACCATGCAAACAATCTGATCTACTTCAGTAACTCATTTGATTTACAAATTGGCCAACTGCATGCTGTCTCTGTGGCAAGCTGGTTTTCTGTTCACCTCTTCACTCTCCAGCAGTGGAATGACTTTCCAACAAAGTCACCTCTTGTAAATTAATTTAAAAAAAAAATCACTCCCAGTTCCTTCAATCCAATCTTTTTTTTTTTTTTTTTTTTTTTTTTTTTTACCAAATGTTGCTTCAAGCTCTGTTTTTTGTATCTGTTTTGTTTTGTTTTAAATAACCAAGTGGAGAAAAAGTCAAGGCAATAATGGAATATTAAAAAACAAAAAAAACAAAAACAGGAATGAGCACATGAGTGAAAAACAGCACCCCCTCTAACATCTAACATTTCAGCTTTTATCTTTGACATCCTTAATAGGGATGCACAGACCCAGGTGCATCAGAGCTGGTGCTGGTGCTGGTGCTGGTGCTGGTGCTGGGGTCTCAGTCAATACTTGATACAGATCCAATATCACCTCACAATTTCATCTACTACTGATGTCGACCATTAAGTGCCTTAAGTATCTGTCCCATACACCTCTCTCTCTCTCTCTCTCTCTCTCTCTCTCTCTCTCTTTAATTACAGGAGGTCCACACACACTGCAGGCTCCAATGGTGGTCTGTGCCACTACAAATTCTTACCAGTGGAAATGTTGCTAGTGTGGTAAGCAGGCCTTTTTTTGAGGGGTGGGGTGGGAGGAGGGGGGGCAATGTTTCTTTAAATAAACATCCTGCCCCTTCAAATTAAAGTTTCCAAAGATAGGGAAAAGGAAAATGAGCTGCCCAATAGTGAGACACTTAGAGGAATTAAGTTACACTCTCACTTTGTACAGTCATGTGTGTATTCATGAGGACCCCCCACCCCCCACCCCGCTCTCTCTCTCTCTCTCTCTCTCTAATGTATACCCTCCCAAGGTTTGGTCTTTTACCAATCCCTGATCCAGCTAAAATGTTGATATTGGAACCAATATCCGATCCTAATATTGAATTTGTGCAACCCTAATCTATAATGTACCACATTATTTTTCTTTCTTTCTTTCTTTCTTTCTTTCTTTCTTTCTTTCTTTCTTTCTTTCTTTCTTTCTTTCTTTCTTTCTTTCTTTCTTTCTGTCTGTCTGTCTGTCTGTCTGTCTTTTCACTTTGTGCTTTCACTGGGTTACCCTCTATAGTTTATGTGATGCAGTCTACTATAGATTATAAATGTAGTTCTACATAAACCCGATCATACACTTTCATAGGTCTTTATAATGTGTACTGTCATTCATCAGTGAAGTAATTCACTGAATCATCTGTGGATGGTGTTCATACTAAATGTTATACTGTTATGGGCAGAAGTGCAGGCTGTCTTGTAAAAGCACATTCACACTGACGACAACAGCAACATTTTTAACAGCTTAATGATAGTGCACTCAGCCAAAACTCACTTCAGATGACAGCAGTAGCAGCTCTTGTCACATAAAATGTTTTATTTGTTTTTGAAAACAGCCCAAAGGGTCCGATGGACTACTGGTATCAGTTGTAGTTCATCATCCGTATGTCCATCTATAAACAATTTTGGAAGAATTTTTTCTGAAACCGTCAGTCAGAATAACTTGATATTTTTTATATTTTTTGTGGAGCATCTTTAGGATATATTCTACTAAGTTTGCTCAAAGAACGGGGAGATGTTGATTTTTAGATTTTGTTTCTACATTTTTTACATTTTGAACTCCCCATTGGTTTATATTGGGACAAATTTCAAAGTTCTATAACTTCCAAACAGTTGAAGATATTGATATAATTTCTATTTGCAATACAAGTCACATATGGTTACCTTGTTGAAATAATTGCCTCAAATCATTTTTGGCAGATTTTTTATTTTTATTTTGCTGAAATAATGTCTATGTGTTGCTGTTCACGTCTGGTAAAATCACCCAAATCCTCATTTGAGGAGATGATGCTATTCTGCCCATTCTGTTTATGGCCTGAAGTCAAGGGTGTCACTTATGAAAACGTATTTTGCCTAATAAGTCAAAAGACAATGTGACTTAGGTAATATTATTAGGTTTTTTTTCCCTTTGTTAGATAAGGGCTGGTCACAAAAACATGTAAAAAAAAAAAGTTTAAGTAATTTATCCCTCATATATTACAGAATTTGCAGACATTGTTATTAGCATGTACACAGCCATATATTGTCATTGTCATTAAATTATAAATAAATACTTTATATTCAACATTTGGTATATATTTTTGTGTTTCCTGGAAAACATGAAAAAAATGACTGGCAATTATTTTAACAAGGTGACAATTTGAAGTTTCATTTGGTGCCATGACCTTTGACCTTGTAAGTTCAAATCCAAGGCCGCCTATGTCCAGATTTCTAGCAACTTCTTCTCCAAAATCAAGTCAAATTCCTAGTCAAGATTCCTTATTCCTTATTCCTTGGAGCACAGTCTACTAAGTTTGTTCAAAGAATTGAGAACCATTGATTTTTTAATGTTTATTTTTATTTATTCATTTTAATTAGGAAAAAAAAATCCCCATTAGTTTATGATGAGTACATTTTCAAAGTGCTATAAAACTCAAAACAGTTGAAGTTAATGATATAATTACTTACTACTAGCGATAGATAGGAAGTCACATATGGGGTTTCATTGGTGACATGACCTTTGACCTTGAAACATCCAACAAATGTATTTATATTTAAATATGTCGTTGGACTACAAAACCCTTGATCCCCTTTTTTTTTATTTTATTTCTTTTTTTTATTAATGACTCTTTTAATGCATTCTTAAAACCTAATTCATTTCACTGTATTCTAAGTCACACACAACAGTGAATAATTATCCAAAAACAGATGTTTGTATGTTTTGTCATCATTTACTAATGCTATGTTTTCCTCAGAGTACAAATCTATAATTAGACTCTCATAACTGGTGCTTTTGTCATTTGTGGTATGTCACTACGGTGCAAGAATAAGATTAACTGTCAACAAAAGTGGTTTTTTTATTATTATTATTATTATTTTATTTTGCATCCTATACATACTGTTTGTTGTTTTGTATGTTTAATTTGAGCACTACACTATAGAAATAAAACAAAAGAGGGAGCTGATAGAATGAGGAGAAGAAAATCTCCCCCTCCTCCTTGTGAAAGTAGAGAGCAGGGAAGGAATGAGGGAGAGAGGGGGGAGGGTAGACGCACCCAGACACAGCTATGTCTGACATCCACGCTCACTGAAAGAAGGAAGGACTGATACAAAGGCAGTGCGACAGAGAAGAAGAGAAAAGAGGGAGAAGGGAAGGAGGGAGGGAGGGAGGGAGGGCATCAGGGATAAATGCAAAACGAGGTGAAAAAGATGCACAAGAGCTGCATCAGTTCGTGTCCACAACGAACAAAAAACATTGTGTTCGTGAATGGGAGCAGCTGAGCTCCAGCACAAGGCGAGTGCAATGAGAAAGTAGGCAGAGCTGTCTGTCTGTCTGTCTGTCTGTCTATCTGTCTGTCTCTACCAGCTAATACTGAGCCCGGGTATGATTTAGGGCGATGCTTTATTGCTTTTGATTAGGATTTGGAGCTTTATGTTTTAGGAATATGCTTCTGGAGAGGATTTGAACATGCTGTTATTTCTGATTGAACACAGTGTGCGACGTGGAGACTCCTCCGGCAGCTGCTTTCAGGGCTGTTCCCCTCCCTGCTGCCTCTGGCTGTGTTTGGGCTATGGTCCTGACTGAGAAGCAGAGCATCACCCAGATGCGGGGCTCTGACTGTATGGGAGGTTAAGCCTGTAAATACCAGCATGGGAGCCAAACAGATGAAATGGTAAGAGCTATTTTTCCTATTTAATTTTACTGCATATATCAAATCCAGGCTGCTATTTTTTGCCTCCATTGGCTGACTGTGACAGCAGCATAATAGGCCTAGATTCAATCTGGCAGAGGATTCTATCATTTTAATCATATAAATCAGCAGGGAATGTTTCAGTCCCAGTTTTAGGGATGTATTTTAACATAACACCATGACTTTGGTAGCAAACTGTGCAGGTTATTGTGTTGTGTTTACAGTGCAGAAGGTGTGGGTGTGTCCCTATGAGCAGAAAACCTGCTATTGCCTAGCAACGGCTAACTTCCATTACCAGCTCGTCCATTTTATGATGGGGATGAACATCAGAAATTATATTTGAATATATATTCATATGTTTATTGTACTGCAGTTAAATACAGCTTCATATGCTTTTTCTAGATTGGAATTTATCTAACAATGAAACATAAGGCAAAACTAACTTGACATAATAACCTCATGAATAACCGCCGCATGCTTTTTCTAATGTAAAACCTCTTATGCAGTGAAAACTACTGTAAAATGTTGTTAATCTGTTGCACAGAAGCTCATCTCTTCTAAATCCCAGTGCTTAATCTTTCATTTATCCCATATGGTCCAAATCAATATGCATGTGTTCTTTTTGTGCCACAGATCAGCAGTTCACATCTAAAATAAATTTGTTAGACTTTATTGAGCTCCACCCAGAGACAGCGATATACATTATCTGGATAATGTCATCATCTGGGGCAACAATAATAAGTTGGTGGCAGCTGCTTTGATCTTCTTTGTAGAAACACTTAGTGATAATCACAGCAGTGTATGATAAGGTGCTTATTTCTTGTTTTTTGCATGACCTGGTGTAATTACTCTTTCTGAGAAGCTGGGAGGAACTGTGTGAACGTAACTTATAGTTTGTTCTAGTTTGTCAAATCATTGGCGTATCTCTTATTTAGATAACAGGGAAAACTAAAATGTTCATGTCCTTGGTTTATAAAGACATTATGAACTTAAGAATAGATAATCCATGTTTCTGTGTGTTGGGTGCCTTGATATTAGCTTGTGCTGAATAATATTATTACTTTAAAGCAGAAAATCTCTTCAGCTACTATCTAAATCTAGTTACATATTTACAGTCAGGACATGTTAAACTGTGTAAATGCAATTCCTCAGGGAATTCTTTGGTTTCTAAAGCCCTCAGTCGAGGCCAGAGTTATTTTTTTTCCACGTTTGTGTTTTTCTTAGCATGTGGTTCAGAGTGCTGAGTCGTGAATCCTTATTCGACCATGCAGCCTGTCTTCTTTTGCTTGTTCCCCACACAGACTGTTTGTTGCTAAAGAACCATGTATAATGCCATAGGTCATAGGTCACAGTAGCTGTATCCCATTTCTACAAACATAGCAGAGTGAAGATGACAGCCGACCTGGACCTCAGGCTCCTGAAGATGCTATCGTAGCAAGCGAATGCATTTACAAACCCATTCAGAGACTGTGCAGCACTATGTTTTGAAATTACGGTCAAAGGGGCAAGCAAAGTATGCAAAGAATTTCCTGTGAGAAAAATAACAGTTGAGTGTGTTCTTGCCCTCACTGTGGTTTTTCTGTCCATCTACTTCTACCCTGTTGTACTTAATATTAGTAAAACAGTCGAGGATGTGTTGAATTCCTATGGGCGTAGTTAAAATGGATATGGTTTAACATATTTAACCCAGATGGGATGAATTCACATTTTGTGGTCCTTAGGGAATATTAAAGTCTGTATTTCCATTTTATGTTGCAAGCTCTATTTATTGCCTTTCATTTGGCAGGAAATGCAAACTCACTGATTCCTGCCTGTGCCCACCATCTGTTTCAGTCTCAGCTCAGCCAGCCCTGCTCGCTCCCCTAAAGAGGAGTACGTTATCACACAGTCCACTGACACCCCTAAAGAAGAAAGAGTCAATGATCAGTCTGAGGACCAGGGGGAACCTCAGGATGACAAATCTGAGCTGACAGAGAAGAAATCTGTCACAGGTTGGTTGGCTGCACGTCAGCTCTTTGAAGCAATGGAAGGCTTCCATACAAAAAAAGAAACAAAACACTCCCCTGTCTCATATAACCTGTCCCTTTCACTCTCTCTCACTTTCAGAGGAGGTGTCACTCTGTGGATTGTGTCCCTCCCTTGGGCACGATGGGCAAGAGGAAGAGAAGTCCTGGGAGGAGCAGCTGGATGCCCACCAGGAGCATCTGGAGAAGGAGATGCAGGAGGCCAGGAGGATGGTGTTCCGCCTCCAGGTAATTCATGGTGGGAACTGAGTAAAAGTACAAACTGTGAACACACTGACAGGAAGCACCAGTGAAAAGGAACAGCTTAATTATGGCAGAGATTCTCATCTCATCTCTGGGACCCACTGTTTCCTCTGGTCATTAAGTCCTGACCCACTTACATACACTTCAAACCAAGAAAATAAAAAAAAAGGATACTAAGCACATATACAGCTTCACCTTTAAAAAAAAAAAAGTTTGATTATTATTTAACCCTTTCATGCACAGCGGTCACCACAGTGGACGGTTGTTCTACACAGTAAATATGTTACATTTAATAAAGTGTCTATATGTGTCCACACTAAGCAGTGTAAAAATGTAACACTCAGTTCTTGATGGTTTAATACTATTTGTTGTTAAAAATAGAAACCACTGAACATTCAATGGGTTACCATGGTGATATAGTAATGGTAAGCAAAGTAAATGGTATTGACTTATGCCCTATTCACACGGGATAAGTATTACCTTATTACTACTGGTAATTCGGAATAATTACGGGGAATATCTTAGTTCTTAGTCTCGTGCAAATGCGCCATGTCTGTGGTTTGCTCAGTAGTAATTCCTCTGCAAATGACCTACTGTGTTTTGGCGAAAAACAGACACCCAGTAATAATTCAAGTCCCGTGTGAATGCGCATGTCTGTGTTTGTGATTTGTCTTTTTCTGAAGTGAATAATGGAGGAAGCGGCCAAAATTGTGTGCCAGCATGCGGTAAGGAAGATATGGTCACGGCAACCTATGTGTACACTAATATTTAGACTAGACTTAGACTTACTTTTATTGTCATTGTATAAAAACACAAAGTGATATTTGGCAACGGAATGTTGTTGCTTGGCTTCCGGGTTCCACAGAATAAAATGTATTCTATATTACTTTAAAAACAAGGTAAAAATAAATAAATGAGTGCAATGAAAAAATAATACAATTAGTATAATAAATAGACAAACACAATATAGCAACAGATAAAAAAAAAACCAAACACACAAACTGGATATCCAGTATAATTTAAGTCCTGGTAAATCTGTGAGGTGAGTGAGTATGTTGGCGGGGCGGGGTATTTAGTGTTCAGCAGTCGAATGGCCGGGGGGGGGGGTATTCCAAAACACATCAAAACATCAATAAATATCCACAAATGTTTTATCTTTTGCATCATTTAACAGGATCTGCCTCCAATATCCCAGTTTTCATCTGAATATTTTTATTTATAACATAATCAAACACTAACTGCATGTTAAAATGGTTCAAGAACAGCATTCTATTTAGTTTATTAAGAAATGTAGGTGAAATTAAGTGGAAGTTTAAAGGGTTAAGACATAATTAAACTAATATGTCAGACCATTTCTGTATTATGTGTTTTCTGTTACATAATGGGGATCCAAAGTAAATAAAATATGCAAAAAAATATTATTATTTACTCAGTAGTACCTGTATATAATAACTTTTTTCATACTGTTTCATAACAACAGTAACAGTTAACAAATATCAGGATATCAACACTATAAAACATTCATATTCTATGGATTTCATTCTTAGCAAGGCATTCCAAGTATATAATTGTGATGAAATATAAATGATGTGAAAGGTCAATCTACCTGGCTGTATATATGAAATGCAAGTAAATCACTATATGTTAGTATTCGTTCAAATTAACAGTGTACATTGCTGTTAACGCATATAGATATAAGTCACTGTGCGCAATTGGGTGAATTTTATTACAGTATATGATGAATAAACTGCATGTAGGCTGCTATAGAATGTCTAAATTAAACAAATATCACTTCAAACTAACATTTGACAAAGCAATCACTTGAATGCTGTCAATAACTGAACTCGAATATTCACTATTCCTTATTCTCTCAGTGTTTTAAGATGACCGTCTCACTGTCTCTATCTTGAACAAGCAATAAAACTTGATAGGTCTGTTAATTTAATGTTTATGACATATTATCTGTGCGAGAGCATGCCTGTGAATGGAGGAATGGATCTACTTTAGAGGAAATACAGGTCGTAATTAGAAGAAAATGATGTGTGAGAAACAATTCTGAACTTATTTTTTTAGGTGAAAAATCATTACTAAATATCAGCTATATGATGTAGATCATATAATGTAGAGAGTGACGCCTTGTGTATAGTGTGTATACAATGGAAAATTCTGTGCCATTTAAGTCCAGCTGTATGTATTTATTTTTTTATTAAATCCTTTATGCAGCATGTAAATATATGATTATATATTTATATTATATTTCATGGCAGTGTGTTGCAGCTGTCATTAATATTCAGTCCGTTTCGTGCAGTTTTGCGCACATTGTCCAGCACTAAATGTGTGTGATAATACATGTTTTCTAAATAGCTTTTCCTGCCCATTACACTCCTAATCCTGCCATGTACTAAACATGTCCAAACAGAGCGCAGACTTGTGCCCAGTTGAGCTGCTCCTGTTTGTCTTCCTCGGGCCCAGATTAGTCAGTCACATATTTGTGTTTTTTATTTAACTTTAATTTATTGTACCCTGGTTCCTAACCACTGAATCACCACCCACATGTTACATTTAATCAATATTCAGTACATTTTGGAGTGATGACAAAGCCTTTTGTTTTCCATATTCATACATATAGGGAAGAATATATAAAAAATAAACTTATCTTGTCTTGAACTGAAAATAAATTGAGGCAAAGTAGACAATGTGGCTCATTTTGTGATGTACTCTAGGTAAATAGACGCAGGTGTAAGGACTGTTATTCAGTGGTCATTAAAAGCAAACTTTGTTGTTTTTTTCATTTTATCAAACATCACATCATTATAATCTAATATTAACATTAGAGCACTGGTAGAAAAAAAAAGAAAGGGACTTTTTATTTATCTATATACTGCCTTTTTATTTCACACACACACTCATTTTAATTACCCATGAATGTATATAATAAAAACATACTCGTCCTGTCAAACTATTAACATTTTTAATCTGATTAATCACATAGTTCCTGTGGATTAATTTCTGATTAATCCTAATTAAATATAATTTTTTAATCTATATTAATCACATTTGATTTTTCATAGTCAAACTGATATACACTTAACATGGTTATTAAACACCTTCAACAGTTTCAACAAAACAACTGCAGCCATCTTTGTTTTTTTTGTCTTCATATTTCCATTCAGAGGGATATGTGCTGTTTAACATCTTCCATCTTTATTGGTTGGTTCTACTGCCTGTCACGCCTGGATCAACTGCTCATTTGTGCATGTGTGACAGACAGATTACTGGAAATGCGTAGCCAGAGACATTCAGAGTCATTTTGTGCTGCAGATGGGTTAATTGCATAAAAAATTTGATTCTGAATAATCATTATATTGAATTAATCCACATTAATATATGAATATTAACAGCCCTAATACATACACCATGAATATCTACACAGAGGTGTTTAGTCTTTTTTTTTTTATATGATATATAATTTAATTTGATATATAATGTATTGTCATTTCACACAAAACATCATAGGTGCACTGAAAAAATTATTAAAAACAGATTAAATAAATGCTAAAATACTACTATAAAGGAAAGTGCATCTAGTCACCTAAAACTACTTTAAAACCAAGTCGATAAATAGATAATAATAATAAAAAATAATAATCAAATATTGTAATCATTAAATGTGATTATTACACTGGATGGATCGTACAATCTTATAGACTTTATGTGTGAGTGATTGTTGTAAATATGTGTTATTTGAAGTAAGTCTGCTTATTTTCCGACAGGCTTTTCAATTTGAGTTCAGTTCAATTCACTGACTCCCCTCCTTGAAATGGGAACTATGCTGTGCAGTCAAGCTAAAAAAATAGAAATATGTTACAGGCAGCAGGACTGAAACGTATCAGGTGTTTCTGCCATGTATATTGAATTCTGACAGCGTACAGACATTAAGTTTTATGTGTCTGTATGTGTTTGTGTGTGTGTTTTCAGGCTTTGCTGCTTCACGGCTCCCTCCCTGAAGAGGACCAGGACGGCTCTGTGAGCTACGGAGATAGCCGAGGGAACGCTGAGCAGCAGCTGGTACAGTGCCCTCTCTCTGCTAACTTGAGAAAACAACACTTACTTGCTCACCGTTCTGTGTGAAGTGTCAGTGTCAGGCCTTCTGTTGTGATGATGTTTGCAGCCGTCACTTCACTCCTCTGTGGAGTGGCTACTGTGGAGCACAAATGAATCTTTATGATCTGCTCGTCCTTGCTGTCATATGGAGCTCACTACCTCCTTATACACTCTGACATTTTTTCCATTCTCTAATTACGCTGCTTATTCTTTCCCCTTTGAAGGTTCTAATCCGTAGCCGTCTGGACCAAAGCATGGAAGAAGCCCTTGATCTTAAGGTACAATAAGTAAATGTAATTAGATTTAACATACAGCACTGTGAGCAGCTCGTATATATCTAAAGATTGTCTGTGTCTAAAGTCTTTGTTGGTTTATGTGGGTCTTAGAGGGAGCTTCTGAGACACAAACAGGAGGTGCGCCACATTCAGGCCATCAAGGTAAACCTCTTATTTTCATTTTGTCCCTCTAGTGTGAATTAAAATGGATTAAAGGATATAATTCAATCTTCTCCACGTCTTCATCGCCACGACTGATGATTTTGCACTTTCTATCCAACACAATATATACTTCTTTTTTTTTTTCTCCATTTCTTTCCAAAGTTAATCAAGTTAGGAAGTGGTCGCCTGCTGCCAATAATGCAGGTGGTGATATGCAGCGTATCTGTATTCCAGTCTTCTGCAACCACTTCTTTGATCTCCTCTTCTCTCTGCCTCATTAGGATGCTCTGCAGCAGCGCTTGGCAGTGCAGGAAGATGCTGTGCTGCAGCTAAAACAGGAACTGTTGAGGAGCAACATGGCCAAAGATCAGTTGGAAGGGGAAAATGTGAGACAAGTGATGATTTCCTTTTGACACTATAAATTATTTGACCTGTTTGACCCTTGGCTTTGAGGTTTATATGAAAGCAATGGCATCTTCATATATCACTCTGAAGTGTTCTGTTTGCAGGCGGAGCTCAAACACAAGCTGTGCGAACGGAACAAATTGCTTAGTGAATATGAGGTATAGTCTTTTATTATTTATACTGCAGTGCATTTTGTAGATACATACGTGCATATAGACTCCCTGACTCATGGCATCCATCTTCTTTGTCATAATAGCAGCAGCTTGGCAGGAGGGAGAGAATTATGCAGCAACAGCAGCAGCAAAGGCTTGATGAAGCTCAGCATAAAGCACATGAAGGCGGCCTTGGACGGGTATGGATCCTTAGGAGCTTTAACTGTTTACCATCTCTTTAGCTTTTTAAATGATATATGTAGACATATGTGTGTGTAGACCTCATAGTAAGGCACACATTAACCTTAAAATGCCTAGTTATTTACATACAAATTATATTTCATTATGTCGTGGAAAAAAATATTAGACATCAAAAGTCACCCAAAAAAATTTGACTAAAGTGTGTATCATGTGACTAAAACAGGTGGAAAACAAACATGGAATATTTAAAAGCAGTTTTACTCAGTATAATGCTATAACTACTATCAAGAAAACCATGGAAAATGGATAGATCTCAGCTCTGAAATTAAACTACTATGAGCTGTTTTTGTTGTTATCATCGAATGTATTCAAACAAATGTACCTTTAGTTTTTCCCCGGCATTAAAATGAACATGAAATTGAAGAAAACAAGGATGGTCTTATTAGTTTTACTGAGACTATATTTGCTCTTATCCTACCTGACAACATTTAAGCTGTTTACAGTTTTATCTGGGGAAATAAACAACATTAATTGTTTATTTTTACTCATTAGGAAGGAAGTTGTTAACAAGTGTCAAACTACTCACATATGAATTTATGAACAAGTCTTCAATATAGAAGAAATTAAGACATTTAGAATGAGAAAGTGTCAATTTTATATTATTTGTGTACAATATACTGTTGTGGATTTTGCATTTTGTTACAGAATATACTGTGTTATGTGCTGTTACAGGAGGATGAACAGTCCCACCTTATAAGATCAACAGGGAGTAAAACATATGATTATGATTAATAGACAGCATCTGTATTCACTATCAATAAGGAGCAATTAGGAACTTATTTAAGGGGATTGTTTTTAATGGTCTAGTAGTCCTTTTACAATGTAGAGCCCATATGTTTATGTTAATATGTATGCTAATAAGCATCCACTTACTACAAAGTGTTACCCTGATGATAATAAGATTCAAAGGATTTTTTTTAATAACAGTAATGGTAATTGTAATAGTAAGTCACGACATTTTGACATGTGAAGCCATTAGAAAATGTCTAAATATTTTTACGTAGACTTCTCTGTTTTTAATTAGTAGTCTTTGTCACTTTTAATTTTGATATTTCTAATATGTGCATTGTATGTTTCAAATGTTTTCCTTTGTGTCAGCTATATTGTAAATAAGGTTACTTCCTCGATATATTTTTCTAGTTTATATAAAGGTTATTGAATAAATAAAATAAAGAAATATACATATTTATAGATGAGACGAAAATTAATCCAGTGTTACCTAACTGTGATTGTTGTGATTTCCAATCTAATTTCTTTATATGTTTAATGTAAATGGTGATTTATCACCATGCATTACACTATTATGGTCTGCGTTTTGCTTTTTTGTGAAAATCAGGTTCATATTTTCCTATATTTAATTTACTGGTCATGTAGGTGTTTATAAAAGCTCAGAGTAAATTCAGAGGTGATTATAGCAATACTAACAAAACTTAATTAAAATGACTGTTTCAGCAAAATATATAATTAACTGAGTATAAAAAGAGGCATCTACAACTACTGTCATTTGCCAAATGAGTTTTATTGATGAATCTGTGATGTAGTACGTGACAGCATTTCCATTTTTACCACAGTCTCTGAACATCCAAAGGGGTCACATCTGATGCCAGTGAAAACCTGAATTACCTGAATTATCTACATTTATTGATAAGATTAGTGCTTTATAAGTAATTATTAGACATTTTAAACCGGTATATTTGTTTGGTAGCTGGTGTGTGTTTCAGCTCCTCCAAAGTATATTTCTTTGGGGGGGGGGGGTGCTTTAATAAGTAGCACAGAGCTTTATTAACTATATATATATATATATATATATATATATATATATATATATATATATATATATATATATATATATATATATATATATGTCTTTTTGAAAGGTATTCTGAACATAGCTGGCAGTCAATGAGTTAAATGAGTTAATTAGTTATATGACTTTTCCATGACAGCCAAGGTAAATGTATTTGTATAGCACATTTCATGTACGGGACAATTCATGGTGCTTTACATAAAACATATAAGAAAATAAAAATGATTAAGATGCAATAAAACACAATTAAAATAGAGACACAAAAACATTTAAAAACAAATGAGAATCTAAGTAAACGCTCCAGTGAACAGTAATGTTTTCAGTCTGATTTAAATGAACTGACAGTGTTTCTCAGACCTCTGTATTCAGGTAGTTTGTTCCACATGTGAGGAGCACAATAACTGAATGATGCTTCACTTTGCCACAGGGGGAAGAGCTGCAACTGGTCCGAGAAGCCTTGCGCAGTTTGAGGGACAGTTTCTCTGGCCATGACCCCCAGCACCACACCTTAGACACTCTGGAGCAGGGTGTGGCCAGCCTTATGGACCGTTTACATACTCTGGACATCCAGCGCAGACAGGACAAAGGGGTGCGTACACTATTCCTCACCTGAAGGCGAATGCATCAACAATAAATAACATCTGACTGTTCCCTATAGTAACTGATTCTTCCTCTTCTTCTAGGAGGAATTTAAATCACCGGGGCGCCGAGCCAACTCTACAGACCGTGACTCGTGGCCACCGAGCTCAAGTGAGACAACCAAAATCCTTGTTTTGTTGGATTTGCTGTCCTCCACTAGCCTAGGATCTAGACTGTCCCCAGTGGCCGCAAATGGTATTTGCTACAGGGAGAGTCTAGAAAGTCTAGGCGAATTTGTGGGCGGGATAACCGCTGTCTGTCAAATTTTCTCTTTACACAACGCCACGCTATTGGATGGGTAACCAGTCAGAGCCAACCAATCAGAGCGATGAACATGATTCCGGACTCCCGTACACTATTTGGCACCGGCCGCTTCGGATCTCCTCCGGGTCGCCTTTGCCGAGTTGTGCTGCTCGTATTCCCAGTTTTTCGGCCTCTTGCAACTGGTCATTCATTAGGGCTAAAAGGGGTGACACAACGATCACCAGCGGGTTGTGCAGACCCATGCGTTGTCGCACTAGCGGAGCCAGCTGATATATCAAACTTTTGCCATACCCGGTGGGCAAAACTCCGACAACGTCCCTTTTTTCAAAAATCAGCTTAAGTGCCGTTTTCTGCTCCGCTCGCAGGGAAAACTGTAATTTTAAATCACCTAGCGTTGCTGCCAAAGCCAGCTCGAATGGTTGTTCCTGGTGATGAGCCATGTTGTCTAGCAGCTAGCAACTGGTGTTACGGCAAAGTGTGCTAGCTGCTACGTCTCGGCGACTACAACATTACGTGTCGTATTTGTGTCGTCATGAGGCAGGGCGGGCTCCAATCCCGCCCCTCGCGATTTGATTGGTCCGGTCCATTTTGGATTTTCAGATCCGAGGCTGTCTAGTCTGTCCCCGTAGCAAATAACATTTGCGGCCACTGGGGACTAGTCCTCCACTACATCTCAGCTCTGGCTGTGAAACCAAATTGTGCCCTTTAATTACGCCGCTATGTATGTGGGGCAATATTGACAGGGAAGCTACATTCATTTTAGACTGATTGTAAAAAACAGTGTTTGGTGCTTTTTGTAATTATTTCCAGAAATGGCACATTCTCACAGCAGCCCAGGGTTGGACACGGCCGTCTCTACTAAAGTGCTCTACTTCACCGATCGCTCGCTCACTCCCTTTCTGATTAACATCCCAAAAAGGTGAAAATCAAAGCACTTCATGTTGGATTTACGTAACAGTGTTGTTGTTTGTTCCCCTCAGTATACAATGGATGTTTTGAAGCTAATTGGTGTTTGGGTGAAGCTGCACACTGAGGCCACATGACTGAATCCTTGCATGTCCAGAGCTATAAATGTATGCCTCCACTACATAAATGTTTATCTTAGGGAAGCTTAATGTCTGTGTGGGTGTGAGTGAGTACATTCTGCACAGATAATGAATGACAGTATGTACTTACAGGCTGGGTGACGTGACATTAAGAGACTTCAAGGCCGCTGTGGACAGACAAGGCAGTTTCAGATACCACTTCAAGGCCCTCGACCCTGAGTTTGGCACAGTGAAAGAAGAGGTAGGCGTGGGAGGAAAATTATAGCCCCTATTTCTTTTCACATCAGCTTCAGTGAGAAAATATAAAATGCCAGCTACAGAGTATGATATGCTAATAATAGCTATGTCTGCCCTACACTTCAAAACACTGCAGGAGGGCTCATTTCCATCCCAAAGAAATTGATAACCCTGACTCGTCATTTTCAGTTTGTGTCTGGCTCTTCCTACATTATAGATGTAGAAGTCTTTCTTAGATATGTAAATGTTGGATGTGCAGGTATTTCAGGATGGAGCAGTCGTTCCTGGCTGGGAGGGAAAGATTGTGGCATGGGTAGAAGAGGACCACGGAGAGAGGAGGTAGAGCCCCCAAAAACTACAGATCACCACTACAAACCTCATTCCGACTCACCAAGATTCCTCTACAATACCTGTGATCGTGATTCCGTAACACAAAAAAAAAATACTTAGAATACTGGGACCAATGGATTTAACACCACTTGAAGAATAGAACCATGTTTTGAAAGAAAATGTTTCATATGAAAAATTTGACCTGACACACATTTTGGTACTTTTTTTTTATTATTATTTATTCAAATGCATATTAAACATTGTTTGCACTTCAGACATTTCAACATGGGACTTTGCTAGTAATGAACGGTCAGTAATATGATACTTGAAACTACGGTTAATGAACAAGGTATTTTACAATACATTAAACTTTATAAGCTGTACTCACCTAAGCTGTAATCGTTGCATAGCATTCAGTATGCAAACCTTAAATGACATATTTCACGTTCCAGATTGCCAAATAGTGTTGTTCTATGTCAATTTTGCTGTTTTAATAAAGATGAATGATTGCATGGATCATTTTGTTGTTAGTTATTACCTGGCTGTACAGTAATGTCACTGTACACCAGCTCTTAGTCATTATACACCTCCACTGCTGCACCCACACATTGTCAAACAAGTCCACACAATGTCATTAGAGGCAATTAATTTTTAGCGTGTTAGATTTTGCTGCAGAACAACACGAGTGACATATTTATCTCAAAACAACATTTTAGTTTTTAGAAAACGTTGACTCCCCATTTACAGGAGGGTTTGTTTATTGTTTGTCAGAGCTTCCATGTCCCTGCATGTGATCACCGAGTGTTATCAGATGGCATAGTGGGAATTTTGGTTTTTACTTGTTCAGAACGAACCATTAGCACACTCCTGCGATCAGCGTGGGCCGGGGTTTGCTTCTCAAACGATGCAAATGGTTTTCTGCAGATCAAATGACTTGTCACAGAGCTTCCACCTTCAAAGTTAGCTTCCGCTGCTTTTTGTTAAAGACGGCAGACGCGGTGTCTTCATTTACACAATGTGGAAACTCCAGAAGTAAATAGTAGACATCTTCAACTTCCAACAGGACGTCTTCCTGCATAGAAAAAAAAAGGATATTCAGCACACTATAAGGGTCTGAGCAGCAGAAGCAGAGCAATTATGCATTTTTTATGACACCCAACTATGCACTGACATACATTGGGCTATAAAGGGCTTCATTACAGCACTGCTCAAGGTTGTATGAAAACCACTAACCTTGGAGATTCTCAGCTGGCATTCTGACATAGAGGAAACCTTTGGCAGCTCCACTGTCAGCTCCACGCTGTGAGGAGCTCCTGATGTATCGGTCTTCATTTCAAGTTGGTACTCTGGCCTCTGCGGCTGCACAAATGTTGAGGAAATGACCTGGATGAAGTCCTTCTTTTTGTGCTCTACAGGCCCACAGATAATTTGTGCTGCTGGGGTTTCCTGTCTCTCTGAACGTATAGAGGAGATCTGGTGTAACAGGGCAGCTGGGGTCTGACTAGCTGTAAAAAGCAGCACCGTGGATTATTAAGAACTGCAGTAAAAGGTGAAAAACAATATACCTGCAGAGGCAAAGGAAATAGTTCAACATAAAGACCATGGTGCTTATCAGAGTGGAAGACTTATTACTATACCTGGGTCTGGTGGTTTGCTGATGTTGGGCCACTGCTGAAACCCAAGGCGGCGGTACAAGTCATCCATCGTGCTTTTTGGGCTGGAGTTGACAACGCTGTACTGCTGAGATAACTTTAAACCATGCTGCTGCTGGGAAAAATTCAAGAGCAGTATATAAACATGGTTCATGTGTGTTTGTTCCTTCTTACATTCCTGTAAAATCCCAGGGTTTAACGCCACATCCAACACAGAGTATTGGCCTGTGAAGGGCAAAAAAAACCCAAAAAACAAGAGCGGTTTAATAGTTTTCTTGTTTATGTAGTCTAAACATGAAAGGCAGCTCTGTAGTTTGTGATGTGGTACATCTTTGCCTTTTTACCTTGACCTTCATTTGCTTCTGTTTCCAGTTTTCCTGCATATAAAGGTAGGGGCTTGTTGGGATCCTGAGGTGCTGGCACATGTTCCCAGCTACAGAGGTTTATGTACAGTAATCCTTTCTCTGGTTCCTGTTGAGGACACAGCTGTTCTGTTAGAAAATAATTGTTGAACCACATCATTTCTAACCTATAGAGACAAATAAAACAGCTTTACCCTATGTGGCAGACTGTGAATATTATGTTTTGGGTTTTGTTTCGTCTCTGCACAAAGAAGATTCTCTTTTATTCATTAATTCAGTCAATTATGTCATTAACTTCATGAGCAGGGATGAAAAAAAGTAGAGATTAGTCAGAGATCATCCTTGGTAGAAAAATAACTTTATTAATTTCTGGACAACTTATTATTTATGGCCTATGAGCTTGTTTTTTAATGAGTTTTTTAGACAGTGCAAACCTATATGTATCTGTCAGAGACCTAAACAGCCACGTGTGACCAAAATCATCTAATAAAAAATGTTTAAAAACTTTTGTAACACAAATCATATCAACAAAATTAAATAGTTCAGAAAAAATACAGTTTCACAGCTTTTAAGCAGCATCAGTCTTTATTAACATGATCATGGAAACACCATCATCTTCTGTAACATGTAGTTACACACGCGCGCACACACACTCACACACTCACACACACATCACTTTTCTGTTGATTCCTCTGCTCTGATATATTCACTTTCGAATGAATTCAGACATGTCAGTAATTAAATATATAGAAAATACCTGAATGTCCCTTAACCGTTTAACCCCTGATGCGTCAGCAATGACGCGTTCTGAAAGGATGATTTAGTTTCAATATTCAGAAAAAATGACAGTTTTTTACTGTGATTTTACTGAGTTTTGTTTTGTTTATTTGTGTCAAATAACAACTGATTTAGAAAAAACAAAAAGCTAAAACTACTGGAACCAAATTACAATATTATTTATTGATTGATTGATTTATTGATTGATATATATTTAATTTTAGTTTATTTTAACTATGTTAAGTTATTATTTTATAAATATTTGTTAGTTTTTTGGAAATTTTGTTTCTTATTTTGTTTTATATTTCTACATTTAATACTGTATTTTATTATTTTCTTCAGTTTTGTGCCACTTGTGTCTTATTTTGCTCATGTTACTTATTATTTTGTTGGTTTGTTATACATTTTTGGCTGTTATTGCCCATTTTATTACTTATTTTATACAACTGGAATACTGGAACTGGTAAAGTCTCAGGAGTTAAAGGGTCGTTAATAATAATAATAATAATAATAATAATAATAATAATAATAATAATAATAATAATAATAATAATAATAATAATAATAATAATAATAATAATAATAATAATAATAATAATAGTAAACATGAATACAGGGGACAATATTAGAACAAATGATGAAGCCATTTAGTAAATGTTAAATAAGGAGAAAAAAAATCATGAAGTTGTTGAAATGGTGGGGAATACGGACATTTCTTGAGCACCTAAATGCAACATAGCAATCAATAGTTATTGGCCACACCTGGGAAGAACATTACCACCAACGAAGACACGACATTAACAAATATTAAAGTTTCTAAGCTGTTTCTAGATAAAAATAAATAAACAAGAACTTACCAACATTTTAGTACACAGACATGAGTGAAACTCAGGGGGGGCATTTAACTCGGCTCCTTCCCTCATCTGTTTTTCAATTAATTTTCGGTAGGCTTCAGGGTCCTCCTCACAAAGTTCATCCAGCATGGACCAAATGTGACTGACCTGCTGTAGAACATCTTCTTTGCACCCAACTGAGGACATTGTCAGGTAAGATAACCGACTTTTTGCTAAAAGTGTAATAAAACTAGCGTGCTGATGATGAAAAAGTACGAAAAATTAGGCTAAAAGTGTCCGAATTCAGTCAGAGAAAGCACCTTCTTGCTGTTATAAGTTTAAAATACCATACAGTTATAAGTAAATCAGGCTAATTGATGCCCTAAAAATAGAAATTAATGAACTATTTTGCGTTAACTTAGTTTAATAACAACCTGGGCTAATGTTGTCGGTTGCTATGGAAACTAGCTGACAGGAAGTGTCATGCAGATGCTCCCTGGTGGTGAAAAGAAGAATAACACACAATATCAGGAGATACATAATTTATATTTAATACATGAAAAATATAACATAGAAATTTGTAAAAGCATTTGTATGTTTCCAGTCAGCAATTAATGTATACATGACGGACATATAGGTAAAAAGAGTGACCATTATTTGTAAATGTTTCAAACAGGAGTCAACAAGAGTATCTTCTGCTTGGTATTACTCCTCAGTAATTCTGCAAAGAGACAGTGATTTATTATTAGGTTCGCTGTCAAGGGAAAAAAAAAACACTTCACTCTGTTTTTAATAGTGTGCAGTTTTTTTGTGGCCGTTGTGGGGGATGTCAGCGTATTGAATTAATTAAGGTTCATTATGTTTTCAGATGCTCTGAAATGTCTGTGTATACCTCGATCATGTCATATATCCAGCCCAAGAATTCAGCCACTTTGGTATAAACACCAGGATGGTTAGGCTCAGCACAGCCTGTCCCCCAGCTGACAACTCCCACCAACCTCCACACACTGTCATCCTGGCAAACCAGAGGTCCCCCGCTATCCCCCTGAAGAGATAGACACACACACATACATACTATCCTCATTACAGACTCACCCAGCTTCCCTTATGCACACATATTACTTTAAACAAATCACACAGGACAGGACTAATAGTTAAACACCATTGCAAAGTAGTATTTGGATCATGCATCTGACCTGACATGCATCCACTTTTCCCTCTGTGTATCCAGCACAAAGCATCCGTGACGTGATCTCTCCATTGTACATGCAGGAGCTGTTGCACTTCTTCGTACTTATTATGGGAACCGGTGCTTCTTTCAAGGTGTCAGGTGAGTGAACTGAAAGAGGAAAATACACATTTAAAGCTGCTCAGTCAATACACATGGCACCTATTCCCATGATGTTAGGATTAAGATTGCAGTAGATGTAAATTGGTTTTAGAGTGGTGTGATAGCATCTTACCACCATCAGGCTGAGTGTAACCCCACCCAGAGATCCAGCATTGTGTTCCTCCTGGAATGTCATAATCGTACTGAGGCAAGCACGCAGGCCTAATTGTATCTAATAATGATAATAATAATAATAATTTAAAAAAAAATCATATACTTCTCTATTTTCAGTTCAAGATGCAGCAGTGAATAATCAAAATATTGTTTTGATCTAATACAAGATATTCATTCAATTCATTTTGTTACATTGTGTGAAAGACATACTTGTTTTTGGTGACCTCAATTTGATAGCAAAATTTTGTATATGCATGCACAGATAAACAGACGCTCTGAGACCTTCCAGTATTATGATATACACTACCACTCAAAAGTTCAGACACACCTGATTTTTCTTCATTTTCATGACTATTCATGTTGTAGATTCTTATTGAAATCATAGAAACTATGGATGAACACATATATAATTATATAGTTAAAAGGTGTGACATGACATATATTAGATTCTTCAAAATAGCCACTCTTTGCTTCATTATGGCTTTCCACATTCTTGGCATTCTCTTGAGGAGATAGACACCTGAAAAGTTTTCCAACAGTCTTGAAAGAGTTCCCAGTGATACTGATTACCTGTTGGCCATCTGTGGTCCATCTTATGCCATTTAAATGAGAATGTGTGTTCAAACCTTCTACTGGGAGTTTGTACATGCAGTCGTGCGCGTGTACTATATGTGTGCATGTACACACACCTAAGTGTATGTACCAAATTGTATTTCCTGTGGAGTAACTCTCATATCGTCAATGACTTCTATACATTTCTATTAAAGATACTATGTTGACTAAATGTCATAAAAATACACGGTGTAGGAAAAAAAGGGTAAAATGTACATATAATACTTTGTTGAAAGGTGAATTTGTATCAAAAGTATTGGTTTAAAATCTAATATTAAAGCAAAGGTCTACCAGTCTAAAAACATTTATATCTACATATTATAATATTTGTGTCCTTTTTCAGTGTCTACTGTAATGTTTTTTGTTGCAGCAAATTAAAAATGCATAATGGTAAATGAACAGCATATTAATCTTTTTTTAGTTTTTAGTCTCAGTTGAAACCTACCCACATTACTTTTTATACAACATCATCAGACTGACCTGAGAAATTCAAAGGAGTCCGCAGTTTCATCAGGGCGATATCACTGTCGTGGCTCCTGTGATTGTAGTTCTTGTTGTAGATAATTTTTTCCACTGCGTACCCTGTGTGCTGAGCCATTTTAGCTGAGCTGCGCGTCACAATGCCAGCATAGACCACCCAGCTGGACACCTGAGGTAGCCTGTAGCTGATGGGCACCAAAGAGAGGACAATCATCTGTTTAGTGTTCAGCAGCTGTTAATGGGACTGATTATAAGTGACGCCAGTAACCTCTGACCTTTAGCAATGATAAGGTCAGAAGTCTTACTTGTGTACACAATGGGCAGCTGTGACGACCCACTGGCTGGTGATGATAGAACCTCCGCAGGTGTGACGGTTGCTGTAGTAAAGGCTGACCTGCCAGGGCCACCTGCCCAGTGTGGCCTCGACACCCCCGATTATCCTGGGCAGCTTTGCTCGTGTACCGCATTCTACACAGAGAACCATTCATCAAAAAGGAGGTGAACACTGGGAAATTCAAAAAACCACTGCAGCAGGTGTCATCCATCACTTTGTCTGCCCTTTACATGAACCTTTTCGCCAGGAATTATTAAAGCATGACAATCAAGTTTGAGATGCAAAGTCATACAAAAAGTGGAGTTCAATTAGCTCACCAAAACATTGCAAAGCGATAACCTTCCCTGTGATACAGCTCCCCCTAAATGAAAACAAATTGAGTAACTAATGATGCATAATTAATGTGTGAGTAGCCACCATTTTCTTAAGACAAATCGCTTTACCTGAGTTGCCACATATTTTCCAGACTGCTCTTGTGTTCTGAGGTAATTTGTATAAAGCCATCAGTATAGTTTGGCCCAATATCAGTTAGATTCACTCCTTTATGCTTGGTGAGTCTGAAGAAAGAACATAAGCAAAATTAATAGAAGCAAGTATTAAGATAATCCAGACGTAAGATTGTAAATGAGGTGTTAGCAGACCATAAACAAGCCAACCTTTCAACCTCAGCAAAGCAGACTAGTTTTAAAACATTAAGCTGGAGAGTAGCTGCTCTAAATCACTAATGAGTCTGCTTCTGTTAGAAGTTCAGACAGACCTTAGATAACCCAGCTGTCGACAGACCAGCGTTCCCAGTGAGGAGTTCCACCTCTCGTAGCACACTGGCAGCCAGGTGGGCAGCTTTCCCAACTGGATCTCCAGGAGGGAGTTCTCTGGGCTGATTCTGTAAAACACTGAATCTGATTGATTGAAAATCCCTCCATGGACAAACTCTTTCTGTTAGGCAGGAGCATGTTATCTGAGAGAGATATGATTAGGAAAAACAAGTTATCTATGCTAATGTAGTCAATACAAACAGATCATTATGTGTGATGTTTTCATGTCAGTCAATGAGCATCTCTTAGGAGTGTGCAAAAAGTAACAAGAAGCGGCTCTTTGAATAACAATTCTGCTACTGTTCTACCGAACATCACTCCAGAGAGGAACTGTGACCCAGTGTGATGAATTGCATCAACAACCAGCCACACAACCCTGTCTTGTTTGCTAATTTTTGGAGCAGGGATGTGGATGCTTTCCTCCGACAAACACAGAGAGGAGGTAAACCAGACCTTTTCTGGGGTCAGAGATGGAAATGTCCTCAGTCACATTGCAGAAGGACGTCTCTTTGGTGTCCCCGAGTCCCACCGCACTTTGGGATGAAGACGGCCTCAAGAGAAGTTTGACTGGATGCAATAAACATGGTGTATTATTAAGTTGTTAGTGCACAGAGTAGATACACCTAAAATATTACCATGCAGAGAAGGAAAATAATGTAATTTTGATGATGCGCTGAGGTCCTCATTTGGAAGAGCTTGCATAATATCAATGCCTTATTATATACCATTCATTTTAAAACAAAACTTTAAGCAATGCTAATTATAATGGGAGATTTAAAAGCATGATGATGAAGTACTATTAGACTAGGCATACGTTACACTCCAGCTCATGTATTAGTTTATATTGCATAAAAATAATGATCCAGTGAAGCATTTCTTTGTATCTGTGTGCTGAGTCATAATATTCTGATGGCAAACAAACTTGGAAAGGGCATTTTAACTTTTTTTTTTTAAATAAATTGATATCCCCCAGTTGGATATATTATTGACAAATTTATATTTCAGCTCTAAAACATTAATGTTTTTTGTTTGTTTATTTTTTTGGCCTAAAAAAAGCTAGCATCACTTGGGATCTGAGCAGTGTTGACCTAAAAAATGTACTGGAGCTGGACTAGTTGCAAGGAAAGACTTTGCACATTTAATTTCCAGTTACTTTAAACTCATTTACTGATTCTCTCTCAGATGCAATGACTCACCCAGAAACCAGACCCCTACAGCCAAGCCTCCCAAGAGTCCAACTACGCACACCGCCGCCAGTAGCCTCACCAATCTGTGAGCTAGATCAGCAGTAAGATGCGAATTAATACCATGTGATCCCAGATATGAACTGAGGAGAATCATTAAATGTCAAGTTTTACATATATAGAACACTGACACCCAGCAGGAAGGCACAAAAAGAACATAATAAGCTGTGGAGTGTGCATGGTTGGTACTACACTGTCTCAAGCAAATCAGCATGCTGACATTTTGATTAGAAAGCACGGCTGTTTCTCTTATCATTGCAGATGGTTTGATTAAGTGCAGAGACATAGTTAGATCTATTTGGGAAACTGTGGTTTAATTGATGATTTGAGCACTAATGAAGCAAGATTGTCTGAGGTTTGATGCTCATCAGGTGGTGCGCCACTGGAGCTTACCATGAGCTGTGGAATGAATCCTTTTTAACCAAGTGCTGCACTGCACTCCTTTGGTCTCTACAACTCCCGCTGCTTTCTCTAAGTGAAAAGGATGACTGACAGCCGCCGGGTTCTCAATCACTGATAATGCGTCTCCATCACGACTCTGTAAGGATTACAGTTGCATGTCAGAGCTCATTTACTCCCTAGTGCTGGTGATAAAGTTTTGGTTTAGTACTCGAGACAAAAGCTACCTGCTGACCATCTGCTGCCTGACAGCATACTGTGCACCTGTCAAGATGATTTTAATTAGGTGCAATGTAATCCTAGATATTGGCCTCGGTGGACCAGTGCAGATGTATGGAGTCAAGCTTTAGGTGTGTACAGGTGTATATGTCATATCTTCTCAGTGATTGAAACATAATGAGCTTGCTGAGGATTGGGCGTCTTGCATCACATATTCTTATCTAAGAATAAAGTCTATTTTTCAGTGATTTTTTTTTTCGTTTATATTAAGCATAATATGTATTGTGCTGAACTCTTCAGGAAGCACCTGCTCCTATAAGCAACATATTGAGAGAATTACAGTAATTATAATGAAGCTGTCTATAGATGTAAGTTGGAAGCTTGGTGTTACCCAATTACAGCGCTATAGTCCCGACTAAATAAATAACATAGCATCTGTGCCCTTTAAATTCTTGAGGGTAGCTTAACATGTAATTTTAGACTCTGGAATAAGAGTTAAGTAATTCAGTACAGCTGTAGCGTTGGGTCATAAGAACTACATCATATATAAAACTGAAACATAAGGAAATGTGATGGAGACAAGTGTGTTCCAAATTATAGGAGAGCAGTGTATGTGTAAACAGCATCTGTTGTAGACCGAGGGTGCAGGAGAAGGTGACAATGTGAGAGAGGTGTGATCAGTAATGCACATGTCAGACAGATGGAGCAAGGTGGGGTGAATATTTCATTGTCTTGTTTCTTACCATGTTTTCCTTGTGTACGGTCCTGAGTAAAAGGCAGCGATGTCCGTGTTCATCTGTAGGCCTGTCCTAGAGGTAGAGGTCCAGTCCCGTTCGCAGTTGATGCACCATTTAACAGAATGCAACTCTGGATTTTCCCTTCACAAAGAGACAATGAGGTCAGCAGTGGAGCAGAGAATGAGGCTGTTGTTTGTCTGGGGGGGGGTCATGGGGCCTGTGGAAGCAAGCTGAACCAGGTCTTTGTCGGGGGAAGCATCTCCAGAGATACCTCCAAGCTGACTATTGATAGGACAGGGAGGGAGGGAGGGGGGGGTGTTGCTAGGTAACACTTTTACCTGTGCCAAAAGATTGTCCATTTTCAACCTCAGATGGGTTATTACCTGACAGTTTGTAAGTTCTAGGAGAAGGTCATTATTACAGATTGTTGAAAAGTCTCATATCATGTCAATCCCTGTCATTTGCAATCCAAAGCTATCGTCTGTCAACACTCAGGAACAAAATGAAGCCCGTTCTATCCACCCACTGACAGATGAGACTTTCTCCTCTCATGCTCTTTCACTTTTTGAACCGTCAGAATAGTTTTTTTCCCTGTATTTCAAATGTCATTTTTACAGGAAGGACAGCCGAAGAAGACAATCAATCTGGCTAAAAATAGTGAACGCAATCAACAACTGCGAGAAGGAATGTGCAAAAATAGATCAAGGCCTGTCATTTAGTTAAGCAGATAAAAAACAAAACTCTTCACTTTAGTTTTAATTTAGTTGAACTGAAGGAATATTTAATGGAGTGATTCTGTACTGTATGTTTGTGTCGCATTTGGGGTGTGGGATTAGATTGACTCCAGGTGACGGTAACAAGTGCCAGGAAGAAAATTCCTCCTCGTCTGACTGTCAAAGCTGAATCCAAGAAGGCGCTCACATCTATTTGGCTCATCTAACAGCTGTCATGTGGAATTATTTGGGAGTCATATAATAGAGGAATGGACATTGCAGCAATGCTGTAAATTGCATGTGATGGAAAAACAGCTGAAATTCAGACCAGTGGGGCTTTGAGGTTAATAATGTTTGATAATATTAGGCTTGTGTTGAATTGTCCTGCAGAAGCAAACAGAGGAGCAGTGAGCACACATGGGCTGTGAAGTCGTTTTTACATTTGATGTCTCCCTCTTCTGGTGAAATGTGTTTTCTCATATAGTTTTGCCTGCAAGATGTCGGAAAATACCCTTCTCTGACTAAAAATGGAATATGCACTAATTGTATGACTTCTTTATTTTTTCTTTATTTTTTTTTTGTCTGCACTTGTTCTCATTGTTAAACACCATAGAGGGGGTGTCAACATTGTTTGAGATCGATGCATATTTTAGTCTTGCAGAGAAATATTGTAATATTTAGTGCATGTGTGTGTCCTCCCTCAAAGCTGAGCAGACATCCTTTATTGGAACTCTATTATAAGCCAGGGAGGGCAGTGCTACACCTCAGTGATGTGTGGGGGAAACAAAGACTCGACAGGACGGACAGGACGAATGGGGATAGAAATTAACAGATTTCTTTAAACCTTTGAAGTGTCCCTCTCCAGTTTTATTTCTTATAAGATCATAAAAAAAAAGTATCTGGAATAAACAGCCATTTGTGACGACACAGTTTATTCAGCATCATTTATCTATGTTCAAATAACTTTTTTCAAAGTGTGTCCAGTTTTTCGGTCTAAAAATAAAAAATAATACTAATACTGTACTGTCTGTTTTGCTGATATGAACACACTCTTATAATCAGATTCTTATATAAAGCCTTCACCACAACATGCTTAAGAGTTGAACAGGAAGTCTATGATTTTGTCCCAGAAATTGGAGTAAAAATTGTGCCAAAATTTTGGTTTCTGATGCTAATTTAATTGAAACCACAAACTAGAGCCTGTGGAATGACCATGAATGCAGTTCACACCTGGGTAACATTTATTCCAGGGTTGAAACCATTCTACAAATGACTAATCAATTTATATTGTTATAAACAACCACAGGCCAGCTGAGTCTTGGTGAGCTTACTGGGTAGTGTCAGTATTTAATTGGACTTCTGCCTCGTGCTCATCGTCTGATCAGAAGTCTTAATTTCATGTGTAAATCCCTCCAACACGACCACAACAATAACAGTCTGTTACCTTGCATGGGGGGTGTCACAGAAGCCCAGTGTGGGCTATATTCATTTATTTATTCATGTAGCACACAGTCTGAGGCTGCACTGGCTGCTGCCCAGTTTGGAGCTGTGTCCATTTCCCCGTGCACCAAGGGGGTAGCACTCTCCCTGTTTTGGTGTGCTGAGATTTGATCAGCCCCACTCTTATCTGAGCCATTAGTATGTGTGCTTCTTTCAGCCGCCAAACCTTGAACATCAGATGCCATCTCTTAGTCCCTTTTTGGAAATCCCACAGTAGGTCTCTAACTGAACAGAGGAGCAGCAAACTTCTTGTGAGGCTTGGACACAGTCTACTTTGACGTGATTTGCCAAAGTCCAGCCCACCAAAGCATTTAAAGTGATTCATTGATGTGTGGGTTATCATGAGAGCCGGCCATGACCCCTTGCAGAGATAGCCATTAAGGGCTGGATTGACCACAGACAGAGGCAGGGTTTACTGAAGCCTGTTAAAGGGACAATCTGTTACTATAATGCAGCGGTTCCCAGCATTTGACATACCAATATAGTCACGTCAGATAAGATTAGGCTTCATTATCACCAGTCATGCCCTTTGTTCATTTGATCATATTTAAACGATGAAAAGTGGATGTGTAATATATCTGCTCCTTGGAGTGTGAGTGGATGGATGGTTTTCTGCAGTTATCCATTACTTGAGGACAATGATTTCATCTTATTTTCTTTTAATTGTATAATAAATGTTACAATCTGCTCAGGTTACGACAGTCTTTTTTTTTTTAGCCATAGCGCTTCGTCCATCAGCGTTGTCCACAATTCACTAAAATCACTTCTCCTCACTTTGTGTAGTAACCTCTAGCTGGTTTATTTGCCTTTGTCCATAATAACATACATTATATTGCCTTTATGTCATCTAAATATAATGTTTATTTGCAGCATAGTGTAGCAAAGAATTACAACCAAAACAAAAATATCCTGATCAAGGAATTTTTTTCCCCATTTGTGCAGTAATAATCTACACCTGACTTGCAATAATATATAAAATTGACATTGGTACATTGGTACGTTATCAAAAACAAATTAAATTTAGTAAAAAAAAAAAAAGAACAGAAACTCAGACAAATGATATGGACATGTATTTTGTATAGTTACATCATGGTACATCCCAAAGTTGACATTTTCAGATGTTTAACTATATTTTATGTTATTTAATAGTTTCCTCTTTGCTATATTTCAGCTTCCACCTCAAAATCCCATGATTCTGTGTGTCATGACACCCTTACATCCATATGACACTCACTCCCTAAACTCTGTAGAACAGAGGTGTGGAAAACCCTCTTGTCATATTAAAAAATGATTACTGGATATATCCTAACATATACTGAACTGAATTAGATGAATAAACCCACAGCTTTAATGTCAAGTGAACATTTAAAGACAGTATTGTCAATCCCCTGTACCTCAGTGTACAAATATTTTTATGTCGCGGTTTTTAATTTTGCATATTTTATGTCTAAATGTCTCTGTATCTTTATCTCAATGGTGACATAAATAATAGTTTTGATTTCAAATAATGTTTGCAATTTATTCATCCGCTTACTCTGAGATCAAGATTTTAAAGGCAAAACAGATCTGGTTATTAATTATCAACAGAAAAATGTGAATGTAACAGTAATAATTGGCTATAATATGGGTGGGGATCAGAGAATTTCACAATACACTGCCTGTCAACAATACAAAAATGCTTTACGAGAGAAATACTGATCTATACTGCGCTGAAATGTCTGAAGAAAACTGAAGAAAAATAAACATCCCCCAAAGGTAGAAAAAGGCAGATTCTAAAACTTTATGACTTTAATACAAAGTAGTGAAACGCTCTGGAATTCTTTACATTGAATGTTTTATAAATATGTGAGTATCTGGCACTGGTGTATTGATAAAATAATAGAATATATGCCCATTTTGATATATTATCCCCCTCCTTTCTAATAATTATATTATAGTTTAGATTCACATGTTTGATTTTTACCTCTAGAATGCAAATAAATTAAATAAAGCCACGTTAACATACAGTCAGAAGACAGACGCTATTACATCTCAGATTTATTTAGCCTTAAACCAGCTGGTTTGAGCTTAACTTGTCCTTAGGGTTCCTTATTGTGCATGTGTGCCAACTGAAAGTTATGCAGGTCATGATGCAGTTCAGGGTGAGTCTAGAATCACTGATCTGTGCTCCCCTCTGTCACTGCTCTCACTCTAACTCCACCAGGTCCTCTCCTCTGTGCTCCGGTAATTGTATTGCTCTGCTGGCACACAGCACCGTCTCTGTGGAGCAGTAAATCCTCTGGTGAGTCCAGACTGCAGTGTGGGCTGTGTGTCAGCTCTGGTCACATACCGCCCTCTTGTGGTTGACTGTGAGACATCCACTGTTAGATTTAGGATTCAAAGCATTCAAGCAAAATTAAATAAATGTTGAAATGCTGTGTTTTTGTGTAAATAATCCACAGGCTCACGTGTTTAAATGAACATGAGACTGCTGATTATTTAGAGTGAAAAGAAAGACCATCCCCCCCCCCCTCGCCTCTATACGTTGAGTAAAATGTCACTTAGAGGTCACACTGAGTGTAATTCTGTAGCTTAACTGTCTGAGAAAATTGGTTTGATTACAGCGCCTGCATTATACCCTACGGATTATGCAGCAGTTATGTTCTGATTTCAGTTTGCAGTCGCTATATTGTGTCTATATGAGAATATATTTGAGACAAATCCATGTACATGTCCTCATCATAGGCTCTAAATGGTATGCAGTTGTGTCTGTATTGAAAGTGGCAGGATGAATAAATAGCTGTCATGTATGTGTTTGTGTCTTGTCTTGTCGAGGCTAATGATAGTGAGGGTGGGTAAGAGCAGAGCTGCTCCTCACCAGATGGTGGGTAATGTGGTTTGCTTTAGCTGCCCACCATGCTTATTCTAATTAAACAGAGGCGATTACATTAACACTGGCTCCCACTCAATCTGCTCCTCCACTGAGCGTGGCCTCGGACTGAAGGTGGGCTGGGGATCAGGGGTTGAAGGATTATGCATGTGATAGTAAGACATTTGACTTGATACTAATTCATGGCCTAAGAAGTGCAAGTTAGACAATATTATTCAGACAAGACTGCTGTCTCATGTGGGGAAAACTAAAGGCATGTCCCACACTTTAACGCTCCTGTTCACTCTTTAAAAACCCTTGAGCAAGGCTTTTAACCCCAATCTGGTCTGGTTAAAGGTTCAATATTCAACCACATTTTACACTGGATCTACTGTGACGCTTCTGGGGAGTGGAGGAATGAGCAGCCCGGGGAGGTTATGAAGCAATTAATGAAATGAATAATGAAACAGCCTGTAGTTAAGCAATACAGAGATGTTCAGAAAGGAAAAGTGAGAATTTACAAAATATTACAGCCATTTTGTAAAATGGATCATAGATATTTTAAATGCGTGTCTATACTGTAGAAATAGTCGTACAGAAAGGCTGTTGTAAAAGGTATCCCATGAACCCATCAGTCCATTTCTCTTATTTTCTCGCTCCCTGTCATTTCTGATGCTGCCACATTTCATAAGCTATCACATACATTTTTGATTTTGCACATTTCTGTAACTCTGAATAAGTTAGAAATGAATCGCATCTGGTGTTCTGGTTTTAATTTGCTCGTCTGAAGCTTTAGCAGCTAATTTTGGAGCACTTTTTCCCTCAGAGGTATTCTTAGGTCAGTCATGTGAACTGTCAGAGGTTACAGAAAGAACAGCAGGAACTTAGAGCTGCAGCTAATAATTGTTTGTGTTGCTCATTGATCTACCAAATATTTAGATCATTATTTAAGACTAAAATATGCATTGACTTTACTGTAAAAAGTATATCGATTAATAAACAGGAATTGAAAACTGTAAAAAGAGTTGGTAAAAGTGTGTACATAGAAGAAGCACTGACATGTAGAATGAAAAATAAGTAATATTGACTTGGGTTCTTTAATTAAATAAAAATGCGTAGGCCGTGAAATGTATTCCAAATATTTAAGTATAAATGAACAGTTTGAAGGGCATTTCTCCACATTCTTGTGCAATATTAGGCTAATGTTTATTCAAAAGGTGGCAGACCATTAAAAAGAAACTATTCTCATGTCAAATAAAAAACCCTCAATGTAATAAACATCATCTTCAATATATATCAATATATAATATATTTTCTTCCTTTTTTTATTTTAACTGTCTTGTTATTCCTTTATTATTCCATAATCAATAATTGGGGCAGAAAGTACAGGTGGTTATGTGACAATGTTGTGACTGAAATGAAAAAAGTACAGTTCAGAAAGCTGGAGATAGACCCATGCTTTGTACTTTCCACCTCTGACTACAATTTCATGCTGCTTTTCTTTCTTTCTTTCTTTCCTTAATGAAAATTACCCCCCACACTTAAAAAAAAAATGTCTGACATACCAAAGTCTGTCTGTCTATCTATCTATCTATCTATCTATCTATCTATCTATCTATCTATCTATCTATCTATCTATCTATCTATCTATCTATCTATCTATCTATCTATCTATCTATCTATCTATCTATCTATCTATCTATCTATCTATCTATCTATCTATCTATCTATCTATCTATCTATCTATCTATCTATCTATCGTATATATTTATATTTTATATTTATATATATTTAGTTTGTCATAAAAACACCTGAAGATCCTAAATAAAAAAAACAACAACAATTAGTTCATAAATCAACTAATTCAGCAGCTCTGAAACATCATTGTCATCTTTTTTACTGCTCTGACTTCATACCATACTTCCTTTGCTAAAACATGTTTAGTCACCTGGTCGTTGAATACAACATGATGGGTTTAGCAGAGATAATTACATGAAGTCATTTACTGGTGCTAAAATGGAACGGACATTTTCCCTGTGGCTTTAAAAAACCTCGAGTGCTAAAAAAAAATAGTGTAATAGTTTGAGAGGAAAACAGTAAACACTGCAGGTTTGAATTTAGCTGACAGAGTTGAAGTCTAGAAAATAGATTACACAATAAAACATTTGCAGTGCACTCAGGGGTTACTTTAAGTGGGGGGAAAAAAGGTGATGGCTGAACTACAGAAACATATTGCACTTGTAAGAACTAGTTGAATCCCAAAGGTCTGATGTACTGAATATAAAAAGGAAAAAAAAAATTGGGTGGAAATGTACAGTACAGTAACTCCTGCCAAAATTGTAATTAAGCAGGTTTGATCAGTCTTAGTTGGACTGAGTTGCACAGAGAGTAGTAGCGCACCTGATGCACTGATTCTTAGCTCTTTTCACATCTGGAGTAAATCTGAGGCCAGCTGTGGCTCTGGCAGAGTCCCATCAGAGGTCACCACAGAGCCTGGAGTGACTCCAGCTGTTTGCAACTCGCACAGATGACACATAAACTCTATAAACAGCTTGAGCCTGCGAAGGTTAGTGGCAGGAGCCAATAAACCACCAATGGGATCGGTAGCATTATCTGTGTCCAGATGATGGGCAGGGCCGTAGTGATGCTGTAAAAAGGAAAACAAACAAACCAACCCAGAGCAGAGAGGCTGTGGGGCGCACACACAGACCATATGTGAACACAGTCGTGAGAAACACGAGGCAAATGAGACAAGATGCATAAAATAGTAAACTGTTTTTATTCTTTTTTTTTTTTTTTTTTTTTTTTAACCATGCCACCGAACACTGACGCATACAGAGTTGTGCCTGAATCCACACTGAGAAAACACTTTCACACACTGTGTTACAAAGCTGTAATGAAGAGGGATTTTACTGCACACATGGCAAGAAGAACAACCCTGATTGGATACCAGGTCGAGCTTTGATCTGGCCCTGAGGTAGACAGACATTGACATAATCTAAACAATGCTAATCACATCCTTCTAGGACACATCAAATAAAAGGACATCTGCATTATCACAACATAGAAAGATCAAAGAAAAAAACCCTTTTCAAACAAAAGTGCTCTATTTCTTTTGGTCCACCGAGGAAATCCATTTATAGTGCATGTTCATGTAGAATAGATACAGTGAATGTGTGTCTTCATGGCACTGAGTGTTGTTGGCTACTTAAGGAGGCATTGGTAATGCCCACAGATGCCAAGATTTACTTTACACACTGTTTTCATCCAAAGATCTCAGTCCATTGTCACTTTGAAGGGAACAATTTGAGACAAGCGTGTGGTTTTTTTTTTCTTTCTTTTTTTTTTTCTTGGGTTTTTTTTTTTTGTAGGTTTTTTTTTTTACATCAAAATTGCTTGGAACTTGCATCAGAGTATCAGCCACTATCACAGTATGTTGCTTCCAGTTGCAATGTTCAGACAAGTGGATCTACATGGCAGTCTATCTTTAATTAAGTAACAATAAACAAACACCCAGAAACAACTACCAATAGCACAGACCCATGTACTCAAGCACATCAATGCTCTACTTATAAAAGAGGCACAAGGGAGGGATCTTAATCAAATCAGAGACTTATAAAACACACACATTAAGATGTTTCTCAAATCATACCAAATGTAAACAGATAGCAAATTACTGTAATACAAAAATACAACATGTTTAAATCTATAAGGCCCGTGTTAGGCTCACATAGGGGAATAACATACCATGACAGTTTGTACATTACAGCTACACTACAACTGACAATAACCTGCTCATAGTGATTCAATGTCAGAATTTCTTTTCATGTTTAAAAAAACAACTTATTTTCACGTTCTCTTCAAAATTTTCCTAGAAAATTCTGATTCTTGGATGTATAAGACATCTATATATAGTTAATGTTTAAAAAAAAACTACACATAAGCCATATTGAGGCTTTTTTTTTTACACACTGTTTGACCATTTAAATCAGAATGGTAGTTTTTAGGAAATTAAAAATATCAATGACTGAACAATTTGCAGTAGGTCTAAAACAAACAGTGGAACGTGTGGAGAGGTAGAGCTCGCTCTACTAGAAATCATCCCAAGAAACGCTGACTGTGATGAAAACCAGCACATATTTGGTAACCAATAAACAACATATAAATAGCAAAAACCTATTGCATTGCAAGAAAAAAAAAAAACAACACAAATTATGAGCCAGCTAGCTCAAAACAATAACACCCACTGCAAGAAAGACAAGGCAATTAAAGAGATCAAGCTCATGAGGTCAAAACGTGGCAGCCATTCAAGTAAAACATGCAGAAAATAAAACGACTCCAAAATAAAAAACCCAACAGCAGAAAAACAATGGAAACAAAGTCACAGGGAATTGGGAGAGACAATGTTGCAAAGATCAGTGAGTCAAGCCTTCATGGAATTATTGTCAGCATCTACTGCACAATCATGAAGGTTGCTTCATGGTTTAGCAATCAATGAAAGAGCAACTGCTACACATACAGGTCAGCAGTTGCAGCCATTGTGGCATTGATTTGTACCACAGTGGATCCATTACAGATACAGTTATTATCAAAACTGTGTCTTGTGTGTGGACCAGGGCTGAAACACCAAAGCAATCATCAAGTGGTTAATTGTTTAAAGAGTTTCTCAGGATGTTTTTTTTTTCTTCAAGTTTCCTTCTTTTTTTTTTTTTTTTTTTTCAATTTTTCACATTGACTGGAAATTTCTTTGGACTGGACTTTGATTTGACCAAACGTTCCTCAACAGTCACCTTCTACTGTAGCTTTGAAATTTTGCTTTAATCGAACAATGTACTTTGAAACGAATAATTAAACTACTGGTTTGTTGCAGCCCTGGTGACTTTTTTATTTTCTTTTTTTTTTATTTTAATGCATGTTCCTGTTAGGTAAAAACCTTGTATCTCCCCAAGTGGCAGCTTCCTCTTATGCATTTTCAGGTCATCTAAAAAGAGTCAGATGTTTCATTCATTTAATCCCCTAGAGAACATGTGATCTTTCAGTTTTAAAAACGAGTAAAACTGTCGGTACAAAGTTTTCACCCTGCAGTGACACTTTGCCTGTGTGTGCATTCAGTGTGTGTCTATGTGTGTGTGTAAAGTCTAAGTCCCGCTCAGACATAACAGACGTACAGGTATGTCTTTTCTATCCTCCAGTCGGCCGGTACCTCCTCTGGTTTGTGGCCCTTCATGTGCTTCTGCATGGCGGCCAGACTCGGGCAGAAGTCCTGGCAGATGGTGCACTGGTACGGAGACGCTCCGTTGTGCGTGCGCAGGTGCTTGATCATTGCAGAGTAGTCTCTAGACCGTTGGTGACACAGCTTACACTCAAATGGCTTCTCACCTGAAAAATTCAACAATACAGCATTAACCTTGTAGACCTGGAGAGAACGGCCTGCCAGGTGAAACGTGATTCACCTCTACCTCAGTCCACTGTACTTGTTGTGGGTTGTGTGGTGTGTTAGTGCTGTCGGTTTACTCATATCACTTTGCCTTTTTTCACATGATCATATTTTTGGCTCAACAGCATTAGTCACTGCAATTGCAACAAAAAATAAATAAATAAAAAATCTGACCTTAGTGCAAGATCAGATCTGTAACATTGGGTATGAATTAAGAAAATAGTTTATCATGCAAATTTCAATTATTTAATGTAATTGTTGATACTTGTATCTATGTAATTACATTCAAGTGTGTTCTATAATCTCACATACTTTTAATAAACTCTAAAAATACAAATGGAGATGTAGGATACAGTTGAGTAGTTAAAGTGTAGAACATAATGTATTTAAGTACACTGTAAACCTGAATGTTCAGAATAATTAAATATATTTAGTTGTGAATAGTACAGAAATGGTACTACTAACTCAAATGTATTAAGTTGCCTTTACATGTTCTTCTTTTTAAGTACTTCCAACTAATATTTTTTTTATTAAGGGGAACTATTGTTGATATAAGTGAACACAACTTAACAACATAAATGAGGTACAACTGAGTGGAATTAAGTCATTAAATACTGAGAATGATATTGTACTGTTATTTCTATTGTTTCAAGTAAGGATGATTGAAAAAAAAAAAAAAAACTTAACTGATGTAGTAGATTATGAAATAAAATTTCAGAGCACTCCAAATAACCACCAATATCTATCACACCAAAAAAATCACAATCACAAAGCAGTAATTTTATTCAGGGGTGGTAGAGTGTGTTGTCCAATGACTGAAGGGTCAGAGGTTCGTGTCCACATGTCCAAGTGTCCTTGGACAAAGACACTGAACCCTGACTTAGTCTCCCAGTAGGACTGACAGAACCTTAGAATGCTAAGTTAATAAGTAATGTTTTAATTTAAGTATATTTTAATAAACATCTACATTTTAAGTTGTGGAAATTTTTATTTTTTAAGTTTCATCAACTTAAAATAATCGATAACAATCGATTGCCTTCCATATTTTGAATTCTGCTAAATTATTTGGGTTTCCAGTGTACTTTATTTAGATAAATTAAACAAATACAATAGAGTACATAAACGTATTACATTTAATGGATTTTCTGACACAAACTAGGAAGTAAAACAAAATAACTTAAGTTCACATATACATTATTTTTGTAAAATCACTGACATTATCATTAATGGCAATTACATAAGTTTTTCTTAGTAACTAGTGTAATAAATTAAAGATACCTTTATTTTGTAATGTCATTTTGTAACACAATCACACATACCTTGATACTTCCAAACACTTATTGTAAAGTATTTTAATTCTTAAATTGTGTTTATTTGTGAAAATACTGTTTTTCATTAATGCACAATAACCAGCAGTGTATGTTCATCAGTGCTTTTCTGTGCATTTGTGTCTGACTCGACCACTACATTTTTTAGTTGTTGTTGTTTTTTTTTATAATGCAAGTTGGCAGCACAAATAAATAAGCTATAGCTGCACTTGAATTTCATTTGCATTTATTTATTTAGTGTGGGACAATTCTTTTGAAATCGTTCAAAGATAAACATGAAAGCTGATGTGTTTCCACAAGTTATAGCATTTTCTAATTTTCAATCCTTGTCGCTTGGTTACACAGGAAATGTTTGTTTTTGAGCAAATTATTGTTGTAATAAAACGATAGAATGTCATGTCTAAAAGAGGACCCGGTGTGGTGTGTATGTGCAGGTTTGTTTGGCATCTGAGCTCTGACCTGTGTGCACACGGTAATGTGTCTCTAGCTGGTGTTTGAGGCTGAACCTCTTCCCACAGCCGTTGCATTCATAAGGCTTCTCTCCTGTGTGGATGCGTTTATGGCCCCTCAGTGTGCCGTCGTCTCTGAAACAGCTCCCGCAGAATTCACACTCAAACGGGTGATCGCCTGAAAACACAGCCACGTCACAGCAGAGGCGACAACACCAACGCAGGCCATTGTCATCAGAGACAATAAAGGGCAACTTCTTCCTTGTTGTACCATGGTATGTTACACATGTAGATGCATAAGTCAAACAGTGGCATGGCTCTTTATGCATGTGCATATCAAGCAGGAATATAGTGTGCTTTTAGAGGCTGATGTTATGACATGAGGACACTCCTCTTGGCTGTCTGCTAATAGCTAATAAAAGTCCTCCAGGCATGTGCTGCTCTGTTCTCTATACTGTAGTTAATCTATTTCTCTCCTAGGCTGAGGGTTTGACTCATCTCCAATGACCTATGTGCCTCATTATCTCAGTGTCCACAGCAACAGCCAAGTCAGAGGATACATTGCTCTCCTCATTACAGGCCGATTCTCCCCAATCCCCCACCCCACTGTGGAGCAGATGACATTTACAAAATGTTACTTCCAAGCAGAATGGCATACAAACAAGATACGCTGCCATGGCCAAAACTCCCTTCACTTCTGTCTCTTCACATCAATTATGTATTTCTCCTGTCTAGACATCAAGTCGTCCTGACAGCTGGGAGTGTTATTTAAGGTAAAAGAAGAAAGGGGGACATCTTTTCAGTAAATATCTCTCCATCTCCTGCGGCACTAAGACTCACCCTCGGTAGAACACACAGACAAGTCATTTCCATTTGCTTTTCCTTCAATATTTATTTGGGTTTCCTCTATCATTTTGGGTGAACCACACTAGAACTGACAGCCGTGAATTGCAGAAGCCCAAAGGCTGTCTAAGAACCCAAAATATAAACAGGATGAAATTGCCCAAAATATGCACCGGCCATAACGGTACAGTGCTGTCATCAGAGAGGTGAGTCATCTTATAGAGAAAGAAAAAGTAGGGTGGGAGAGGATGCATACAAATCAGCTAAAACCTCAAAGCCAATAACCTAAGGAAATTAACCTACATACAAAAATAAGTAGAGCTTTCTTTTGTCTTGTGTTGAGCGCATGCATGCTTGTGACACCTCATGTATGTTTTGTGACTCTTGTGACGGTGTACAGCTCTACAAATTGTGATAATGGTGCAAACGATGTGTTTCTTACCCGTGTGCGAGCGCAAGTGTCTTTTCAGCGTTGTGTGGCTGGGGAAGGGGCGCTCACAGTGGCTACAGATGTAACTGTGCATGCCTGCATGGACCTCCATGTGCTGCTGCAGGGCCTTCTGGGTCTGGAAGCGCTTTGCACACAGCAGACAGAACACCGCCATGTCAGTCCCTAGAGAACACACAAGACACAGACGCACAGTTATTTCAGTACCATACACAGACAGGGCCTTAAGTGGGGAAACTGGGTCACTTCAACTTTGTGTGAGTCCTCTGAGGGAAAAGCTTCTTTCAAAGAGCAAGTGCCTCTACCTAAACTAACTCCCCTAAAAGCCCAGAGGCACTTTCAACTGCGAGTCTTTATATGTTCTATTTTCAACCATGAAAGTCATTGTTTTCTTTAAGAATTTCCCACACAATGCACAGCATGCCAATCACACAATCAATGGCTCCTTCCTGGTGTGTTAGATGTGTAATTATTCTCTTCATTCCCCATCAGGAGTCAGCTTCAGCCTGTGAAGTCCTCTGTCTCTGTGCTCAAAGAGCGGCTGATAGTAGCTCCACCCTAAATGATGCCTACACTATGCGCTCTGTGCAGAATGTTAAGTAGTGATATCAAGCCATTAAAGGCAGGACTGCAGGAAAAAACACAATCCAGTTTAATCCTGTGTGTGACCTGGCATCTCTTTGGGGCTGCTTTCCTGTTGCACAGAGTGTGGAGAGGAATACAGATAGGGAGTCGCTGGCAGGGTAGTTTAAGTCAAAATGGGTATGTGAAGATCCATTGGCTGTCATACTCTCAACACTTGATCTACAAGCTGTGTATGGCAGCCTTCAGATCCCATCTGATAATCGCAGTTATACAAATTCATACATGCAGTAAGACTGTGGCACTGGTTAACCAGTTGTGTTGGACAAAACGTGCATGTCTTGGAGAGTGAGGCTTTAATGTGAGATTATGAGGTCCTTATTTCTCTGTCTGCTCAGGTTGCAGATCATTTACAATGCTAGCAGGTCCCATTGCTCCTGACTCAGATTCAATCAGACATCTCCAGCGGAGGATCATTAGTAAACAGAGGACTGTGCCAGCACTTCATTGGAATTCAAGTGGGGTTGCTGTGTCGCATTTAAAATGCAGTCTGATGAGGTCCACTAAATCAAATCATTTGTTACTGTTATTGAAGTGCCTTGAGGCAACTGGCAATTAAATTGGAATTAACGCAGGGAAAGGGATACAGCACACTCATACTAAGAGGGAAGAGTGTCAGACACTTGCTTTAGGTTCAATCAAGTTAACAGACAAGCCTGTTTAAAGTAGAAAATAAAAGAAACAAATCAAGTAAATTCACATTTTCAGGGATAAATTGAAAACATTCACAGAGTATTGTTTCTTTAATCCACACATCATAATTTGCACAAACAAAGGAATGTGCTTTGGTCGACTTAACATTCCAGAGTTCAGTACAATTTGGCACAGGTGCACAAAGCCTCTTCTTTGTGTGGCTACATTTGAGATTTTGCATCTTTTTTGTCAACCTAGTTTTGATTCTTCAATCTAAAAAGCGGCACTGATAGAACTGATCATTTGTAATCATTAACAGAAAGGAGACAGGATGAAAGACATTCCCTGATCTTAACAATCCTGCAGGGAGGCGATCCGCTGGAATGAACTGCACCTGTTCAGAGGCTTTAGCCTGTGGACTTCTGCACAAAGGGCACACAATGAGGTTCAGGCCCTCATTGACCAAGCCCATTAGTCATAGGCTCCTCGTGCAACTCCTACAATCCCTGTCTTTATGTTGTCCCCTAATGACCAAGGCCTTTTCTCACCCACGGATCACAATATTTTAGGTGAAGACAAAAGACTCCCCCACACACATTCCCAACGCCTCTGCACGCTCCCCACTCCATTATCTGCTGACCATACAGGAAATCCTTCCATTCTCTAACCTGCGCTACCTTCTTCCTGAGTCATGCCAAACTAATGCTAGCTCACTATGCACTGTTAAGTCCAGTGATGGTCTATCTGAGTATAGCCATTTACGAAAGACCATGTCTACATGACCTGTGATGAGGAGCAACAATCCCCTTTAACCAAATGTCTTGTAATATTTGCTGCAGCCAGTAGGGGGAGCGCTTTCTCTAATGTGTCCAGGTTTCTTAAATGCAAGGCAGAACACAAACCTCAACCAACTGAATAGCATATTATACACATTTGTTGCTACTTCAAAGCTACATTAACTCTCCTCTCTCTGCACTCTTTTTAATAACTATCATATATAGTAAATGACTTTTAATGCACCACCCCCCCCCCTCATTCAATCTGTTCTGTCTGCTCAGAAAGTTTACCATGTATTTTCTTTGTGCAGCTAAACTGTTACTCCCTGACACACTTGCAGACACTCACTGATCTATATCCTGATCCTTCTGTCACCAGCAATACTGAAACTTAACTAAGGAAATATGACAAACATTCTGCCACAAGAATCTCACTCTTGATCTCACGTTGACACACGATGACAACAGCTCAGCAGTTGTTTCGATTTATTCTGCACAACTGTCGTAGAAAATAAAAATAACAATATCTTGAAGTGTAAACAAAAGTTGTGGAGGCATGGCAATGTTTGTATGTGTTAGTGATGCCATTTTGCCTCGCTGCGCTCTGTTAACTTTTCAAACAAAAAGGATTTGCAGTTGTAGAGTTTTCCAGTAAGCTTTGGTAATAAGTGCAGTGGAGCTTCTTTATGAGAGAATAAGCCCTAAAGTTGGCTGTCATTGCCCCCTGCTTTCTCACCCTTAACCAGACAATGGGCCTGGGATTTAGGTTTTAAGGCACAGGATGACCTCCTGACCCTTGGCCCTCAATGGGGTAAATACCATGTAATCAATGGTATTCCTGAAAGGCTTGAGAGTTGACGGAGCATTGTGTCTGTGGGAGGGAGTTTTAACAGTGGGAATAATGATTTACTTTCACACAAAATGCCTATGGGGCAGAAAAAATAAAGATGTTCTCTGTGCAGTTCTTATATTATCAAGCCACTTGTCTGATGCCCAATTAAGTTGATAATTCAAGACCATTTGAGATTTTTATGCTATTTCAGCATATCAACACTGACTCTATGCCTATACTCATGTGATTTAACATGCTCTGCCTTCATACATCTGCCACTTATTCAGTCCAACTAAGGTGGGAGCCAGCCAGGCTCTCACGCTGCCTAAGAAACAAAACCATGTGTCTAGGCAACCAGATAGGATCATGATCCTTGTTGGGGTGAAGTGTTCAAGCTAATCCCTTCATTCACAAATAAGCGCAGCCTGTTTCCTTTCAAGCGCCAAACAAAAGTTTTCCCACCCTGAGAATCTGGAAGTAAACCCACTGCAAATTGAACAAGAGATTGTATTCAACGACAATCACAAATCTGTATAATTTCTTCTGTGTTAATCTTAACTTTCATGTCAGCCTCACTACCCACCAATTAAACAGATTGATGACAGAATAATTGAAATGTTACTTTGATATATACATTTTTTTAAGTGTGCTTGGAGAGTTGTTAATTGCATAGTATTTACTTCAACCAGTTGTGAATGATCTAAACAAATCCAGTTTGCTGTTAAAAAGGACCTAAATCTAGAACAGACCATAACTCATATTGCATTGTAATGACCAGTTAGAAGATGCAATGTGAAGACACTGAGTTCTTAGGTTGTGCTGTGTGTTGTGTGCACTCTGGCAGCCACCTCACTGATATTGCCCGAACACACACAGTTAGGCCAGCTGCATTACATGCAAGACCTCACATGACCCTCCATTCATATGCTACTATATGTGCTCATGCAGCTCCCTGTGGACGTGGCGGCTCTTTAAGCACACAAACACTACAGTACCTTAAACAACCCCGGGCGTTCATCAGTAGACTGCTAATCTACCCGAGTGAGGAACAACCGACTCAATAATTAATGCAACAAGAGATACATTGCTCGTGTTTAACCACCATTCCATGGACCAGTTCATTGAGGTCATACACTGATCCCCAGTTTGAGTCTCCTCAATTCCTAGAATGTTTCCAGTATTTTCTATATCAACTTTTTTTCAGTTTACATGAAATGACAAAACATCCTAGGGCTTTGTGTTTGTTGCAGGTCATGGGAAACAGAATGCAAAACAGAGCACTTTAATTCAATTTAAGGCTTGTATGAATTAGAACTGAATATTCAGAGATGGTTCAGTATGATGATGGACATGTGGTTAAGCAAAAGGCCTGCATTATAGGGCTGCACTATAGAGTGTGTACTCTATCTGAAAGGACTATGGGACTGTTTAATTAGGGCTTGGACAGAAGGTAATATTATTCACTTGGTGAAGCAGCCTGTAATGTGTGGAAACAGTGCAGCATCTGTGAGTACATAAAAGCTGCTTTCTTTTGGCCTTTGCCTTGAAGGCAAGGTGGCAAAATGGTTAGCCAGCATAGTCTGAAGCATATACAGTCAATTTCTGTGCATAGCGTAGATAAGGTAGAGTCTTGAGTTTTCCAAAATTGAAAGCTTGGTGCCCCAGAGCCTTGACTTACTCTGATGAAACAAACCCCTTTGTTGTGAGAGCAATTCGGAGACAGATCCATTCTTTTATTTTGGGCACTGACAAGTAGGTCAGAGGAGACTATGACAGTGCTGTGGTGAGGAGTAAACAGCAGCACATGATGTTGTTTTCCTCTCAGTCCTGGCATCCAACACCAGAAGCAATCCTCTTGCCCTCAGGAAGTCCTCACATACCCCCTACCCCTGACTCTTCCCACAGTTCACTCCGCCTACAACCCCACCCCCCACTGCTTTGATCTCAAACTTAAGCAACCCACGGCCATTCACCTCTGACATATCGAAATGGATAAAGAGACTTTCCCTGTGAACTAGTGTTGTAGCCAGTGTCGCTAAAATGCTTTAAGTAAGTGGTATTATTTTCCATCCAGACTAGGTGGACAGTGACATTAGAGCTGCAAAGTGCTTTTATGTCACAGTTTAAAGCTATAGCACACTTCAAACAGTAAAGCACCAGGACATCTTTCATTGTAGTCATAAAGTATAGAATATTTTCAAAATTTATATCTAAAATTTGAGCATTACTCATCATAAAACCTCAACAGCCCAGATTAAATTACCTGTAGCTCATGTGAGAGCGACAATAAGAGTCGGTAACAAGGCTCACAGCAGACCAAGCTGAGATCATGACAAAATGTGAGAGTAATGCCCTCCTGTACCCTGCTCTGGATTCACTGCCAAGCTGAAACTGAGCTCTGGATGTTTACAACGTGGGGAGATGAGGGTAGAAACTTCTGGGCATCGTTAACACCCCTCCATGTCCACATCCATTAACTATTCATACTGTGTGTGCCACCTGGAGTTACAGTTACATGCCAATGCTCCTGAGAGGGTTATCACCTTTCTCTGACAGTAGCAGAAAAGGTGTGGATTCAGACACTGTCAGGCATATGTACAACAATACAGCTGTTATTCATGTTTGGAGTCCAACACTCATACTTATTATTTCAAGTTAATGGGATAATATTCATAGGACTATTTTACCACCTACAATATTTATAAAATTGTAATTATACACACACACACACACACACACACACACACACACACACATACATATATATATATATATATACATATATATATATATATATATATATATATGTTTGTCTTTCAGGTATAAATATCAATAAGTCATTTCAAGGTTGACGTAGAAAGGTAAATAATCCATGACAAGATGTACTCATTACAGTAAATGGCACAATCTGTGTTTGCATAAACTAATAAGATGCATTTTATATTTCTACTGGTGCACAGACTAACTATCACAGAGGGTCTTTGTGCTCTTTCTTATGTGCATCTTTTATAAACATTTGTACATATTTGACAAAAACACTTGCCACTACTGAAAATATATGCATAAATATTGGCTTACAACTATAATCAGCACCCAAAACACCACAGCTGTATTAAAACCCTCGAGAAATCAATATTTAATCACTCATGAACATCGTCAAAGCTATGTCTGACATCTCTAACCCCTTATGTATGATTACAGTTGCCAAGATTGAAGCTAGAGTAAAAGTAATATTTATCTACTTAGATCCATTAATAATCATGTAGTAACTTAGAACCAGTTTGGTTTCTTGGAAATGTCTTGTTTTGATATTGTAGCCTTTTTTGCATAGATTAGACACTTGAATATCTTTTCCTTTTTTGTTCAATATAAAACATTTTTAAGTGCTGTCATGTAAAGTAGTGTGGATAAAAATTAGCCTTCTAACTTGGTGCTTTTATATCTAAAGCTTTGACTGTGAGTGAATTGGCTTTAAACATGATAATGACTTGCCCCTGAGGCACGTTGTTTCAAATTTCTAAGAGTCCAAATAACCAAATCCTAAAGTCACCACCCCAGTTTGTGTAGCTACTGAGCCAAGACTAATCTGGAGGGGACACTTTTTTTTTTTTTTTTTTTTAAACACAACAAATAATTAAATTCACCCAAATACGCAAAAAGATTTTCAAATAAACCTCATATTTACAGATCTGAGATCATAACCTGTGAGGATTGCAACAAAATGTGTTCATTATCTGAGTGTGAGGTACATGAATGTACAGCCAGACTGGAGGTGATATTTGTTTGCATTAAAAAAACTGTGATGCTCATGCTCTGATGCTATGGCTGTCACGAAGTGGCATGCAGTGGGTATGGGTGCCAACAGATATTAGTGGGTGACATGTGAGAGGGCCTCCCACCTCTCTGTTGATAAATTATGGAGTATCATGACAGGAACAGTTTAACCCAGCCAGCATGATAAGCAAGTTTGAATTCATAATCACAAGTACCGTAATCATAGCTTACTCTACAGCTCAATATATGATGTGCATTTGAGGAGAGAGGTTTACATACCACTTGGCAAGATGCACCAAAACATTTAATTTTTTATTCTAATTTCTTGTAAAGATGTCACAGTTGGGAGGACATTGATTACATTCTCAGACGATCATGTGTCCACTGTGGCTTTTCCAGAAAGATATACTATGACACTATAAACTTCACATGGCCTTATTTTCAATATTAGTATCAGTCCAAAGCCAGATTTAATTTATCCAAGTTTATTTTTCAAGGTACATTTGATCAAATTTAAGACAAAAATAGCAGCACAACAAACCTCACTGAACCAGTCTTAAACATGTTCAGTCCATGTCTTCGTGACTAATGTTTGAAGCTCAAACCTGAACCCCTCCACTTATGGATGATTGTTGGAGCAGTCACTCATTCCCATCTCTATTGACTCTTTACACAATATGGCATCTGGTTACAGTCGTATCCCGGATATGAGCTTGAATACTTACGTGTTTTGAAAGCACTCTAGTGTTTAACAGCTGTTCAAAGAAGGACAACTTTTTACTCCAGATGTCTGCAGGATCTCCCGAAATTGTCTATTACGGATGTCCACCGACTTGTTCGGATGGGAAGCATCACACCCAAGAGAAAGCGGGAGAAGACATACAAGATGAAGATTTCAAACTACATCGACAAGTGCGAAGGTAAGTTGAACTGTGGTATACTCTCAATGGTGACACAACACTACTGGAGCTGCTAGCTACATCGCTAACAGTGCTTAAATAGTGACTTCCTTGATTACTAGCTTGGATCAATTAAGTTACTTTAGGAACTGTTAGTTACTATACAAATGTTTCACATTAGTGTTATTTTATACAAACCCATAATCTCATATCTAACAATTAAACAGCTGAGCAATGAATGAAATGCTCAATGTTAAGTAAAGCTTGTAATAATCAAGGAAGTCACTATCTAAGCACTCTTGGCTATGTAGCTAGCCGCTACAGTAGTGTTGTATCATCATTGAGAGTATACCACAGTTCAATTTACCCTCATACTTGTTGATATAGTTTGAAATATTCATCTTAGATCCCTTCTCCCGCATTCTCTTGGGTGTGATGCTTCCCACCTGAACAAGTCGGTGGACATTCATAATAGACAATTTCGGGAGATCCTGGAGTAAAAAGTTGTCATCTTTGAACAGCTAGAGTGCAATCAAAACATGGAAGTATTCGAGCGGAAATGCTCAAGCGCATATCCGGGATACGACTGTAACCAGACGCCATCTTGCGCAAAGCGTCAATTGTGCTAATATGTGAGACGCTACAAATTACGACAAGTTCTCGACCTAAGAAAATGCTTCAATCATTTATTCTGTTTGTGGAAATGTTCAGATCTTTGAGTACCAAACTTAAGGAATAATTATCAATTTTAAGGATAATTTAGTCTGGCTTCTCCTTAAGAGACATTCATAAATGCCTAAAGTTACTGAATTCATCTACACAAACAATAGCAAATATAGCACCATGGCACCACATCACACAGCTAGTGAGTCTTTCAGGGAGGAAACATGAATCTGAGAAATTAATAAGTGTTGGTGCAACAGGTTCAAAAGAATTTCAGTACCACAGTCAAAGACCTGGTAAAGATGTTTGAGACAACTGTATTAAATATCTATCATATAACAATGTCATGGTCTATTGGATGAGAAAATACCCAAAATACTTCTGTTGAATGATGCATGCAGTGTTTTACCTAAAATATTTGTACTCAGACAAATGCACGGCAAACTGTCACTTCTCAACAAAATAATTTTCTTATTTTGGGGAAAAAAAATAAAATAAAAGATCACTGTGAAATGATTGCTTTCTCTAATTTTACCATTAATAGGTATGTGTTTGAGTAAAATGAACATTTTGTTTTATTGACTAAAGTACCAACAGCATTTCTTCCAAATTTATATTAATAATTGAGCATATATTTTCAGAACACAACACATGCTCAAAATGACAAAAAAGCTGATTTTCTCAGGCCTCAAATAATACAAAGAAAATCAGTTGTTATTCATGTCTAAACAGCACAATACTAATGTAAGTTAGGAAAAGCTCAGAAATCAACATTTCTTGGAATAACACTGATTTTAAATGACAGCTTTCACGTGTCTTGGTTTTCCTCCATTTTTGTTAGATGACTTTATGCAGCTCCAGGCATAAAAATTCGAGAAGTTCAGTAATGTTTTGGTTTGTGACCATCTATCTTCCTCTGTAAGTTTTGAAAGTGAGTTCACATCAAGAGATTGGGCTGAACATTACAGGGTCTTCATCTGGTGGTCTGTCATCCACACCTTTATTGATCTAGCAGAGGAGCATTGACCTGATAGAAGAACCAGTCGTCAGAGTTTGGGAACATTGTCAGAGCTGAAGTGCAGTAGTTTTTAGTAGTTAGTTTTTGGATTCCATTTACTGTTATGGTACTAATAGCACTATTTTTGCCTATTGTAAGAAAATAATAATGGCCACAATAGTGGTGTTTATACATCTCCTTCTTAAATAAAATATAGATCAGATGTTTATTAAGTAGAATAAGGTGTACTTATGTTAGAATTAAACCTATACAGGAATGGAATGACTGTTATATATGCAGACATGTTGATTTCAGAGGGACTTGCAGTCATCTCTTAATTTTTTCCAGAGCTGTATATAAGCATTTAACCCAAAAATAAAAATAGAAACAAGCTGCAAATTAAAATTGTGACCATTATTCTGAAATGTCACACCATCCAAATAACTACTTTGCCTAAGAGAGAATATATATATTAAAAAAAATTAAATATGCACAACTATGTAAAACTGAGAGTGTATTTAGTGTCAAGCTCTAAGTGTACTTGAACCTCAACCGTATGTTGGTGTAGGAGTGTTGATGCATGCACATGTTCGTAAAGTACCTGTGTGTGTTTGTCTGTGGGCTTCCAGAGCGTCCTCTGAAGAAAACGTTGCTCCACACTGATCACACACCAGTGCCTCTGCAGGAGCTGTAGATGAAATCGAATGCATAAGAATGTAGCTTAATCAGACAGTAAATACAAATATGTCTTTGTAATCGCAGAGAAAGTAATTTACTAGAAAAAGTGTGGAAAAAGCAACAGGAGGAGGAACAAAGGCATCCCATTTCAAAAGTCACCAAAGAGACATGCTTGTTACACTGTTGTGCTTTTCAGGTGTTAACACAAGGAAGCAAATGCACATAGCACAATAGACCAGAGGAAAGCGCCATAAAAACACAACTCAGGACAAACAAAAGCACCAGACAGGGTGCAACGGCCCTTCTCCTTGACAAAAAAGAGCGGCGCTGAAGAGTTTTATTTACCGTGCCCTGTTATCAGTCTCTGAACAGTGAGCAGACTGGCTGCCTGAGAGGCCACAGAAGGACTGGGTGTTCTCTCTACAGCAGACGCTTCCTGCCTACGGCACATCCCTTTATCAAAAAAATACTTCAGAGTCAACACCCCAAATCCCATCGCATACACTGTAACTACAGTTCCCAGCTCACCTTTGGAATGCCCTTGTCTATTCTGATGAAGACATGAAAGAGACAAGTATGCATACTGCTTGCAGAAATGTTCAGTCCTTGTTCTGCACTCACCTCACACCTGCACAGACAGACACACAGGACAGACATACATACATACATACACACACACACTTTGTGTCTTGTACGCGCGCACATGCACAGCTGTTTGGATGTGGGTTGGCTCTCACAGAGATGTAAATCGGTAGCAGATCCATACTGGCCCAGGGCTCATTCACTGATCTATTTTCTGCTCAGCTGGCTTTAAATGAAGTTAAAATGACTCATTAAAACACCCACAAGCTTTGGGAACTCTGAGCGCTACAGCCTAAATGTGGTCCTCTTTCAACTCTTACGATGCCTCTATACGCAGACACTGTGCCACTGTTCCCAGTGCTGCACACAAATAACAAAAAAGCCCCAATCTGTTCATTTCTAAAAACAACAATTTTTGAAAACAAACTGTTACTGTTTTGGAACGGTACGTTTTGTTAGACCGAACAAAAATAAAAACTTGGTTGAGAGTAGTTTTATATAGTAATAACACGACAACAGTGTGTAGATCCTGATGTTGTGTGACGCTGTCCAGTGTGGTATGTTGTGTTGTGTGAGATTGTGTGATAAGGGAAGAAGAGAACATAGTGCATTGTCTTGTGCAGTCAAAGGCACGGAGTGTGCTCTCATCCATAAACCATCAAACTGTCTCCAGACGCGGCTGCAATCGTCCTCCATCAAAACACTTTGTCTGGCATACCAAAATAAGAGCCAGCATCGAGCTGAATACCAAATCAGCCCATTAGAGCAGTGGAGCACTCGCTCCTTAGCAACCAGCGGGATCTAAGGCTGCTATACCGAAATACACAGTGACAAAGAAATGAGATCCACATATCTTTTTTGTAGTATTATGGGTTGACACATTTGGAAGGGGAGAGTTTATGCAAAAATTCAAATTAGGTTAAAGGTGCTGTTGTTGCATGTGTCACAGGCGACTGAAAATTAAAGCATGATGCTGAGGTCTAAGAGCGATGAAAGAAGATCGATGTGTGTGTTTAGGGCTATGCAGACGGTATAAAGGGATGGGGCGACTCAGGTGAAGTACTTTTTAAGTTGAGTTTAAAGAAGCCGATTCCCTCTCATCTGTCAGCAGTATGTCATTTCTGAACAATCCTCAGAGAAAAGGCGGAGAGGACAGAGACCTTGCCTTGTCTATACACATATTCCAACTGAGGTTTCTGTTTCTGTTTTAGTTTCATTTTTAGTCCCTGATCTTCACCCCCCCCACACACACACACACCCCACCGCCACCTCCTCCCCCCTCTGCTCCTCTTTCTCTATTTTGGATAAAGTAGCTGGGAGAGCAGTCAGGTCTGATTAAGTCTGCATTTGGGTACAGTGTGTTCCTGGACACACATCTGCGAGCGAGCCATCACACACGCTTCGGAACACTGGCAGAACACCCAGGCCTGCCGGCAGCTGATGATGTCATCACTCAGAAGGGGCAGAGCTGGCGAACTGCCAGAGTCTCCGAAAAAACACAGAAACGATTCAACAGAGAGACTAGAGAGACAGAGAGGAGAGGGAGGGAGAGGTACAGAGACCTAAGCATGGAAAAGAAAGCATGATCCAAGTAGTGTGTGAGCATGTGTGTGCGTCCGTCAGAGAGGGGAGGGGAAGGGAGGGGGATGCAGTATGGAACAGGTGCATTTGAAAGGCTGCACTATCAAGAGACTTAATAAGCAGTGAATACTCAGAGATGAGAGTGTGAGAGTTACTGGGTACCTGTATGAGACAGCATGTGCATCCTTAGTCGCATGCTGTCCTGGAAGTGTTTGCCACAGTATTCGCAGCCATGGCCTTTCTCTTCGTTATGCAGCCTCCTGTGGAAAGACAAACACTAGTGTGAGCATGTTAACAAAGAAAAGAACAGAGGACACACTTGTGATAATAACAGTATCTCGTTTCTGTGGGTTTTCTTTTTTTTTTTACCCCTCTAAGGTCTCCCAAACCCAGAAGCATCATTGTCCTCATAACAAGAGGAGCATGTTTTAATTCCGGCAAGAATCCCTGACTGAATGCAACATCATTAGTGTAAGAGGCCCTTGGAGTTGAGAATCACAACGCATGAATGCTAAAAGAACACAGACAATAGGATATCTGGCTAATTTCAGAGTGCAGACATACGCGTGCCTCCACCCGCCAGCGCGGCAAGACACTGGGCACAAACACAAAAATATACACACTAAGGACACGCACGCAAAATTACATCCAAACAAAACATGCATACGGCGCACACACATGCTATTCCTGTAACTGCAATGAAAAGGAGAAAAGATGATTCGCTGAGGGTCCGCCGGCAAAACCTATCATATCATATCACACACATCCAAGCATGCAAGGCATCTGTACTGTTATCCTTATATCACCCCGTTCACAGCAGAACAAATGGCCTCAAAAGACTCGAACCCAGTCTGTGGTCGAAATAAATGAGTCTCAGAGGTAATTTAGCCTACATGAAATCAGTGACCAACATTAACACATTAGGCTCAAAGGAGGAGGAAAATACACATGGAGGAAAATGTTCAGTTTCATAGGTTTTGCTGTTATCCTGAAACATGGAGCATCATTTCCTCATTAGCCTTTTAAATTTCTGTTCATATCCACCCCCCCTCTCTCTTTTTCTCCAATACTGTTAATATCTTACTACTTACCATTAAAATAACAAAGTAATTTCCCATGAATTTCTTAGTGATGGTTTGAGTATTTTATCAAACAATACCACTTGCTAAAGATAACAATGTCATACATCAACTTTTAAAAATGACTGCATCTTAATTAATATGCAGTGATGGAGGAGGAAGTACAGTGTAAATAACAGGTTAAATATACTGTTAATGAAAAATAAAATCCCTGAATTTAAAATCTATTTTAAGTAAAAGTACACAAAGATTAAAATAAAATAAAAAATATACAATGCTTAACAAACACAAAAACATGTCTGCAATGTAAGAATATGTTGTATCTGTATATGCTGAAGTTGAATTTGTTCACCCCTGATGGATGAATTCATATATATACTATTACTATTCTATAGAAATGTAACATAATTTAGGATTTTTCATTGATTTTATTTTTCAGTATTTGTTAAAATGATCAGATAAGTGTCTTGCATTGAAAAGGACAATATTTGCCTCAATAGAATGAGGTAAAATATTAAAGTAGGATAAAGTGGATAAAGTGCTTCCTCAAAGTGCAGTGCATAGTTACATTCTGTTGTAACACTGAAATAGTCATGGAAATAAACACAATTAATGATTTAATTGTCTTTTTCTGTTAATTTCCCACCTCTAGTATAGTGTAAGGCTTGTAATATTTTATTTATACACATACTGTAATAAAAAAGAAGATCCACTTATTGAACTCTGTAACGCATAAATAAAAATTTTGGCTTTTAGGTTTTGTAAACAAAAAATGCTCCAGGCAGCTTGCACATAAATAACTTAAAAGCCTTCAAAGCCTTTCTGATAATTACGCATCTGAATACAGGTTAAGCATGTCAAGATGGAGGGGGAAATGTCTGCAGAAATGGTGGTTTAAAACATGATGTTGCTTTTTATATAAGTAACCATAGATGATTATGCAAAATAATTGTAATTGGATGCAATGAATGCAATATGAGTCTGATAATTGCAAAAAGTAAATAAGGAATGTTTCTTTTAGGTTCGATCATTTTTACACTGAAAACTCAGCATCAGAGCTGCTTAATTCTTTTCAATCGAGCGGCGCCAGGAGATGCTTCTTAAGCAACACCAGAAAATGTCAATCTGCAGTCCAGGTGTATGCTCAGTGACCTGGTTACAGACCTACAGCAACTTCATTACATCCTCAAGCACTGTTACCCATGCAACTCCTTCAACCTGCAGACATGGGCCTGTCTCTGTGAGTAAGCAAGGCACATCACTAAATATCCCAAAGGATGCTCCGTTTCACTGAGCAGTTTTGCCTCTCCTTTGGAGTGGCACAAGGCTTGTGTCAGTCACATGAGAGGATGGAGAAACACTCGAGACCCCGGCCATGGTGCTAATCATGGGTTAGCTGCATATAAGGACTCAAATATTGTCTTTTAATAACGAGTAATGAGCCAGACACTGCCAAAAAACATCCCAATTATTAACATCTAAAATCGAGTTAATGAGAGCTGTCACTGAGCCAGTCAGTGTGGCTTTAGGAGTTTTGTGTACAGTGACAAAATCTAAATTGTCAAGCTCATAAATAAAAAGGGGAATAAACAAAACAACACAGCGAGTTGCAAGGCAGAAGTTATCCATCATCTGGCTGAAGCGTCCAGCCTGGTCCCTGCTGAGAGGCTCCTCTCTGCTGATGTAAAGGAATGCATATCAAATAGCCTGGGAGACAGCCTGTTGTGCAAGGCACGCTTCTGCACAAATAATCAAACAGAATTTAGAAAATAAGGCTTTGTAAATAACAACGTTATGTGACACCAAGGCCTCTTTAAATCAAATCCCTTACAAAGACCCAATTCAAACTTCCTGAGACGTCTCACTGTCAAGACATGAGCGCAGGTGTCCCTGAGAATAAATTTACATATTTTCTGTAGCTCCTTCCAGCTTTTAACTTGCACAGTATTTTAATTTGTTGGGAATAAATGTCCTAAAGACCAAGAACAGAGGAAGAGACTTCAACAAAATCAACTGCTTACCCTACATTTGTCATTCTGCACAGCCCTCACATCTTTAACCAGACACATTTTTATCAATAACCTGTTGCGACACCTCACATTTACCATTGAAATTATTTCACAAACACCTCACAAAACCTCACCTCTTAACATGCCTTGTTTTTATGCAGCTTTCACCTAAAACTTGGACTTTTAACAAACAACCTTTAAATGCATGTATTAAACTTCCCATACCATTGGAATTTATATTTACTCTTCTCCCAGGGGATATTCAATTGTCCATTGGCTCAAATACAATAGAAAATGTCATTAACACCAGTAATTAGTACATTATTGAAATAATAAGTTAGAATATGTATAATAAGACAAAGCAGTTGCTCTGTGCTTGTTATTCTGCAGCTTGTCCTTTCCTTCTATCTTTTTGCTGCCGCCTCTACCTGCCTCATTCTCTTCTTCAGCTTGAGTTTCACATGTTTCAGTCTTTCTTTATCACAATTTTTTTTAAAGCCACATTGAAAGAGAACATCTTCCCAGTTCTGAGTTTAGCACAAGGCTGAAAAAAGAATCTCAACTCCATCAGTTCCAAACCCTATTAATGTAAGAAAAGGCTAATGACCCCCTGGATGTCAAAAGGGTTTAAGCGCTTATCATTTATTTTAATTTTTCACTGAACTTATTACAATACACCATGTCCTATGAAGTGGGAGGATACAGTTGTGTTGATGGATGTTCAGTGCGTGTTACCTGTGCTGCTCCATGGCCTGCCGGCTGTGTAGCTGAAGCCCACATTCACCACAACACTGCTGGCCCTGAGCCTGGCCCTCGTGTCTCATCCCTGCTGCGAACTGGCCCAGTCTGCTCAGGAGCTCCCTGTGGAGTAAGCCCTGGTGCAACAGGCCGCTGTACGCCCTGGGGTCCAGTGACACACCTAGAGAGGGAGCCACTGAAACAGAGACTGGCATCATTCCCTCCCCTGTGTGGTTGGCGGGCACAGAGTATATGGACGCCAGATGTTTGTCTGCTATCCCAGGGAAACAATCCAGGGAGCCCCCCACCACTTGTCCTCCATCTTCAGGGCTTGTGTGCAGCTCTCTAGCACTGGTGATCACACTGCTTCTCAGAGGGGTCCCCGGGCCTTCGTCTCTGGGCTGGTCTGACGTGACGCTTCCTTCGCCGGTGCTTGAGGACCTTCCTTCGCAGCCATTGGCATCATCCACCTGCATGCTTTCTGACTTTATACTTCTGGCAGGATCATGAGATGAGGCCTGGGATAATTCTGCACTGTGCTGCTCCGGCTGCTCAGAACTCTCCATGTCGACCTCCCTGGACTGTTTGGAGCTCAATTCAGGAGCCGCCTCAGGCTCCGGTTCAGGAGAGCTTCTGTCTGTCATGTGGTACAGAGCCAGGTGATGCAGAGCGGTCGGCGTGGTGCAGTTGGGCCCATCATGTATGGAATGCTTTTTAGACATTAACATGTGTCTCCAGTGCCGGGCCCGGCTGTGGTCGCTGTGGTCTCCAGAGCTGTGAGTCCTCACCGACACCTCCTCGCTCTCCTCCGCCTGAATCGTCTCCAGCACCTTCAGGCACTGCTCTTCCAGGTATTCGATTTCCAGGATCTCCGCCGCATACAGGAGGTCATCCAGGTCCTCGGCTGTGGCCTGCAGCGAGGCGGTGTAGGCGTACTCCAGAATCTGCTGAAAGGTCTTGGGAGACAGGAAGTCCAGGGCGTAGCGCAGGCTGCTGCGGTGGAACAAGATCTCGAACATTTTGCTGGTGCAGGCCAGGACGGTGCGGTGCGCCGGGAACTCCTGGCCATCCACGGTGATGATGACATCACACAGTGTGCCGGTCAGACGCATCTGATTTGCTCGCTGCAGAAGCGTGCTGGGGTGAGTGGGATTGTGGAGCTGGAGCACACCCATGTTTGTCAGACCCGTTTCCACTCGGACCTTTGCTGAACCCACGCATGAGGTGTGGCTGTCCTGCCTGGTTCTCTTGGCTGCAGTTAGTTGTAGGGCTGTGGTTTGGGTGGAGGGGGAGGGCAGAGGATCATTAGCACCTGTCTCAGTTACAATGTGACGCAAAACACATTTAATTATACTATAGTGTACAATACACTTTACCAGATGGGAAGCCTACATGTTGATTTATTTTAATTAAGAAGCAAAAGCAGGCAACTGGTCGATAGGCAAAGCAACAGTTTCCATTGCAGCTGATTAGTCTGAGGTCTAGTTGAGAGCGGTCACGTCGCTGTAATAACGTCTGCATACTGAGAGGTGACGGTTCAATTTATCAAGCTGCTCACACACTCTCCCTCTCTCCTCTCTCTCTCTCTCTCTCTCTCTCTCTCTCTCTCTCTCTCTCTCTCTCTCTCTCTCTCTCTCTCTCACACACACACACACATGTCTGCACTCAACAGGTAGACCTGCTATTACAGCCGCCCTGCAGGGCTGATTAGTTAATTTAGGCTGCGCACGTTCATGATTGGATGTGTTAAAAGACAATTAAGCGGCTCTGCCAAAATCCCTGAATAAGTTATCAAACTATCTCACTGACGAAAGAATGAAAACGAACCGCACCTGTGGCTCGGACACATGTTTTCTCCACCACGGTTCAGTAAAATAAGTATTTGTGGATTACTAGACGTGATGTGTGAGTCCAGCAGCACCTCCAGTGATGCTGACAGGCTTCATCCTCAAGTACCCGCGACACGAGAGCGCATCAGGTGCACGAGCGCAAATCCACGTTTAACATCCAAAAACACACCGCGATCAATGTGAGCTTCAACACGGGCTTATTATTTACTGTGTGCACGGTGTTTGGTGGAAGCCCCGCTGTCCGCACACAGTCCGTTCACCCTAAACACCGTTAACTGATCACACTGCCATCTGAGCTCAGTCAAGTTTGGAAAATCCTAAATCACACCGTGGCCGAACTTAGGTGGGTTTGTCCACGCGTGTAGTACAAACGACAGGATAGTGACCCGCCACGAACCTATTATTATTTAAACAACAATAATCATAACAATACAATATATATATATATATGTATATTTACATACATATATTTACAATGTTACAATAATTAGTCTGGGACTGAAAAGTAGTTGATGGCATCATCATCATCATCATCATCATCATCATCAGCTGAGTGGAAATATCAGAAGAGCGCGGAAATGTTAAAAGTGTGATCCGTGACAGTGGGTCTTACCTTTGTCTCCAAACGTCCTCCGATGATTATCCAGGCAACATCATGCTTACACATTTCACAGTACGCGCTCCAAACTCAGTCCTGCTCCAAGTAAGCAAATCATCACCCAGCCACAGCAGTCAATGCACCGAGGGGAAGCGCACACATCCGGCTGAAACTTTCATAGTAATAAGCCCGTGTTTGATTGACTGTGCAAACCCACAGTGGGTGGAAAAGTGGACTGCCATTTGTCCAAACGCGTCCAATCAGCGAAAAGGCACAAACAATTAGATAAGCTTCTAATACACTGAGGGCTCAGTGTCTATCCTATAGGTGCAAAGAGGGAGGGATTTTGCACAGAATTAGTTTTATTGTTGGCACTGTTAAAGGTTGAATTGCTTCCTAAGATTGTGTCATTGCATTCAGTTTTTTTTTAAAGCAAAAATAGTGTTAATTTGGCCACTTGTGAAGGAATTAAATGTAATGGTTAAAATCTAGTGTGCAGGTTATGTTTTGCATCTTCTTCACATATCACATTATCACTGATTGCAGTTGCATGTACAAATCTGTATATTCTATAAAATGTGTTTTACAGCTTCACTGATTAGTTTTTAAAATACATACATACATATATATATATATATATATATATATATATATATATATATATATATATATATATATATATATATATATATATATATATATATATATAAAGTGTTGGGCTTTATTGTCATATTTGTACAAAAAACAGACATATTTCCAAGTCCAATCCAACTTTATTTATCCAGCACTTTAAAATAACCACAGAAGACTAAAAGCACACAAAAATAATAATAAAAGCCTTAAGAAACAATCATATCAAATAAAGCAAGTTAAAGTATAAAAACAGAAACAAAATGTCAACATAAGTCATCATAAAGAAAATGCAGCTTCATCCTCCACTAAACAAGTCTGTTCTTTTTCACTTTGCAGTTAAGAAAAAAAAAAAAAAAAAAGCAGGATGAAAAACATCCTCCAACAGAATCACATAGCCTTAGTGTTTTTTCAGGTTGGTGTGTGGTGGGTGTGCGAGGAATCCTGAACACACAGGGGGAGGGGAGCATAAGTATTCATAGACTGAATAAAGAATTATACTTACTTCACACAGGCTGCACATTTTACTTGTCCAAGTAGGGATTGTATATTATGGACTGTAGTTGACTTCAAAATAGATTTTAATTTTGCTGAGTTTTATTTGCTGAGCATTTTTTTTTCTTAAAGTAGGAAATATAAATGATCATGGCTTGTAGTTGACTTTAAAATAGTGATTGTAATTTTGCAGTTTTTCTTCTCCTTGTGTATATTGTATATATTATTACTGTAAATTAAACTTCTATTCTTACTTTCTTTTCCTGCTGTAACCATGGGAATTTCCTCACTGGGACAAATAAAGGATCATCTTATCTTATGTTATCTTATCTTATGTTATCTTATCTTATGTTATCTTATCTTATGTTATCTTATCTTATGTTATCTTATCTTATGTTATCTTATCTTATGTTATCTTATCTTATCTTATCTTATCTTATCTTATCTTATCTTATCTTATCTTATCCCTCACCACTTGTTGCAAAAGTGTATCACTGTTATTTTTGGCTCACAATAAAAAAAAATATCAAAGGTATTATTCAACTTTTTTCCACTTGTATGCTAGAAGACAACATAGACAAAGGTTTGGATTTTTAACTAAAATATTTTTGAGTATTTCCTATTGCATGGTGTCATCTGTTCCTTCCAGCTGGAGACATGGATGATAGAATTCTTTGTAGAAAGACGGCATTTATATACATTTCCTATGTTTTCCCCCAAAATATATTTAGAATAATTTAATCATTCAAGTCTCTAGAGCGTCCCTCCCCCCCAAAAAAATTGCACCTAGGATTTTTTTGTTTTGTTTTGTTCTGTTCATGGGCTTATTTCAATGAGTGGCAACAAAAGCACATATAATTAGCATAGCACAATAGCATTAGCATGGCACATAACATGTCACTCACTAAAGGAAAACACTGCAGGATTGGTCCTAATTCACTTATTTAAATTCAATGGTTAATTTTAGTCCTGTTATAATATTCTTCTAAGCTAAATAAATTCACACGTATTCTAGACCAGTGTGTCGACTTTTATGTTACCATACATAATTTTCTTGCTTGCTAACATTAGCTTGTGGTTAAAAAAAAAAAGTGCAGTTGGAGGGGCACTTTTATTCTGTTATTATTAGGTGACATTTGACCCAGTGACAAGCTGTGTGACTCCTGTCAACAATTGTTGCCAGTCATAAAAATGGTAATTTCTTTAAAATAAAGTACAACATGGAAAAAAATAAACGCATAACATGATTCAGAGGGACTCAACTGACGAAATGATATGCCTTAAAAAATAGATATTTTTTAAACCTGTGCACAAACGGGTTAAAGTAGTATTTTAGTTGCAGCTGACTTTAAAATAGTACTTGTAATTTTGCTCTTTTTCTTGTGTATTCTTCTTGAAGTAAGACGTGTAAATTATTGTGGCTGACTAGTAACTGTAATTGCGCAGGGTTTTTCCTGCACATTTCCCAGCCTTTGCAGGGGTAACTCAGCATGTTACATGGTGGAATAAAAGATTAATTACTAATTCCTCCAGTCTGATCCTAATCCAGCTGTTGTGTAAATGCCCTCTCTTGCAGTACCTTTATTTTGAAGGCTGGAGCTGCTGTCTTCCGGTGTCGTCCGTGCGTCCCGCCGCTGCCTTCACCGGCTGCAAATCATCCGCCGGCCCACGTCACGGCTCTGAGTGATCGCCCTCTGCTCCTCGTCTCTCCTTCAAGGCTGCAATCAGAGACATCTACAGGGCATCCAAACTACTGACAGGTTAGACCAGTGTGGTGCCCTGAAATAAAAAACTGCTTCATGCGGTGAGGAGAAAGATGAAATCAGTTTTATTTAGCAGGGCAGAGAAAAGTGAAATGAGGTAAGAGCGTCTGAAACAGGACGCCTTGTCAGGTCAGTGCGTCTGCTGTGGTTGTTGACTCTGTTGACATGGCACCAGTTTGCAGGTCCATGTCACATTAGGACCGAGGGGGTGGAATGTCACCGCTGAGGATACTAAAGCCCCCGATCCTGCAGAGTATTTTGACATCCTACACTGGAAGTATTAACTTCACTCCTGCGCAAACATGCCTTATGCAACACGTGTTTATTTACTCCCAGTCTATCGGAAAAAGTAGCCTGAGGAATGTCCAGCCTGGCATAACCTGTTTGCACTGTAACCTTTCTGTAAATAGTCCTGTGCGTCCATGACATGGCGAAAACAAAGGGGGTCACTAAACGGAGATCTCCTGCCATCTAGTGGTGAAGACCTTTAACTACATGTTCTGATTTCTTTGAGGAGGAAAGTAATTGCACGAGACAAAATTAGATTTGGAAGCCATTTTTTATTTTGTAAATGGGTTAGCACCCAGACTGTACATAACAGATATTTGACCCAATAAAACAAAAAAAAAAAAAAAAAAAAAGGAATGTCCCCAAGTGATGAGGTAGCAAGGTGGTCTAGTACCAGCCGTGGAGTACAAGATGTGTGTATCACGTCTTTTTTTTTTGTCTTCTCAACATGACATGGATTATATAAAGCCTTTACAAAAGGTTTGCTCTACAGTTTCAGTCTGACCACCCTGCTTCCTACTGATGCCATCCGGAACTTGTCAAGCAGTTGTTCATGGTGGATGAGGTTTATACAAAGGACAAAAAAAAAAAAAAAAAAAAAAGAGAAAAGAGCACATTACAGAACACACTTGAAAAACAAATGGGAAAAGAAACCATTGTGTAGTTATGTCAGAACAAGCTTCAAAGATAACACTCATTAAATCAATATGTGAACTAGTTTGCCCCAAACAAACATGGGCACGTCTATCTGCCTTGTAATTATACGTTATCAAGTACTGATTGAATTCATGCCAAGGCTCAAAACACCCTCCTTCACTATAGCTGGCAATATATAGTGCTGTGACCAGAGACGGACAATTTTATACACCACACGTGTTATAATAACCACATTAGTCCATTTATCATACGTTTCTTCTATTAATACAATATATTAAAAAAAAAAAAAAGAATAGGCTAAATCTCTCACGACAAAGCTATGCAGATAGAAACTGATGACAAGACAATCTACTGACACACAGGCACAGTGCACAAGCTTGCAGGCAGGAATGGAAAAGAAACCTCTGTAGTTTTTAAATAGTACAAAAAAGCTTTTTATATTTTTTTGCTTCAAAAGCACAACTCAAAGTATGAAGCCAGACCTCTGATCTGCTTTAATGTGATGAAGAAACAATACCTATTATAATTGTTGCCCCAAACAAATACGTGGCATATATTTAGCTCAAAATCTTGAAGACATTCACTTGATTCACCGTTGTTCAACTCTTGGCTGGTAATCAGCAGTTTGCTGGCATTTTGTCTCTGAGCATTCATACTCAATGGGTTGCCTTTTTTAAAATCATGTTAGCATTTTAATTACATTTTATTGGGAAGTAACACTGTTATAAGGCAGTGACACAGTGAATATATTTGATTGGAAAATGTGCCAAATCTGATCCAAAAACGCACATCACAGATGTGTGGTGGGAATTTCTGTTGGTCTTTCCCCCTGCAGCTGGCTGTGGGTTCATCCTGCATTTTTATAACCAGAGCGAATAAGGTTATAACCCAGATTTTAAACCAATCGAAGCCGGTAAATCTGTGAGAGATGAAACATCCCTGTAAAAGACAAAATGTAACAATAAACCTCGTAAACATTTTTTTTTTTTTTTTTTTTACAACCACTTGCAGGTCAGACATGCAGAACAAGCTATTTAATGAGACTACCCTGCAAATGAGGCTTAAAAGAACCAAAAAATGCAAACATTATACATCTGAACAGTCAAACATGAAAATAAGAAAAATAATTTCTATATATATATATATATAGTCTTTTTTTACATTTCCCATAATTCAATGCTTGTGTACAACCGCATTTAAAACTATAAGCACAATAGAAAGTATAGTCTAAATTTATATATTTACCAAGCGATCATTATAATAAGAGATTGTTCTTAATCATCCTGACTGGTTAAATAAAACAAGAATAAAAAAATAAAATAAATCTCTTATGACCTACAGATAGACTCCAAGGGTGTAGTAAATATTTCAGTGAAACCAGAAATGATAGCACAGTCAAAGTGCACTCTAACCAATCAACAAGTGTGTGTTGTTTTGAATATGAAGTTAAGAGCACTGGAAATCAAAACTCCTGCAGTGTATCTCGCTGTTGCTGCTGCAAAATGTTTTGGATCGGGCTGTGGTTTCCGTGGCCCATCATGCTTTGCTGTCAGTGGTATTTGTCTGTATGACACTGTTGTGTCCTGTAGCGATCTCCGTCAGGGCATTTGAAAACTCTGCCTCCTCCAATTTGCCTTTCTCATCAGAAAAAATCTTCCTGGAAGGAAAAAAGGAGGAAAAATACACAAATTACAAGTCCGTTTGTCTTTAGTTGGCGCACAAATATAGTCTCAGTGAACAAACACTGTAGCTGAACACAAGTTTAGCCATTTATTCTCAATGACATCTTCACCCAATATGTAAGAAGACACTGATTGTGTTTCGACATCTTCTTACATATTTCTTCACCACCTTGACAGTCAGATAAAATTAAACAGACAGTAATGACATGCTATACCCCGACACTTCCTTTATAAAATACACAGTGATAAATAAATAATCAGTGTAGTTCTCTCAAGAGACTGATGGGCCAGTAGATGAGCCCAGGGGTTTATGATTGTCTGATATTTATGTACATGTTAAAGCGGTGTGTAGATCCTACCTGCTGCTGCTCTCTTCTCATTTACCTCAGGACACAAAACACAGTGTTTAACTTGTGTTTGTTTGGATGTTTAGTGAGGATTTTAACTGTAATTCTCATCGTAATTCTGTCCGACGTTAGAGGACCCTCCGTGCATTTTCAGGGCCTCCTGGGTTAATTAAGTGACTGGCTTTTCTTTGACGCAGAGATCATAAATTCCACTGAGGATTTTCCAACCTTGGGGTCATGGTGCATCTATAAGTCATAACTGGACAAGCTTTAGAACTTCAGCGTCTGTTGAAGAACCTAAAGCGAACTCCATTGCCTCAGACTTTTATTACAACACGCTGAGAAAGACATGCAGTGTCCGTGTTTGTATCTGCCTGCTGCAGTGTGTACACTAATGTGACAGCACAGGGTTTCTGCAGGCTTCAACAATAAATTACATTTTAAACGCAGGTCTTAAAGGTTCAGTGTGTAATCTGCAGTGGCAGTGAAGTTGCAGATGGCAACCGGCTGAACATCACTAGTGTTTAGATTGTCTGTTCTGCTTCTTTGGTTAAGGGGATAATAGCAGGTGACGATAATGCACCTTAACACTGGATGCAGGTTGCTATATAATGTGAAAAATGGAAATGTTCGGTTTTATTTATGTAGCACAATACACCAAATAAGATTCACAACTAAGACAAGAACATATGTGTTCTGAGCTAGTGTAGGAACATGGAGGGACCCTTACGCCCTCTGTAAACACCCTTATGGCCCTTTTCCATACAAAACCTGACGGTGTCATGTCGAGCTGAATGGTGCTGTTGAAGAAGCTCGGTTTGCATTTCCATTACAAATCATACTACCCAGAAGTGGGTGGACGTGACGTCTTTCAATACATGATGCCGTTTAGGCGCCAACAGTGTCACGCAATAGTAAACAAACATGGAAGAAATTGAGTCGTCGCTGCTGCTGTTTGTTCTGTGACTTGTCACTGACAACGCCAAAAGACATTGGCAACAACATATCCAAAAGGGTATTTAAAGATAGCAGTTATTTAAACATCCCAGCATAGCGAGGACAGCTTGGCACATCTGTAGTATCTGCTCAGCACGGTTGGGTCCGGCAAAATAACAGGTGCCTCATTCCAGGGTGAGTTATACTGTGCACAACCAGTGGAAATGCAACAAACGGGTTGTGTCGTGTCGTGCCAAACTGGGCTGAAAATGGGTAGTGGAAAAGGGTCATTATTTTCTGTTGTAATGTGCTAATGGAAACATAATTATGTATACAATAACCCATTTCTGCAATTACAACTCCAACAAACTTTTAGACCTTATAACACCTGGAAAGATATTTTATAAATGTAGTTAAAATATTAGACCTGGTTAAGTCATCACCCTCATCCATAGCAGCATTTAAAATACTAGTCTAATAACTTAATTGGTTTAGTTGCTAATGGGCAGCTTTTTCATTCACAAAAAACAGTTCCATTTTTGAGACTCCAGTTCTGGTTCACTTTCACATCCCTGTAGTGTAACATATCACATCATACTAGCAGAGACTGCACTGATAAATTATGCATTAGTGGATATTTTGATTTTAGAGTTGTTACTGTAAATTCCTTTAAAATTACACTGTAGTAATTTAATATTTAAAAAGTAACACTGTCTATATTATTAAATACATTTTAAGGCCTTTTAAAATTTGATTTAAAACATTTTACAGCCTAAAATTCATATTCTTTAAACATATTTTAATGGTCTGTGGAAACCCTGTAGCACATAATGCATTTTATTGTATACCCGGGAGACTGTCACTACTTACACCTAAAGTTATGTATGCCTTTGACAAATGTTATTACCATCAGTTATGTAAAGAGATGCCTATCTGAAAGGGGATCTAGTCTTTTGGTAAATGTTGCAAAAGTTGAGACCTCAACATGGAGAACGTTACACACAAGCATAAAAAAAAAAAAAAAACAGAACCAACACATTTCTGTAATATCGTAATCAATAACATGGCACTAGTCCTAATGTCATTACCACCATTTAGCATTACATTTCATATTGTGTGGTCAATGGCACGATGCGGTGGTGAATGAATGGGCATACAAGTTGCACACACACACTCACACAAACACAGATAAACCTCTAGAGGGAGCCGTACTCATCGTTGACAGGAGGAGCGGTCTTGGCCAGAGTCTCTGATGCCTCCAGAACTGGACCTGGGGGGGGGAGGTCTGCTCCATCTCCATTGGGCAGAGAGGGATCAGAGGGTGGACTGTCTAAGCTAATGAGGTCTGCAGGGGGTTGGGACGACCCCTCTGTCCTGTTAGTCAGCTCTAACTCTACCTCTGCACTTTCCAGACCTGCACGCAGAGGGTCGGCCACGTCGGGGGTTAGCAAGTCATACGTTTCTGACGACATAGCGAGGAAATCGTTGGAGAGTGAAGCATCGTGGGCAGGAGTAGTAGGCAGAGGAGAGGGGACATCTGCAACTAGAGGGGCAGCTTCGTCAGTATCCTGGGCTGTAGGAGCACTGTGGCTCACTGAAGAAGAGCTAGCTGCAGTGGGAGCTTTATTTTTGGCAGTGGGGTGGTTTTCAACAGTTTGGTCAGTGGGTTTATTGGTGTTGAAGGCAGTGAGGCTACTTGGCCCAGGATCTGATTTGGGAGGGGCAGTAGTTGCGAGAGTGGAGGCAGTTTGCGCTGGTGTTTCTGAGTCTAAGGCTACCACGTTTGGCTGTGTGGGAGGCTGTGTGACCGGGGGTCTTGGAGCAGGTTTCTTTATATCAGGAGTGGGAGAAGAGGAAGGGGACGAGGTGGCTAGTGGAGATACGGGAGGGCTAGCTTTCGCATTAAGGGCTGCGAGTTTGGGCGAGTGCCTACGCTTTGGTGGTATCGGTGTCCCAGCTTTTTGAGGTGTAGTCCGTTCGGGGGTACGGGGAGGAGTAGGAGCTTTCTCCTGCTCTTCTGGGGAGCTATTTGCTCTTTGTTCTACTAACGGGGCCATTTTAGCTGTAACAGCAGAGGTGGAGAGAAGGGGAGTCGACGGGGCCGTGTTGGACTCGGGCGTTGGGGCCGGAGCCTGGACTGGGGTGGGTGAAGGGTCATTGGCCGGGGTAGACAGGCTACATGTGAGTGTAGTGGTCTCGCTAGAGGGGCTGTCCTGAGCGGGGTCAATGGTTGCAGTGGCTGTGTCAGAGTTGGTGGCTACGGAGGAGAGGGTGTCCAGTGCCAGAGCAGCAGTGTAAGCCGCCAGCCTGAGAGAGCAGGGAGAGAACAGAGACACACAGACTAGACACCAGGGTGACTGTGACAGAGGAAGGGTGGCTCGGACGCATGCAAAGGGATTAGTTGGCTTTAAAAATTCACACAAACAGACAAAGTAATAAGACAAAAGCAACTTAAAGAAGCAAATATTAGGCCTAGTAAGAAAAAGAAAAAACAGGCGTCATGCTGTGAGTGGACATTAAAGGATACATCCCATACACACACCAACATGGAGTACACCGACTAGAACAACTAATGCACTAAACAAAGCACCAGTCTTCCTGCAGAAAACTACAGCACCACGCAGAACCACCTATAAGGGTTAAACAGTACCAGTGACAATCTTATGTAATCTACTTTTCCACACTGCCGATGTGAGTGATGGCTTTCTGTGGTTGTCAAATGACTTCATATGAGTTGACCGCACTTAAGAGGGTAAAAAGCATTTCTGTGTCTTTAACTGGTATTGCTTCATCCTTGATAATAATGAAATAAAATCTCCAATGGCTGGAGAGGAAACACAAAGTGCAGTAATCCCTTTCAGAGGGTATAAAAACAGAATATTTTGACAGAAAGCAACACACTTCAGTGGACTCCACTCAAGAATGGACTGAACTCTTCCAAGTTTTCAAATCGAGCAGAACTAAGGCCGAATGTGTCCAGTTCTTTAAAACATGTTAATTCTTTGAAGTGGAGTGCATTGTACAACAGTTAAAACATGATTTTATTAGGCTGTGTGCTGCATTTCAGCCTGTACTCACTCTGGCTCTGTGAGGGGTGTGGTTTCATTTGGTTCTGTTGGTCCTGCTGCGTTGTGATTGGCTGTGCACTCGTCCTCTGTTCGAACTTCAACAATTGGTTCTTTGGACTCATCTTTCCTGTGACACACAGGGGCCCTTAACAGTTATGTCTATCACAGTAAACGGGAATGAAACATGACACGAGAGCAGATGGCAATTATTTATCCAAAAGACCGTGTATGGATTTGTTTTTTGTTAATCTATTTTCTAAATCACAATCTGATTGTTCGTGGAAGAGCGGCTGCATTTTAGTAAAACTGTTGGTATGAAATTCATCAAAATCAATATCTACTTCTACTACTTCCCACTCACATTGATTCTAATCTGTTACTGTACAGTCTTTCATTTTTTAGAAGATGTAACATGTTTCCTTTACCAAAGAGGAAATCGAAATCTTAAGTTTAATTTCTGATTCTATTTCATGGTTTCTGTGGACGATGCTGAACAGAAGAATACACTGCAAAAGGAAAACCTGTTCTTGGTCATTGGAGATTTGCTTAATGAAATGCTTGTTCTCAGTCATCTCCAAATGCTGTGCAAAAATACACAATGAGGCTAAAAATCCAAGAGACTGTACAAAGTAATCGTTACTAAAGTAGAAGGCAGGACATGTGGATGGTGTAGGAAAAATTAAACAGAAAGGACAAAAAGCTCACTTTGGAATACGTTGAGTTTGGGAAAAACACATCTGGCTTTATTTAACATCACAACAGAGTGACGATTTCTTACATGGAAGTTTTGGGAACCTGTCAAATGTGAAATCAACAGTCGTTTGTCTTTGTTCTCCTGGAGTTCTGTAACTCCAGGAGAACAGCTGGCTTTTTATCTGAAAACCCTCTGAAATATTCACCAGTTCACTTCACTAACTCTGTAGATTCACCTTCGTCATTACACTGTCAGTTGTTTTGTTATTTTGCACGCTGGTGAATCCAAGAAAAGAAGCATTTGGTTTCTTTTGCCCCCCCTCTTATTTAAAACAGCTGTTTGCAGCATCTGGAAGCAACACTAAAGAAATACTAAAACAGGAGAACTTGAATGAATGGCAAAAATTGATATGTTTGATTTCTGATCGCAGCATTTTAAATATGTTTTGGTGATATTTTTGTGGTTTTTTTTTTTTAATACGGTAATGTTTCTAATATACCTTTTTTGATTGGACCTTATTTTAACACTGCAACAAAATCCATAGAATATTTTATCCCCCCCCCCCCCCGTATTCAGAAAAAGACAAAGTTCCTAGTAACACTGGCTACATGGTTGCTAGTATTCCTACTAATGTGCAGCTGTGTTTTCCACTAGTGGCAGATGTTTCACTGTGTGACCTCAGCATTGCTCTTTCATTTTCATAAACCCTTCTAAGGTCAGATATTCTCTTTCATAATGTTCAAACGTAGACACTTCTCATTCTGACCAGACATGTTGACCTTTCTTTAGAGTATCCGTCTTTACAGGAGAATCTGTTTCTCTACTCGTGCTGATTATAAACATGAGGCCAGCTGATGCAACCTGTGGTAAAACCTGCAGGTGGAACGCATACTCAAAGGGTGTCGTATATATGTCTAAACTTTTATCCAAAAACCTGTATAATATAATAACAAAATAGGCCACATCTTTAAGTCAGAAAATCAACTATTTGTAAAAGAAGTCTGATTCACACAATCTGAATATGTCGTTTATGTATAACTTTGTTCAACTGTGAAGAAAAGAATAAGCAGAGAATATTTCTCTCCAAGTAACCGTACTACCCGACACTTACATGAATGCAGCCTTGCCCTCTTCTAAGTTGTGTCCTTTGGTTCCTGTGCCTGATTTGCCGCAGAGACACATGATGAGGCCACATTTGTTGACAAAGTAACAGGTGACATCCACAGCGAGCAGGAGGAGCATGAATATTACGACGAGGATCCCTGCCCAGAGCATGATGCCCATGGAGAGCACAGAGTCCTCCTCCATATCTGCTGGACAGGGAAGAGAGGGAGCACTGATCAACTGTAGTGTGACACACTTTAACAGAAGCAGCCACCGACAACTACATAATGTGGCTATTTACCAAGTGCTCCTACGGAAACACAAATAGTTTCATAAAACAGAGATAACTCACCTGTAATGCCTTTGTTTTGACTAGACGTCTCAGCAAAAATTCAGGTGCAGTGCAATGTGTTTTTGTAGACTGTTGTGTCTGGCCTTGTGTTAAATTTATTGTCATTTTCAATATGAGACATATATATGAAACTGAATGTTCTGAAAGCCATTCCAGTAGAATGAACCCATTTATTTGGTATTAGAGGCAAACGAAAGCTTACAATGTACTGCTAGTTTCCCCCCAAAAAATACCATTCTCTGATTAAAATCAGTGGAGTTTTTTTTTACGTATATCCCAAAAGGTTGTGATGCATCTTTGCTGTTTGTCTGAAATCCATTTTAATTATGTGGGATGACTACACAAAATCAACATGAATCTAAAATATCCTCTTTCAAATCAAACCTATCTTTATTTACCAACAACTACCAAATGAGATCTGCTAAAGAAAAGAAAATACAATGGATTGACGCACCATTTAGTTATAAATGTATAAAAACATTGAGCTACTTGTAATCTGACACACATCACATGCATGAGAATTATCTGGACAGTGTTCATTTGTCTTAGTAAAACAAAAAAAAAAGGTTCACGATGACCACTTTGTGTACAGCATGACAAACAGAACCAATTACAAAGATGTCTTTCTTTGTTAGGTATTTCTGTTCTAAATAGTGTAAACAATGTTAAAAATCTTTACATAGAAATCATTTTGTGAGATTAAACAGTGCTAGGTAATCCAATATATCCATTTCTTAGTCTTCATCCTAAGTGCTATTGTTTTAATTCGACCTCGTAGGAACTCCACTAATGTTCAGGACTGTAAACTTGCACTGTTGTCTAGTGCTGATGACTTGCTGTGCTAATGCTGAGCAGGGTGATTCTGGGAGGCGGAGGATTTCCACTGCCTTTGGTTCAGTATGTCTGTCTGGTCTGTTCTGAAGCTACGCAGCATCCTTTTCTCGTGCACAACAGAGACGCGTCTGTCGTGGACAAAGTCTGTTTTAAGGAGTGAAAGCGTCCACATAGACAGCCAGGTCAGAGAAAGGCAAGCTCTCCTCTACAGTTATGGTTGTGAATTCCCCACAAAACTATGAGAGCAGGAACACGGTGATGAGGGACAGGATGAGTGATACCAAAGTGTATGTCACAGATGAACAGCCCTGAGTGGCTGCAGGGGACAGCACACCCCACCCACATCAAAATGCATACAGGTCAGGACGAAAATGTTCACGCGGTCCACCACACCAATGTCCAGGACCAGGCAAGAGAGCAGGAACATTGAGAACGAGGTAAAGAGAGAGAAGGAAAGAGAAGAAAGGACCGGGGGAAAAATGAAGGGAAACAAAGAGGAAAAAAAGAGAAGGGTGGGGAAAACAGAGGAAGAGAGAAAGTGAAAATGTGTCAAGGTCTGAAACCAAAACAAACCAAAAAAAAAAAAAAAAAAACCCAAAAAACGAAACAAAAAGGAACTGAATTTTTATACAGATGGAGAAAAAGATACAGAAACACATCAAAGCAACAGCGCAGCACAAAGGGGGAAACTACAACATGTTCACTAGATGGTGGTGAGTGGGAAATGCTTTAGATTGGAAAATGAATTAGGAAAAAAAAAGTGAGTGGTCTGCTGCAAAGTGTCAGCGAAGCACTGTGAAGTCTAGCACCTAAAAAGTATCTGACAAGCAGTGTGGTTTTTGAGAAGCTGCTAAAAAAACCTTCAGCTACAGTTCAGATCAAGTTAATCAAGGTTATGAAGGTTCAGTTTTAAGGCTGCTTCCACAAAGGAACAGACAATCTAACTGCTACTTTAACTGTAAACAAAGAGGAAGAAAGACTACGAACGTTAAGACTTCATCCTTTGTGGAAAGTGCCTGTCCTAGTTCTGCTAGAGCAAACTCAAGCTCATTTAGCAAGGCCTGTCAAAACTTTAAAGTGAGAAAATTCAGCCGGAAAATCATTTCTGGCTCAACGCTGTCCAAGAAATCTATTTTTCCTGTAGATTTATTCAGTTGTCATTCACCTTTTAGTGCTAGAGAGGTAAAAATAGACCATGACGTTTTGGGCCTGAGCTTTGAGTTTGGCTCCAGAGTTTTTTTGTTTTTTTGTTTTTTTTTCCAGGCTGATTAGTCTCAGTGCGGCACATGACGGAGGGTACCTGGAATGGCAGCTGGCTCTGTAGATGTCCTGAAGGACATGGTGGCTGGCAGGGACTTGCCCTTCTCATTTTCTGCCACGACATAGACGTTGTACTCTGTGTCCCACTCCAGTCCACTGAGAGTGACATGCTCACTGCCACTGGGCATCCGGATTTCGGGTTTCCACTGCAATATGTTCATCTGAAGGTGTAGAAAACTCAACATGAATCACAGGTGGGACGCTTTTTCCATTTATGTTGGTGCGACTAAAAGTATGATGATGCAGCACTACTTAATTAGGGCACAGAGGTAGGGTTATTTTAGTTGTTGCTTCGTCTGTGAATAAAATATTAGACATTATATATTATACATTTTTTATGTAGTTAATAAAATGTCAGAATGACTGTCAAAGTCAGTTTTCCACAGCCCAAGGCAATTTCTTCAGAAGTCACATTTTCCAACCAACAAAAGAAATCCACTTTAAAAAAACAAAACAAAAAAAAGTATTAGAAAAGCATTCCTCTGCCAAGGAAAATCAGTCCCCTACCCTCCATAACCACCAACATTTAATCATTTGTTCCTTGTGCCAGTATCAACGTTTCCTGAAAGTTTCCTAAAAATCCATCCATAACTTTTTGAGTTATCTTGTTAAAAGAGACAAACCCAGATGAAAACCTAACCTGTTGGCGAAGGTAAAAAGAAACCAAGAATTTTTATGAGGCAAGCTTTTAACAAATGGCCAATGTGATTATCTGTTATCAAAGCTGCCACAGATTTTGCTGTCAATCAGCTGCCTATTTCTCAGCTCTAATTGCCACACTCACTGGTTTATAGCGGATGAGATAGTGCAAGATTGGCGAGCCGCCATCGTCCTGCTTGATCCAACTGACTCTGATGGAGTTGCCTTTGGGTTGAAGAGTTGCTTCAAGCTTCGGGGGATTGGGATTCCCTAAAGGAACAGAGGGATGACATACAGGTTACATAACTAGTTCCTTAGAGTAGGAATACAATATGCAGAATATAAACAGTACTATTTTATGCAGAAACACAGAGCCAAGGCCAAGGCTCCATATTCTGCTTTAAACATAAAAAGAAACAAAAAATTGATTAGGGATCAAAGTGAATGTCCAAAATATGAAACTGGTAACTTTTATTTTTTGTTGTTATCCTTTGGGTCACTCAACTCTCCTTATTTGCTCGCCTCAAGATAGCGTGTCTTCAGTCAAACTAATTACCAAATGACACATAGGCAACAGCTTATCTGATTCAGTCTGTGAGTTACTGAGTGACATTCAATTGGCATTAAATTGCTGACTGACATAACCCCAGAGTCCCACAAAGCTCTGGGGGAGTGGGCTGTTTCTTACTGACTGAAATGCTGATGAAGGATTTGCATTTCACAGCTTAACGGACAGGTTTTCCTGCAAAGATAACCACTTCATAGGTGAAATGATATGATGCCTAAAGCCCACTTTGAGAATTTCTGACATGTTATGTGAAACACTTTACAGAATCATCTGCAAAAATGTGAACAGCTGTCAGTGTTTGGGAATGTGCCCTAAAAATACAGCATAAAGACGGATGGAGGATGAAATGATTAGTTTTTTGATTCAGATTGCTTTGCCTTGGTCCAGGTTAGTTCATTTAGCCTGTAAATGCATTGGATTAGGTCGAGGTTAAATACTGTGGATGTAATGTATAAAGGTACTTGTTGCTCTCAGCATGAAACCTATAAACATTTGATTGAGAACCAGAGCACAGTGCTTAAAGCATGCAGTATTTTCTGAGCAGGTGAGAGGACATTGATTATGATTCTGTAGTGATAAGAGGAAACTGGTTTATTACACACTTGATTTATATTAACACATACTTTCAGGATGACAGGAAACATTTCTCAGGTAGTTAGCCATCAATACTGTTCAAGTAATGCTGATGTTAAACACTCCTGACAGTTGTATATCATCATTGAAGACAGCTCTGGTCCTCCCTCATTTATCCTGCTGAGGCAAACCTCTACGCAACTGATTAATACGAGTAAGGTTGACAATTATTACGTGGCTGCTTAGAAGCACATGATGTTAATTGCTGAATTCTCCAATTATGTTAGCGATCTCTTTTGAAAAATATGCAACATCGAGTTACCTTCTGCTGAGTAGAGGGGATCATCAGCACCATGAAAGCCATATAAACAGTCACAGTCGCATGAATTGAACATGGGTGAGTGGATGAAAGAAGTGAATAACAGAGAGCAAAACACAGACAGGCAGAGCACAACAAAAACACTGGAAGACAATTCAAACCAGGGCGACACAGAAACACATTTAAGACGGTTTAACACAAGTCAGATCCTTCAAAGTGAAAAGTGCAGGAGACATCTAACACATTTATCTTCTTGACTTTGGAGACTGATTAATCAATGCTGATGAGCCTAATCCTAAGGTAAACATTCACAAATTACACCAAATAGCTGCAGCCAGAGGGGAAATGTGCAGCTTTTGAAATGCAGAGATTTGAGTCTTACATAAAACATGCAGCTGTTAAGCAAATTAATTCACCAGCTCTGAATAAAACTTGTATTAATATTCATATATGGGTAGAAACACATGTAAGAAAAAAATCCTAATCTACAGGTAACTAAGGGGAGTTTGTACTAATGAAAAAGGCAACACAAGGTTACTGTTTCTACATTACAAAATACACATCTGGCATTTTGTTTACTGAATGCATCTAATCGGTAAGAATGAGGAGGTCGTCCTGTGGGGATTGACAAAGCTACGGTACTAAAACTAATGGTCTACTATCCTCGCTACTGAACTAACCTGTGTTTTGAGCGAAAAAATGAAAAATGTCGTCTAGAGACACGGGGAGAAAAAAACCCAAATCAATTAATCAGAATCAGTTGTCTGCACAAATGACTACCTGTATCCAGTTAATAAGGTTTCACTGAATGGAGTTAGCGTGACTTATTTCTCAAAGAGTGCACTGAAAGTGTCAGGGGGAACAAAGAGTATTATTTAATGATTGCCATATTTATGGTTATGATGAGACAGCTCCGATGTGAAACAAAAAAAAAAAACTCTTTATGCTTAGACACTGCTTTTGAACGTGGAATATAATACAAATCAAATTACACTTCAGTCCTGTTTGTTCTGTCAGAGTACTTAAATAATGAAAGATTAAAGAATGTTTTAATCATGAAATAAACCCATGTTTAATACTTAAATGACAAATGAAATTTTGACTTTGCAGTAAGACAGACAACAAAATGGGCAAAATGATGCACTAATATCAAAATGTTAATGGAAAATTCATTAATCCTACAAAACAAGATGTCCTAATTTAACTGAGTAACATAAAAGCTATCTGCTAATCAGCTATCTCCATGAAAGGGGGGGGTATTAAGGAGCTATGGCAAAAAGAGAGATTAAGCACTTACTTTTGTAAGTGTGGCCTGATGATTACAACACACAGATAAGCAAACACAATAAAAAAAAAGTGGGTGATTAAAATTGGAAAATGAGTATATGCAGAGATGATCAACATGCAACAAAACAGAATTGTATCTAAAAATGAAAATGGGATTAGTTTTGAATCAACAGACGGCTTTAATGTGAAGCAAAGTGGGGGAGGGAGCTTCTCCAAACACATCCACACTCAGCCAACAGATGGGGCTAAAAACTATGGAATGGGTTCAGGATTCACCACAGGGCTGGCTCTCCCACAAACATACAACCTCTCTGTAGTCTGTGTGAATTCATGATACATTATGATACACGTAGCGTTACATTATGAGAGGACTGGGGTTTAACAGATCCAAGTGTGACCAAAGTGTAATTCACTGTTCTACATATAAACAGTGTTAGCTCTGTTCTTACAAAATGAAATGAATTCCTGTCTTTGTAAAAGTGCTGTGATAGGGGAAAGACAAAGCCAGAAGCTTTTGTGATTCTATCCACACTCACTCGACTGAAATGTGACTCTAACAGCCAAGGCATACAGTTCTAAAGGACTGAAGAACACTTTCCTTCCAATTTAGAGAAAATGGTTCATGTAATAAGTTTGTAAAGACCCATTTGTTCTGATGAAAGCCGTTCTACAGACAGGTGTAAACATTCACTTACGGACAGGCGCCGTCTGGAAGAACTCAGCCGGGCTACTTTCACCTTCTCCCTTCCCGTTGATGGCTGACAGTTTGACTTCATAGTTGGTGTCTGGCTTCAGGCCTTTGATAGTCACCTCACCAGCAGACCCTGTTACAATATCAGAGGCAATGCAATCCCTGTTGAGAACACCTTGATAATTCTGATGAGCCGTAAAACAAATATTCCCAGATCCAACAATTCATGAATAATTGATTTCTTCATAGGTAAACACTGATTAGTTCAGTTCCTATTTGATTTTAACAATATTTAAACACTGGCTAAATCTATTTAGAGTGGCCCAAAACCTCGAAAAACTGACAGACAGAAACAGAAATTACAGACAGCTGTGACTCTACATGTAGGTTGAAGGTGTCAAATGTTGGTAATGTCAACAGGAGAACGTGAATAGTTTCAGTAAGCAACAGCCGTCGACAAATGCAGTCGAGCCGCCTCGTATTTATGCACTAAAATTAATATGGATGTTTGCCAGGTAGTTTAACAGATATCGTTCCCATACACTTTCTATAAGAATCCTGCTCATATAATGTTTGTTTTACAGAATATCTCAGATAACACAATGTAAAACTGACACATCAGTACAGGCACCTGGTGAACTTTAAACTGTGGACATGACTAACAGAGGTGTTAGTCTGCGATGACGTTGGGCAGCAACAAGTTAAAAGTACAGTTGGTTTGTGTCATCAAAGTGTATTTCAGTGTTTTCACCACAGTGTCAGTAGGTATATACTCTGCTCCTCCTCCAAACGCTGTGCTAAATTCAATCACCTACACCTCATTACACAACGTGAAACAAACATGCATTCATTGTGTTGTGATTCTGTTGTTTTCTAAGAACTTAATTTTTCTTGCCTACATATATACACTGAAGCTAGAATCTTCAAAAATGTTCACTTTGGAATGTTTTGAAATCTCCACCACTGGGGTGACAAGAGGCAAAAATGTCAAGAAAAACATCCATGTTGCTGCTAAGAGGATGTTAATAAAAATCAATTGTAAGATTTATTAGACCAGAGGTTCTCAGTCTTTGTCTCTCAGCTGTCCTTTTGGAGGACAAACACTCTCCAGTTCCCCCTCATCCCTCACAAGATTGTAACACTGCTGCTATTCTAACTTTTATTGAAAGAAACATTAATATTTTAACAACACTTCCATAATTTGTTGTGAAAATCAAATATAACCTTAAATTTGGCTAGAATAATATGAATAAACTCAATAAATCTGCAAAATTTTGTCCAAATAAAAAGAGTAAATGTGCAATTATGCCAACAATGGCAATGAAGTCACTTTTTAAAATAGTTTTATTTTATAACAAACACATTTTGGTAACAAAGATAAACATTTTAACAATTTCAGTGGCTACAATGAGCCTGTTACACACTGCACATCTCAGAACATTGAAGTGCAAACTGCAAAAACAAAAGCCTTCACATGTCCCTGAGGGGACCCGCCCCACGGTTTGAGAAACGCATCCTTAAGCTACAAGTTAAGTTACATATCTAGCTACGGTGATTGCGCTTCACTTCTACTCCACTTGTATTCCTACCTTCTTGGGTTTGGAAGATCACATGCTCCCAGTTGCCCCGGCCCTGTATTCGCCACTCTGCTCTGTACTTTAGGATGGGAACACCTCCAGTGGATTCAGGCTCCTCAAACTGGATGAGCGCCGTGGTGGAGAAGGCGCTCACTTCACCGACAGAAGGGGTGGAAGGCACCTCTGGTAAAAGGAGGAAATGCACTACAGTTACAACAAATACGACAAGATTGCAGCATGCGGCCATTGTCATAGTCGATTGTTCCACTTCAGTAACTGACTGTAAGCTCGCAGCTGCTAATAGCTCCAAAGTGCATCTAAAACCTGTTTCATGTTTGACAGAAACCAAATATTTCTGACACTGTCGTTTCTCTCACACCAACTGCTCTATACGCTTGCCATTATTATTTCTGACGCTAAAAATGAGGGTGGTAAAGGGGCACTGTGACCGATCACTTTGATTCACCAAAAATAATGAGCAGTTTTACGAGTTTTCAACAGGAAAATATGTAAAGAAGTTGGCCTTTGATAAAGCTCTGACGTGGAACAAAAAGCATTTTGAAAATTTAGAGACCTCAGTCAGCTAAGCATAACCTTTTACAATAAAATATTAATGTACCTAAATTACTCCTGACCGTACAAAGTCAAACAAAAAGAAAATTAGCGTATTCATTTTCCAGCTTTTTTCCCTGATATTTGTCAAGTTTAATGAAATAAAAAGCTTCATTTTGGTCTACGTACCACTGAAATGTCCAGTTTAGAGAAAATATTACTTATACTATTCAATTCAACAAGACTATCCTTATTTGGACTGCTTCAAGTTCACTTTATATAGTATGAGAATAACTTTGATGTTGAAAATGAAAAGACGCACTGTAATTATTCCAGCCGTGCATGTTGTGCTCTGAAGTGCAGTGTGGTATTTTCAATTCATTCTGTAGCTAAAGAGTGCCATTATCTCTGTACACTGTTTGATTTGTTCCATTAATGTGCTGTGAGTGTGCGGGCTATGTTATGAGATGTTACTAACTTGACCTTAAATAATAACAATCTGCATCGGTTTCGTACTTTTTCATAAGAATGTACACAACAACTCAATCCATGTATAACAGCAGGAGTAGTACAGTGTTTCTGCTTTAGCTTCAGTAAGTAAAGCCTAAAGGCAGTTTCTATTTTCTATTTTCTAAACAACTACAGGGAAGCAAAGTTAAATGGCATGTTTTTGGTTACACTGCCTTTTCATCTAAATATATCATCCACCTAAACAAATACTCCATAATGTCATATTGTGGTGCATGTGTTTTGTACAGAGAATTTTGAATCTGTGGTATTTTACAGATTTTGCTAAGCTTATGATACTGATACTTCCATCTAAGTCCTTATTGCGAACATTTTCCCTCAATAACTGCTCTGTCAATCGTATAGAAAAACATAACTGAAGAAAAAAATAGAACAAAAAAAAAAATCAGGTACTCGTTCTGTGAAATTCCTTCAATAAAAGGTTCATGACTGACCAGCCTGAATGAGCAGGAACTCCTTCGACTCTGTTCCTATCTCATTTGAAGCAGTGCAGTTGTAGCTCCCAAAGTCATTTTCAGACTCGGGGGTTATCTACAGGAGGGGAAAAAAAAGACAGCAGCAAATATGTGAAGGGCAGTGTAGCAAAACAGATGAATAAACTTGTGTGTCAAACACTCAGAAGGTGACCTTTTTGTTTGTCCATTAGAGTAGCCTATTTTTATTTGTTGCTGTGAGCTTTCCTACTGCTGAATTATTCATTAGATTTTTTTTTCCACAATGAAGCTGAAAGAAAACCCTTCCCTTCAACTCTATGCTCATGAAATCTTGATGAACGAAGTGTGTGTGTGTGTGTGTGTGTGTGTGTGTGTGTGTGTAAGGGGCGTGCTCTATTAAAGATACTATGTCAATTCGTGGACATTTAGTTTATAGAATGTACATTGTTTGTAGGATGTGTACGCACCTGCAGGTAGCTGGTGGATGGAGATCTGAAGATCTTAATGTTAGTGGTGTTTGAGTTCGGCAGCTGCAGTCCATCCCTCAGCCAGTAAATAGATACATCGCTGGGATGAGCCTTGACCTCACAACTGATATTGACAGCATTCCCCTCCCAGGTGTACACTGCCACCGCACCATGGATCTTAGGGGCATCTAGAAAATTAAAAAGAGCCTTATGTGAACACAATTCCGGTTAACTGCTTCAAAGAATGGGCTTCAAGAAGGAACCTTTCACTCACCCCCTCCCCATTTTTTGATTTTCAGGACTAATACAGGGGTGTGAGAATATAGGACTGCCTCAGTTACCAACAGAACATATATATTTTAAACAGTAAAGAACAAAGCACATACATACATAAATATTTTATGATAATTATTTAGATTACATTATAAGACTCATGGGATAATATTGTTAATGTTTTCTTCATGGAAGTGCCAGGAATCATTCAGGATTCGTCTTAGTATCAAAATTAACAAAGTTTATTCTGACCACAAATAAGGTGGATATTCAGCGCTGAGACGTCAAACAACAATGAGCCCTGAACATAAGGTGAACTGTCTTATGGACAGACTCATCCTTACAAATGGATTGGTCTTTAACTTAGCTTTATTGAACTAGATCACGTAGAGGAACAGCCTTAACTCTTAAGTTAATTTATGCCAATAAGTTTACTTCTTATTACCTACTGTATGGCTGACATTACTATGTGTGTGAATGTGTGTGTTTGTATCTAATGTGTGTGTTTGTAGTGTGTGGGCGTGCGTGTGTGTGTGCGTGTGCATGTATGGGTAGGTGTGTTGATGTGCGTATGTGTGTTCTGTGAATATATGGTGGGAGGGATGGGTACTTGTTTTTAATGTTTTTAATGCTGTAAAGCACTTTGTGTTACATTTTTTGTATTAAGAGTGGTATATAAATAAAGTTTGATTTGATAAATTAATAACAGAAGATAATTAACTCCTATGCATACTGATGTTTTCTGGCTTAATCTTAACATACTGACCAACTATTGAAAATGGAACAGGGTAAAACATAAATGTGGTCACAAAGAACTCATCACTAACATTATCCATTTTCCCTGCCTCTTATTGTGAAAACACATTTTTGGTGATATTCTGGACCACCTTGTACTTTTTATGAACATTTCCTGAAAATCTCTGAGTTTTTTTTTTTACATAAAGCTGCTTACAAACAAACCAACAGACAAACGGACTCAAAATCAATAACTGAATTACAATAATATATTAATATAGTCAAATAAATCCAGATTAAAGTGGATCAGATGGCTTGTTGAAGTGCCACCTCTCCAAACAGCCTCTGAATTCTTAGTTTCCTCGCGAGGCCACCGCTTCCTCCTGTCCTCCAGGTGTCATCATGGAATGCTTTGCTTAAACAATGTGCTTTTTCTGCTTCTATTCTCAAAAAATTGCAGGTAGTGATTACCCCCTTCCTGACAGAACAAATATTCTTCGATTTTTCTTCACATTATATTTATTCACAGCTTTGATGGCTGCTTCTTCTACACTCCTTGGGTATTTGCACTGTAACCAGAACTGCTCAAATATAGCATTTTGGAGGCATTACCTACAATCTCTACATGCCTCATATTTATGATCGCGTAGGAGTTATCGTTCAGCACACCTGGGTAAGAGCAGACTCGCGTGGTTAGAAGTGTTCAGTGCATCTGAAGTTAACTTCTCTTATCAGAAATTTCACAGAAAATATAAGGTGAAAGTTACTCACACCAAAATAAAAATACATATGAAAAAGATTTATCAGTTTAATATAACCAGAAACCAGTTAAATTGAAGACGGCTTATTTGCGATTTAAAAGCCCCGACACTTAAATGAAGAAAGAATTAAATACTTACAGCGGACCTCCAGATATGCTGGCTCATCATCTTCCCCGATGGCGCTGCGAGCTGTGCACAGGTACTGGCCAGCATCCGTATACTTGACATACTTTAGTGTGAGGGAGGACACACGAGCATCACTCCTCACCACTACATTTCCATCCAAACTCTGTAAGTGGGAGCAGAAAATGGCTGGTTTTAGTGGGGGTGTAGGGGCTAAAGGTCCTAACTAAAAACCTCCACTTCTTATTATTCATTTGCATATGTGCATGTGCAGGGGACATTTCAGCAGAATGATGTGTGACCTGAAAAGAAAGTGTGCTCTTTGAAAACTTCATATTAATGAAAACAGGCACAGTCTGTTTTGTAAAGATGTGGAAACCTAAGGACACAGTTGACAGTAGAGGAAAGCTTATCAATAATAGATGACAGAAGGCACTAAAACCATGCAGGGCTTTTCACACGAAGGTTCTCGGTGAGATGGGAAATATGCTGATGCATGGGAGTGCATGCAGAGCATTACTTCACCACCTTGCACTTTAACATGGGCTCAGTGTCATTTTACTCAGGTCGATGTTGAGTAAAATTGTATTTCAAGGGAAGCATTTGCTGCTAAATTTAGCCTTGTAGCTTGAAATGCTCTCCAAACCCACAATGCCAAAACATGCCAAGTCACACAGCATTTGAAACCAGTGCAATAACACACAGACAGCTGGCTAATGAGATGCGTAAATGGCTGCCCTTCTCCGGAGATACCTGGTTTCATTAACTTGATATATAGAGTTAAACCATCCAACCCTAAGTGGCTTCCTGACATTCGGGGTCAACAACTCTGTGTTCTTTTGTGTGTTGCCCATTTGCCTGTTTTGTCATGTGACACTTGAATGTTTTCGGTGTACAGTTTCAGAGAGGCCTCATTTGCACTTTCAAAGATTTCCCCTCATGCTGTTCTTTTGAACTACGCAGCTAATGTGGATGTTTCTGATCCATATTAAAGCGCTATTGTGGCATAAACAAACTGATACAATTGTGACATCTATCTCATTTGTGCATTTGGGATGTGCAAATGTTTTGTTACTGTACACGGTTAGCATTGGTGCTTTTGGGAAATGATCCTGCATATCTAAGCTCCTCCTTTGGTAGCCTGCGTGGCTCTGATCCAAGCTGCAATCCAAACAATGGCACGGATGCTTTTACACATATTGAATTAGGGCCCAGCCTAGGCAGCGATGTAAGACAAACCCTCCTTAGGTTGTATTCAAATTCAATAGACAAAGCATGTCTGGGGCATTCATTATGCATAACGGGTAGCAGGACCAGGGAGACACTTACATAACACAGCACCCTTTCAATGCGACCCCTCAGCAGAAAGCATTCTCCCTCGACCCCTGTAGCGTGGTTTTTGACTCCTGCATCTGTGCAACATGTTCCTCTACTGTATGTGAAGTGCAAAGTCCACATTACAATTAGCCACTACGCTTTGATATTGACAACATTAAACAGTATCTGTCTCCTACTTAAAACAGAAAACGGCAGCAAAAGGTCAGCATAGTTGGTCCACAAACTGTATCAACGTTTTCCCAGACACTCTAAAAATCATGATAATTCAAGCCTAACTGACAGCAGAGCCTTTCAACAGCTTCTTCAGCTTCACTAGCAGACAGGAGAGACAGTGCTGAACATCAGAGCATAAAATTGAGAATACTCTGAGGCCGTGTTAAACTCATGTCTCACCAAATCTTAACTAGCCCAGAATACAAATGTAGCCTCCTCTGAATGTACCTTCTCTTCCATGCCTTGTCAAATAAACACAATTTCCGACGCATTTGATACAAACACGCTCAGTATGCTCCTACCATCGCATGGTCACTGCACTAGAAATGGTTTAGTGTTCATAATATTTTTTTGCAGAGTCGCATATCACATACAAACACAGTGAATATACGGAGCATAGTTTAATGTCATATCATTATGTGAGAAAATGAAATTATTGTTGCCTGATCAATCAACCAACAAACACAAATAGAGTATCCTGCATATGATCTCGATGCAAATGAAGAGAATTCCACTCTGGTGCACATTTGGACGTTATTTATGAGGCGACAAGTAGTAGAACAGCTCTTCAGACTCTGATGTGTGTTCTTGTTTTACGGTAAACGACGGCTCTAGCTAAGAAATGTGCGTATATAGACACACTGCTCAACCTTTTCAACACTGGGTGAATTTTACAAATTGTATTATTATTAATAAACCTTATAAATCTGATTCACTGTCTCTAAGTCCTGCATTTGGGTCCGTTTGCTTTGAATATTTGTGTCAAGTGTGCTATTTCGCGTATTGTGGCTGTTGATCATTAATGCAATTTCTACGGTGTGTAAAGGGCGGATTTACTTCATGATAATTACTGTCAACACATACGTGATCATTTAAGGTCATTACGCAGCATTGTCTTTTTTCAGTATTGTTTCTGAAATTAGGACTTTATTCCAATACAATACAGTGAAAAATAATTAACATAATTTAAAAGGCAATGATGTGGCGCAACGTCGCTAAAAACAACTAAACAATTAGGATTGTGATTAGTGGAGTATAGAGTATTTAGCATTTTTGTGTTATTATGTTACTGGGGCATAAAGGACTTTGGCTCTTTTCATTCACATTTCAAGGATGTACATGGGAAACTAATGCATGCATGTGATCTGACCGTAGTTTGTATTACATATTACAAATGGATTGTGCTGCTTTTCTTATGCACAACTCCCCCATAAAAAAGGCTATTTACAGATCCAACGTTCTATAAATACCATCGTTTCTAGTTTCCTGGGGCTCCCAATAGTTAAAAATAAAACTGCCATTTATAGATACAACATTCTATAAGTACATATTCATTTCCTGACACTCTGCGCAAACTGAAATAACAATGGCAGCCCTAATGTCTGAGCTTGCAACTCAAACACTGATGTGAAACATTCAATGACATCCTTAAAAGAGCCTTCAAATCAATACCTACTTCAGATCAATTGTGCTCATTTGAAAGAAGGAGAAAAACAGTGAATCAGAAACGGCTTTGTCCTCCGTCTCGCTACAATGGTGCCCTTAAAGCGACAATGTGGCATCTCTCACTGTTCCCTCACATATGTAAAACACACACAACACACAGCCTGCACATATTCTAATAGTGAAGTAAGTTGGAACAAAGCTAATGTAGGCAGCTCTTTCTCTGCCAATTTTCACTTTCTTTCAGGAACAGCCTCTGGCTCTGATACTCCTGGCTCCTGCACAAATACATCTTAATTTTTCTCTTGTACAAACACTCGCTGGCCATAGATAACTTGGTCAAAAATACAAGTTAAAGACACGTCCATGTTTTGGCTCTAGACTGAGTGAGATCTGGAGATGTAGGTGGGAGGACAGTCAGATCTGAGAAGTGAGAGTTCTGTTTTTCAACAAAACCTGCTTTTGAGAGCTTGCATAACAGAATCGTGCATCAAATCTGTGAATTATCAACAACAACAATTGCTGAAAAATCACATATGATCTCGCACTGGCTTGAGCCCTAGCAGGTTACATGCCCGGTGTGAACATAAGCTGAACTGGGCAATGGCGTGGTGCACGTTTTGTTGCAGAAACCAAACAAGTAAATAAGAGAAAGACAGATGGACTGAACTTGTCTGTTTGATTTCTGCGGATGAGGAGGGGGGTTGTTTCTTCAAGGTTTATACCCTCCCTGACCCTTATTTGATCAACAATTTTGATCTGCATCCATCCAAAATTGAATTAGACTCCCCTGACACGAAAGATGGATGGGTGTAGGAAAAAGTCATGCATTTAGAATACCTTGTGTTGCTCAGGCCGAGTCCATGATGCCTGTAGAGGACAGAGACAGAACAACAAACAAAAGGCAAAGCACTTCTTAGAAAGTATATCTTATGTAGGCAAGTATTAAGAGCTCAGTTCACTTTTGTACAAGTACACCACTGTACCTAAACTGCATGAATGACGACAGATATACATTAAAGGGAATCGTTTGGATTTAGATTTACTTTCAGTAAGCGTCTACAATGTACAGCATGTGGCTTTAAAGGAAACTACACTGTTTCATAGATTTTATTGGTAGGTAATTTTCTGTTCTGTTTATAAGAAAAAAACAGCTTCTAGCCCCAAGAGAAATATGTCTATCAGCATCAAGATAACACAAATGTTCACAGATAAGAAGGTTATTGGTTTATCAGGAAAAAAATGGTAACTCCATTACACTAAAATCGAGATATGGGCACCAGTTTGGTAAAAGCGGTGCAGCAATTACACACTCACAATCCATTTTTGAGGAGCTTTACAGTTTTCCATGAGCTTAAAACAATAATGAGAATATAAAACCCAATTACATAAAATTTACTCTGAGATTGTTGGCTTTGCTCATGCATATAAAAAGCTTTTCCCAAATCAAGACAGAGTAGTTAGTGAGTGGTTTTAACAGAAGTGACGGTTGCACATTGCCATACACTCCAGTGAAATGTGTCTTCAGATGGGGTTAGGCTGAACAGCTATATTTATATCTATTGATTTGATCATCACTGAACTACAGACCGATAACTGTATGTCTGTGTTTATAGCATTTTGTGAGGGGAATTCCTCTTTATTTAGTTCATACACTGTTAAGAAGAGCATTTTGTTCTGGGAATACTCATTTGGACTACATTGCCTACTGTTATTCATAAAACACTTTTTGTGCATCGTAAATACAAATAATAAAAAACAAGGAAAGTCCAGGAACCATATCCCGTATCAATGTAAGTCACATTGACTCTGAAAATGCCCCAAAAACTTTTAGAATGCATGCATTTATGAAATTCATGATGCTACAAGCGTGACAATGGGATGTGATGGATCACATAGTGAAAGAGTACTGAGGCATAACAGGCAAAATGATAAACAGCTATTTCATCAGGTGCAACAGCAAGAAAATGTCAAATAAATGAAACCAATCTGGTGGAATAATTACAGGGCAGATCGGTGAATCAAACCATCAATGGATGCACATCTGAAGTCAAGTCTATTATACTCTTATTATCACTGCAGGATGCACAATACCACCATCTACTTTGGTACACAGGGTCTTTTACGTGTCTCTTCCAGTGAAAATAAGCAAAACAAAAGAAGACAATTCTTCAATAGTCCAATAACCATGAAGCAAATCGTATGTAAAGCTTCCTTCATGAGAGTAACACATTCTGAAGAGTATGATATATTCTCACACTCAGTGTGGTGTGCATCATTACAAACAGCTCTTGGCTACATATTATTACCACACTGCTGAGAAAGAGCGGTAGCTCAATTAAAACAGGCAACCTAATAGTCTGGAACATCAGCAGCTCATCCACACACTCATCAACGGCACCACCTCTGCAGTAAGTGAGCTGACAAGTATCACTGGGATATCTCTGACAGGTGTTTGTTTTAAGACAAAAGCACAATGAACAGCAGCAGATGCGAGTGTGCAAAACGGAAGACACCGTAGCACAATCACTTCACTGAGCAAATGCACAGAACAATATGGTGACGGTTCCCTTGGGACTTATCATTTTTCCAGCCTATTGTTATTCCCTTCCACAGAAAATTATCCACCTTCTTTGTTCTGACATGAATTGTAATGTCAACTTGAGGAGGGCAATGCAGAGAATTGGGGAACACAGCAACACAAATGCACTGAACACATGATTGTACAGGGGCCCAGTGGTGTTTCATTTACTGGGTGACACCTGACTGAAATCAACAATAATACAAATTGTCACCTATGTCATTTTCTGCTCAGCATAGAAACTCGAGCCAATACTTCACAGAAAAGTGACAGGCATTTTAGTGAGGAAGTCCTTTCATCGCAGCACGCTGAGCTAGCAATGATGCTGCTGTAAGTGAGTAGCCTTTTGTGTTTGTACAACACAATGTTCTCACTGCATTAGCATGCAATGCTTCCATCTCGCCTCTTGTTTCAGATACCCTGCCACACTTGAAGGTTTACAAAATGACAAAGTTCCTCATCAATATGTTAAGAAATAGTATTTTTCTTAACAGGCTATTTAATTGGTGATTTCAGATTCAGTTCAGTAGGTATATATTGTGTTTTGAAAAAGGTTCTCTTCAAATAGACATCAGACGAGAGGAATCTGACTTCAATGTGCTTTAAAGTTTTCTAATTAGCCATATTTTGCAACAGTGTTCCTCTATACAGACTAAAAATATTCTAAGATAAAAAAGTGGCTGCATTACTCAGAATGTTTAATATGTATTCATATTAGCAAAACACTCATTATGTAGATAATGTAAAAAGAATGGATAAATACTTCATTTACATTTTCAGTTATTAAACCGGCATACTTATCAAGAGTGACTTGCAATGAATATATTTAAAGGATGACTGAAATAACCAAACACCACAAATAATGTTGAAGGAAGTTTCAAAGTATGTAAACACTATACCCATTTAAGCAGCAATTTGAAAACAGAACTCTAGGCACCCAGAGTCCCACAAGTGTACAAGCTTTTCCTGCAATGTTCCCTTTATCCTGCCTTTGTTACGTACAGCACCACTGCCTTCCTATTGTATGAAATGGTAATCTCACTCAATCCCCGTATTGTTCACCTTGTTACTCACACTTATCAGACAAAGCTTTTGTGTGGTGACACTGGAGATTTTGTGTTGGAGGTTATTTTAAAGAAAATTTGTTTGTATTCATGCTAACCTGTAATGCCCCAAGCCACAGCAAAAAGGGACAAAGTCAAATAAAGACAGAAAGGATTTTAACCAGGGCCGAAAAATCCATCGTTGCAGACATCCACTGCTAAAGTCTCTGCATGACAACTACTCTGTGCTGTAATATTTAACACCACCGTCTCTGTTCTTCTGAAACAGTATTCAGTGATTTATTTTTGGCGTAAACTTAATGTCTAGTAAAAAACAGCACATCAGTGATCAATGGTCAATGGCATGATTGTAGATATAGTATAAACATCATGATAAAAGGGGCCTGTATACATGGAATTAAAGGCCCATTTAAAAGCTCATTCAAGGCTGAGTTTAACAGAAAAGAGTCAAGTTAAAAACTAGACTTCATCTTGTCCTTATTACACATGTTAAAACGTGACAGCACACATTTGTACTGGATTTATGATTAAATTAGAAATCTGAGCTAAATGTGATTAAAGGGTTATTCAGAAAACTTAAGTTTGAATTAACAGCTGCACTTTCTTCCATTTATCATGTTCTCACAAATGAATGTTTCATTTGTCACACCCATCCTTGATGAAATACAGCTGTTAAGATGATTACAGATAGCATGGCAGACAGGCGGTAGATGGACAAATAGAACAAGACAATTAAACAATTAGCAGCCAATTCCTCATGCATCCATTAAAGCCCCTCCGTGGAAATTATTTCCCCTGCTGATATTTAAAACTACAAAGAAACAGTCTGCTCTGCATCTATTCTCACCACATTCTACAGTGATTCAGCAAGGCTGCTAATCATTTGAGGACGGTTGTGAAAAGACGGCCACAGATCACAACATATACTGCAGACTAAAGTGCAAAACACACTGCCACCACGGCACAGCTGTGCATCACATGACGCACCACGTGACATGCCATGGAGCTGCACGTCATCAGGACTGCAGAGTGTAAAGACGCCTAACGGGCGTGCACTGCATGTTGCAGTGGCCTGTTTTCTGCAAAGAAGCTTTAGTGGCTTGATGTTAGTCATTTTTTTAACTCTTCGGTCTTCACCTGCAGAGACATTCCTCACACCTTTAGCGTACTTGTCAGTGTCTTTTAAAACACTATGACAGGATTATGGGATTTACAGCTTTAAGTATTACTCTCCCCTCTGATGAATCTCTCCTCATCCATTATGGCAGTTGCAAGACCACAAAAGAATACAATGTGTCAGTGACAAAAGCAGCAGTCGTGGTACAGCAGATGGTGTGCACACGTTATGCTCTGCAAAAATTTTTGCTCGTCATGGGAAAGTGACACTGGATTATAAACTGTCACTGAGTGATGCGTTCCACGTGCCAACAGTGTGGTGGTAATGTGATTTACACTTGCTCCACTAAAAAAAAAATAAAAAATGACAAAAAGTAACACTCACATCTGCAGGCTTCACAGGTGACTGGAACATTTGTGATACTTTATGGTTTTAAATGGGTCATAATGTGTCATTTTCATGAATATTATCATGTTACAACTACCCATGATAATATCAACAGTGGGTTGCAGCACAGTTTCCTTATCTGCAAGAGGCCACCGCTGTTATCAGTTTATTCTAACATCCGTATCTTGGCCAATACACGACCATGTTAAGCCTTCAGGGGGTGAGTGTTTATTACTGAAAAGATACATTTTAGGCTGAAATTTTCATTACTGTCAATTTTCAGGTGATAGTGACATTAATGTTAGACAATCTACAGCACTATGGAGATGACAGACAGACAGAAAGACAGAGCTGGGCTTGAATCCAGGCAACCTCATGCTGTGATGAAAAGTTTGAAATGATCAGGTAACGGCGACACAGAAATGGTGTCTCCCTTTTTTTCGAAGGTATTAACAAAATTTTCATCAAATCTTATGAGACAAGCTCTACACGCTTTCTATTATAAATTTAGTGTCAGTCAAGTTTTCAGGCAAAATTTACAAAGGATGTAGCAGCTGAATCAATTTCATGAAGTCTGATGAGATCATTCCTTGGGGTTTTTCAGAAACAGCTGGGAAATTTTCAATAAAAACGGATTATTTTATTTCATTGAGGTTTTCAAGTCTGGAGGCATTTTTGCAACTTTACCCCAGTACATTTCTGTGCCACGCAGATTTCATACCTGATAGATCCTGTTTAGATGTGCCTGTAGGAAGAAAATGTAGTGCATGTAATGGACTGACTCTAAAATTCCTCCAAAGAATTACAGTATATCTCCGAAGCATTTCCCCCTCATTACTTTTCAACTGTAGCAAGGCACCTTGAAGAAAAAAAACCTTGAAGAATTGGCTGTATGAGCAACGGATGTATAAGAATACCAATCAGGTATTCACTGCTTTTGATGGTTTGTAAATGGCATATTATAAAAGACATTACCACAGGAACCGCATCAAGGATGTAATGACAAGTTAACAACCTAGCTCTTGACGCGTCCAGTACCAAAATAAATGTAATGGATGGAAGATGTAGAATGATAAATTATGCCATTTCATTATCAAAATATTTCAATCACTAGCATGAGCAAAACAATGGCAATGGTGATTGAAAATGCTAAACAAACACTTGATCTTTCAAGTGCTCGTTCTAGCAAATACAATAAGCAGCAAAAAAAGTTTAATAACTGCCTCAAGATTCACACTTATTTTGAAAATGTTATAATTGGGTGTTGGTCTTGACATTTGGGAAAACTGAAGCCAAATATGAGAGTCCACTGTGACATTGTTCAGCTAATTAACCATGAAATCCACAGAGCCAGCTCGAAAGAGTAGCTCATTTAGGAGAAATAATCAGCAGGACATAAACCTCGCTGTGGGTAAATGAAACTGCACAAGTTTCTACCCTCCACATAATCAATATAACTCTTGATTTCAGGTTAAAGGTACTCAGTGAACACCTGGTGTCCTGTGTTTTCTCTCTCCCTGGTGGTTTGGCCAATGTGACCCAATTTCACATTAAATACGAATGGACAGAGAACTTACTACCAAATCATGATGTGCACTGAAGCATTCTGACTGCTCCTTCAAAATGTAAATCTGATATCCAATAAAGACATATTAGACATTTCAGGGAAAACTCTTTGGCACTTCCTTAAAACAAAGTTGCAGGTAATACACATTATACCGTATATTGTAAACTAGGACAAAGATGAACCACCATGTGTAATGTTAGGTGTGGCTCATTAACTCCAGGAGAACAAATGCCTACAGGACACCAGCCTTCAAACAACAGAACTGTAGAAGGATTCAGGCATTTATCTACGTCTGTGTCACAGCACATTCAACCCATATTTTACCTGCTCTCCTTCGGTGAACACATGGTCACCGTTACTCCAGCTGATGGTGGGAGTTGGATCACCTGATGCCTCGCAAGTCAGCGTCACTTGCTCCTCCATCTCTGAAGAGCTTTGGTTTTCAATGTATGTGATCTTAGGCTTGACTGTAACACACAAGCACAGACTCTATGTAACCCATGGTACTCAAAAAGACAGCCAGGTGGTGTGGCAGTAAGCACAATAAGTAAAAGGAACAACTTTGTGGATTTGGGACGAGTTCAAAGGGAAGAAGAGGATCAGCAGCTTGACAGGTGAAGGGAATTTATACTGTGTGGCAGAAAAACTGTATTAAAAGCGTTCCCATTCCTACTTTTGATAAACACGTGTGGATCCAAATGTAATTCATGTAATCATTTATATAGCCTCTTTCCAAGGAGTTGGCTTTCATTTTTGTTTACAATTGAGAAAGCTGTCAACTTAAACCTGCGCTTACCTGAAAAACACAGCAGGCTGCTGGAACTGTGACACGGGAAAAAAATAACTGGTAGCCTATTTCTACAGCTCCGTGCCGAGCGTTCCGAGTCTGAGCTTTCTCATTTCACACTATGAAGGATGAACCCACAGATTAAAAAATACATTTTATTGGTGCAAGTCCGTGTAGCATCGACTTTCAGCTAATAATACCGACTAGAAAAGGCAAACTGTATGGTCATTTTTGTTGTTTCTAAATGATGAACGTGCAAGAGGTTATGTTTACAGGTACTGTGGTTATGTAACAAACCAACCAGCAGAAACAGAGGTAATTACCTTTTTTTTTTAAATGGAATGAAATCAGCTACATTAACCCTAATTCATTTACAGTTCTTTATCATTGAGTCACTGGAGCCACTTTCTAGAGTGTTAAGTGAACCTTAAAATGACACAAACAGATGAACAGCAGTTCCAGTGAAAACACTGATGTGTAGTATTTGAGTAAACTCTGACAAGCTTCAAGCCGATATGAACCGGAAATGGAAATGAGCAAATCAACAATCACATGCAGCTCCACTGATGATGATGTAGAATATAGAGTATCTTCCTCAGAAATATTCAGATGTCCATTTGCTTTTGTCTGTTTAGCAGATGGCTCTATCTAACATTAAGTGGCCATTTTCCAGTTGTTAATATCCATTTGTGGTTCTTGCACGTTCTGTTCTCAGTTTAAGAGAATGGGACAAAGAGGAGAAAAATTAGATCCTAAAGTCTAACAATTAGAGATTGGAACATGTGACTTGAGTCTGACTGTTTTTGCACAATTGGATGACAACTGTAACTGATATTATGACTGTGTGTTACAAATTAGGTCAATGGTTACACGACAAGGTAAAGGCAAAAATTACCTACAGTAGTAGGCAAAACAAAAAATATGAGACCAACTTAACTCAGCCCACCTGACCATTGCTTTAAATCCTTCAGCTCCATCTTTACATGAAACAATCACAACCCACATTGAAACAACACCTCATCTTGTATCCCTTAGTAAAAAGACACATAACCATACTATTGTTCTTTCTCCACCTACATACCCGTATACCTCTTTCCCACTCATTTGGAATGTGAAAATATTAAACGGTCACTTCATGTATACACTGAATATAAAATGTGTGCCTTACCAAAAACTCTTAAACTGAGTTCCTGCTCAGCTTCCCCAGCTTTGTTCTTGGCAATGCAGGTGTAATCTCCCTCATCCAGCTTGGCCACATCCATTATTGTCATGTCTGAGCCATCTTCATTAAAGCTGTACTTTTCTCCTGCTTCGAGAACTACTTTGTTCCTGCAGAAAAATCATGACACACCAGCACAAATGTAGTACGTTATGAATAAATGCATCAATCAATTATTCCCATCATTTACATACTGCACAATATTACTGACTTCTTTTCAAAACCAAAGATGTTTCCTGATGTGGGAAAGTTTGAGGTGGATGTAAAATACATACTTTGCAGAATAACACATTTGAGTCCTTTGACATTAAATATGCCCGTGTTGAATAAGTCATCTGTGTTGGCCATGTCAAATGTATTGCATTTTGCTGCTTTGAGTGTTTTTTTTTTTAATATAATTTTTGTACATTTGCTGTCCCAATTGAAGCTAATGCTGCAGTGGTGACATTTGTGCCTACATATAAAAAGAACTGAATCCAATGTGCATTAGGTAGCCCCCAGGCTGACCCCCATTTCAGGATGTCTACAAAGGTAACTGCTGTCTGAAACCAAAATGAATAGAACAAAGCAGAAGCCTATCAAAGCCTGTATTCCAATAATGGGAATAGAGTGTCTACTGATGATACGCTAGTCTTCATGTTTCACTGTTTACAAGCACCTTTGATACCCTGTGATTAAGTGTCCTATTGCAATGAATGAAACAGTTAGTGATGTATCCCCAGTAACCAAGAAAGCCTGCCCTGCAGTGCACTAACTTTGTAACCCCCCAGTTTAATAGTGGCACATTGGAATCACATCTGACAAATGGCAAATAGCTTACTTACTAGCATATTTAATGTGATAACAATAGAATAGCCACATGGAATTAGACAATAAAACAGTAACATGCAAGCTAAAAATAAACTGCAGACTGTTGTTCCTATTATGTGTGTATTATCCATTCAAATGTAGTGTCATAACAGCACTGCTTAAATGTAAATCACAAGCATTATATTTAAACATTTTCCTCACGCCATGGCTGGTTTGTTTGCACATAATTGAAAGCTTGAGATTACTGCTGAAGGTCCCTGATGATGAGTCGATTAACACTGGTCAGCAGTCCCATAATATAGTAGATTCCCACTGCCTTATAAAGCCCTATTTGCATGGGACTGCTGTAACCTGGAGAACTCTGTTGATTTAGAATTTAATCCCTCATGTCTGTGTATGCTGTTTCACTTTTGCAGAGGATAAGCTACATCTGTGCTTTTCTCAGATTCGCTGAGATCGATTTCACAAATTCAGTCTTTTTTTAGAAAGTGAGTTTCCTCTTTAGGGCGGCACGGTGGTGCAGTGGTTAGCACTCGTGCCTCACAGCAAGAAGGACCCTGGTTCGATTCCAACACCAGACCTTTCTGTGTGGAGTTTGCATGTTCTCCTCGTGTCTGTGTGGGTTTTCTCCAGGTACTCCGGTTTCCTTCCACCATCCACACATATGCACTGATAGGTTAATTGGTTAATGTAAACTGCCCATAGGTGTGAATGTGAGTGATTGTTTGTCTATATATGTTCAGCCCTGAGATGAACTGGAGACTCATACAGGGTGTACCCCCGCCTTAGCCCATTGTAGCTGGATTAGGCCCCCACAGACCCCTGTGACCCTATAGTGAGGATGAAGCGGGTTCAGATGACGAGACGAGTTGAGTATCCACTTTCTGTGACAGAGAAATAACCAGCATAACTGTGTGAAAGAACTAAAAGGAAATGAAAAAAATAAAAATGCCCCGAAACATTAATGTCAATTCACATGAGATTATAAACTTATTGTAGAAGGTCTTTTTGCTAAAATAGGTTGGGCAATTTGCAGTGAAATTTTTTACTTCACAATAGATCCCCAAAAATTAAGATTACTGACAACTTGCATAATTATTACAGATTGGCAGGGACAGAATATAACACTAGTTCCATACAAAAGGAGTTGAAAACAGAAAGCTAACAGGTGAAAATTAACTTCAGACACAATACCAATTTCTGACATTTGCAGAATGTGGTTTTAGTAAATGGCTTTGACAAAATAACATCTGAAAAAATACTAGGACACTGTATTGTACTTTAGATGACTTTGGCTGATGTGTGGCTGGTACAAATACAACCCAAATGGCTCATGGCTTATTTTTAATTAGGCTTTTCTCAATAGTCCACTGCTGCCAGGTTTAGCTCGACTGCAGTCAAACCCTAATTAAAGTACAAGCAAAGGTTAAGCATTATGAATAATTTGAAGGGTGTTATTAAAAACCCTATTACAGGTCTCCAAGAAGGGGGAAAAAAAAAAGGATTACATATATTGATCATTTTTGGGTTATCAAAACCGGCATCAGAGCAGTAATGCAACAGTAGCAGTAATGCAACAGTAACTCATGAGATAAAGACATCTTATTGGCTCACCTTACCTTATGTCATGTACACTTAGATTTGGCAAAAATGAAAAGACAGTTTTGCTGCTAAAACAACATCTGTGTTTGAAACGTAACATTGAGATACATAGTGCAAAATGTATTAATTAAAACAGGGCTGGACCTGAATATTTGAAAACTGGTTATCTACTTGCCCACAAATATTACAATAGTTAATGTTGAGAGTGGAATATATCTGCTTTTTGAATTATGCAACAATAAGAATGACAACTACAATTGCAGCAACAATGTTTATGTAGTTGTAAAGAGCTGCAGTTGTTTATATCAGATATAAAGTATCAACATGAAAAATGATCTTGTGGTGGCTAAAATATTACTACCCTTACAGAAACGTATGCAAGTTTCTGAAACTCCACAAAACTGTTCTGTGTGCTGCAGCAACTTAGACACAGAGAGAGGAGGGGGGGGATATTGGCTAACCTGGAGGATTGTGTCTGACTGAGTCCTGTCCAGCCTCCAGCACAGACACTGTGTAGTGAATTATGATTTTTTATTTGTGCCAGGCTGCCAGCCCTGGTTTAACCTACAGCAGAAGGGCCCTCAGAGACCACATACCTCCAATTCAACCCAAGCTCATAAAAACAGCTTTTGTCCTGCCTCTTTTTCTACATCTGCCCAAACACTTTATAGGTTACTCCTTGGACTTTGACCTACTGTGCCACTGACTTTCCCAGGTTTTATGGAGGGTTTTTTTTTGTGTAATTCATATGATGACGAAGTTAACAAAGCACCGAATGTAATTGAATGAAAATATGATCCTCTTGGCAACAACAATAATTATGTCCACACACTCATATGATGTGCTGCTGTCTGGTGCTAACATAAAAGGTATTTGTCTCAAGTCTGTTGCAAAGTTTTACCTTGTCCAGGTCACCATGGGTTCAGGATAGCCATCAACAGCACAAGTCAACATGGCAGAATGCCCAACATCTGCTGTAGCATTCACTTCTGTCTGCCATACCCTGATGGTTGGGAGCACTGGAAAACATGGTAGGATACACATAACAAAAAAAATAAACCATATAGATTAGCAAACACATGCATAGATAACAAACAGTGAACAAGAGACAACAGCAGTGACAAATTCTGAATACTTATTTTAGGCACACTCATTTGCTAAACTCTAAAGTTGCCGGAAACAGACTTCATTAGCATGGAACATCTTTGATACACGGTTGCTCTGGGCAACAGTTTCTGCACTGACGCTGAGCCTTGTCGCCTCTGAGGAGCTACAGCTTATTTAAGCGTCATGGGACACCTGCCACACAAAAACATGCACATGGGAACCAAAAGGAAACGGAAAAAGTGTGAGTCAGAAAGGAGTGCTGACCATTCACAACGACCTTGATGACCCGCAGATCAATCTCGCCGCGGACCATGAGGCGGCCCTCGCATGTATACGCTCCTTCATCTGTCTTCTTTATGCCACGGATTTGAAGATGGTTGTTGCCAAGTACCTTAAACCGAACTGAAAGGAACACAAGATAGAGACATTGTCAGGATGGCCGTGTATCTGTTCAAAAGGTCAAAATTCAAAATATGCACGGTATTCACTTTCATCCAGTATTTGGTAACAAACAGCTGCTATTTTCCAACCTGAAGGGTAACATGGTGATGTAATGCAACTCAGGGCACAGATATAGTCTAGTATATTAGTGATGTTTGATTTCATCAATGACATAACATGGTGAATCTGAATCACTATAAATTTTTAATATAAGTTTTGAGCTTCCATTGACAGAAATTGGAAAGATTAAAATACTACTCATAGGGAAAAATGATAATAATCCAGCTGGTCCGGATAATATGGATGATGAATATGGACAGTTACTTAAAGTTGTTTCAAATATAATATAATTTCCAGCATGACTTATTACCAACTTGAGTCTGACAGAGGGGTTATTGCCCCAGATTTGGATATCTGCCAAGGTTATACCTCCTCATAAAAACAACCAGGAGACTTTCTCGGCTGCCAATAGCGGACACATTAGTATTCTTCCAGTGTTGAGCAAGTTAATGGAAAAAGCTGTTCTTTCAGAGATACACTATTTTTCACTTAATGAATTAAAGTCTGATTTGCAGAATGGTTATATAGAAAGATCAGTCTACGTATGTGCACTGCACTGGCAAATCTTTATCTTACATTGACAAGAAAATGATACTTGAAAACGTGTTAATTTATTTCAACATTTGATAATGTAGACCATAGGTTAGTATGAGTGAAATTCACTGCACAAAGGTGTCGGCCAACAATAATCCACCATGCCTTCAGTTTTCGATTAGGAAATTCAACACTCTCTATATGTAGATGATGCTACTATTACATGACTAAATATGTGAGAATAGACTTGTTGTGTTATGTTTAGGGGCAGATATGTCACTAATGATCACAATCAGCAGTACCGCTCACTTAGAGAGAGAGAGAAATTAGTTTGGAGTCACACTCAATAATTATCTATCATGCGAGAAACAAACTGAGAATATTGTTATAAAACGTGTGATGGAATATCATGCATCATACAAGAGGCTCCTCTTTTATTACCTCCACCTCTAGAGTGCATGGGAACAGGCGCTAGTTTTAGCTCGCCTTGATTACTGCTCAGAAGTTTGGCCATGTACAGTGAAAAAACTCTGAGCTCCAAATAGCTCAGAATAAAACAAGGCTGGTACTGCCCTGTCCGTCAGGTGTGAACCAGAGGATAGAGCATACATGTCAGTCTCTCATCGCTCATGGTGGAGATGTGAGCACGCAATCTAATAACTTTCTGTAGGAAACAGCAAACAACCAAATAGTCTGTATTCACAGGACATTATGTGAGACACAAAGACTGAGTACATTTATATGCACACTGTTATTCCAGTTGAATTCATAATTTGAAAATATTATGAAGTTGTGTCATGTAAACAGCATATTCCAATTGGATATTCTGAATAGACCTTTTTACAAATGGAGCAATTTTCTGATCGAGACGTGGGATACACTGATGTCATTCTGATTTCATGATCCTCTGGTAGAGACAGATGAATCTGCAGAAAAATCCACATGTACGGTTGGAAGGAGAAACATATCTAGCACTAAATAATATGGCAGAGGATATGAAAGAGGGAGTTTATACAGTGAGCTCTGAAACAACCCTATCTTTACAAGGGTATGCATGACTGAATGTAAACAGGAATGTTAATGTTCCAACACTATGTAAAAAAGCCTGATTTTTTTTTTCCCATAATAAGGGGAAAACCTGAATATTTTATGGATGCTAGCAGCATGGTCATTGTCAAACAGTCAGGGTGGATAGCAGTTCTCTAGTTAAACAAAACCTCAGAACAGATGCAGTGTGCAGATCTGTGATGCACAGAGCCATCACACCATGGGACAAGTAACCATGTGTGGACACTGGAGCATTCAGTAAGGCAAGATTTAATGGTCAGTTAATAATAGCAATAATAATAATAATAATGCAACAAACCTAATTTTAACTGAAATGTGAGGTGAATATATTTAATCACACAGTACGTTTAAATACTACAGCCCACACATGACCTCATTATTTTTCACTGAAATGTACCAGTAATACATCACACATTATGACACTGTCCAGAGTCAACAGTAAATAAGAGAAAGCCCAAAAGTATTTCCCAATTCCAAAACAAATTAATACTCCCTTTCTAGAGAATAAACCCAAGACAGAAATGAAACTGGAAGCAAGGAATAATCAATTCCACCTGTTTGTTAATCTGCAAATCGGTAATAAGTGCAAAAGGAGTAAGGATCAATCAGGCCGATTATAGGGTCTTGCCGATGAATCGACATTGGCCAATATGGAGCCAATTTATTAGCTTATTTGTGGAGGAGATTCTGTTGTTTGCTCCTGTGAGTGTGTGTGTTGCCCAGAGATTTAGAGGAAGAGTAAAGCCTGTCAGTTCTGCTTTTATTTCTGCTCTAACCATCATCCCACAAGCGCACACAAATTCACAGACCCCAGGACCTGGACAGGACCCCACCACGGATGTTGTGTGGATCTTGCTCTGAACCACTGTAACACTTACAATTGGTCCAACCAACTTTGGACTCAATTCACTCTGCAGGTGCTCAGTTTAGTCCTTAGTCCAAATGTGGACGCTGATTTGAGGCACACGTATCCAGGTTTGTGAGGGAAAGCATCATTTTATGATCAGTAATATTTTTTGCTCTAATTATTTTTGTGATTCCATAACTTGTTTGTAGATGGGAAGGAGGTCTTGCTTACATTTTAAAGAATTATTTACCAAACATATTTTCCGTCACTACTTATAAAATATAGACTCTCGTCTTTCTCATAAGTCTGCTCTGCCCAGCATAAAAAGTACCATATTTACATCCTCTGCTTCCCCATGGGCCATATATTAGTCTGATATCAGAATATTACACATGGTTTGAAAGCTGTGTCAGTTATCTTTGTGAGATAAAGATTTATACAACTGTTAATCCACATGCCCACAATGACCTAAGATAAGATTATTATTATTACAACATCCTGTGTAGATAAATGTTCTTATGTCATATGTCGGTCAATATATCAAATACGGCCAATATTGGATATTGGCTTTTTAAAGTCTCCAATATTGGTATCCGATATATCCAGTAAATCCAATATAGGTCGGGCTCTACTTCGACCATCCAACCCAGCTTCTGTGCCTCTATTATACTCTGTGTGGCCATGGTTTTGTTTTGTTTTTTGCAGCAGCTGAATGTATATAGAGAAAACCCTGCACATGGGTTCTGCTTGTGTCCAACCTGCCTCTGGAGTGTTTGAATTCTTCACAGTCTACAAGTATTTGTTTGGTACACTACTGTAATGTATCAAAGGCCCTGAACCAAAACGGAGCAGTACAAACGAGTGCGCCATTACACCTCTAGCTGTGACACACTTTTGGTAAAAATCATAAAAATCAGAAATCATAAAAAGCTTTTAACAGTCTTTAAAATACCACTAATAATGTGCAACACAGTATAATGTACAACATTATGTATGTTATTTACATAATGTACCTATTTGCACTTATTTATCATCCAGTCTTATACAAACTCTTTTAGTCAGATCTGGGAAAAAAACAAACACTGGTGTCCCAAGGCAGCTGATGATGTGCAGAATTAAAAGCAATTAAACACAGATGCCTCAATATCAAGTGAGCTGGATATGTTCCCCACACCCTCCAGGGAAATCTTACCGTCTTTTTCCATCTGTATTCTTGCTCCTTTATATTTCCAGAGGACGGTAGGCGGCGGTGAACTGACGACATCACAAATGATGTTGGCATTGTCTCCTTCAGTAAACTCTTGTGGCGAGGGAGCATTGGTGAAGGTAATTTTTTCTGAGGAAAAAAAGAAAACACAGAAAACAGGTTTTTACCAAGTGTTACAACAACATCTACAGTAAAACAGGGATGCACCAATCCAATACTGATCCAAATAGCTGGATAAGGTATCAATATCTGTGGCTAGGTAGGGAGACTAATGTGTTACTAAAGTCTCCACATATAAAATACTTATACTAACAATTACTAATGTCACTCATCAAATTAAAAGCAGTCAACACTTAAATTATTACTATTATTCTACTAATTAATCCTTTAAAAAATGTTTCTGGCAACAGAGTGTCTGCACTGCGAATGTGTTTCATAGTTCTTAAGTAAATAACAGTTTGGAATACAATGCAGGAAATGATTTTTGTTCAACCCTGGGACATTTGTTTCTTGGTGGAGAAACATAAAAGAATGGAGTAGTTAATAACAGAAACTTCATTCATATAAAATGATGTTGATTAGAAAACAGAAAGGGAAGAAAAACATTTATAATCCTTGCTTTATAAAGTGACCTTTATTTTATCCCTTGTTTACTGAGTCTCTGCAGTAGAAAAATAATTCTTGTACTGCTACATTTGCTTCGTGTTGGATTAACAGTGAACATTTTGAAACATTGGTCTGTTGTTTCTATGAAATTACTCATGACATCCTGTAGTTTCAGACTGCTATCTTGTTTTCAATATGTTCCCATTTAGGTGCTTGTTGTTTGACTTGTGTCCCGTTTTAAAAAAATGAGTTTTTTTCTGAGCTTTTCTTGTGTATGTATAGCAGTGTAGCATGTTTTGGTACAAGTGTCATGTCGCATTACCATAGCGACAAAGATGGAACTGGTTTAAGAGGTTATTACTGGAAACCGGTATTGTCTGATCGACAAAACTTAAAAATTTGCATTGGTACATTCCTACTTAAAAGCCCATCTCTTCTGATAATTTGGCTGTTACTTAATCACACACAGATTTTTATTGAGGGTTGGTTTTTTTGGGTTTTTTTGCAAGCCCTTGGCTCGGTTTAGTATGTGGAAGACACACTAGGAGGAGGAGGTTTTGAGGACGAGGAAGGGTTTTGGCATCCTTCCACAAGAAAATTGGATGTTTTTCAATAAGAAAATGTCATATAATTTCAAAACATTCTTATAGATAAGTTTGTTTCCTGGGGAAGTAACGTGTAGTGAAGGTGTGACATGTGAAATTAAACACAGAGAAGACAGAAACGCATAACATTTCATTGTCTGTTCATGGCACGAGTGATAAAATTGCAGCAGCATTTTTTTATTCATTCATCTATTTATTTATGTATTTGCTCGAAGATGTTGACATTCCATTACATCTGTAAAATGCTGCTGGTAATTACCTTTCCAATTTGAGATGCATGTTTAACCAATTTGAATACAGCAGTATTTGAGTTTGTGGATTTTTTAAATATCCAAGTTTTTACAACGTCAACCATACCAAGATAAGCAATTTGGAAAGTCTGAAAATAAAGTGCATTCTTATTTTGCCGCAGACTATACATCATTTTAGACTATATTGTCTACATGGATAATTACTTATAATACTAGAGTGAAAAAAATACTGAACGGACGGGAAAGTTCCTTTTGGAAAACCAAAGGATTTCATCTCTGATGGACATTTGCTGATGCTTGGCATTCATGGAAAATAAAAGCCATTACTCACAAGAACTGCACAACAGACAGGATCATTAAGCAGCCCTCTAATGGTCTTCCGACCGTTTATTGAACTGATGAAAAATCCATCCTCACTTGAAAAGAAAAAGAGTAATGTGTTGCCCTTGAGCAGTCAATAAAATACTATGAGTTCAATAAACAGGATTTTTTTTTTTTCTTTCTGTGTTCCTACCACTCAATAATTCTCCGTGTTTAAGGTGAGAAAAATACTTACGGAATATTTTCACTTTGACGGTTGATTCCGCTTGCTGGTCTCCGCTAGTAGCGACACACTTGTATGTCCCTGCATTTTCAGTCACTGCTCTGTACAGTGTTAGGGTGGACGATGACTCATCGTTTCGGGTTACTGTTATGTCCGGTCTGTTGGGTTCTATCCTCTCGCCACTTGGCCCAAACCAGTCTATGTGCTTGGCAACACCTACGACTGAAGTACAATAAAGAAAAATACATAAGAAAACAACTCTAAAATGTCTTTGTAAGTAATATTCACCTTGTTGCTCATACAGAGTGAAAAAAAGATCTAGTATGAGATGTGAATGACTTAGTCTGTGAGTATGTGGGAGTGAGAATGACTTTAATACACTTACCTTCACACATGAAGAACTTTGATTCCCCAAGACTAATCTCACCATGACTAGGAGTGATCTGCACTTCCAGTGAAACTAGAATAAAAGGAATATGACATACAAAATGCTTAAATTCTTAAAGAAGACATGTAAAATGCAGCAACCCATGTCATTCTTTACACTTGATGTTAATTATTTAAAAAGAAGGGGAATGAAGTAAAGGAGACTATATCTATATTTACAACGTCTGACTTAAGGCTACAAAACGGATAAAAAAAATAAAAATAAAGATAAAGCTTCATTTTCCTGACATCAAATTACTCACTGTCTAAAAAACTACAGTTGGAAGTCTGTGAGAAGCAATCCACATGCGCCCCAAGAAATTGTCGATACTGATTTTGGCTTTAGCAGACCTTTAACTGAAAAGATGGACATTCCCTGTTTCTCTTTTGCCCGTAGAATAATGTTGGCAGTGCACTGTAGTTACTCAGTTACCATCAAACAGTAAATAGTGCTGCACTGCATTATGCAATATAGCAGAAGTTTTTTGTTTTTTTTTTTAAGTAGTTTAAATACTTAAAAACATATAATTCTGTTTTTCTGGCAAGATTACTCAAATGTATCCGTCAGTAAAATACCAGAGGGAAAAAAGCAGATTTCTGTTATTCTATAGACCGAGGCCTAACCTGAAACCATTTTGTGCTTAATTAGAAGAAAGCTTCACTTGTTTCCTACAGAATGTCCCAGGGGGCAGTCAAAGGTTTCTGTGGTTGACTAAGAACTGTGACTAAAAAGACCCAAAATCCAGTCCTACAGTATATTATGCATGCAGAAGAATGTTAGTGTGCGTGTACCATCAACTCTGGCAAAGTGCAAATACACTGGGGTTTAGGCAAGAATGGTCAGGAAGTGAAAGAACAACAACGCTGTGGAGAAGTGACAGTAGCATTCTGTAATGCCAAAAATAAAAATACAAGATAATCAACTGATACAAACTGACATCTCCTCAAAACTAAAAAAAAAAAACCAGACAATTTAACCTTTGTATAACAACACAAATAGTTATTTAAAATCATTTCAGCTGCTTGTGAAATGAGTCAATGTAAAACACGTAATTAATGGACATTTATAACACAAGAGTAAATCTTTAGCCCTAAGTCCAAGTCTGACTGAGGTTTGTGAGGTAGAACCTGAGTGTAGCATTGAAAAATTACAAGAATCAATCACTGTCTCTGCTGTAAGATAATCCTCAACACAGACACCTTTACACAAAGTCCATACATTGACTGTTTACCATTCAATCAATGTGCTCATAAATACAGACAAGTGAAACCTCGCCTCTCAAACCCCTCTCATTATATTTCAAACAAAAACAATTATATGCTAATGTTAAAGACGGGACATTTTACTTTAATTGGAGTTAGAAAATAAGCATGTTTGGTGTTTATTTAGTGAAACAAACAGGCAACTCATTTGCCAAGCAGGCCTGGTGATAATGATTATTCAAGTCAAGTGAAGTTTATTTGTACAGCCCATTATCATACTCAGTGTCTGGAATCACTCACATCAGCAGCAGTTCTTAACCTAGCTACAGCTATCGAAGCAGGAGGGGAAAACTCTCTTAACATGCAGAGCACATTATAAATGGCTACAGCAATCCAATAATACAATATCCAACAGTAATGTAATAAATTCCCTGAGGTAAGGCCAATAAAATATGTTAGTCTAATGAGTGCAGAGCAGTTCAATATCACTTCAAGGTGTGATGGTTAATGCGAGGGAGAGGGTAAGACACTGGGCAGCTGATTTCACATCAAAGAACAGGGCAGACACTGTAAAGTTAATGTGAACAGTATTCATTTGGGTTTTTTCTGGACAGTTGAGACACAGATGTAACGTGTTAAAGGACTTATTTCCCTTGACATAAATCATGCTTTAATTTTCTGGGCAGTCACAGATGAGTGCAGTAAAAAAAAGAAAAAATGAAGCCTAACAAGTGACAACTTAAAGATTTACAACTTATAGTGTGAGAAAAAAAAATCCAAGGGCAGTACAGTAGCTATATATAAAATGCATGTAATAGCATTTAGGGTGGCTTTAAAGGCAAAGAGAAGATTAAATCATGTTTAATAGCATTGTGTATATGCTGTACTCAGAACTGTAGTGTTTTTAAGAATAGAATAGAATAGAATGGCATGTTATTGTGCAAGTAGTACAAAGCAACTGTGGTAAAATTAACCTTTATTGAAAGTTGTTTCTACAAAACAACATAAAACATGCTAACCACGTGAAAAAAAAGTTCAATTTTACTCTTATGACATAAAAAAACCCCATCTAACTGGATCAGTTGTGTGCATTAGTTTCTAGAGTACACAAACACCTGGACCACTTGGGATTTTCCTAAATTAAATCATTCTGTAGCCCAACCACTAATTGGTTCGCTCTGGTCGAAGGCAGAGCCATGGCTCCTCTTTGCAGATAGTTATGAACAAGACAGGATAATTGCTCTCCAACCAACAGCTCACTTTTCATATATTAAAGAGGCTAACAAGCTACAGTAGCACCAGTCCAGATAAGGAGCACAAACTCTTTCGAGGCAGGGGGTAGTCAAATTACAAGCAGCAACTGTGTGCCCTAGAAATTTAATCTGACTGTGAAATCTCTAGCGACAATTTCCTTTTTAAATCCAAACTGGGCGTAGAGTGCAACACTATCATCATATCTGGACTATGCACAGTTGTTAAAATATCAAGATTGTGTTACTATCTACTTTTTGTCATAATTAGTTAGCAATTGGTTTTCAAGAAACATTGTCTTGCCTGTAGCATGAATGTTAAATAGACTGAGGTTTAGGTTTGATCGTAGATAATAAGTATAGGATGTTTCTCTAAGCAAAACTAATGACAGCAAGTCAGTAAATATTTAAGATTTATCAAGATAACTGTTCAATCAGTTGTAATTTGTGGTGTAGTGCTATTTGAAACGGTGTCCTATTTGCACCAAAACTATTTTTGCCAAAATCTCTAAACTTTAAATCCCACACAAGGTTTACAAAGGAGATGCTGCTATTACATTACACTACATTACATTATGTCGGCCAAATGCAATGTAATGTAATGTAATAGCAGCAGCCATGAGTCATGGACAGACGTGGCACAATGATGACATGGAATGTGTCAGTGACATTTGGTCAAATGTCGAAATGACAAAACTGGCACCAAATGAGCTGTTCTGGACGCATTATTTTCATAATTTTTATTTTGTAAAAATAAAATACATATTTTGAAAATGATACGTGTATATACGACCTCCATGTTTGTTTTCATCAACACCTGCCACCTCTCATTCACTTTGCCCCTGACCCCTGTGTCCAATGCCAGCACAGTTCATTACATGTGTGCTTCTGTCTACAAAATTCAATCCACTAGCAAAAAGGACAATGAGAATGTGATCTAACTTAAATGAAAAAATAAAGTCTGCATTCAGTCCGAACCAAATAAGTGGACCAAAGTACTTTCCAAGTGTGAATACACCCTTAAACTGAGAGAAAATATACTGCAGGCAAAACACAATGCTGATATTTCTCATGGCTAAAATTGATTATCACTGAGCACTAGTAATGTTGAAGCTACGTAACTGAAAAGATCCAAAAGCAGGATAATTTCTTAAACTGGAGCAAGGACTAAAAACAGGAGAACGGAAGAGGGCCCCAAGAGCATCAGAAGGTGCTATGAATCACTAATTGGCAAACTGAACTTAAGGCTTAAAAAACTTCAGCACAAACAGATGTAACATGCCCGAACCTGTGCTGAAGACTCGTAGTTGGGAAGGCCCTCAATGCTAGACTGGTTGGACCAACAGAGAAATAAACAATTTAAATAGATAAGAGTGTCCTAGTTCTGAGAAAATATGCACTTTCCCTGCAGTTAAACTTGACATTCCATATTAAAATGCCTTTTCAGACTAGGTCTCTTCTTCCATGGAATCGTACCATACAAAAACTGAGCTAAAAAACAGAATGGTTTTCTGCACAACACAGAAGGCAATAAATAGTACAACAATACCAATGATCACATTTACAGAAGAGAAAAAAATGGACCATGCGAAACTGCGAAGGAGTGAATACACCGCAACAAAAACCAAATGCAAATCTGTGTACAAATATACAAAAATGAAGTGAAGCTATTTTTCTGACAAGGTCTGATATCATATAAAATGTTTAATTATTATTAATTACATGATACAAAGAACTGCTCAAGTAAACCAAAAACAAGGCTAAGTCACTTCTCTGCCTTTGTAACTACTTATGAATGCCAGCATGGTTGAAACTGCAAGACCTCCTGCCAACAAATGGAGGAAGAATGCTCTAAAGTCAAATCAGCAAATTAAGTCTAATTTACAATTACACCATGTTTTCTGGCTGAAATTAACTTGACGCATGACACAAAGAGAGGACGATAGTCTTTCCAAATTGTACCACAATTCCAAGAGAAATACCAGGGAAATGAGCAGCTATAAATGTGGCTGTTGGTTTATTTTATTGGGAGAGTAGAGGAATCTGAATGCAACACAGGCACCGTGGTCTGACATTAACAGTTCTTGTGTGATTTAACATTTACTGTAGCTGAGGGCGATGTCATATTTGGATGCAGGCTGATCATGACTATAGGAGACAGCTTGCAGTGTCAATAATTCATGTCTCTGTAGGTCATCAACAAAGCCATAGTGTTTGTAGATTAAGGACATCATTAACATCATAATAATGTGAAGAAACCAACTATATTATTGGCTGCATATAATCAGAGGCAGTTTTCTTGCTGCATCTTAATGCAGGTCACAATATGATGCAGCAAAATTCTAAATTATTTGTAGGCTATTACCTGTACCTGAAATTCAACAGAGCAATGTATCCTTTCTGCACTCTTGTCCCTCTCAGTGTTTCTATTTAAGCAGCATTCATTATTTCTTCAGCACAGCCAGGAGGCATTGTACTACTTAGTGCAAGCTCATACACATTTACTTACATGTGTGCATGTGCGTGTACTGTATGAGAGATTGACTGTCTATGTGGTAATGGTGGTGTAAGGGGTTATTTCATGAATGAAAATGATGTACACTGATGTCCTACGGCGACAGTAATCAGTGGTTGCAGATGGAGATTCTTAAATAGCCTTATTTAGCCCTAACCCTCACTTTCAAGCTAGGCTTATATCTTAAATTTAAGTTACCCACAGGAATACACTGACTTTTCCACAGTTATGTTAACAGCAACAGATAAGATATGAGGAGTAAGGAAACCATATAGAAGGGAATTTATGCAGAGGCTGCCCTCTTTCCTCTAGCCTCTGTAGTTATCTTAGAACAACACCTCCGGTGCTGCAGCCTTTGCTATTGGATGTTATAGTAAGCCTTAACCCTACCCGTGACTCGCTCTACTTGCCGTGTGGGATTAAGCTCATTATCTATTCCGCTAGCGTAAAACACAGCATCCACACACTTAGACTTTAAGCCTGCCAAATTGACAGTCACAGCCATCAACCCAACCTCAACTATGTGGAATCTAATAAAATAAACACAGGATTGTCCTTCCCTGATGTGAGAGATATGGTTAGTTAATATAGCTAAGGCGTCAGTGAGAAACTCTTGACACAACAACCTTGCAATATTGGCTCAGAGTGACGGTATTATCACAGAAGAGGGAATTGTTTTCAAGGTAGTGCTAGACAAATATCCATATGTGGGAAACAAGGAACAGAAATAAATCATTCAAATGACAAAGCACTACTAGACAGACAACTTAATGGAAAAATGAGTATGTGCAATGTTCAATGTCAAGCTATTTATTATTAGTATGGCAGAGGAGAGACATGTATACGCTACACTGACATCCCCCCCCCCCTCCCCACATATTCAGAAGACCGGAAAGGGAGGATTATTCACATGAAATTAAATGAAAGAGCATTTAATTCAGGTCGAAGAACAAACATTCTTGAAAGCAGTAATGTACAACCTAAGTGGTTCTATTCAGGACCTTAGTTTTAAGGAACAAGTGAGTATTTGCTTGCTGCTCATGCTTCTCAACCAGAGTTATACTCACTTCTACCAGTTGCTATGGAAACGTGTTTCCCAGCCCCCCTCTACCCATATTTTGACATCACTGTGCTCTCTCTCTCTCTCTCTCTCCCTTCCTCCCTCTCTCGCTTTTCCCCCCTCTCCCTCTTTCTTTTTTTATTGCTGTCTGATTGGACAGAGTAATACAGCCTCCAAGGAGAGACTATTTACACTGAAGTGGTTGTCAAAACAGAATACCCAACTTCAACTGATCACCTCGACTGTCTGTAAGAGTCTGGCCAACAGTCATATGGTGTTCCAACATCTGAATTCCAATAAAATTCAATCATTATTAAATATTCCAAACAGTAGTCTACATTTTAACTACTTCCCTTCGTACAGCCCCAAACTACAGCAATAATATCGGACAGATTGGTAAGCCTTGGACGATTTTTCATTTGAGCATTACTTTTTAACCATGAGAAGACAGCATAACAGATTGCCAGAAGCTCACAGTGTTAAATTTAAAGAAATGCTTCCATGTGCACCCAAAACAAATCATGAATGCAATGGAGCTACACATTTTAAGCTATAATTATTTATACGTTGTCACTCCAAATTACTGTTGTGGACTCTAAATCACACAAGTATTTAAAGTCTTCCTAACATTCTCAATACTTTGCAGGTTTGAGATTTAATTAATCTATTCAGTTAGACATGATTTGATATATCTGAAAATAAAAACATCCAGCAATCACAGTGTGTAGATAACATTATCGTTATGATAGTAGAATGTTACATGTTGGAGGATGAGGGTGTAAAATATCATTTGAAATACTGACGTAATGGTCATATTTATGGGTTATATAATAGGGCAGTGCACATTAGAATAAGAGGCCGAGGCAGCAGAAGCTGATCTGCCACAGAAGAGATGATTCAGAGCCCTTTCAGTGAGTCACTGGTTGAAACATGTTGAGCTTTGATATTGAATCTTGATAGAATATGTCATGTTTAGTACCACACTGCAGTTTTCATTTTGCCCTTCTATTTCATGTAAATCAGCTTGTTTCACATTACCATAGGGACTGATTAAATTATGAAAGGTAATCTAGAAAATGTACCTTATTTGAGTATTCCAGAAAAGAAAAATCAATCATAAGGATGGGAGGATTCAAAATGTGTCATCCAAGTCTATTAAAACACTACTGTACAGGGTTTGTTAATTTCCCCTGACCTTAAACACTAATGTATTGAAAAATGTCAGCCATAATATAGGCTAAAATGAACACTTTCTAATGGGTGTATGCCTTGCTGAGCTACTTTGTTGTCCGCTCTTTGTTGAAGCTGTGCCTCAATGAGCTACAGTGCACTCCAGTTCAGTAGCCAACAGAATTCACCCTCATTCAGGCAATTTAGCCTGAGTGCCCCTCAGCATCTGCCTCAGCTGTGCACCACACAACAAAAGCCCAGGGAGGCGGAGAGCTGAGCGTCTGTGGCCCATCATGACATGCTATGTCGTCCTGTAATGAGTCAGTATTGGAAAGGCTTAGAACAAGGGCCGAGGATAATGCGGACATTGTGCTGAAAGGGACATATAAAATAAAAGAAATGAATCGAAGGAGATGAATCACAGCTTATTCAATTATTTTGACAGTTTCCAAGTCGACACTACCACAATCTAAGGCAAACATGTTTTATCACCTATGAGAAACAGCCTTGCTTTAATGCTGTGACAAAATAATTATGCCAAAAATCCCAGTTTGATTTTCATCCCGCTCCAAGCTCCAGTAGAGCTGTGCAACCTGCGCAAGGACTGAGAGGAAGCCGTCTGTCACTATGTCTAAAAAAGACATGCATAATCAGTGAAATGGAAAGATTCTTGGGAGGATGAATTCTGGGGTCTGTGCAAAGATTTTTTATTTTGGGCTTGACTTCTATGTGGCAACTACATACAAGAATAGGGACTCTGTGTGGCATGAACAATGAGTGAAATGTTAACATCTCTGTGAGCACAATGAATCACCACAGACTTGTTCGCAAAAAACATTCATTCTTCCACATTAATCATTACAGTGGTTTTCCAGTGGCTTCCCTGTTAGTGCTAGTCACGACACACTCCCACAATACCGACAATGCAACTGGCCTCTTTGCTGCCAGCCAGAAAACTATTAAGATTAGCAGAATATAATGCACTAAGCTTTGCAAACTGAGCAGAATTACATGCATCTCTAATAATTACTGTAACACAGGCAAAAAAAAAAAAAAAAAAAGAAGAGGGACAGGGAGGGCATTAGGGCAGGAGGGAAGAAGCCACAATGACCACTCAGCCACAAGCTGCCTGAGACTACACAGAGCCCGAAGCCTGGCACATGCACACAGCTCTCTCTGTGTGTCCATTCAGAAGGCAGACAAGCTGGGACGCGCCGGATAAGCCTGCCTGTGACTCCACCAGGAAGAGGATCAATAGGAGGGAATGCACCATTTCAGATACAGCCAGCCAGCCAGGGGCAGGGCAGAGAGGCAGAGCAGCACTTGAGTACTCATTATGTTGTGTAGGATGACACAGTGTGTGCAGCCACTTCTGGAGTAATCTATTAAGGGAGGAAGACGACGCAGACCCATTAGAGATAGAGCCAGACCACACACTAATTGGATTAAAACAGTAATGAAAATAAAAACTGGCATGAGGGTGAGCTGTAAAGATAACTGCATGAAAACAGATAGGTAAAAAGCCGAGGTGCTTGACATGCTTGTCTATCCTACGACTACAGAAATCTTGGACTATGCTCACCATCCCTTTTCCCTTGCATGCTGGCATGGAAACAGTTGGCTGCAGCTGAGCATTTGGACATCACCCATCAGCAGTCAATCACATACTGAAGTCCAGCCTTCCATACAAAGATTGGGAAAAAAAAAACAAAAAAAACACCTGCCAAGTATCAAATGCCAGTAAAATGTGTTTTTGCCAGTAAATAAACAAGGGTCACCCACCACGGTAGATTAGATGATGATGCCTCTGTTGCTCTTTTCCTGTCTTCAAATGATGTCTCTACTGACAAACTACAAACTCTCTTTAACCATAAGCCATTCGGATCAACACAAACAGAGGCTGAACTTCAAATAGGATTATTCAGGTTAGCTGTCAATTATTTCGACTCGGCGCTAAACTGTTACTTCCCATTTTCCTCTATGGTAATATAATAAAACCATGGGACAGAAAAGAGCAGTTGTTTAAAATCTGAGCCTGAACCTTCTCATCTCCTCACTAATTTTTCCCAGACTTCAGGCAGAACATGAAACAGCATTGAAAACAAGCAGTGGCCCTAAAGCTCAGTCTCTCCAAGAAGACTCACCATAAAGCAACACAGAAGCATGACTTTTATCTGCAGCCAGGGAAGCAAAAAGATATTTTCTCTCAGTAATCCTGGCAAAAACACCAAAATAATAGCCCAATGTTACTTGCAAAAATACACTGCTAGTATAAGAAACTGAGAAAACACATTTTTGCTATAACATTTTCGCTCCTTCGTCGCATTCTGTACATATCTGCAGTGACCAATATTTATTAAAAAGGTGATTTTTTTTGTTGTTGTTGTTGTATGTGTAGTGTAAATCCAAAGGGAGATCATCCTATTCAGAATTAAACCCTTTTATCCTAACACAAGAGCCATCCATGATCCAAGCTAATTAGTTTAATTCTATTTAAATTAGTCAAAGTTTCTGAAGCCCTGTGGGAAAATTCACCCCTGATAGTTATCCATTCTAAATATTAAGGCACACTGGGCAATGCACAGGTACCTGGTTGATAATGGATGCAACAAATGAAAACAGTTAAGTATATAATTAGCATGAATATAGTAATTTATATCCTTCCTATCCATCCTTTTTATGTACAGCTGGTCACCTTTTCTTCAGTTTTCTGTCCTGATATATAGCCTTTGAATAATTTACTGAGCTTATATGAACATCTATGTGATTAGTAAACTAAAGACTTAGATGAAATTAAGGACATATTAATACATCCCTGGAGAAAAATAAAATGCTGAGAAAAGTTATTTTTGGACAATGAGAGAAACTGTTTATTTATCTCCAAATACAACTTCTGAAAGTGGAAACCACCTTCACTTGCAGTTTTTACACAGGTCACAGTGAGCTCTACACATACAGTGTGACAGCGATATTCAACTTCCATTGCCTGCATTAGCCGGGAATATACGAAGACGTGAGTGAGTCAGAAAAGCACAACTTTGTTTCGTCACATCATGTGACCCGCCTCCTGGGGTTGATGGCTGTCCACAGGAAGATACGCTTTCAGAAGCTAACTGAGCTCAAGAGCTAATGCTAAATTAAAACCGTGGCAGAACATGCTTGCTTATAAAGTGAGAATCAAATGTGTGGAATTTATCTGTGGGACATCACACCCACCCATGGATCCCAGACATTAGTTGTGTGTTGTAAACATTTCCACAACAGTCACTTTCCCAACTTGGGTGCCTACAGTAGTGGTTTTGCTTCAAAGTTGTTATTAAAAGATGGATGTTTTCCATCATAACGAGCAACCACCAGTCCACAGGCGGTTAGTGAAATGTGATTTTTATTTCTTTTTTTCATCCAATGTTTTAGTTATAAAATGGCATGTTGATAGCATCTGACGGCAGCTTGTGTCATGGGCATAGTCACGGCTATCAGACCAGCTGTTGTTACCCCCGGAGGTAAAGCTAAGCCAAGAACCCAGAATAATAATAGTGTGTGTTGTGCAACTTAGCCTAGTACACGGCTAATATTAGCCCCTGCCACAGCCATGTTCTATCATTAATATTCGTAAAGCATCTTAATACCACAGATTAATTGGTCTGCCCCTAATCTCTTTGTTCGATATGAATGTGTTTTGGGGGAGGGAGGAAACTGAAGCAATGGTAGGCTTGTAATTTGTGATCAATAAAATTATTTGTTATAGAAATTTCACTTAAGGAGCTTTTCATTTTTGTATCCAGTGCCATGCTCCCAATTCCCATCAGAAACTCTAAAAGGACTTTCAATAAAGACTGCCAGACTTTCATGCTTGGGAAGTGCTTTTCGAACCCTTCTGACAAGGGCACGCTTGGTACTTCAGCAACATGTTTGCGTTATTCAAGGCCATCCGTGATGTCCCTCATTAATCCATGCCACATCTAATTGTGCTAAGCCATAACAGCCATCCATTTGCATTCTACAGCAACAAAGCCATGCTCTTTCAAAATTCTTCCAGCAGCTGACTAATTAGGGAGCTGCTGTCTAGATGAGGATGGGTAATACGAGTCCAGACTTTTTTCAGAAAACAGTATGAGCTAAGACAAGCCCTGTGAGGCAGCTCAGTCAGAAGATATATTTATGAAAATCAGACTAATCATATGGAACACTATATACTATAGACTACAGCTCAATGTTGAACACTTTCAGACTACACAATTTGTGTGTTCTATATAACAAATCATGTAATCCAATCATTAACCACTTCTTGTGAGTCACCAAATGCAGTTCGACGGAGCTAGCAATGACTAATAAACAATCTGCTACTACACCTGCTAAGCAAATCTGCTCCGTTTTTCTTTTAGTGATGCCAGGTGTTACTTTTTTCTGTAATTGCTTCAGAGAATACACAATTAATATTATTAAGTGAAACAAGCATTCATGATAATTTCTTCTTCATAAAACATCCACACAAAAAAAACAATGATCAAAGAAAATGCTTTCATCTGCTTAAATCTTTGCTTTGGTTCATTTAATCATTCTAATTGCTGAGCTAAATCCTGCACTCCCCTCACGTTCCTGATATAGCCATCAGTACAAAAGAGCAAGGAAAGCCCAAGGTTGTGTTTTGCATTCTCTGAGACAGACTGACTAGGCGTGGTCTGTCTTCGCAACAGCTCCACTGAGGACGACAGATGGCACAGAGGCACCTTATGACACAACAAGAGCCTCCGTACACACCTTGTTGGCCAATCAGAGGCTGGACTTTAAAAATAGACACTGGGACAGGGTTAGCCTCCGGAGAGTTGACTATTCTATTCCTTGGGGCTAGATTCTCCGGAGAAATCTGCAGAGAACGAAGGCTATCGCCATTCATCAAGACCAAGGTTATGAGGAATTAACAGTGGATTAACGCCTTTTTCTGATTTTCTGCCTACTCATCAGTTTGTGTCACTGAAAAGACTCTGAGTAGCTGCAAGTCTTATCGCATTACAGCCAGTAAATTTACCACCAATAGGCCAGAAGTTCCCAAGTGCCGTGGTAGAAAAAAAAAATTGTTTTTTATTTTTTAAATCGGCAGCAACAAAAAATTCTAATTAATCGATAAAAACAATATATTGCCCAGTAGTAAATATATACACCTTATCTACTACATGTATGTACACATTATAAGCTTTCTGAATGTATGCTCATGCTGTTAGTAGCCCCCTGTCAAACCTGAATTGCTGCATGCCCAAATAGTATGCTGAGAGCCAAACTGCAAGAAGACCAGCCAAATCACAACCAGAGGCAACAGGTAGTGTTCAACAAAAGCAAACAATTTTAATGCAAGCATTTAGTAAAAGCACTCCTTATGATAAGAGTAGCAAATGATGGAAAGAGGTAACGGAAGCAGTCCATTTTTTCATTTTAAAATCTAACAAAGATTAATGTTTATAAATAAATATATATATATATATATATATATATTTACATTTATGATTGGTTTAGAGGGAAAGCAATAACAGTGGACTTTACGGAAGCAGAGGAATGGTGGAAAAAAACAAAACAGTCTCTCATGAAAAAGTGTAGGTGTGAACCGAGATCACAGTTTTTTAACAATACATCATGCATCATATATATATATATATATATATATATATATATATATATATATATATAGTATTCAATAATACTCTCTCAATATCACTTTTGATCGTCTGTCAGTATGTAGTGGTGCATTTATCTGCAGAGACCCTGTTCTGTATCTGTATTTTCCATTTTCTTCCTGTTTTGGTGTGCTTGGGACATTTCTTGGCATTGACGTGTTGGGATTTTGCATCTGCAGCCAGTAACCCTAAAGGCACATATTTGTGTAAGACACATCTGCTTCAACCGCACTGTCACAACATATTGATTATTTTCGGATTTAAGGGATATGAATCTTTTCAACACGTTTATTAGCCTGTGTTGCATAAGGGCTCAGGCTTTTTGTGGGTTACAGGTAAAAGGGAATGATGATGTCGCACCAAACAGGATAGATCCAAGTTAATATAAGTTATTTATACATACAGATTATGGTACAAGATGTGAGTAAGCTGTACCAATTGTGTTAACAACAGAAAATCTGAACACAATGTGAGCAATACTATCACCAGATGTAGCCAGGAACATCTAATCAAAATCACACGGGGTTTTTAAACATTGTACCTATCTAGAACACTTTCATAGTTTTTGCATAATTGTTGTTGACAAACAGACAAACAAGCAAAATAACCAATAACACAATAACAACACCTCTCTCCCCTCCTGTGTGTGTGTGGGTGTGTGTGGGGGGTGGGGTGATTTAGATGACATAAGAAAAGCAACTCATGAAAAGTACTTGACTTTAACTACGTCATTCACGTCATTCACGTTTTGCTGGGTGTGATGCCTCCTGCAGCTCTCATGTTGACAGTAGAGAAACTACTCCTGAATCAATATAAAAGAAAATAAGACAAGGCAAAGCAGTGGAAAAGCACCCACCCTTACCAACACAGTCAAACTAGAGGAAACACCACAATCTGTTACAGCCTTTTCTGTGACAATGTAAAAGCCCTGACTAATTACTTCCCCCTCTGACTTAATGCCTGACATTGGGATTTTAGAGACCTATCTCAGGGCAGCCAGAGACTACACGTCATGTTGACAGCCCAGTTGGTGAATGGAAGTAGGCAGTTACTGCAATTGTACAGAGAAACCCGATAAGAGACTATCAGAAGTGTTCATAAACATAAGATGAGTGATAAAATGCAACTGGTAATCCTAATTCGACATAAAATTATGACAGATTTTTATATTTCACTGTCATCTTAAAGAAATCAGCGTTTTTCACTCAAATGATAAAATAAAATACAAAATGTCTTGTATTTGTAATAAATATAATGTCTGAAGATTTGCAAAATGTTCAGACATGTTAAAGCCTGTTGTACAGTCAGTGCTAGTTGCACAGGGAAGATGGTACTGTATGAAAAGAACTACAGTTTCCCCAGTGCACAACATACTGGGATTGTTGTACACGAATTAATCGACTGTCGATTAATTGTCAATAAGAATTTACTCAAATTAAAAAACATTAATTGTCCATTTCTGTGGTGGTGTTTGTGTGGACAGTATGGTGTGTCACTGCTTAAATCAGCTTCTTTGCTGTTAGTAAATACTGGGGGGAGTTTTCACCTGTCCACAGCTGTCTGAAGACTCCCCAATTGTCCACGCTGTGGTTCAGCTACTGGGATAGATACAGGACAGGATCCTGATACTGCTGAGGTAGAATTGCATTAAGGACATGGTGGAGGGCAGCATTTCTGCTGCTGCCACACCAATTATCACTGTTGCATTAGAGTTATAATAAGTTATATAATAGGAGAAATGTCCCGCCTCCTCAAATAAATATTTGTGATGCTTCAGAAAGTAAAAGATAAATGAGAGTAAAGTTTGACTTTAACTCTTGCAGGGACACAGACGGCACCGCCCCATACTCCCATAGTATTAAAAGTAGCATGAGAAATGCACACACCCCTTCCCCCATGCCAAACTGCATGTGCATGGTGAGTCCCCACCATACATACACACTGACTGAAATGCACATATTTGCCCCCCCCCCCACCCACTATGTTAGAAAAAAGGCAAATATGCCCATTTTTTTCTAAACTGTCCGTCTTCAGATCCATTTATGTTATTGAATTTCTCTCCAGATTTATTTTATTCTACTGCAGAAATATCATTACCTGAACATTTCCAATGGTTCAATAAATCCATCATTAAAGAATACAACATGCTTTGTTCATGAAGTATATAAACAATATTTAGCTTTTATTCTTGCAGGTACTATTGAAAGACAAATTCAGATTGTCAGGAAAATCGCTGCTTATCAATTAATCATTAATTGATCGATAAGGTCAACCAACTAATCATTAATGAATTAATTGATCATTTGCATCCCCAGTAGGAAAACGTGTCACCTTTTAATATCCAATCCCTACAGTTATACAACACCACTACAATGAAGCCTTCTGACCATGTGGTGGGTTGCAAACATATTTCTACATGGCATTCCCCCAAGCTAACTCTGTAATTAAGATCTCTCAGAAAAGCATCACAATAAGGTTGCATAGTTTGTACACCAAGATACAATAACTGAGAGAAATATTATGGATAATGATGTCCAACTGAGACTCAAATGCTAATTTTCTGTAACAACTTTTGGACATCTGGTCCACAAGTCTAACTGTGGTGGTTTATGTTCTCATTTGTAAATACAAACAAGAATTTAAATCATTGTATTAACCAATGAGAGCATCGTTTTATACTGGAAACCTGTAGGTGTAAGATTTGTTCTGTCCCTAGAGAGGGGAACATTCAGTACATTTACATATAGCAAATCACATTATTTAATTCAAACCTCATTTGCACGCAAGTACTGTGCCAGTCGCATGCTGTGGCAACATCCAGTCACTAAAAGATGAAATTGAGGCAATATATGCAAGACAAACTTACACTCTTAAAAATCACCCAGTAATGGTACTTATTCATTAACATGTCGAAGCAATAAGTCAGTAGGACACATGAGAATAGCAGCACTACCAATATAACTGATTCACAAATACAGAAGTAACATTTACTTGCATGACTGTGTTTGTACATGCTGCCCCCACCACCAAGACTAGGGTAAGTGGAAGAAGATTGATGGATTGATGTTTGCACAAAACCTCGAAACATGTGTCCTGATCACAATCAATATAAGGAAAGATACTTCAACTTGACTTACAATGTAATAAATAAACCTGTGGCTGCTGGATGAGCTGTATGTCATATTTTCTAAAATGGTACCATGAGACAGACAAATGCCGTGAATGCCTCAGCATGTCAAACATCTTTAATGCGAAGAATGGTGCGATCTGACCCTGTTCAGTCAAAATGTATTTTAACTGTGTGGCACTGTAGCCACTCAGCCAGAGACATCAGCCATGTGCTGTCATAAGGCAGGAAACCAGCACATCCTCTCTCCTCACTAATGGTGGCTGTTGTGAAGGAATCTCCAGTGGGAGTAGGTACACAGTCACCAGTATGCCACTGAGAATACAGTGGATGATTACCGTTTGCTAACAGGATCCACATGGAAGACTCTCTTATTTTTTTCAGGTCAAAATACAAGAATGTAGCTTAAGAAATAACAAAGAAGCGTTAAGGCATTGCAGAATGAAAACACAGAAGCCTAATTCTGAGTAACCAATAATTCATATACAGTAGTACATCTACTTACAAAATTGATTTATTCCAGAAGTGGTCTTGTACCATCAATTTTTCATAAATAGTCACATTTCACATGTAAAAGCCCTGATTTGTTCCAATACTAGCCCTCAAACCCTTTGAAAATTATGAAAATTTACCAATTTTATATGAAATATGTGTTAAAAGTAAAAGAAACCCTCACTCCCACCCTCCATCATAAGATCACTGAATATGGCGGATGCTTTTTCTGAAACAATCGCCTCAGTCACTGTAATTTCTTTCTCCTTTATCCAAATGAGTAAAAGTCTCTCCATCTGGTCGTTCAGTGATGACCTCTTTTTTGATATCACAGACATGCCTTTTGAAGGGGTCGCTGCTTTTAATGCATCCTTCTGCTTGAATATTGTACTGATAGTAGATGGGTTTTGGCCATATTCCTTTACGATATCACTCAACCACATGCCCCTTTCATATTTTTTTTTTTTTCTGCTTTTTGTTTTCATTCACACCGGGAATCACTTTCTTTGGTCTCATGATGAATAAGATTCATCATACTGTAAAAATAAAGTTTCAATGAGCACAATCTGAAAAACTCACAAAGCAACAGTAACTCTGATGAGTGAGGGTCAAAGAGTCACCAAAAGCATCATGCGTAGCTCCCTAATAGCCAATGGGATGCTACATACAGTACGTACATGATGTATTTCCGTACATTATGTAGCTACGTACAGTAGTACAGTAATGTACATATTTATATCTCAGGGTTTCGTTTCCTAAATAATTTTTTTTTTCGTATTCAGAGACGAAAAATTGAAGTAAAGTTTTTTTCGTTACTTGGAATATTCGTTAGCCGGGTCTTTCATAAGCAGAGGTACCACTGTAATAGTATCCTGTTGTATTCCTAAAATATACAATGTACTGCACATGTGATCATACAGAATACAACCAGGAACATCATCCTATTTATTTGACACCAAATTAAACAGATGATGATGATGATTATTGTAGCTTATCTTACAACTCCATCAGTGACCTAACTAATATCACTCATGCTACTGTATCTATATAACACTTTAATGGCACCCAGACCTTCTGTCTCTACATTGGCCTGGTCACTATAACTAGTGATGTGAGATGGTTTCATTCGCTTGAGAGGGCCTGTCATCTGCCTTTGCACTCTATGACATCAATGAAAAAGATGCACGATGGGGTTCATGACACATCCGGCTTCTGCTGGCAAAAGAGCTAGACAGCCTTTAGGCAGTGGAAGTCAGCGAGTCACACTGAGTGAAGACCCTTCAGGGTGAGAGACATGGAAAAAAAGTAAAGAGAAACAAACATGCTACATACACAACAACAGTAGAGTAAAAATTAGTATTGGTATTAGTAAGTATTGTGTTAAGCATTCTTTTAAACAATGTAATTTTACTCTCCTTACAAATAAATACAACTCAAGTCTTCAGTTGGTTTGTTGGTATAATGGGATTAGTGATAAATAACTGAATGTATTCATGTCAGACTGATAACCTCCTAAGTCGCCTCTTGTCCTTTTTCTCTCTTTGACTTTTATTGTGCTCATTGACACTGACATTCACAGAACAAATCCAAAGGACATTTTATGAATTTCATCAACACAATCTAAGATATAAAACCTATCTATTCAATCATTCATGGAATTCATGTTACCAATTGTCTGTGATGATTTATTCTTCAATTCAATTCCTGCCTTCTATTTTCAAATATATTTGGGGGGTCTTCATTAATATTCTGTTAAAAAAAATCAGTAATGTACTGTAATCAATGATAATCAGAAATGCTTTGTGAGGATAACCGTATTTGATGTGACTGCTATATTATAACATTAGAATAATGACAAATACTACTGAACTGTTTCACAACAAAATGTGATCATTCCAGACATATGCATCACAATATAAACTGCCTAATTACTATGATAATTGCTTTTTTGAGACCGCAAATAGTACAGCGGCCTGTGTCTCATTCATAGTCATCAGAATGAAATGTTTGTTTTATTTAATGTTACCTTTTTGTAATAATTTGTTGAAAATAGTTAGCAAAGAGATACCAATTGTGACTATAGCACTGCCAAAGACAAACTGACAAGAAAGAAGGTACTTTCTCTGCCACTGTTTTTTTTTTTCACATTGCCAGAGAGGCCCCCAGACAACACTTTATTATTTATGGGATTCTCCAGTTAAGTCAGCCAAAGATGACGCATGGAGCTCCGCACATATAGAGCTAAAATATGAGCATGCTCTCAGCACAGTCGTATAAAGATTGAAGATCAACAGAAAGCACATTGTTTTTTTTTGTCTTATACATTTTGTAAATTTTCCAATGTCATTTTTGTTTGCACTAGAGACCCTCCCACAACCAGTCACCTGGACAAAGCTACAGCCAAAAATATCCACTCATGCACTTCACACAAAGGACATAATGTGTGGGAGGTTTATACTGGCCACAGTTACACCTACTGCTAATGCAGGCACAAGCTACAAAGAGTTACTGGTACACTGATAAGTATGGCAATCCTAAACAGCTTTCCACCTGAAAACATGGTAAATTATCTTTATTCAAATACATAACTGAGCCAGAGGTACTGCTGCTAGGAATCCCATCTCATTTGCTGGGTCTGAGGCTCTGTGCTTATAATCAGTATTCCCTGCACTTGGTAGCACTTTTACAACCCCAGACTGGCTCACTGAAAATGTATGCAACTGCATGAACAGCCACAATTTAAATTTATTGTTGACTGCAATATCTGTCGATCAGAAAAGACAGAATGAGTGTACAGTGTGAAAACCTGTGTTATCAGTCCATGAGTCCATGCTAATCTTAATTGAGTCAACACTGTAAACTGAAATATAAAGGCTCAACAGTATAATAAGGGCTTGATATCTTGACAACGTCATAATTTCTAAAGCCAAATTCAGAGCATACATGAAAAGAGAATGGGTAGGTTCATTTACAAAAAGGCAAAAATTACAGGCAATTAAATGTCAAAAAAACTCCTTTTAACACCTTTCTTCCACATCATTTATTCTTAATGCACCTGATATATTTTCATTCACGGGACATTATGAAGTTAAGCATCTATTAAGTGATTAAAATCTGGTCAACTACTCCTACAGTTCATTGAATCTGAGGCTAAAAAACAGATTAGAGTTCCTTTTGAGCACCATGGCATTTGTTTTCAATAGCAAATAAACAGCATAATTACAAAGGACTCAAATAACAATCAAACATTATGATTACCAGGTTAGAGAAAGAGGCAGGAGCAAAGCAATGCTGAAATAACTCTCAAGTGTAGAGACAGATCTGGCTATGCAAGCCAAAAGCTCAGATCAGTTTTTTTAAGGTCTACCTATCTGTTCCTATTGACTTATCACTTTACATCAGATGTGATATTGGTACAGTTAGTTTTTGAGACTACATTTGCCACATCTCCTCTCGTCTTCACCCATAAAACCCATGGATTTTCTAGTAAAGAGACGCCATACACGTACTGTACTCCCCTGCATCAGCTGAAATCTAACTTTCATTTTACCAAACTCAGCTCAGCAGCAAATCAACCACAACTCAGACACTTACAGGTCCAATACTCTCTTTATAACAGCATACTTATTTGTTTTAATGAAGCAAAATGGCTTGGATTTAGCTATGTGACCTCATCATCTTCCGGATGCTGATGTCGGACACTTTTTAATTCGATGAAACTTATTATAATGGCAAACAGTTCCACTACTCTGATTAAATCAACCTGGTTTAAGCTCTGATACTGGAATAAATCTGCAAAACTGGAAACTGACTCAATCCTACCACCAATGATAGGCCTATTTTTTGCTTAACAAGTGCAGCAGCTGCAAAAACATCTAAAGCCTTGAGCATTTCAGGACCATGTCATCCTGCTCTAAGCATACTGCCTTTAAAGTAGTACTGTAAGTACTCAAGTGATCTGTCATTCAGCGATACACTCTAATCCCCATGTGTCTTGTAGCCACACTTCCTGCCAAGTGGGTGTGTCCGCTGAATTACAACACCTGCCGGGTATCCTCCACAGTTTCTTTAAAATTGTTTACACCAGACAATACAACTACCCCTCTCAGTCTTGCGACATATCAGCACAGACAGCTTTTGCCTCTGCCGTTGTCTGTCAAAACAGTATTTGTATCATAACAGGTACCAATCTAACATGAGTCTCCAGCTCCTTCCTGTTGCTTGTAGACCTCTACTCTGAGTCCCTCTCTGAATAGAATTGAGAAAGTTTACTGCAAGATAAGAGTTTAAGTCATTACAGAGTCTACCGGACACTCTCAGCAAACTGTCACCTCACATTTGGATGTATCAGGTCTGTCCAGCAGGCACCATTCCGATCTGATCCAAGGTGGTGATCTGCTTGTTCACAGCTCAAATCCAGTTTTCACCCAGATTTCCAAACATGCACTCCAGTTTAAAAGAATAAAGTATAAATATATCACTTGTTTAACGTATGATTTATTACATCATTTCCATTTCTGTTCAGTGTTCCCCTCAGAGACGTGTTGTATCTATGGTGGGGGTGAGATGATACTAATATTCAGTGTCAATTGGATTCGGAGGCATTGTATTAGATTTGTTTGTACCGTAGCATTAGTGATGCTAGGCTAGCAAGCTGATATGATGGGCTGATCAGTGTTCCCCATCAGTCATTGGGAACACTGATCACTTCAGATGATTGATGGTTTGTCTGCCATTTCTACAATACATTTTAGTGCCTTAAGATATCATGTTGAAAAGATGTAAGTACTAATAGTGATGAATATGTTTAACCATGGATGCCAATTCAGTTTTAGACAGCAGTGTTTGGATCTATGCTACACCTAAACTTTAATAATTTAAAATTTCAGATATGGTATCAGTGAAGAACTATTTCTATGTCAGTTGTAGTGTTTGCATCTAATTGGTTGGGGTATATGTATGTGGAATAGGGTCAGGTATAGATGACAGTGACTAAAATTAACCTCTAACTCACCAGTCACAGTGACTGGATATTGAAAACACAAAAAAAATCCACCTGCCAAGCATGTTCTTATTAGTGATCAACTGATATGGATGTTTTGGGCCCCATACTTTTGTTTTCTTAACACCATCCTTATCCAATGACCAATGCAGGAGCCGATACTGATTTTTTTTTTCTGTCAAATGATGTCAGATAATCTTCTTTACTTAAAACTACAAAACAAAAATTGTGACACTAAATATTACATAATAATATAATAAATATTACTAAACCAAAAATATGTATTTCAGTGTGGAGAGCAGTATTGTCCAAGAACACAGAGGTGCTGTGAATGTTGTCAGTAAATCATGGCAGGGCAAAAAGAGCATGTCGACCAATGCAACAGGCTGATACCAGAAAGAAACATAGCCGATATACTGGTCTATCATTAGTTCCTTTAACCAGAAACAAATTACTAACGTTTTGTACCATTATATTACATTGAAATTGTTGAACACAGTCTAAAAATTGGAAGACGGTGCAAATAGTAGATTTTTGTTTTAAAAAGTCTGCATCAGCACATAACAACTATTTAATTAGCCATATAGGCGCTAGCAAGCAATCCTCATTGTATTCAACAGATTCGCTACTCTGCTTCTGACTGATTAGCGTTTGCTGCTTACAATTAGATGGTTAGGTTTAGAAGTAATTGTCAGGATCTCAGCCAATCAGAGACAAAGCAGGGGTAGGCCTTTGCAGAATACTGCTGTGTGACAAACTGGCACAGCACAGCAGGAAAGACGGAAGCAGCATGATGCATGCCACAAAAATGCAGTAGAAAAAAAACCAACAAAGTTTTATTGTGTGTCATTATGTGTTTTGATAATAAATATGTACTCGGATAGCCCTCTGAGATTTATACACCAAATGAAAAATCCACCCAAATTTACTGCTTGATGGGTTCACTCTTTGACCCTGCTGGGAGGGCAGCATGAAGCTCTATGCATGTTACAAGGCTTCACTTTAAAGCTACTCTTTGTAGAGGAAGAAGGGGGTCGTCATGACACCATGTGATTGGAGATGCATTATTTTTTCCACACCTTCCCTAGTCAATGAGTGGGAGTTAGCAGTTACATGCACAGCAGTGTGAATGGAACTGGACACTCCAAATGAAATGAGAAGGCAAAAGCATTTATGGCACAGTGGCATCTGTTACCAAGGCAACAACAGATGTATTGTTTCAATACATAAAGTGCCATAGACAGCGAAATGTCATTCAGTCCATTAGATTGGTCTGTGTCAAAAACATCCCCAGTCTTAAAGATTTACCATCAGTCAACCCCTAATGTATATGAAGAGGTGGACATTGTGTCATTTTTCAATTACGGTAACCGTAACAACAAATTCAAGACACTATGGTAATATTTAAACATCTAGACAGTTCTATTATGAAGGAAAATGTTTTCCTATACATGACAGCTGTGTCATCAATTCCTTAGACACTATATATTCAATTATTTTACACTCCTTTGCCATAAATGAGGATGACATGAGGTTCTTTACCATCACCGGTCATTTGCAGATTTTTCCTCTTGGTAGATTAATAATGTTATGTGTATATGTGTCCAGAAAAATATAATCGCCTTACACTTACTGTGACACTTAGCTAATCCTGATAACATATTTTTTAAGAAAGAGCAAAACGTGACCAAAGCGTAGATGTTCTGAACGTATAATACAAAAGAATAAGTCAAGAGTATCTCTCCAGAGATATGAATGTCATCTGTATAAGATAATATCTTAATAGTTAAAATTTAATGACTAGTGCTCTACATATGGCAGCCATCTGACTGAGTCTTCACTTGTAACATTGCTAAATGGGTCGAAACATATTTGAGTGACTGATAAAATACTTGTGCAGGCTGCCCCAGTACAGCCTATCTGTGGGAATCACTGACATCATTTCAAAGTGGAAATTGCACGTTGAATGGATCAGAAACGGCTATAGCTGCTACAGCTCCTCTAGAGATAGTCCTCCTCTGTGTGATCTAATTAGAGATTAAAAATAACAGCTTTCTGCTGAATGAGTGCTACTTCTCTACTTTAATGTTAGGAGGTTTTTGTCTTCCAATAATTTACATTAATATATGTCATGACTTTGTGTAAAACAGAGGCCATCTCAACTGCCATGCAATGACTAAGCCTGTATAGAGGCTTAATGTTAGAAGGAGTGACACACTATAGTGACTGCATAAAAAGAGAGCCTCAGGCGTAGCAATCCAAATTTTCCCTGCTCTGTGCATAGTGTAACAGGCAATAGTGTTTCAGTAATAAATGCACCATGATGTGCATGGACGCATGAGAAGATACACACTGCTTCTCTTAACACTACATAAAAGAAGTTGAGAGCTAAATCTTACCCAACAGCATATTGCTTTATTATGGTAAGATGAAACACACATTCATTTTCTTCCATCAGACATACTGTAAGCGCTCCTATAAAGTTAAAAGTTAAATGAGTCATTTGCAGCACTTGTATACTAGGACACTGGGCCTTCCAGCAGAGATACTGACATGGTTGTAAGCTGATTTCCTCTTTCGGAGGCCACATGGGCCGAGGCTGAATTGACTTAGTTTAGGTCAGAGGAGTCCTGTCGTTCCAAGCTTCAGTCGCTCTCAAATAAGACATGAAAAGGCAAAAACAGGGCCAGGAGGTGTTCTTATCACATAACGGCTAAATCAAAAGGCAATTTCAGTCTCTTTGCAAGTGAATAGCCTTGTAAAGAAAGGTGATCCATTTTTCTAAGAGCATTTACATAGCTGAATGTGACTAGTAAAACCTTAGGGGAAATGAGTATCAAAAAAAGCAAATACTTGTATTGTTTGGTCCATTGTCAAGAGGAGCTGAAAGGCTGAATTGGAAACAGAATGTGACAGGTAATCACAAATAAAGCAACCTAAGGCATTGCAATGAATTTATCAAGAAGACAGGCCAATTTCCAAAAGACACCTGGTGATTAAAAACGGAAAACAAATTCTAGAAAACACTACAGTGTGTTAGTTTCAAAATGGAAGTGTTTCACATGTGGAGAAGCCTAAAGGTTTTCCAATCTAAGGTTACATTTCACTAGGGACCCTGTGATCACAGAGCTGCCCTCTTTTTTTTTTTAATTTGATGAATGACAAGGACACAGTGTTCTAATTTTCTGATAGAGTAGAAATTAGAGTACAGTTTTTTTTTAATCTTGAGAGAAGTTGACATGGTATTGACAATAAGTTTTATGTGTACTTACGGCAACCACAAAAAACACAATAACCTTTGTTGAATCACGCTGGAGCTCATTCATCCATTCCTACATGAAAGTATCATTATTTATTCCAAATACAGCATCTGCAATATTGCATGAACATAATAAGGACGCTACCAGCAGTATCAAGTCATTGAAAAGCAACCACTAACTGAAAATCTGTGCTTCTTCTGAAAGCAAACCATTAGGAAAAGATCCATGTTCCTCTCACAGTGTTTCACAGAGTCACGTGAATGTGTAATGTCATCTTTTTACTGTCCTTAGGCAACGCATCTCCTCTCACCCCTCTCAGACCTGGAAATGTCTGATCTACTCCGCATCACTAAAGAGTCAAGTAGTCCTGGCTGGAACAAAACCACTGCCTCTCTTGCTTCTCCTCACAAATAATGGACATAAACCTTAGTATCTGTAGGATTTCAAAAAATGATGTGCAAGTGAGTTTTAAACGTACGTTTATAGGTTAAACGACAGGAAATGCAGTATTTATTTCATGGTTAAGATGAGATGTACAAATCTGATACTGACATCACTGATTACTGAAATCTCACCTGCTTACAATAATAATAATAATAATAATAATAATAATAATAATAATAATAATAATAAATGTCGGTTACCTATTAAGAGCTGTTTAATCTATAAAAGCATTTTTGGTTTAAAATATCCAGCTAAAAATTATCCTGTAAGTACTAACAGTGTACATTCTATAAACACTGACATAAAACACAATCCACACAAGTCTGCCTTTCTCATATTAATGTATGGGAAGCTGTACCCACATATGGCATGCTGCCTCAAAACCAATCATTTTTAGATAATTTGTTTGTTATTAGTCAATTGATTAAAATATGTGTTATCCTATAATAATGAATAATTATTTGTATACATCCAATAAAAACAAAAAAGACAGAATGGCCTGTTATTATTGTTCAGTCTGTGTTAAAAACCAACCTCTGATTTTTAATTTTTTTTTTTAATCTATGTAACTGAATAAACTGTGGTCAAACATAAAGAATGAAACATAAAGTGCAATTTTTAAATGACATGGTGTGTTTTATGAGGGGGATGGTAATCTACTTCTAATCTGGTGCAACGCCCAAAGAAATTCTAAATATGGCAAATGCTGTTGGCAGTGTACAATGTACATGCATGCACATGCTGTTCAGATATAACTGTCACCATGTAGGAGTTGTTCAAATTATAGGGATAATTTCTAGCAGTGTAGATTTGGCCTCCCTAAAGCTAGGTCAGACGTAAAGGAGTCTGGAGCCGTTGTAAGTTAGTCTGCAGTCAGCCATGGTTCCATCTTGCTTTGTAAATTAAGCAGCGTGAAGCTGGGCAACGTCATCACTTCCACATGAGATGCCTGATGATGTAACACAAGATGAAACAATCCTACTATAAACTAGAAATGTGTTTTGCTCTGAAAGATAGATTCATGATACAATGCTGAGATACTGCTCATTAAGTAATTATACTGCAATATTTGAAAATCTTTTCCTCACCTGATTTTTACTGTGACTTATAAATGATAATTTTCCATCAGAGAGGCATCCATGAAAAAAATTCCATATTACAGTTATCAGTTTGAAGAGGATCACTTAATAAATATGCCAAGAGAATCACCAGGCCTTTGAGCAAGCAACCAGCAGAGATGGATGAAAACAGAGAACTGCCTGCACAATCTCAATTCAGTGATAAATACTTCTACTGTGCCAAATAATCATCTGCAAAGAGATGGATTTTCTTTTATTTAAACTCAGCAGCAACTCAAGGTTCAAAGGATAACTATATAAAAGTGCTATTTTTGACACTTTGAGGTAAAATACCGATGCACACAAGCAAATCAAAGAAGGAATACAAGAGACAATTTTAGCTTCAGTGATGCTGAGTCCTGTTTTTGTTTATTTTAGGATATCAGTATTGATCACACAATCCTATAACTGTAGCCTGAACTAATTGTGTTATTTACCAGTGTAAGTACAGAAAGAAAATAAATCATTTGGAGATTGTTGTGCAATTTCATATAGTCCTGCAAAGTTACCAATAGCATAACATCAAAATATGTTCTAGCTCAAATAGCATTGGACAGGATTGTCTCAAGATGGAGTAAGTACCATATAATACACTATTCTTATACATACTAGTGTTAGTATGTGTTAGTAGAACATGCATTGTCAAGTACTCAGTATATTGCACACATTATAATCATAATTTCAGTCAAATCAATGCATAGAAAGGAAATAACATATATCTGCAATAATCTGTCCAGAAAAAAAAAGAGTGAAATTGCAGTGAGGTCTCCACTACCTCTGCACTTGCACTTGTGTCTTTGCCTGAGGAACACCCCTGCACATATCGGATTGTACATAAAGGATTAAAAGGCTATCCCACGAAAACCCTGAGCCTGGGTGTAGTTAAGAATACTTCTCAGACCACACGAGGTTGGCATGTGGAAATTGTGAATTTAGTGTTTTTAATGTGCGTGTTGAGGTTATTAAAAGATGTAATTTAACACTAAACTCCCGAAATTAGACTTACATAACTACACATTTTACCAACTTAGAGGATCTAATTTCAGAGCCTTTATCGTAGCATCGCATTACATAACAGATGATTCAGAGTAGAGAAGTTGTGCTTGCTATCCATCAGAGACTAAATAAACCGACAGTATCCCTGGAAGACTTGTTGTGTATATATTGTGTAAACACTGTCTTCCTACAGTAACATCTTCACACCTGCACACACTGACAAGTCTCGGTTACAAAGTGCCATGTGTTTTATTTCGTACAACATGCATTAAACTAAAAGCCCGTGACTTAATCCACTAGGCTGTGTTCTGTGTTTGCGTGCGCCTACACATAAAAACAGAGCCCAGCATCAGTCCACATCAACAACAAACATGTCCCACCAGCTCCGGTAAAAAAAAAAAAAAAAAAAATCTATCGTCATGCTGCATTATCATTAATAAATTAGCCACAGCTATTGTACATCGATTAAAGACGGTGTCCTTGAGGACCATGTTTTATTTCATGCTGAGAAAAGCTAAGTCAGCGAACAGGGTAGTCATGCAAATATAGCAGCGTATATGAATGTAGTCCAGAGAAAACGGTATCCCATCACAGAAACGGTAAGAAGTATGGAAGAAAAAACCCCCACAAATAAGCTAGTTCGTCTCTAAGCTAATTAGCATCAATCGCAGTAGCATCACCGTTGCACCTGCTACGCGAAGCGCCTGCGGGCGGAGGGAGAGGGAAGACCAGGAGGCGAGAGGATGCCTGCGGTCCTGACTACTGTTAAGGTGTGGGGATAGACACACAGTAAAACAAACAGGAGGGAAACAATAGTAATATAGCAGGTTCTAATACAATTACAAAGTACTATTAAAATTCCTTACCTGTGTAGCTAACAAGAAGCAAGGCTAGAAAAATATCCCCTGACTGGACCATCGTAACTCCCGTGTAACGTGAACGTTAAACGGCGAAGCTAACGTTTGACCTGTCCCTATATTTTTTCCCCCTTAGGTTTCCACTTCTCTTAGCAACTGTTCATCCTAATCTGTATTTCTGAGGTCGTCGGAGATAATAACTGTCAGTACCAGCGTCAACAGTGTCAAGCAGCGGCCAGAGATTAGCGGTGATGAGCGCCAGTGCACTGTTCAAAGTCTGACTGACAAGCACGGCCTTATCACACACGTGGATTAATGCGCACAAGCCGAAGGATGGCCCTATGGTTAAATAGTGCTGTACTCTCAAGGAAAACAAGTGAGTTAAAAAAAAAAAAGCAGTGATAATGATAATACTGCAAGTATGTTACATACATCCTGTGCTTAAACCACCTTCAGATTTGTTGTTTGTTCATGGTTTGAAAGGATACATATTTATTTTTCTCTTTTCTTCACATGCAACAAGAAAATAATGGAAACGCATGCAGTTGTAACAGACACACAAAAACTGAACTAAATGGGTTCTAAATGTTAAAGTTACCAGCTAGTGTGACACCTGACCCTATAGGAAAAATCAGCAGAAACAGTTAGACAAATTTGACATGTGTTGAATGAAACCTAGTACAAAACATTGGAAAATTAATGCAATAAATTTCATATTGTTTCAATAAAAACATGTTAAGTGCAAAGGGAGGTCATACTAAATAAAACCACTCTGGCTTATAGAAGCTGTTTTTTAGAAGCACCTTTTTTGTTATTACATGTTATTTTTAATGTTGGCCTAGGTATTTAGCCCAGTACTGTAGTTGTGTTGATTGGAATCAGCATAATATTCAGCACAATGCAATTTTCCCCAATATATTTTTGATATAGATTTATTTATTTTTTGTATAAAATGTCTTTCACACATCACAGCATTTTTTTTGCTCTCTGTTTTCCTTTCTTCAAGTAAAGCTGTAAAATTATTTTTCCATACAGGGGACAAAAATGCATTCCTGGTTTTAAAGATGATATATATAATGTACACAATGCGTATACAGTAGGCCTATATTACCTTCATCAGGTCTTTAGGCTTACAGACATTTTTACAGTAATAGTAAACTGTTATTACCAAACTTGTACAACCTGCCCATGTAAGAGATTCAGTTTTCTACCAGCAGCCTCAAGGACATTAATACTCTTTATGGTGACTTTCTAATGAATTTATCTCTACATATAACCTTTGCTAAATGTGTTTTCTTTCCAGTATTAGATTTATTGAATATATAGATGTTCAAAAACTCTTGGAGTAAATTCAAATGGTTATTATTTGAAAACAAAGAAACTGAGTAAAAATGACCTTTTCAGTGAAATGTATAATTTACTTAGCATAAAAACATATCTACAACCACTTTCACTTGTCAAATTACTTGGTTTTTACTAGTAAATCACTGTTGTGGAAAATGACAGTGTTTTTACATTTAGTATGAAGCCTCTACACATCCAAATGGGTCATATTTGATGATGGAAAAAGCTCCAAAAACTACATTTTACTTCAGCTATTTAACAGTATTGATTGGATTTGAGGTTTAAAATGTATTAAACATTTTAGATGCTTTTGGCTGTGGGCCAAGTAGTGCATAAAAATGGTCTTTGTCATTGAGAATATGGTAACCCATAACCACTATACAGTTAGAGCATTCAAATGCATATAAATAATTTATTTTTATAATATCACTTTTCCAGTGGCAGATGTGCTTTACCTGGGGAGGCAAAAGATGAAAAATGTGAGAGGGGAAAAAAGAAAATATCCACAAAAAGATGTTATTAATCTTTATTTAATGCCCTATATCACACTAGTCAAGTGTTTACATCTCTGTCCATGGGAATGGATTTTGGAGTTTTTGTCTTTCAGAAAAGAAAGATCTAAGGACGGAGGGTGCCTGGGACATTAACATGTTTCTTTCATCTGCTGTTTCTTTAACTCCCGTTTGTTTATATCCAACCAAATCTCGAAAGCCCTATGAGACAACCTTGTTGTGATTTGGGGCTCTATAAATAAAATTGATTGAAAAATTAAATCGAATTTCCAATGTAAAATAAGACCAGTGCCCAAACAATACTGCAGATTGCTTATGTATTAAAATATACAAAAACAAGTCAAATTCCTGCTCTGTAACAAATTGCAATAATTGTTTATGAGATGCAGTGGAGCAGAAAATAAAGCATTTTTAAATTACTTTGGTCAGTTTAGTGGTGATTGCAATGTTTTGTGAAGGTTGTAGACATACTAGTGGTTTGTTTTGTTTTGTTTTTCAAATACAGCCTGAAGGACACAGCTGAAACCCATGGCCCCTGTAGAACTGCCCCCATTGATTTCCTAAATTCTATCTGAACATGAAATAGAATTAAAAGTCATATTTGTATTTGTATTTTCATTTGGCCTCCTTTATAAAGTGTTTAACTCACACCTGAGCACCATTCTAATACATCATTAACCATCGCTGATTCATAAATAAATATTGTAACATTGACATTTAGAGGCTCAGTAGTTACCATGGAAACACCATCATCTTCTACAACATTGATTGACCAGTAAAACCCATGGAGTTGGATCAATGTCAGTGAAGGAACACACTGGGTTTCTGTTCAATTAATGATGGGTTATGCTGAAAGTCACTTTTTATTCAGTTTTCTATATTTCTGATAATAATCCTCAACTTTACTCTGAGCTTTTATTAACATCTACATGATCCATAAATTACATGTTGGAAAATATTTGATTTTCACTGAAAAAATCCCCACAAAATATCAAACATAATATTACAATAAATGGTGCTAAACTGTTTAAGGACAGTTAAATACAGAGGGGAAAACATAATTTACAAAAGTGTCAGACTGGGTCCTTATGGGCTAACACCAACCACATGAACTTGATATTTTTATTGATGTGAAGCAAATTATTATAAAAACCACTGTTGTTCTGAGATGTAATTAACACTTGACAGCATTAACAGTTTTTTTGTTATACAGTTACTGAACAGATTGTGAAATTCAGAGTTTAAATCAGATGTTGTAAGACATAAGTTGTCACAATTTGTGTTATTTATATACATTTTTTTGTAAATATAACATTGCATTTTGATTGGTGCCTTTATTTCAATCATGTAAATGACAATTTAAAAACAGAAATGCAAATAAATGATAATCAATAGAATGAAAACCAAACAAAATGGTAACTTAAAACTACAATATCTTAGGCCTCAAAATTTGCATGAGTGAAAAAGAGTGGGAAGAAGCTTAAAGTTATTGTCGACTCAGTGGCTAATTGATTTTAGTTATTTTATTGCATGGTAATTTTTATTTGTATTTCATTTAATTTTTATCTGTGTAGTTTTAGCACTTTAATTGTATTTTTAGATTTATTTTATTGCCTTGTTCTCCTTTCTCTGTTTTGTGTTTTATGCCTTGTAGTGTGCAGCGCTTTGTGTCAGCTGTGCCTGTTTTAAAGCGCTTTTATAAATAAAGATGGTATGGTATGGTATGGTATGGTATGGTATGGTATCTAACATTACCCCTTTAAACCTTTCCATATGGACAACACCATCCCAAATTTATCAGCAATTATGAATCATATACATTAATCACTCCTCTACACATTTTAAACCGGATCCAATTCTTTATGTTGCACAGATATACGGTCAGTATAATCAATCTGCACAGCTGAAATACAGCAAATTGAACTTTAAAAATGCATAATAAAAACCACGGCCTTTCCTTTAAGTATTCAGTTAAGCTCCAGTCTCTGATATTCTCCTGACTCTGCTCATATCACCAATGGCCAAAGAGACTGATGCCATTTACTTTAATTTCAACAGTGAAGTGAATGGTACCTGAGAGATAGCAGAAATGCAAGGGAAGAGACTGTTCTTTGCTTGCACAGCAGGGAAGTATCATATTTGGCACCCTAACTGAGTGGTTTGAACTACTGGCAAGAAGAGAGAAGCAATGAGCCAAAATGAAATAATATCAAATCAATCTGTGGTCTGGCTGAATGTGTGTTATGGTCAAATCATCCATATTTACTGTAACCATTCTTGTACAGTATGTCTCTCCACACATATTACAACAGGGTGTGGAGCCCCCAAAATGTTCCCAAACACACGTTCCTTGCTTGGCCTTTTTTAACCAAGCATCTGTTCTAAAGTAACATGAAGAAAACAAAGCAAGATGAGAAAACAGGGGGTAGATGGTGATAAGATCGGTCAGGTTTAGAGCAATGTGGGGAAAAGGATATGAGTTTGACTGGCATTTTTGCATCCACATCACAGATAGAGAAAGAATGAGTCAGCTGATGACTCATACAGAGTTTAAATGGCCTCCAAAATATACTCTAGTGTTTTTATTTAGTGTGCATTGAAGTTATACAAAAGCTGATGTGGCTTGTTTTGCTTTTAAGTTATCTATCTATCTATCTATCTATCTATCTATCTATCTATCTATCTATCTATCTATCTATCTATCTATCTATCTATCTATCTATCTATCTATCTATCTATCTATCTATCTATCTATCTATCTATCTATCTATCTATCTATCTATCTATCTATCTATCTATCTATCTATCTATCTATCTATCTATCTATCTATCTATCTATCTATCTATCTATCTATCTATCTATCTATCTATCTATCTATCTATCTATCTATCTATCTATCTATCTATCTATCTATCTATCTATCTATCTATCTATCTATCTATCTATCTATCTATCTATCTATCTATCTATCTATCTATCTATCTATCTATCTATCTATCTATCTATCTATCTATCTATCTATCTATCTATCTATCTATCTATCTATCTATCTATCTATCTATCTATCTATCTATCTATCTATCTATCTATCTATCTATCTATCTATCTATCTATCTATCTATCTATCTATCTATCTATCTATCTATCTATCTATCTATCTATCTATCTATCTATCTATCTATCTATCTATCTATCTATCTATCTATCTATCTATCTATCTATCTATCTATCTATCTATCTATCTATAAATGCACATGTGTATCATGTAGAAGACCCTGTATTCACTGTAGGTGGTTTTAAAATAGCTCTTCTTACCTCCTCCACCATTGAACAGAAGGAAACATATTGTTATGAACGTTGGTTTCTGGGTCATGGAGGAAGAGCCGAGGTCAGTTACAGAGGGAGGAGTATTACACATTCACGGTGCAAATGACCGTGAAAACAGGGATGCTTTAAAGCATTGTTATGCAAAGTCATTGGCCTGTGATGTCCTGTGGAGAAGCAGGCTGGTAAATAAACTGTATTGCAGGAATCACCAACATACTTCTTTTCCTTTTTCCTTTTAAGTACACAGCACAATTAAATAGAGACAAAATGTTCCTGTAATTAAAAACAAAACAAAACAAAACAAAAAAAAACACCATCCAGTCTTCTGTATACTTTGGATGAATGACTTGATGAAAAGTTTGTGAGTTTGAAGCATGCATCTGTCATTCAATTATTACAAACTCATGTAGAAAGACAGAGAAACCCATAAAGTCAGGGCTAAGGGGGGTGTATCGGTTAGCTGGAGTGGGAGATGGTGTTGTCACACAGTGGATTCATTGTCCTGAGAGTCTGTCCTGCAAGGCACACAGGGCTTCTTTGTGGAGTGCAGATATTAATCGGCGTAGGCAGTGATCTGGAGGAGTCAGACTAAGCTCACATACAACCACACACACACAAGGACACAGACGTAGCCATATACATATTCATTATGTAATACCAAAGACAGAATCCAGTGTCCAATCCCTCCCAGTGTGTACCATTATAAAGATTTCATTCTTCACACGTGGTTGACACAATGCATATGCAAACTGTAAAATTGTCGTCACCACTTTGATTACAAGGTGTCTTTATACTGTTCCAACCAACTTTCATCATACGTGAGTACAAAGAGAGCTTAGTTCTGCTCATATAGTCTGCTGTTTGACTGCCAGACCAGTGACAACACCTCTGCCTCATGTGTATAACCCCAAACACAAGAAAAATACTGTCTAACCACATCCTCACAGTCAATTAATTCACACAAAGAATTGAATAAAATGAATTATGTTGAAACTATTTGACAATTAAACCATGGAATTGACAGTGTCAGCACTTGTTCAACTTGTTCATTGTGTGCATATTAAATATATGTTAGTGGGGAAGTACACAGTTCACTGAGTTATATATTTCAACCTGAATTACATTTATTTATGTAAATTTTATTTGATACGGGGAAATGCATATAGGAATTGCTAGTAAATGTACGCAAGCTGTCCAGTGTATTTAATGCTGTAATTTATAGACTTTGGCACTGGTTAACAAGACTAAAACCAATAATTAAAAAAAAGACAAAATACCACCAAACAGATTAGATTAGAACAAAACAATTCCAACCTCATTTTATAAAGATTAGCATTCGATTGTAGTGATTAACCCTTTAGCCCCTGATGTGTCAGCGCTGACACGTTCTGAATGGATGGTTTAGTTTAAATATTCAGAAAAATTCAAGTGTTTTTTAACTGTTATTTTACGGAGAATTTTGTTCATGTAACTGATGTACGGGTGTCAAAAAGCAACTGATTTAGGAAAAGAAAAAGCCCCTAAATAAAACTACTGGGACCACATTAAAATACTAGTTTTTGTTTTTTGTTTTTTTGTTTTACTTTTTTTTTCATGTTATTTGTCATTTTGTGAATAATTATTACTTTGTGTTGATGTTGCTTATTTTTAAATGTTTATTATCTTTCTTCAGTTGTGTTCTGTTTGTGTCTTACTTTGTTCATGTTACACATTATTTTGTTAGTTTCAAATTACTTTTTGTTCATTTTACTGATTACTTTGGCTGTTTTTGTTCATTTTGTTGCTTATTTTATTTTTATTTTTTACTGTGGAACTTCTAAAGTCTCAGGAGTTAAAAGGTTAAGATTTTTATTCAACCTAGGGGCTGAGACGCCACGTGGGGGTCACCTGGAATTCAAATTAGACCTCTGAAATTTCTAGTAAAATAAAACCTTACTAATAAAAATAGATTGTGAGTTGAGAGACAATCACAATATATAAAAGACAAGACATACTGTGAAGCACTGTGGTAATGTTTGTCTGTCAAATGTTCATTGCGGTCGAGAAACAAGACTCAAACGAACAAAAATGTCCAAGTACCACCAAACAGATTAGATTAGAACAAAACAATGTGTGCCTCTGACCCTGATAATATTCATTATAAAAAACACAACACTTCTACATGTCAAACTGAAGACATGGCATCAGTTTACAAACATTAACTTAACATTAGATTGTTGTGATTAAGTCTGTTTTTCAACCTTGGGGTCATGACGACACATGGAGTTGCCTAGAATTTAAATGGGGTTACCTAAAATTACCAGTAGGTAATAAAACTAACTAACTGAGTTAATGGTCAAAGTTCACATTCTGTACTTAAGTAGAAGTACAGCTACTTATGTAAAAAAAAAAATACTCTGGTAAAAGTAGAAGTACTGATTCAACTCCTTTACTTAAGTAAAACCAAAAAAAAGTACAACTTCTCAATTGTAATAAAGTACAAAAGTAAAAAGTAAAACTGCATTTCTTTTGCCATGAACACAATAATACTTATTTAACTAGGAAAAAATCTGAAAAGTTTCAAAAATATTGAAATTAAAGCCTTTAAAAGTGAGTTAGTGTGTTGAAATTGTGATTGATCAGGTCACATTTACTCAGTTTTTGTGGGTATTATTTAGGAAAAATGAGGAGGGGGGGGGGCACAACTGAGATAAAAAGGTCATTATGAGATATATATATAAAAAAAAGTTTTAAATATAAGTAAAAGAAACACAATTTTAAGATAAATTATTCAAATTGTGAAATGACAAGCCAACATTGTGAGATAAAAAGTCAAAATTGTGAGATAATAGTCATATATCTAATATATAAAGTCACAGTTTCTTTCCTCCACTGATTTTCCCTTTGAAGTGACTGATTTTTCATACTGTCACATCTGTTTATTTTGTAAGATAATGAGTCTATTCTGAGAATGTGAAGAGTATAAAGTACAGATACTTATACAAAAATGTAGGGAGTAAAAGTAAAAAGTTGCCAGGGAAATAAATACTAAAGTATAGATACCTAAAAAATCTACTTAAGTACAGTAATGAAGTACTTTTACTTAGTTACTTTCCACCTCTGCTAACTAACTAACTGACTAACTAACTAACTAACTAACTAACTAACTAACTAACTAACTAACTAACTAACTAACTATAATATGTGAGTTGAGAGAGATAATTCTAATCCATAAAATACCTGACAAACTGAAGTGCTGTGGTTCTGTTTATCAGTCAAATGTTCATTGTGGTCAGTTTCAGACGCTGCAGCTCTTTCATAATTCATAGTTTGAGTTATTGTTTGTTCAGTATTAATTGTGAGTCTTGTAAATACTAACTGGACTGACTGAACATATCCTGGACACGGAAAATAATATTCTTACTTTGTGCAGTAATCTACACCTGGCTCCATCCATAATAATATACATTATATAGATTAAAATTCATCTAAAATTAATGTAATTATTTGCAACATAGTGATGTACTAATACACATAGTGATACTAATACACGATCAAAAACCAATTTATTTTAGCCAAAAAAACAACGAAAGAGGATCTGTTTTGAATGTTTGTTAAATTGGGGTCACAAGTAAAAAAAACAAAACAAAACAAAACCAAAAAAAAGGGTTGGGAGCCCCTATGTTATCATCACCAACTTGAACAGATGAACATATTCTGGACACGGAAAATAAAATGATCACTTTGTGCAGTAGTCTGTACCTGGCTTTTCTGCTTCCATCCATAATAATATACATTATATAGACTCAATGTCATCTGAAGTTTATCTTTATTTGCAACATACTGTAGAATAGGAAACTATTACGTACATGATCAAAAACAAATTCATTTGAAGGAAAAAACGAGTCTCTGTTTTGAATGTCTGTTCTCACCAGACATTTGTGATGTTAAAATAAAGTTTGAAACCAATGAATTAAGTTATCAATCTGACACATTCAACAGACTGGAAGAAAAAGAAAGTCATAAATACTACTACTACTACTAATAATACTAATACTACTACTAATACTAATACTACTACTACTACTACTAATACTAATACTAATACTACTACTACTAATAATACTAATACTAATACTACTACTACTACTACTACTACTAATAATAATAATAATACTAATACTACTACTACTACTACTCCTACTACTACTACTACTACTAATAATAATAATACTAATACTAATACTACTACTACTACTACTACTACTACTACTACTAATAATAATAATAATAATAATAATAATAATGATAATAATACTACTAATACTAATACTACTACTACTACTACTACTACTAATAATAATAATAATGATAATAATAATAATAATAATAATACTACTACTACTACTACTACTACTACTACTACTACTACTACTACTACTACTACTACTACTACTACTACTACTACTACTACTACTACTACTACTAATAATAATAATAATAATAATAATAATAATAATAATAATAATAATAATAATAATAATAATAATAATAATAATAATAATAATAATAATAATAATAATAATAATACTAATAATAATAATAATGGAAAAGCAAACACAAATAGAGTCCAGTCAAGATGGGAAATCTATCTTGAATATGTGCTACCACCTAGTGACAGGAGTCTGTTGTGCACCTGAGGGTGGTGTTAGATAAGATGACAATAAAAGAATAAAAACAAACCCTTACATGTAATGTGACCTGCTGGACTTGAGGGGGCAGCACATCTCCATGTCCAAAAAAACAACAAACGAAAGTATAATTTATGCATGGATGGCATACAAGTGAAATTACTCGTGAATAAGAACTAACGTTGATAATTTTTCTTATCTAAACTCTTATTATGATTTAGGAAATAAAACATAATATATTTTCATGCTGACCCCAAACTAATTGTTGAATCTGCTCCTGAATATCCAGCTCAACAGGAGGTTCATCGTTGAAATCAGTTGGGCTGATTATTTATTTATTTATTTATTTATTTAAATACTATCTTCAGGTCTCTACACTTAAAAACATCTCACCGGCACTGCTAGAGTTTTACCATAATTTATGCTGTCTTTACATCGTTATATTTCCTCACAGTTTTTTTTGTTTGTTTTTTTTAACACCTCTTTTTGCCTATGATTTAACTATATCTAATGTCACTGTAGATAAAGCTGTTTCCATTAGGAAAACATATTTATAGGTGAGATAAAAAAAAAAATATATATATATATATTTTAACAGTTTAGTTCCAGTATTTTCAGAGGCAGTTGCTCTATGTTCAGACATTTTGCAACATGTTGCAACACTATATCAATTTTTGTCAACTGTTATATCCATGTTTGCCTTCTTATGAAACCGTATGTGGTAAAAGTGACCAAAGAAAAGGCAGTAAAATAGTTCGTATTCATTCTAATGTATCAGATTTTTTTTTCTTTTTTACCAGTAATTTCCTTAATTAACAATAATATGATAATCCCTGAAAATGACAGTTTAAAGTCACACATGCACAGACGCTTGCCCTCATTTCATTATTCAATAAAAAGACGAGTGATTACAGTTGGTCTTAAAAATTATACTAAATGTAATTCCTGTAATGATGATAAATGGCTTAAGAGAGATATTATATCTAAAGATGGGGGAAAGAGTAGCATGTGTTACCCCCCCCAGCCCCACCTTCCCATAAAAAAAGAAGCAAAAGAAAAACACATAAGCAAATAATTGTCTCCAAATGCACCTGTTTTTTTTGTTGTTGTTGTTGTTTTGGGTTTTTTTTTTTATAACGCAGGCTGATTTTAAGACTTTGAATGCACACAAGTCAAACATCCTGTAAAACCCAACTTAGCAAACGCCATCTTCTGTAATATGCAGTGACAGTTCACATCAGATCCTCAGTCTTTCAAGAAGCCTGTCACTTTGGATTTCACTCAAGATGTTTGACGAGCTTCTAACCTACTCAAACGCCATCTCAAACCCCTGGCTATGCAGAACACTGCTCTCAGTCATCAAACTGCGTCCCAAATGCTCTCTGCAATACTAAAAGGATGTTCAAATGAAAATCTGAGAGGTGCATGAAATACATGATTCATCAAAGGATTACACTTTCATTTTCGGCAGAAGCATAAACAGAATTGAAAATAGCAACAATGTATGATACGTGATAAAGTATTCTTGCAGTTTGACAGGAAATTGCTGTTCAATTTGACCTGGAGAACAGTGAGTCATGGTTACAACAAAAGCAACAAGTTAGTCTGTTATTAGGAACCTCGCAGTAGCTTATGAATAACAGCTGGATTTATATATTCAGTCAGACTACAACAGGCTTTGGAAGAGTACAGTGTTTATGTGAATAATGTTTTACAAGCCTCTTGAGTCCTGCAATGCTGTTATCTTGCAAATCAATGTGGAAGTCAACTTTGCCACGGTTCATTGGCTGCAGCTCTGCTATATATTTTGGTTGGGTTTCGAATATGTGCATTTTCATGGCAGTGAAAATAAGGTGGACACAGACATCTGTAGTATGCTAGCACATCTGAATTACCTTCTAACCATGGAACAATTAGGCGAATAAAACGTACAAATAATTTTGTATGTTGGTTTTTAATTATTTTATGTGATTTTATTTTATTTTTATTAATGCATATTAAATTGTGGCTGTGATTTTAGGGTTTTTAATTGTTTTATGTGTGTTTATTAATTGTGGCAATGTGTTTTTGGTGGGGAGGGTGTTTTTGAGAAGAAGAATTTCAGTTTTTTTTTTTTATGTGGAAAAAGCTATCTAAATAGGCCATAAAAAGACTGCTACTGTATTCAACAGTTCAACAATCAGGATTCTGTTACAGTGAATGGAACTTCAGGCAGCTATTTATTAGCAACCTGAATTATGGGAGTAAATTTTAGAACTCGCGAATGGGAAATTAACAGGTTTAATTTAAATGGATGAAATGAAACTTTGAACTGTCTTAGAGATATATCTCATTTAAGACATTTTAAATAAAGTCCATTCCTTTCTCTAATTATTTTCCAGCCAAGGGAAATTGTAGCTCAAAAAATACTAACGCTCATTAGTCTGGTTCTGCAACTTTTTTTTTTTTCTTCTTCTTCTTCTTCTTCTAACGTTACTGTGTGAAAACCCAAAAGGGACAGGAGAACATGGAGTTAATCCAATATTTTATTCAGGTTCTCCAAGTCAGCCACCTGCTCTTTCATAATATAACTAATCATTTCAACAAATGTATATATAATTAAATGAGCATTTTATTATGGCCATATATCTACATCTTATTATTCACCGGAAGGTACAGTTATTGATTGATATCATTTGTTTCTATTTATTTGTAAAAAGCAGAACCCAATTCAATATAACATCATATTATTTTAAGTGTATGTCTAACAGAAGCAGAAGGTACCTCGGGCATTACTCTCATTCTGAAATATACTTGGACTTCAAACAGAATAAGATGGACTTTGAAGGAGGGGCATTCATTTTTTGATCCTTTTCCCTTCCATTGATTACATGAAATGATAAGAACAAAGAAATTGTGCCTGTTGCTCATTTCCTTTGACCTTCCTGACAATTCCAGCCTGTCATGTGAAATGCACTGAGAACCTGAAGAGCTACATGTCTGCGTCTTCATCTGTAGTTATTATTATTTTTCTGATCATTCTGATGGTGATGATTATTATTAGCATTAGCATGATTAATATTACATTAGCATTCTTATTATTACAGTCATTCAGGGACACAGTCAATCATCACATTTGCAAAATATACTTTTAATCATTTTCAAATGATGTTGCATTGGTTTATAAATTAAACTTTTGGAACAATATAAGCATGTGCTTAAATGTTTTTGAAGTGAGTCCATAAATGTTTCATGCCATTCTTCATTAAATCCTCTGCCTCGTAATGAGATGGAAATTTTTACAGCTCCATTTCTTTTGTACCTTAAAATGAACAAATTATACTTAACTACTAAAGTATAAATCTCAACTTAACGACTAAACTTAACTTACACATATTGAATTTAGCTGTGGATGGTTCATTTCCACATACGTATTTGATGACAATGTAATATTGTAGTTTTTTAATTCAGTGTTTTCAAAATCTTAAACCTCGTCTGATATACAGTGAAAGACCAACCATATAATAAAAAATAAAAAAAAAATAAATCCCTGACATCGTTGTTTCATCCGCTCATATTAGGAATGCATTGCACTGTCTGTTGATTTTTTCATAATCATGTGTTTCCTGTCTCTTTGTATCCACTTGCCTTATTAACATTCAGTTGAAGGAAGGGGACCTTTTCCTCACCAAAGCTATGGCTAAAACTGTCAGAACACGCACCTCTCAATTCATACTGACAATTCATGAAATTCATTGCCCTAATTAAAGCACTGAATTGACTTTATAAAAATCAAAAATATTAAATGACCCCTGCAATTGCTAGTCGATACCAAGCTCTTTAACTAAGCTCATTTGATGTGCTGGATTAAAATGAGTAAGACCCTGTCAATTACATTCTTAACAGCTATCTAAGCTTTGGTGGCATTCATGCATGTAGCCTAGTTTCTGTCTATTTCAATTCATCACATGGAGAAAGAAGCCAAAGCACCGTTTTAGGTTATTTCTACTATTGTCACATTTGAGTCACGGTTAATGCATAATAAAACAAAGAGTGATATGAAACGCAGGTCCACTGTGTCATTTATCATGACAGAAAAGATCAGACTGTGGAAGAATGTTACAGCAGCTGTCAGCCTAGTAGAACACTTTTGTCTTATGAAATCTCCTTTAAAGCCTTTATAATACATTCCACGGAAATTACATCATAATCTTTCAATAGCGGATCAGTGCGGTTATCATATTAAAAAAAGTACCTTCATTACCTCAGCCCTGTTGGACATTGTGTGGTGAACAGGATGTGGGTCATGAACATTTTTGCCAATGCACATTTATCACAAGATTGGAGCAATATCAGTGAAGAATTTGGAAAAATACTGGGATATGAACTACCAAAGACATGTTCTGTGCTATATTTGGGTCATTTAATAGGAAAAGACATCAAGTAAGGATAAATATTTGATTACAATCCTCTCGATAGCGTCTAAAAAAGCCATCACATGAAAATGGTAGAAAGAAGACCCACCCTCTCGCCCCCACAGCTTAAATAATTGGAGAGACATTGTGGAATAAATTTGCAGCATGGAGACTTTGTTATGTTGTAAGACTGCAGCAAGCAGCGTACAAAGATGGATGGAAAAAGTGGACAATATACAGAATGATAACTGACAGTATGTTCTAGATGTTTGGGTTGGAAAATTTCACAAATGAAACAATAAAATTAAAAATAAGGTTTTTCAAAAAAGTACTACACTAGATTTAACAAATCAAATAGGTTTCATTTGATAAATACTGCAATGTATTCACTGGACGATAAGGTGCATTAAGTCAAAATTAGGAGATAAAAACTCAAAATAATGGGATAAAAAGTGAAAATTATGAGGTAAAAAGTCAAAATTATGAGACAAAAGGTCAAAATTACCAGATAAAAAGTCAAAATTATGTGATGAAAAGTCAAAATAATAAGATAAATAGTGAAAATTATGAGATGAAAAGTCAAAATGATGAGATAAAATGTCAAAACTATGAGATAAATTGGAAGTAAGACACCAAAATTATGAGATAAAAAGCCATAATTCATTTGCAGCACATTCTTTAACCATATCAGATGCAGGGAATAGCTTCTCGTTTCTTTACTAACCATCTGTTTAGTGGAGAGCATAAAGACTGGACTGTGTGTCAGTGGGAAAAGGTCATGTGGTCTGATGAGTCCAGACTGACCCTGTTACACAGTGATGGACACAACATGGATCCACCATGTGGCCATCACACATGGATTCACCACCTGAGCCCAGACCAGAACCTCTTGGAGAATGTTTGGGAGGAGACTTTACACATTGGTTTACCTCTCTCATCATTATTACCAGATCCTAGTGAAAAATGAACAGCATTCTGCATGAAAATAAATATGACATTATCCAAGTTTATTGAAATTATGCCACAGTGAATTTGTGCTGTAATCAAAACTAAAAGCACTCCCAAGAAAAAAATATTAATGTGGGACTGTTTCTGGGTGAGCTGTGCATAATAACTACAAAGACAATAATAAAATACTAATAAATAATTAAAAGGTTTTATGAGATGCTGCTGATTATTAAAGCCTAGTTGGTATTCATATCCAAATATAAATCACAACCCTTGAAGAGTATTTGTAGGCTGAAGAAAGCATGCAGCGTTCCATTAAAAGCAAAAAATAATACACACCCAGACATCTTATCATGTCTCACCAAACAACAGAAAGTTGATAAATGTTGTACAAACAGATTACTGTGGTATGTAGGCTGATGAAATGCCCCATCTCACTACTTTATCACTCTGTGGCGTCTTACTACAGAAAGACATTTGGCAGCAACTGCATACATGTAGCCGACTACATCACAAGCAAGTGCGCTGACTCGGTGGGTGTTTGAATCTACATTATATTGAACAGGACAAGAGAAGACTATACAATCAATGAAGCACCAAAAGAAATGAATACGTTGTGACATTGCATTCCTGCTTCCTGACTATGATGACAACTGGGTTATTTTAATGAATGAACATGTCTTATATAATCTATGCAGTGTCTGTATTACAGGAAACACCTGCTTCAGTGTCAATATTAGTCAGCTTAGGATTCATTTAAATGAATGGTGCCAACATGTTTTGTCTGTTACAATAAGTACTTACAAAATCAACCTGCAATAAAGTAGAGCAGTGACAGATGAGGAAAGCTAACGGTTGTATTTAGTAGAGATAGGCCGCCAAAGCACTTAGACCAATGAATGACAGCTGATAGATTAATAGAATTAAAGTTATTGGCAGTAATAGTGGGTGATGATAGCACACTGGTTCCCAACCCTTTTTTTTTTTTTTTTTTTTTACTCGTGAACCCAATTTTAAACTTCCAAGGGTCCACATATAGACTGGAAGTAGTCGCTCATAAATGTTAAGCAAAAGCGCCCAAATGTCACATGACCTAATGTAGTTTGACAACAGAGATTCTCACACATTGGACGATATAAACCACTTTCCGATAAAATATCCACAGCAGGTACACTCACTCATTTGTTCAAAATACAACTGGTAAACAGAAGATCTGAACCTTTATGTCTCATACTTATCCACAGAGGAACCATATTCCAACAAATGCAGTCATAATCCAATAAAAACGCATAAAAGAAACAAAAAAAGAAAAGTCCAAAACACATCAAAACATCAATAAATATCCACAAATGCTATTGTATCATTTAACAGGACTTGCCTCCAATGTCCCAGTTTCCATTTTAATATTTTTTATTTATAATATAAGCAAACACTAATTGCATGTTATCAAAATGAACAAAAGAACAGCATTCAATTTACTTTATGAAGAAATGTAGACGAAATTGAGTGGAGGTTTAAAGGGTTAACATCACACATTTCTGGTGACCCCAGACATTGAAAACAAATCCTTTTATTTTTCTAAAATAAATTTGTTTTTGATCATGTATTAGTTTGCTAACCTGACTCATGTCATCTGGCTGCGTTTTGCCAAACTACACGCTAGGCTCACGCAACGATGCCATATGCTATCGTCATACCATATGGCAACAGTCAGGTTACTAGTTTGCTTCACTATGTTGCAAATAATTTAATTTTAGATGGTTTTTAGTCCATATAATGTATATTATTATGGATGGAGCCAGGTATAGATTATTACTACACAAAGTAAGAATGGTATTTTCCTTGGTTCCTTTGTATTTACAATTAATACTGAATAAATAATAAGTCAAACTATGAATTATGAAAGAGCTGCGGCATCTGATACTGACCACAATGAACATTTGACAGATAAACAGAACCACAGCACTTCAGTTTTTTATGTATTTTATGTATTAGGATCATCTCTCTCAACTCACCACAAATTTTTTTATTTTGTTTAATTTATTTTTTATCACCTACTGGAAATTTCAGGTAACCCCATTTGAATTCTAGGCAACTCCATGTGTCGTCCTGACCCCAAGGTTGAAAAACAGACTTAATCACTACAATCTAATGTTAAGTTAATCTTTGTAAACTGATGCCATGTCTTCAGTTTCACATGCAGAAGCGCTATGTTTTTTAATGAATATTATCAGGGTCAGAGGCACAACTTGTTCTGTTCAGTTCTAATCTAATCTGTTTGGTGGTATTTTGACATTTATATTTATTTATTTTTTTAGTCTTGTTTCTTATAAGGCTAACTAGAATGAACTTTAAATACAAGGCACAGAGCTTGCATACACTTGCTAACAATCCCTATATGTACAATATTGTCTCTGTCAAATAAAATTTACATAAATAAATGTAATTCAGGCTGAAATGAAATGAAACTTACAGTAGTGACCTTTACACTTCCCCACTAACATATTTTTTAATATGGACACAATGAACGAATGAAGTGCAGACACTGTCAATTCTGTGGTTTAATTTTCAAATAGTTTAAACATGATTCATTTTATTCAATTGTTTGTGTGAATTAATTGACTCTAAGTATGTGGTTACACAGTATATTTCTCTTGTGCTGTCACTGGTCTGGCAGTCACTGTTTTAACAGCGTGGTGTCGAAGTACATTCAGTATGTTTTACCTGTTACAATAACCAGTCAGAAAACTGAGTGTGCGTAACGTAGAACAATGACAGCTGATGAACGTTAATGTTTAGAATGACTTTGATCAATGAATGACAGCTGATAGATTGATAGAATGAAAGTTATTTACTGCAGAAACTGGAGCCGATAACAGCTCATGACTACGCTTCTGAATGTGGAAATAGAGAAAATATTTCTGAAAGGATGAGTTGAGCTTAATGTTCAGTGCTTCACATTTATTAAATTAGGTATTTATTACTTTGACTTCATTGCAACAGCCATAATATTTCTAATAAAGTGAAAGAAGGTAATTTCAGATATGCATAATGTGTTTTCAGTGGCACAAATAAAGGTTGTGATATATAACATTAATTGGTTATATGCTTTAACCTGCTTCAAAGTAGAATTATTATATTGATCATTAATATTCACTATTGCTTGACCTCTAGTATTTAGTTTCTAACTTTCCAAATGCACAGCAGTGCAATGTTGGTGCTTTCGATTTGGTAAGACTTGTAGCTTTATCATTTCTCTTATCATAGATATGTTACCTTCAGCTAAATAGAGCTAACCCTAATTAGCATAAACAAACACCATGCAACAATTTATTTTCAGCCAATAGCCTGAGGAATTTAAGAGCTGAGAGTCGTTTTAAGTATTTATTGTTTTTATTGTTCTAAAAAAAAAAACCCTACAGTTCATGGCATAATTGTCTTTGTTATGCTTGTGCATGGGTAGTTATCAGTGCCTGGAGCCAGACAATATGACTGGCAGCGCTATGTAAGCACAGACTTCTTGTTCATAAATTTTATGATTAATACAGACTGCGTTGTAATCTGGGAAAGCATCCTGGCATGAAGGATGAGGATTATGTAGTTTTCATCTAAGAAACTAATTGAAAAGGCCTGTGATGGCGCTGTTATCACTCATGTCCCTGCTGAGTTATGGCCAGGGTGAGATATGACAGACAGAAAAAAGGGAGACTTAATGAACAGCATGTGACTGTTGAATAGGCAGGTACTAGATTGTAGACCTGGACATGTTTTAATAAAGATATCTCATATTAGTTGGGATTCAGCCTTTCAGATTAAGTGATAATACCTGCAGTCTGTACAAGAACCTTTGTCAGGGATGAATGAACAGCCAAATAAAATCTTCAGGTATATGAAATATATTTCCAGTTTAGATACTCTAATCTCTGAAACAGATGTGGGGAAAAAAAAAAATAAACTGTTAGTTGAATTATGCTGCATGGAATGTACTGTACTATAAAACAGGCTGTAATTTCTGCCACTAGGGGTCTTTTATTCCAATCCCTCTCAGATGTGTAGTTTACTAACATCGATATGGAGTGTGGGATCATGGAAGTTGTTTTCATCTCCACTGTTGATGGAAATAGATTGAATGTGACCCAGGAAGAAAGCATGTTTACAGCCCAGCTAATGCACGAACGTTTCATTTCTAATGAAAAAGCTGCACATCAAACATTAAACAAATTAATTTCTCCTCACTGATGGGCAACTGAATGAAACTGGCCACTACACTGAATACAGTAATGGATTTTTGATCATTGCATCATAATTCAAGTACATAAGTCAATGTAATATATCATTTGCCAAGTGATTGTAAGATATTTAAATGCTGTTATTTTGTTCTTTGTTCTACAGCATAATGAGATTTTTGCTTTTTGGAATTTCTGCATCAGCACAAAACAACACAAATGCGGATTTAACACAAACATTTTGTTTCCTACAATTCATTTAACTAAACTGTAGTAATTGACGCAGTAATCCCCCCACCCACCTAAGTCCCTCGCAGATTGAACAGAGGCCACCTACCCATTTTCCCACAAGAAAAATGGCAAATAAATGTTGATTTTTGTGGAATACAAGCGTCTTTATGAGAAAGCTTACCCCATGGAGTTATCGCACTATCTGATTGACACTAAGTGAAATTCAGAGCAATATAGATATGTAAACTAATTTGCGGTATGAGCATGAAAAACACTTCATATCTTTCGAGATGCACTCTGAGATGATTACAAGCTATTTCTTCACCATAATGTGAGACAGTTTAGGAAAATGTGTCATCAGACATTTTGGATACAGTGCAAATGGCTTGTGAAGTTGATTGTGCATTACCCACGCACAGGCCCATATCTTCCACTTGTTTCTCATATCATTGATATTTATACATTGTAGATACCTGACTTTTACGTAACTGGCATATCAATCACCCATGAACTACCACAGATGAATATAGGCTTCAGCAGAGAATAAAATGAGTATGTTGGTTTCATCACCATTTCGCACAGTGACCTGTTATCTTACGCAGAGGAAATATAAAGCAGAATACTCCCCTAGCTGAACATTCATTGATAGTGTCTGAGCCATAGTGATGGGTTTTATTAAGTTCCACTGAAGACAGAAGAGCATATTTAATTCAATTCCATTTTCTCACTTAGTGTAGATTAGAATAGGTTAGCTCATTTTCTCATTGTCAGGCACAGAAGCAGGACCTTGTGGGACTATTGTTGGTTAATAATAGGAGAAATAATGTTTTTGTCATATTCCAAGAACAAGAAAGAAAAGAGAAAGATACCCATGTGAGTGTAAACAAGAATTTTCTAAAAAGAAATGCATGTTATATTGTTCTACTGGCAATGTGTGTCACTATTAATACACAATTTATTGGCCCCGGTATTACACCAGGAGCATATTTCACACTCTACCAATAACTTCATTAAATATTTGATGAACACAGCCAGCGATGACTGGTACACACGCTCAAAAGACACACTTTATATAGCACAGGTCCATTTATATCTACCAACAAGATGCACAACTTTATCTCTCCTTCAAAGCATGCCACTGGACATCCTGCTGGAAGACATCAAACCAAAGGTCACACTGTGGATGAGTACTGCAGTATCTGGAGGCCAGTCAGAGAATAAGAGCGAAGAAGAAAAGAGAGCAAAGGCCAGTGTGGCCTTCCATGTCAGTGTAGATAAACTGCCTCTGTCTGCTTAAGATATTTTTTAACATGTGAAAATTTACATAAAAATTCTCCCGCCGAGCATGTACTTGAATGTGTTACTGTTTTGACACTGAATCAGAAACTAATGTTCAGCAGCTTGAGTGGCATAAATTAAGCTTATCATGTTAAAAGGTTTATTAATAACTCAGTTTTCTGGAGCAGACTATAATAAGACTTTCTGAAAGACTGCTTTTTTATGTGCGGTAACATGATTTTTAAAAAAACATTACATAAATAAGTACACGTTTGATAATTATCTTTGTATGATATTAGAGCAGATACTGAAGCCCATAAATAATTTTATTACAGCAAAAAACAACTATATTTCTTACATCTGTTACAGTTACTTACAATACATATTTGTGATAGTTCACAACTCATGCACCTGCTTTTAAATTGTATTTGTATTTGTATATATGTATAACATGTTGTATATATTTCTCTTATATGTAGGACAGAGATGACCTTTGGTATATTTAGGCATTTCTTTGTAGTTTTTGTAGATTTTCTCTATTCTATTCTATTCTATGCTATGCTATTCTATGCTATGCTATGCTATGCTATGCTATGCTATGCTATGCTATGCTATGCTATGCTATGCTATGCTATGCTATGTTATGCTATTGTATTCTATTCTATGCTATGCTGTTCTATGCTAAGCTATGCTATGCTATGCTATGCTATGCTATGCTATGCTATGCTATTCTATTCTATTCTATGCTATGCTATTCTGTTCTATATTATACTGTACTATACTGTACTATACTGTACTATACTATGCTATTCTATTCTACTCTATTAATTTGTACATTAACTACTGTGCCCTCAGTATTTTGATGTTTAGATTGAACATCTCCTTAAAGGTCCAATGTGAAACGAATGGATTTGGGTGAATGCAATTGCACAATTGCAGTATTATCTTCCTAATTATATGTTCATTAGTGTATAATCAACTGACGATGACAACTGTTGCACTGTAGTTTGCTTAGAATGAGTCATTTATCCACGTACAGGTCTCCTCCTCTGACAGTATTATGCTGCATTGCTATGTTTCTACAGTCGCTCTAAACTGAATTCTTTTTTCATTATGTTATCGTGGGTGGTATTCAACATTAAGGTGGATAACTGTCACCTTTTAAGTTTGACCATGGACCAGAGTTAATAATGCCATTGTTAAGAATCCAGCAACAAACAAACAACAGAGGGAATAGACAAAGGATTTTTTTTTTTTCCCAGCCAAGATAGGGAGGTGGTGGGTGTTGGGTGGTGGGTGGTGGGGTTCTCAGTCTGTTGCATCATTACTGGTAAATGTCATTATGAAAAAGCTTCAATATGCAGAACACATTTATAATATTTCATGCATGTTGGAGTTGAATTTACAGTCAGAACATCTTAGTGTGTAGTCGAGCACTTGCATACAAAACATGTACAGTAAACGACAATAAAAAAAAATCATCTTTATTAGAGTTTTAAAATATGCTATTACTCATATATTCAATGCAGAACAATACCGTCTAGACAACAGGGGATTAGGATCCAAATATGTGTGCACACTTTTTAAAATGCTTAATTAAAGTATTCTCAGTCAAACACTAGAGCGTTATCCATGTTGTTATTCCTAAGGGGGCTGAATATTTATTTTTTCTGGCATGACAAACATTATGAGGCCAACATACCAGGACAGTACATGGTGCTAATGAAGTATTTTGATAATTAGGGTCACTGTGTAAACACAAGGCATCATTCTCCACTGTTTGTAGGTTGAATAATACAAAGCACAGATTAGTTAATGAAACCAATTGCATTTCCCACTGGATCTCATTTCTAACGTTGTCTTTTTCAAGTTTGTAATAATGTACTATCTGGGTTTGCTGCAGTATACTGTACTGTATGCGTGGAGAAGAAAGTGGTGTTTTTATTTCGGAAATGTGTAACCGATAGTGGGTCACTGATCCAGTTTTGTTTCACACTAGCTTTGGATTGTTACACATCGCACAGATCTTCCCTCTTTTGTAGAGTGAACTTTTTCTTCCACATTCATCACTATGAGCCCACTCACCTGTGGAAACAATCTACAGTGTACACAATGAAACAGCTACATCGCCTTTACCTTTCATCCACAATTCTGAGAGAAAATACTAAAGGCTGACTTTGTTTGCTGGCTCACCCAGTACAGTTTACTGCTCTTACTTTAGAGTGGCTCTTTTTTTTTTTTTTTTTTTTTTTTTGCCTTACACCTGCCTCCGTGCAGGACATATCAGGGCAGATGACACATGGGGGTGCTGCACTTTGCCATTGGGATAACAACAGTACAACACTAGTCAGCTGAAAACTGCATAGATCCAAGAATATCAACCCTTTGGCTTCTCTTTTCAGACGAATGAAATAAGAGAGGTTGTTGTGTTTTCTTGTAATCTATAAAAACCCAAACAGTCACAGAGGATCAAAAGCATCTACTGACTTAAAATGTTTAATAACTTCTGATCCGCTAATCTTATCAGTGCATGTAAATAATTGGTGTAAAAATGCAATTTGTCATTTTTTCATGGTCATCAGATATGACTCATTTGGACGTTCAGAAGCTCCATAGTTACCATGGAAACGCAGTCATCTTCTCCAACATGTACTCACCAGTAAAACCCATGGAGTTGGATAACACATTGTACTGTACACATGGACACATTTGGTTTATGTTCAGTAAATAAGTCCTTCTGTACAATTACACACAAGGTGTATCATTTGTAGAATATCTGACATAGTTTTCAGTGGTTTTTTTTTTTTTTTTTTTTTTTTTTTTTTTTACAAAATAACCCTGAACTCTGTATCTGAGCTTTTGTCAACATTTACATGATCAGTGAATTAAATGGAAAATACTTTAATATCCACTGAAAAAATTACACAGTACAGAGGATTATGTCATAATAAATTGGGATAAATCACTTATAGAAAATATAAATAATGAGAACAAAATATTTTAGAACTGACACAGAAGTAACATTGTGTTTTTATGGGTTGATATTGAATGCTTTGAATCCTGCCTCGAACACTTCAAATCTTATTAGAAAAGAAAAGGAATATATTACAGTCAGGTTTTTATTTTGTTAAAGTGATCTACTTTCAAGTGTTGTCAACATTTATGAATATATCCATTTATTTAAGCTAAGAAAGGTGCAGTTTTGTGCTAAAAGTGTAAAAATCCGTAAATACAAAGACACCTAAGTCAACTTTTTCTCTCCATGGTTTGGACAGAGGATGTTGTGGATGTCCCTGCACCTTCAATATCACCTCTTTTAATACCTTTTTCACCTCACTCTCACAAATCAAAGCAAATTGTGCTGACGCTGCAGTCATTTTGATGTTGGTGACGTGCATCAGGTGCAAGGACAGATGCAGTCCACTGAGCTGCAAAACTAGATGTTTCTTTACAATCTTTACGTACCACAAACCATGACTTTTCTTAGCTCACAAAATAATGTATTTCATTGGGAAGCATCATACTGTATGTGTAAATGGCATCACAAGTCAAACGGGATCTAAAAATGATTTGTCTTTTACTGTGACTGAGGTTCAACAACAATAGACTCTTTGTTAAAAAACAATTACTGGTGCTACACCTGTCAACATTTGACACTCTACTGTATATGTGACTCTACTGCATGTTCAATGTAATCACTCAGATATTCTAAAGGAAACTACAGGACATTTTTGCACCGACATTTTTAATCCAGCAGAGATTTACATAGAAAAGACGACAGAAAATACCTATATAATATAATACAGTGTGAATTTGACCAATGAAACTTTAATAACAAACACTAATTTAAGCTCCTTTAATACACAGTTGTCAGAAAATGAAAAAAAAAACAAAATCAGTAATATATTTACTGTACGTTAGTTCATTATTTGAGTACTATTGTACATTAGTTTGCTAATACTACCTTACATAAACTCATATCAAATGTGTTTTTAATCATATTCATTAAAGATGCAATACAAAAGTAGCTGAAATTGTAGTGTAATTAAAAGGATAAAATAAAATATTAAACCATTTAATGTAATATATATAATATATCTGACTAATATTGATATATATTTACTGTAGGTACTCACATGTCACAAACATCAGCAAAATATCTTCAATATTTCTCTCTTCAGATGTCTTTAAAGTGTACACAACTTATTATTTTTTCATCTGTTTTTATCTGTGTCCATGGTCAGTCATGAATTTTACAAATTCCCAGGCAGTCTGTCGGTAACATATCACATGTTTACTAAATTTAGTTGTGAATCACTTTTAACCTCAGAAAAGAAAAAAATTGTGACACTGTCTCTGGACTCCAACATTTCTTTTTAGATAATCTAATATTCCAGATAAAACACTCATAAATTAATTATTAAAGTTGTATAATGTCAGTCTCATTAAGTGCACCTTTGGCTACATTTTATTAAACCATGACTTTAGTGAGGAAAGCAGCGGTGTTTATTTGTCACTGATAAATAGTAAAACATGTTTTTTTGTGAGACTTTAAGTGACTAAATAAGCTTTTTTTATACACAACTTCTGCTGAAACCTTGACCAGCATCCTCTGCCTAGTTACGGTTGCTAATGTGGGACTGAACACTAGATGTTTTTGGGAAGAGCTTGGTGAGGATCATTTGAATAAGAACAAACAGAGAACAAACAATTACCTTGTGCACAATACCCACGTCTTGCGTATTATGTAAATATATAGAAGTTTGTATTTATATTCATATTTTTTGTGGTCTTTTTTTTTTTTTTTTTTTTTTTAAATCTAGACACTTGTGGCATTACGTGCAGGATGCAAAGTAAGATTTTCATTGTACAGGGAAACCAGTTTCTTTACTGTGCACATGGCAATAAACCTTTTTAATTGAACTGAATGTATTAAATGTATAAATTAAGAATTTTACCACCCATTGCGGCAAATAATTGTGTCATATTTAAACTATGTGTTTACACATTGGTCCAGATCATAGGTCGGGTCCTGGAGGGCTGGGGTCCTACATGTTTTAGATATTTCCCTCTTTCACATGATTCAGTTTAATCCTTTAACTCCTTAAAATATAGCAGTTCCACAGTATAAATAATTTAAACAATAAGTAACAATATTAACAAAAATGACCAAAGTCATCGATAAAATAAACAAAAGTTAATAATTAACTGACAAAAATAATTAGTAACATAAAGAAAGTAAGACACAACTGGAACAAAATCTAAGAAAAATAATAAAATAAAAAGCAAAATGAGCAAGAGAATGAACAAAAAGTAATACATATTTACAAAATTATGAATAACATAGGGAAATGGGCAAAACAATTTACTAAAAAATAGACAACTAGTATTGAAATTTGATCTCAGCTGTTTTAATTTTTTTCTTTTTTCACATGTTCCACGAAAAAAAACTCAGTAAAAACACTGTCAAGAGAAAGGAGAACGGTTGAATTTTTCTGAATATTTACACTAAACCATCTATTCAGAAGACATCAGAGTTAATAATCAGCTCCTCCTCATCATCTCTGCAGAAGATCTCTGGAATGATGGAATGGTTCCCATGGTGATGGAAGAGGGAAACATCTAAAACATGCAGGACACTGACACCCCTGCTCCAGATAATCTAATTGGTGCCAAACCAGTACAATTATAAAACCAAAGTAATAGTTATTTTGACTCAGTCTCAGAATTAGAACTTATCTGATATTCACTCTGTATTATATTATGCATTGACCTTTGAAGCACACAAAACTTCTTCAACAAAAGTTATTTGAGAAAATTATAGTTTCTCTCTTTTTTTTTTAAGATTAACACAACGAGAGCATATTGTAAGGACCCCAATTTAATAAACAATAAATACTAGCCTGATAGAAGATTTCGTCCTCAGTTTCGCTCTTAAACGCATAAATGCATGAAGTGTCGAACAAATACAAACTAGATTTAGAGAAGGGCTCAAAATGTAAAAAATTACAAGAGGCTATTGACTATGTCTGTCTGTCCTTTCAGTGTGTACATTCATTAATCAGTGATGAAAATGCAGTATCATAGGAATTGCTTGAGCAGTGAAATAAAAGGGATGAGTTGTTTTATCTTTTCAGCTGTGCTCTTTAGTGCTTTTGGGACCACGGCGCTGTAACTGAATGGGAAAGAAAAATTTACACAGAAAGAATCTGAAAAACTATTAATTTGACTCAATACTATAAAAGGTTTTTTGTTTTTTTCAATTATTTCAGCTATACCCAAATTGTACAGAGAGAGAATCAGAGAGCAGTAAAAACACAACCAATTAAAAGTTACCAATAAATAAATAAATAAATAAATAAATAAATAACAACACAAAAGTACAATTCACACCTCATAAAATCTCATCTGTTTTTATAAAGACCTTCATAACATAATTTACACTGATTTATTAGAAAAGAAATCTTTCTGAACACACAGAAATAGTATGGAGAAATATTGCTTGATGGAGTGTTTGTTCACACTTTATAAATGATTTAAAGAATTAACTGTATTACTGAACCATTAAGCATTATGGTTATTTCTTTATTAGTTTTTATAATCAATACAGATAAGTAGCAGGGAAAAGTGAGAGTTACAAAATTTGTACAGTGACTGTACCTGTAATTCATGCTCCATTAAAGCATGGCTTTGTTATTTACAATTATCATAACAATGAAAATGTCCATGAAGAAATAGGTCACTATAAAAACTTTTCTTACCAGTTTACAGGCCACTAGCCACTGTATCTAATTAAAACATCAAATTAAAGTTGGAACAATACCCCATAGCTCCACTACCACAAGTAAAACCACAGGAAAAATACAACTTTAAAGAAAAAAAAAACACACATGAAAGCAGCAGAGTGTGTAAAACTTCAGAAATGATGCCTGTTGCAGATCCTGGTTTGTCAGATATGTTCTCCCCAATTTAAGGATAGATGGCCGCTCACCTTTGTCTTTAAACCTGGCAGAAAAACCTTTTAAAGTGCACTCTATGGATCTGAGAGTTCAGCAATTTAACGTAAAGTCATCAGGGTCAAAGAGTTATTGCTTCACCGTCAGTCAAAAAAAAATACAAAAATCCTACAACAACAAGGATGGATACAGTGGTGGATAAGGACTGGCTAATGCGCAAATAAACCAAATTCAAAAATGGTCACAAAAAGAAAGAGTTTTTGCCACATTTTCAAGCAGCGCAAATACAACCAAGCATTTCATTTTAATGGCCTCATATTTGCTCCACAGGAGGTTTGCTACTGCTTACAACAGTTGTTGTCTAGTAAACTGTTTTTATATAAAATTGGTTGAAAGATATTAACTTTCCCTGTTTTTCAAAACAAAATTATTAAGGCACGATTGGGTGTTTCTAAGCCATATTATTGTCTCTTTGATTTCAGTAATTGAAAAATGAAAATATTTTGATGTGTGAAAGCACATTCTTAGGGACTAATTTGTGTAGCCAATAGGATTACAAATGATTGCTACATGCACCGTCAAGGTTAAAGCTTTTTATTGGATTTTCTGAGGTTTGATTCGAGCTCGGTTGGTCTTTGGTGTGTATTTTACTGTGTAATCATTGGAACTGAGTAGTGTTGCTTTCAGTGACACACTGACAGGGAGACCGGAGGAACATGTTGGCTCGCTGTGTTGAATGGCAAAAAACAGCATATGCTACTTAATTTAGCTTTAAATTAATAAGTGCAGCAGGAAAAACTAGTCTCAGGGAAGATTTAGATACTAAACAGCACCTTTGGGAATGTAGGATTTACCTCTGTGGCAGCCTGCTGTCATGGGCTTAGAACTGTGTAAATCATGAGGACAAAATGTTATCCCTGTGTCCACAGCAGGACACATTTATTAACCCTTTCATGCATAGTGCTGACTACAGTGGGCAGCTACTCAGAGGTGTTCTCTCGTATATTCATGGTTTTTGTTGTTTTAATTGCAAATCACAGTAAACACTTATGTATCATCCCATACAATGCAATTCATACTGTTACTGTAACTTTGCTGTTCTTAATAAACCTGATCTGCAGTGACATGTAAAGCAATAGCAAGTTAACAGTTTTATAAGCAAAGCAACTTTTTACCAACATATTATTTCAATGAAGTGAATAATAACTAGTAATATACATATATGTGTGTGTGTGTGTGTGTGTGTGTGTGTGTTTGAAAATGTGACAAAACATCTGATCAACTGCATTTAATATTTTTACATTGCATTGTATTCCATATCACTTTCTTATCACGTTCTGATATTAGGTAATTTTTTTTTATTAGACTGTAATCAACAGTTTTATAAGCAAAGCAGGTTTTTATCAGCATATTATTTCAATGAAGTGAATAATAAGTTAACTACCATTAGAATATATATACACATATATACATATATATATATATATATATATATATATATATATATATATATATATATATATATAATGTGTGTGTATGGCTGAGTAGACTTTCTTTTTTTACTTTTGGAAAAAACAAACAAAGTCGAACACATTTTTTCCATGTCTAAAGAAGAATAAAAACGTATTGAAAACATACAAAATATCTTGACTAAGGTTTTCATAATTCATGCATGAAAAGATCAAGCCATCATTGTAAGATCTGTCATTAGTTTATTGAAATTTTCTAATCATGCACGTTCAAAATGAAAATGTAATTATTATAAATTTGCCAAAATAATGTGTAGCACGATCTATAACCTGCTTTAGTCTTAAATAAAGAATGCTGTAGTACAGTATGTAGCATGTTGTGCTGTTATGAAGTTAATCTTTTCAACCTAAACCACCCCCAGGCATGGTTCTGCTACAGAATTTAATGGTTTGGTCTATAAATGGTTCTATACATTCATGAGATCACAACTATAATACACTGATTTTCCCTGTGAATCTAATGAGCAGAATTATAGACATGGTGTTCTTTATTAACAGCAGGTAGCACCAGCCATTTGGCTCCCTGCAGAAATAGTCAAGGACAGTTTGATGCTAATGGTCCAGGTCTTGCATTATGCTGTTCAGTCTACTGTACAGTATGTATTTTCAGCCAAGCACTCCAGCTGTGCCAGCATTTCCAGTAAAGTATACGCCATGCAATACATCACTAGATGTTATGGCACATTGCTTTCTCCTATTCATTTCAAATTCGTATCCATTTGACAAAGATACACTGGGCATTTGTTGTTTCTATACCTGTAGTCAGGGCTCTAAATTAACTTTTTTCATCACCAGCCAATGTGGCTAGTAGAGTTTTTATCTTACTAACCATTTTTTCCCCTGACCAAAATAAGACATACGCCTTCAAATTTCTTTAAATTATTTTATTTAACCTTTTCCTCTTGAAATAATTGGCCTGGCCTGATTTTCCTTCACTTTATTATCATATCCCCTGATGCTCTAATCATAAGGTTGTTTCTGTTACATAACGTGGCACTTTATGTGTTACTAGAGATTTATAGTTAAAACAGCCTTGAAAATCTGAACGTGTATTTTATAGAATACACAACTCTATAAGCTATGTAATCCAAACAGTGTATGTTTTATGTGACCCCTTGCAGCAAGTAAAAAGGTGAAAGTAGGTCAGAACTATTCTTTCAAGCTCTAAAAAGGTTGAAGTGACCAAAATAAGAGCAGGGTGCAAAGTGCCTGAGTCCTTCAGAGGTAAGACTAATATAAATGGCTGGACTGAAACAATATTTTTCTTTCACACGCACGCACGCACACACACACACACACACATATGTATATATATATATATATATATATACACAGAGAGAAAGAGACAAGAAAGAACCATCTTCAAGCTATTGTGACATATACTTCTCCCTGGCAAATGTATTGCCATTAAGCCTCTGTAAGGTACCATGTGACTTATGATTTATTACAATCACCTGCTGTATGTCTGTGGACTTGGTTGGATGCAAAACTGCCTGTGCACACAAAGGCTGATATAGGGTTCAGCATCTTAATAGTCAGTCTATTAAGTATTTACATGTTTTCTGTTGGGAGAAAAGTTGAGAATAATGAAGATCATTATGATTTATCATTAACACATTTATCAGCAGATGAAAACAGCATGGAGTCGTGTCACTTTCAATGTTTAGAGCATGTGCAGGTGTGTTTGTTGGATGTATATTATTTCCTAAATCAGAGTGAAATCTGAAAGAAACACAAACATCCTGTTGGCTTGTAACGTCATATTTACATTACTGGAAGCACCGAAATAGAAGAAATGCAATTACCTTTGACTTTCACCTTGCAAAAAATAGTATTCATGTGATTTACGCATGAGACCTGCATGTGTGCAAGTCTGACAAAAAAAAGAGCAAGAAACCAATTGAGTGCACATGTTACTTCCCTTGAAGGCATAAAGAATTGATGACCTGTGGTGATATATTTGGAATATAATTTCCTGTAATAATTTGCTATGGTGGGAAAGAGATAGAAATTTGTGCTAATACTATCCTGCTTTATATACTGTTTTGGTGAAATACGATAAAGAAAGTGTGAGAGGGTCTTTTGCTTGGCGGAGCAGAGGACACACATATTCCTATATATATATATATATATATATATGATTCCAGTCTATTATTCAGTTCTCCATCTTGCACTGGTATGGTACATATCATTCACATGAAGAATCAATGTACATATTATTTGAGAAAATTAAATGCTGCATATCTCCGCCTGTTCACTTATGTGGTCTGAGTATGAGAAAATCTGCATTTTATTTCAATAAGGCCTGTTCTTGCTCAGCCATTGGGGGTCACTTACAAGGGTCTGATTCAATTATTCTTTCTTTCACCACAGCAGGAAAACATTTTCATGGTGAATGGTTTGCCTAAATAGATTACCATCTCAAATAATTCAATTTCCGTTAATTTGATTGATTTCATACCAAGGGGAAAAGAAATCTTAATTTAAACCCATTGCATTTCTAATCAAACATTAACAGAGAAAGAGGCCTGGGCGAAAATCTTTTATTACCAGTTTCCCCACTAATTTAAATAGAAAATGCTGACGGCTGCCCTATTAAATGGCACCACTGGCATTCAATGTGTGACTAGCTCGTATGCACAATCTATAGAGGAAAAAAAAAATGAACCATTCGGAAGTGGCATGACTGTTCTTTAAATAAAAACATGCATAGATTGATTATGCACATAAACTACTCTCTGCATCCATACCCATAGAGGCAATCTATGGCCATTACTACAGAGGATCCAAATGAAGCAATTCAGTCATCTGATCTGCCCCATCCATTATTCATCCTGCTCGGGAGACAGAGATGCTGGGCTTCTCTTCTCACAGAGACCTAGGAACTCCATCTATTCTCATGAGCAAAGGAAATGCCATGCAGTAGTGGAGTGAATCACCAACACAGCAAAAGAGTGAGAGAGACAAGACAGTGAAAACAAAAGCTGGGGTATTATGAGTGCACGAGAACGGAAATGAACCGTCAGATGCGCTCTACCTCAAATCATTACCCTCCAAAAAAGTAGGAAAAAAGTGAAATACAAGGTGTGAAAATACATCTTATTAAGAATTTCTCCACCAGGTGCATGTTGCAGGCTGATGGCCACCAATGTTATGCTGTCAGAAAATAAGGCAGTCTTGCTGGGCAGTGAGGAGAAAACACCTTGTGGAGACATTGCATGAGTGGCAGGCAGAACTGGCAAGCTGCCACAGATAATAACATCTGAAATAAATTTGATGTGTGGAATTCAATCTGTAGTGATAGGAACGGCTGCAGCATTAGAGTGAACTTCTAAATGCTATCTACTCATCCATGGAATGAGGACTGACATGCAGTCTCAGAGAATAGATTGTGCAATTAGCAGCCTTTGTGCTGTTTTGACACAATGAAAAAGGGAAATGAGAGTTGGTGTCGTCATGCATGGTTCTCACTAACTCTGTGATTCTCAGAAGATATTCCAAATTGATGTTTCAGGTGAGAAATATTCATGTGAAGGGAAACCTGGTGCAAAGGAATGGAAGAGAGAAGTAGAGAGAGAGAGAGAGCGGGGGTATTGTTATTAATTTGCAGTATCAACCCAACCCTAAATTAAAAAAAAGAAAAGCTTGAGTCATTTAGATCATACCACTTTTTCAACAATAGATATATGTTAGGTAGTGTAATACTCTATTAAAAGACAAGGGGGCGCTGTTTGAGTAGACATTAAACGACAGGGTTTGTAAACGGAAGGGTTTTTTTTAATGGGTTTTTTTCCCTTCAGTTTTATTTCCCTTTAACAAATTTTCAACTTTGTTATACGACTGACAAGCAACACATATTTCTGTTATTATCCCAGTATCTGCTTTACATCCGTGTTTTTTCACCTCTTTTTTTTTTATTATTTTTTTTATTTTACACAATCCTTAAAAACACGTGCAAAATTGTACACAATTTCCCTTTTCTTACTGTCCAATAAATCACAAACAAAAAAATCTTCAAGCTGTTATTTCTTACCTCAAGCTGTAAAACAAAAGTACACTTTGATGCCTATACTACAGCTCGTGGTCGCACCCCCTCATGAACTAACAGACTATAACCGTAAAAGAAAATGACTATAATATTCCAATAAAGTGTCTGTGGTTCACGGTGGTGGGTTTATGGTTACCTCACCGCACTCTATGGTATTTTACGCTTCCCATGGTATTCCCTGTATTATTCCTTCAACATCCCTTCTGGGAATTTACTGTCTTTAGTGTTCAGGATTACGCACAGACACAGTTTGGACGTTTGGAGGATTCTCCTAAGGTATTACTATAGTGTTTCCATATAATTTTATAGGCCTAGATGTCATTGCAACATAATGCAGCCCAGTATGATAGTAGGCTCCCTGCTTGAGCCCTCCCTCCTCCTCTCATGTGTCTACATTTTCATCCCATGGCCGTCTCTAGGTGATTTAGCGCCGCCAGTCTCAAGCAGGTGTCCAACATGGCGATCACGGGAAGCGGATCTCTCGCTATTTCTCTCTTGGTTTTCGTGATTTCAGCGGCGTTTCTTCCGAAAGGTAAGTTTCTTTTAACGATTCGTGTTTCTGTGGTGCATGGAAAAAAAAAACCCATTCAAAGCTAAAGCCCGGGGAGTAGAAGGGGAGAAGTTGTGGTGCGTTTGCGCGCTAGATGCGCACGAGCTTCCCTTCACAATCTCAGCATCACTTTCCATAGCTCGGGTTCTTGCTAGCGCTCCGCATCGACATTAAAACACAACCCCGTCGATGATTAAGGGTAGTTAAGATGGTTATTTTTTTTTTTGTTATGGTTGTTTGTATTTCTAACGCTTTGTGAAAGGGTGTTGTCGTGAGTTTTGCTGCAGTACTTTACGGAATAGTGGTGTAAAAAAAAAAAGAAAAGTAATCTAAGTACAAAGGAGGTGAAAAAGTACCGTCGTTATAATAATCGATTGAAATGGTTTATACAGTGTTAAGAGCTCGAGGAAGTTGAAGGCAGTGGGATACAAAAAAAAAAAAAAGGTGGATGTTTTCTATCGAAGGAGAGCAATTTTGTGCTCGGAAAAGAAAAGAAAAAAAAACCGCGGCTTGGACATTCATACCGCATAAAGATCCACAGTCCGAAGTCAAGCCACTGTTTTCACATCTGCGCTTCAGGTGCGCGTTAGTGGAAAACACGCATTGCAGCTCTGGTCTGGTCCTCCGGCCGCACAACTGCAGCCTGTGATGCCAGTGTGTGTTCCTGTCCGCAGTCTTCACTTCTCCTCCTAACACTGAGGCTGGAGATGTGAATCTGGAATATCGCTGTGGGCTTTACATCGTACAAACTGCATGAACCGGGGGTGTCTCAATTGTTCACTAAACCAATGCAGTCCCTTCTTTGATTATTCTCCCCGTTATTCCACCGCGGTTGCATCAGCGTTGCATGCACCACTATGTGTGTTTTTTTTTTCTTCCCTGGAAAACGAACCCGCTGACAATATTGACGCATGTAAAGCGGTTAAAATGTCAGCTTGCAGCCGCTTTAAATCCCTCCCCGTGACAGGATAGACATGTTGTGTTGTCAATCTCTGAGGCTGTTAAAATGGCAAGCAACAGTTGTGATGACAGGTTTATACTTAAAGGTTACTTCTGAGTGCTTTAATTTCTGTTCCATACACTGGTGGAAGCTTATAGTACCCATCCATTAACCATCAACAGGTCTGCAGAAACTACAGCAAAGCCTCTGTGTGTGTGTGTGTTTGTGTATGTGTGTGTGTGTGTTTGTTTGTGTGTTTGTTTTGAGATTGACAACCTGTTCCCAAAATGAGGTTAGTAGTGAAACAGAATTTTTAGACAGTGGTTTTTGTTTTTTGTTTTGTTTGTTTTTGTTTTCCAGCTCATTGCTTACAAGGCTTTCAATTCACATTTGTTGAATTTATTATAGTCTGTCTTGAATAGCAGTTGAATGACATTTACAGCATTGTCTAGCGTCTCCTTGTCACATTAATTTAATTAACCTCTCAGTCAAATAAAATAATGCATCATGAATGCGCAATAACCTCCAGCTCAACGCACCAAAGCTTTGCAGCGTACCGAACTGGAGGCAGCCTCTTGCTTCAGGTGAAGTCAGAAATGGTATGATCTGACCTGATGTTTTTCATTTGTTTGATTGTCTCCGTGCCAGCTGCTGGAAGCTGAAAGCGCCCAGCCTCGTGCTTTTGTGAAATGCTGACTGTCCTCTTTTTGACACCCTCCAATTTTTCTTTGTTAATAATCCAAAATCTGTGGATTTAAACTTTGCTTGTAGCCAAAAGAACAATCCAGCTACTGCATCTGGAGGATTCTGGACACAATAGGAATTCAGATCCTGCTGACCAAGGGAAGGAGGGTAATTACTGGAAGACAGAAGGAGGGAAAGACAAATAATCCTTGACATCATTAAAGAAACTTTGTTATTGTTTAACTGAAGAACTGCAATGGCTGAGCATCCTGTTAAGACTGCATTTTAACAAAGAATCTGTTTAGCAGAGTTTCTCTCCCACTATCTCCAGGGGCTCGGCCTGTTGTAGCATATCAGATGGTCATATTACAGAAGGTTGCATAATACTGGGCCTAGTTATTCCCAGTTTAAAATCATTCATCATCACCGACTGATGGTGAAGTGGATCAATATGAGCTGTCATGAAGCCTCAAGGAGTCACTGAAGGACAGGATCTGAGAGAAACTAAAGGAAACATATAGTTGTTGCAGTACTCTTGGTTGCCAGTTGGCATGTGACTCAGTTAATGATTGAAGATGTCCGTCTTTAGCTGCTTATGGACAGGTTCTGCTTTGAAACCGATACTGCTTCCTTCTACTCGCTGCCCCCAGCCTCGATTTCCACATCTTGTGCGTATTAGAGGGTGTTACTTTTCCATTCCTTTAACCGACACATAAATGTTGATATTTCTGTGATTTTTATTTTGTACGATTTCTATCAAATTATGGGCTATAGGAAGTGCACCACCACATTATTATTACTACGCTGTATGCAAGAGAAATATGCCAGGGGGAGACCGTAACCACATATATTCACAGTCAATGGAAATTACCGTGTCTTTTCTTTTCATTTTTTTTTTTTTTTTCCTCCAGAATTCTACTTACCGTACCATGTCTCAGGATGAATTTAATACCATACTTAATGGCCCATTGATATGTGCCCGCTTGTGAAGTATTTCATCGCCTGTACATTGAGATCACCACAGTACATCATTTGTAACAATAATATACTCTTCTATTTAAAGAAATTGAATTTATTGCTCATTAAATTTACATTACACTGTGCTTAATAAGCCTCACTCTAATTGCTAGATAATGCATGGCACTACTTTATGTGGTGGCAGCTAATCTTACTGTTAAAGGGAGGGGCTGCAGGAGAATTGGCAGCTAATGCTTGTTGAATTTAGACACCAGTAACAAAAGGGAAGTCACATGGGTGAGGTTGTTATAATTAAACTCCTGGCCTTAAACCTTCTGACCTGGCATATGTGCTTTATATCTGACTTGCGCTGCCGTGCATTTGTGTTAAGGTGCCGGTTTTCATCTGTAAATTCAATACGTTTAAAGCACCACTACCGTACATGAGTATTTCAGTTCATGATCAAACTTCTCTCTCTTATAAAATGGATGTTAGTGTAGTGGGTCCTTGCAGCTCAAGCTGAATATGAGATTTCACTTAGGTATTTGTCCTTTAAAGTCAGAGGTTGTAGGAAGTCAGCCAGCTTACATAAAAAAAAAAGAAGAAGCTGGAGGTCTACATTTTACATTTTATTTATCCTTGCCTTTTATTCTTTTCAGTTTATGAAAGACTCCAATCTGTCCTTACAGCATCACCTCTGGTACAGGGTGCAAGAGTTTTGTCCATACACTTTATAGTCAAGACTTCAAATAACTTCGGTACCTGGTTGTTTTGTCAAGGTCACAGTGAGTGCCGCTGTAAACATCCAGTAACTTTTTTCAGGTTGAAAATATGAAAAAAATTCCTCAGGACATTCATTCTGTGGACTGCACCGCGGTGTCAAACTGAATGACAAACTGATCAAAAATGTGTCTGTCTGTGTTGAAATGTAGTAAACAGTCAATTAGGAGAAACAGACAGATGACAGGCCCTTTCATGATTGTGGGGACAGAAGCTTCCATTCATGACTGTGCTGTGGTAATGAGGAGGAGAGCTGATGTCTCCGCTTATGAATATGACATTGTTCTCTCTGTTCCCTGGATCTGAGAGACCTCACTCTATTGGCTGTGATGCTTCGATGCTGACAATCAGGTCCACAATGAAAAAAAATGGAAATGCAATGTTTTTGTTTTGAAAGGGGCATAGAGTGCACATTAGTATGGGTGATGGAGCAATTACAAGCTACCATTAATGCTCTGTATATTTTCTAAATGAAGAACTCCACTGGGCAGATTTCCTGCATAACCTGCACTCTACCAATTTGCAGTATTTTATTTATTTTTTACTTTCTAAAAAAAAAAAAAAAGAAATCCAGCCTATTTATGTGGAGCTACGAAATTGAATTGCCTCCTTTTCTACATTCCCTGCTGTGGTTATTCTTTTGACCACTCATTTTGTCAGTTCGTATTACATTACAGACACCAATAACTGTTTTAGTTTATTTTAAATTTGTTATAATTTTTTTTTTAACAAGTACTTGTTAAGACTCAAGTCTGAAATGTGTAAACATTCTCTAAAACCAGTATACGATATTGCTAAATAATTCAAAAATGTTGTAGAAAGACTAGAGGAAAATCAAACAGCTAAATGCTGAATTTACAATATGGTGTTTCTGCCACTACAATCTGCTGTTCCTGCTGCAAGATGATTTCACTGAAGCTTTTTTTCATAAATATTTAATAAGACACTTATTAAAGTTCACAGATAAAGAAAAAAAAATCTATTTTTTGCACATCAAAGTTAATAATTCATGTTTTCTTATAACTACAATGTGTCAAGTCACAATGTCTCACATGAAAGCGTCTGCACAAAAGATTTATCACAGACCCCAAAACGTGGCTAAATTGTAGAGCAACAATTATTAATTGATTAGACATTTTGAAAGAAAAGGAAACAGGCAGCAGTTCTAATAGTTTACTCTTTATTTGTTGTTCAGTTTGTAGTTTTTTCTGACCAGAGAACTTGATTTTTTTTTTTTTTTAGAGGATCCAGCTCCTCAAATACATAAAAAATCTCAAAAAACATTTAATGTCGCAAACAAGTGAAAGACAGAACTGTCAAGACATCAGATTCTGTTGAAGTTAATATTAGTTATTATTTGTGTTGGTTTAGACTTAGAATTAAACAGAAAAGACACATTGCACAAATAATTTGCTTTTACATAACATGGGTGGCATTTTTGATCAGATTTTCGTCAAATTAAATGTATTTTTTTTTTTTATCATTTTACATTTCATTTGGTCTCACAGAGCTGCGCCGAGTCTAGAAACAGATTTTCACTTGTTGGATTTGGGGAGGCATCTCACATCATCAAAAATTAAGCTGATCAGCCCAAAGGGACACTCTGTATAAATTGTTCACTCATCCATGTGCCATATGCAATATTTCCAACCCAAATGATCTGATTCTTACAAATATTTGATAATAAATCTCATCAGGGCATAGAAACGAGTCTGTTTGACCTAAAAGGGGATGGTAGAAAACAAGCAGAACATATTTGGCAGTGGTTTGTTGTCGTGGCAATATCTTTAGTAATCATCGTAAATCATCATGATTATTAACTGCTAATACTGTGGGTCTGGGCGATACAGTGAAAAATGTTAGCTTAATAATCTAACATTTTTATATGTCATAGTTATCAGAACACATGTCAAATTATTATTTCTTTGAATTTTCAAGTGTTGAATGAATATGAATGAAAGCAGGCATTTATTTGTGGTTTTATTTTATTTGTAAAAGATGGAACTGAACAAAAACAGCATAAAATCTATGATGGAATGTGATGTAAAAAACACTCCCACAGTCCTTGATTTATGTTTTTTTATTCTTTTCCCTTAATTAATCCACAACTAAATGAGTTTCACCCAATACTTATCCATTCCTAAGATGTATCACCATTTATTAAATTACTATCCTCTATGTTTTGTATTATTTTTTCAGTGAAAAGCATCTCCTGTACCATGTAGAGCTACTATCAAACTACATGGGCTTTACTGGGGAATCAATGCTTAGAGAACATGAATGTGTTTCCACGGTTACTACAGAGCCTCTCAGCATCCAAATGGATCATATCTAATCACAAAGAAAAGCTGAGAAACGGCATTCTTGCTGGATTATTTACAAGTATTGATAAGTTATTTGAACATTCTAGATCAGTAGATGCTTTTTGTCACTCGCTGCTGTTTAGGTTTTTGAGGATTAAATATCAAAGCAGTTATGATGTAAAAGACGGTTATTTACAGTACGGTACCATACTAACTTGTTATTGTACTGTTCCATATTATTTATTTCCACTTTATTTTGTATATTGTATATAGCCAATACCTCTGTTTTTAATTCTTATTTCTTGTGTATATATATATATATATATATATTTAACATTTCATGTTTTTGTGTGATACGACACAAGCACAACCATCGATGCCTGTACTGCTGCAACAATAAATAAAGTATTTCTATCTATCTATCTATCTATCTATCTATCTATCTATCTATCTATCTATCTATCTATCTATCTATCTATCTATCTATCTATCTATCTATCTATCTATCTATCTATCTATCTATCTATCTATCTATCTATCTATCTATCTATCTATCTATCTATCTATCTATGATCAGAACATAAATATTTATTAAGGATTTATCATTTATTCATTAATAACTCTAACTACCCCTCATATAACTATAATACATTTAAACCATGAACAGAAAACAACATTAGTTTATGATAATGATAATGATAATTAGAATTATTGTCTGAAATTCAGCTAAAAGAGAACCTGCAGTGATATTGAGAGTAAGACTTCACAAAGATTGAATAAGTGTTGATCAATGCAGAGGAGACAGGCCTCTTCCTGTGAGAGAGGACGAAATCTCTAATCAATAAATTCAGTTATTGAGCACCCGCTAATCCATCGCTTGCATTCGAGTGGAAAAAAAAAGTTCAGGTACTCACATCAGTAACTTCACAGTGTTTGGCTTTCCATTGACTTTTCTTTTGGATTTTTTTTCTTTTTTATTTATTTTATTTAATTTTTTTTTTTACAAAAAAACAAAAACAAAACACATCTGACCCTTGCACCGCTCCAAACCAGTCGGGTGTTTACTCAAGCAGAAAAAAAAAATCTTCCAGGGGGCAAAAGTCTTCTATTATCAACAAACCAGACAATTATATCCCATGGTTTCATCCTTTTTTTTTGTCAGTTGGCCACTGGTTAGCTGCTGTCACTGGTGGTTACCATGGAAACACAGGCTTAAGCTCTAAAGTACTATGGGCAAAGGTATTCTAATTAAAGATGAAAGATGGCAATTTCTAGGTGTAAACATGTCATGGCCTTGGGATCTGTGAAGGGAGACCAAAGCCTGAAATGCTTGAATGGGGTCATGTGGGAGATGTGGCTCCGATTTTGCTTAAAAGTTGGTTCTTCAATAATCAGACAGCCTGTGATGATTTTTCTTTACATGTTATTTATGGGCTAGTAGATACTAGTGTCACCTGATTAAGTGTGGATAGGAATAAAATAGTTGTTTTATGACACAGGTGACAGATTTACAGCAACTCGTACATCCGTCATGTAGCCAAAAGCCAAAATTAGAAATAGCCGGACGCACCAAACATGTCATTAATCTCTACAATCATCACTGAGAAATCCACTCTTCTGTCGTAACATTAGTAGAAGATTGGCTATAATGTCTGAGAATGGATTCCATTGGCTCACGTTGACACATGTGACCAACGCTTGAGCTAATTAGTGTCAGGTTACCCATTCTGCTTTCATCAATGGTGAAATGGCTGGAATAGGAATCTGTCATTATCATTTAGAGCAGGGGTGTCAAACTCATTTTAGTTCACGTCACATACAGTACAGTTTAATATGATAGAAAGTAGGCTGGAATCAGAAAAATAACACTGCTCTACATTTTTTTTTTGGAAAGTATCCATTTTAGACATTAAATGTGTTAAATTTTACATACTTTAATAAGATTAATCACAAAACAAATGACTTTAGTGGTGAGACTTTTTAGGTATCTGTACTTTATTTGAGTATTTTTTTCTGGAAACTTTTTACTGTTACTCCCTACATTTTTGCGTAAATACCTGTACTTTATACTCTTTACATTCTCACAATAGACTCGTTACTTTTTCAAATTGACAGTATGAAAAATAAATCACCTCAGAAGGAAAATCAGTTGACTTTATATATTGTAGTTATAAGACTATTATTTCACAATTTTAACATTTTATCTTAAAAATTCTGCATTTTTCTATCTCATGTTTATATATTTTTTTAATCTTATGATGACTTTTTATCTCAATTGTGACTTTTTTTTTTCATTTTTCCTAAATTTCCTGTCCATATCCACAAAACTGAGTAACTGTGACCTGATCAAACACAATTTCCACACATTAACTCACTTTTAAAGGATTTAATTTCAATACTTATTAAATTTTTCAGATTTTTCCTGGTTAAATACATTTTATTGCATTCATTCACTTTTGTATTTTATTACAATTGAGAAGTTGTACTTTTTTACTTTTACTTCAGTAAAGGAGTTGAATCAGTACTTCTACTTTTACCAGAGTATTTTTCCACATAAGTAGCTGTACTTCTACTTAAGTACAGAATGTGAGTACATCTGCTGTAAAGTGAATGGATCATAATGTGCAGATAGTGTTTTGAAGTAGATCTGATACCAATATTCCTTTGGACTAAAACCTATTCTACTGTTAATTCTAAAAATGTCACATTTTTACCCAATACTTATCTTGGAAACTTGAGCCAACCAATATTTACTGTAAGACTTAAGTTTTCTTTATTAATAACACACGTGTTAAAATTTCATTAATTTTTATTCCGGAAGCATTTTATCAGTAGACCAGTGTAATAGAATGATGTTGACTCCAAAGTTTTCTGCATGTTTTTCAGGGGGAAAAAAATAAATTCTGTAATGAAAATGTTTACATCTAACTGCACTTGAACATAATATGAGCAACCTGAAAATTCTGAAGAAAAATAAGTGCAATGGTAATCATGTAATCACACATGGATTTACAGATTACAGTGAATCTACAAATGCACAACACATCACATAACAGGCAAAATATTGGTTAAATTCCACATATGTCTCTTTAGATGTTTTGTAAAAGGCTAGTCTATAAATATATACATTTTTGTGTAACTTTACTTTTTTTTTTTAAAACACCAAAACAAAGAGGAAATAATAGTAATTTATCGGTCTGATCCACTTTAGACTGAATTGGCCTAAACTGATTTTAACACCCTTGATCGTTAATATCTTCAGTATTAATTTTGCATTTCACAAATTCATCCCACAACCTGGATTGACCCATTTGGTGTATGTGTGATTTAGACTCAATGTGAACTTGGACTTGTGGAAGTGTTGTGGAAGTTCCCTTATATTCAACTCTCTCTTATATTACTAAAACTCACTCTTTGTTGTATTTGGGGCGCCATGAAATGTTTTGTTGGTCCAATTTAATGTTTTTTTTCTCCATTATCGAGATCTTAGGTCAAATACGGGCCAGGTTGGCCTGCCTAACAGGCTGTGATTGACAGGTTGCTATGAAACTTTATTCGCCTGCCAAGACAGACTATATTGGGAGCTTCTTTATATTTAATAAAACATACTTTTTCCTGATAGACACCTCGACTGTAGTTGTGGCCAATAGGTTACGCTAACAACATTGTAAAATAACCTTTAGGGCAACACAGTGGTTCAGTGGTAAGCCCCTTTACCTTACGGCAAAAGTGTTATAAGTTTGATTCCCAGTTGTATTGTAGATTTTCTGCATGGAATTTACATTTTTCTCTGTGTGCTGTGTGGATTTCCTCCAGGTCCTTCAGTTTTCTCCCTCTATTAAAACATGTATGCTAGGTTAATTCTCTGTCGGTGACCGCGAAGATCTAGAGCTGCTCTTTGACGGGTTAAATACAAAGGTTGAATTTCCCTACAGGGACAGTAAAAATTAACCTTACGCTCACTTTTACTTTACAGTTTAGTGTTTTACAGGCAGTAAAGAGGACGTTCATGGTAAAATAAATGAGGGGCAAACTTTACAGGAACGTCCTCTTACCCTGCCCTCTCAGTCTGCACTGCAGTGGGACCCCGGAGATTGTACCCCTGGGCCAGTTCCTGCTATGGAGACGAGCACCAATGGCTCCATCCTCATAAAATGTACCTGCAGTGGAACCATGGCTTCAGATAGCAGTCAGAGGGTTTACATAACTTAAAAACCAATTTATTGTGTTACTCTAACTAAAATTCAACTGTAAAAGGACAAGCAAATATGTTAGTTTGACTGAAAGCTCTTATATTCAGACTAACACACCTACTGTAGATAATGAAAAGGCAATATAGTCTAGAACTGGACCTAGCACTAGAACTCCAAATCCTGACCGTCGAACATCATAATTCTCAAAACAGACAAAAATGACACTTTGTACAAATTTACAACATTGTCTATTGGGATAATGACTTGGTGTCTCACTATTGACTAATGTTTTGGTTTGTGATGGCATAGGTTAACAAGCTAAAGAGTACTTATTGACACATTTCATAGTGGAGTTGACACCATTTCAACAATTAATTGATTTTAATCCTGTGTATGTTGAAATAGTCTAATTAGAGCAGGGGTGTCAAACTCATTTTAGTTCAGGGGTCACATTCAGCCTAAGGGGATACAAAGTGGGCCAGACCAGTAAAACAATATCAATAATACCATTAGAACAATTGAGTGAAAAAGTAAAATTCCTTCATGAAAATGTCCTAATCTCTAAATTATACTTGAACATAACACGAATAAATATAAACAGAAAACTTCAGAAAAAGAAGTGCGATGTTAACAATAGTACACCATAATTTATCATTTATATATGTGAATCACTATTTACAGATGAAGAGTGGATCAACAAATACACAAAACATTAAATAACAGGGAGAATATTACTACATGTTTACACAGTTCTCTTAAGACATTTCATGTTATTTACATTGTTTTGTAAAATACTAATCTGTAAAGGTAAATATATTATTATTATTATTATTATTATTATTAACAATAATAATACTACTACTAATCATACTACTACTACTACTACTACTACTACTACTACTACTACTACTACTACTAATAATAATAATAATGGATTAGATTTAAATGCTGCTTTTCAAGGTGTCCAAAGAGCTTTACATTAGTGATCAATTATTCATTCACTCTCACATGCTCCCTCTGGTGGTGGTAAACTACATATGTAGTCACAGTTGCCCTGGGGCAGACTGACAGAAGCGTGGCTGCCATTTCACGCCTACGGGCCCTCTGACCATGGCCATATTTGTATCATTTTCCTTTTTTTTAAATGTCAATGGCAGTGTATGATACTGCCATTGACATTTTTTTTTGGCATCAATTCAAATCCAAATGGACACTCTACACTTTATTTTAATGGGTGCCATACTTATGTAGTCTTAGTCTTTTATTATAGTATAATATCTAATATTATCATATAATATTATAATATAATAAAGTATATAGTATAATATATAAATATTCTCTTCTTATTCACCTGGCAGTGAATGAGTTAATATTAAAAAACTAGAAAAACAGTTTTCATTATGTATAGGTTATTATGATAGTATTTTACTGTTCTGAGGCACTTTAGATTGAATTGAATTGACCTAAAATAATTTTAACATTGTTGAGTGTTAATATCTTCAGTCTAAATTCTGCATTTCACAAATTCATCCCAGGGGCCAGATTGAACCCTTTGCTGGGCTGGATTTGGCCCTCGGGCTACATGTTTGACACCTGTGAACTAGAGGGTTTAGTTGAGCTTCGGTTAAGGCGAAGGCACACTAATCTGATGTTTGACTGTCGGATGTCGTCGCAAAGTCTGGCAAGGTCTGTGACATGAGTCTGTTTGATGTATTCCGTGTGAGTGGCTGTCGTTAATGCCACTGCTGTTCTTTTCAGGTGATTCAACGTGTCATCGGCCATTACTTAGTTGTTCAGTCTGACCAATCTGATTGGTGGAAGGATAGTCCTTCATCAATCAGAGAATGTGAAGACCAGAATCTTTCTTTTTCCACAAGAAGAAGCACATGAGTTGACAAACGCCAGTATCTTCTTATGACTAGCCATCTGTTCAATGAGTAATACAATAATAACCGATGACACCTGTTTTGGTCTAGAGCGATGTTCTGTCAGTTTTTTTGGCCTCAATACAGATTAGCGCTACCTGCTGTTATGGAGACATTGTGTCTGGTGCAAGCATAGAATGTATGCTCAAGTTGGTAGTCGATTTAGTGTGTCTTCCACCTTATGGTGTGCATGGAAACTGATAACTGATAACAGTTATAGGTTATTCAGCCATATTAAGTGATATGCCAAATCACATGGAGTTAAAGTTTTCCATTCACAAACAACCGTGAAGTGTTTTTAACAACTTCACAGTTATTCAGTTTGCAGGAAGTATGCAAGGAACATTACTAATCCCCTTAACATTATGTTGTTTTTTTGCCATTGCAAGAGCAGAAAGAAATACTTGTCAAGGATTAATTGGCATTCTTCCAATTGATGTGATTATTTAAGTGGTTAAATCACCTAAAATAACACTGCTCAGATAATGAATTAGTCAAATGTTCCTACTGGCCTTTAGTGGCAGCTTACTATTTCTAATGGGCAAAAGTGTTTATGCTAATTACGAATGCTAAAGTCAGTTGTTGTGTGTGTGTGTGTGTGTGTGTGTGTATACCAGGAGGGGTAAAATGTAGAGACTGAATTTCCTTATAGTATTAATAAAATTAGTTAAAACGTGTTACTTCGTTTTCAGTATCTCAGTATTTCATTTGCATAGTGTAAAATCTCTGCAGTAGAAGTATCACATAACCAAGGTGTTACAGTGTTTTGAGTAACACACAGAAGACGTGATATATGCCTTGGTGAAGCTGCAGGGTCTGAACAGATGAATTTTGTCAAGTGAAGCTGTGTTAACTAATATTCCCAGAGCAGGCGAGTAGGAAGTAATTTTTACGTATGGATCGAACACAGCCTGCCTCTGATTAACTTGGATTAGTCTAATTTTGACAAAACAAGTCCGAACACTACAGATCAGTCTGAAGCATCTTGAGACTGGCTCCACTCCACTTGATATGTGTCCTCTGTGGCGTGATGGGAGACTATTCACTTCTAAAGATGAGAGGTTTTCATCAGCATCAGTCTGGCAGAACAGTTGCACTTTTACATCTCAGACATCAGGACAAGAGCAGTACCTTTCTGCCTGCTCTCTGGGCCTCTTTAGGGGCCAGTCTGATAAAATAACCACTGTGTATCAGTAGCAATGCACAGTTGGATACTATGGGGGGGGGGGGGGGGGGGAGACGACGACGACACACACACACTCTTCTCAGTATCAACATAATGCAAACACTGCACTAATCTGTACTTCTTTCAATGCTAATATAAAGCCAGCGTACTACAGATGCAGCTCTTTACTTTGAAATACAGTAAGTATAAAATTGAATCCCATTTTCCTATCTGACACACGCATTGTACAGTGAGTTATTAGAAAAAAACTTGCTTATAACCCCATTCTCGAATCAGTCTCTCAGTTTCTTGTTGCCGTGCTGTTTGCAAATGCATTTATGCAGACTGAATGAAATATTATTCCCTTACACAGCAGGTTATAGGTAGACTTGGAACCAACATTATAGTACCCTAGTTCTTGCACATTACTGTGTTTCTTTTCAGCGTTGCCCTAGTGACACTCTAATGTTTCTCTAATTTTATTTGAACAGCACACTGAGGGATGCCAGCTGGAAAGAACTAAGATGCCTGAAAGAGCCCAACCTTGATAATCTAAGTGCCTAGAAAAAAAAAAAACTAGACAAACCAACGTTTTCATTATTGATTAAGCTCTTGATTATATTTTAAAACACTAAGTTATTGCGTAAGTGGAAAATGTCAGACAATAATGAAAATGACTTGTAATGATTTTTTAATCCTTAAAGTAATGTCTTCAAATGGCATGTTTTGTCTGCCCAAACAGCTCAGTTATACTTTCAATCAAAAATGTGGAAAAAGAGCAATTCAGTACATATGAGAAATAATGAATCGAACATAAAATAACTTGGTAAATCTAGTTTGTTGTTATTTGATGAATTAAATGACAACACTAGCTTAGCCACGCTATACCTATTCATTACATGTATAGGTCTAGGAACGCTTCATAGGCAGGGGAGGCGGGGCTAAAATATTGTCTTTCAAATCCCTCTGTATGTAATAGGACGGTACAACAACCAATCAGAGTACATTTCACGGAGGAGTCCAGAGAAAGTTAGGAATAACTAAACAAAATGGGGGATTATGGAGCTTTGTCGATTCTGTAAAAAGAATTTAAATATTACTGATGGTTTGTCACATTCTTCACTCGTCTTTGATAAAAGGAAATCGCCACCCGTTGTTGTTCTTCTTCTATGGTTGTGTCCGGTTGTTTCTCTCCGAATTGCTGTGTCACTTTGTTACAGCTGCCGTCTGACTCTATACTTCACTGTGATTCGTCAGCCATTTTCAGGGAAATCTAGCCAAAAGTAGCAGGGTTTAACGCAGCTAGGCTAGGACAACTTTTTTTTTTTTTTTTTTTTTCAATTTGGGCCTTAATTATGATGTAATTTCAATTCAAATCAGTTAATATGTCCATTGTGAGGGTATGCACACATTAGAAACATTATAGCGGTAATGAAAAATGAGAGCTCTGATGTGACTTTTTGCTATCAACTAGCTAAGCTAAAGCAAAGAGCTAAAGCGTCTTGACTCGGTGTGTGCAGAGATGATGTCACTGGTGTGTCTCGGGTTCCATTATTTATTTATTTTAGCTCATCCCGGGTCTTTCAAAGTTGAAATGACTGCAATGGAATTAGCACTACTGTATTACAATGGACATATTAACTGATTCAAACAAAATAATTGATTTAGCTTCTGCAAGTCTATGCCCTGTTGTTGTTTTGTGATTATTTCTTCCATAGGAATCAAATTCTAAAAAAAAAAAAGTAACATGGGTGAGTACAACAATACAAATTACATCATAATTAAGGCCCCAATTAGAAAAAAACAACGTTGTCCTTTAATATGTCCAGTGTCTGGAGTTTGTTCTAGTGTTTTTGCTTTGTTGTTTGCATGTTTTGAGGTGTTGGGTTTTTCATAGTGAACGATTCATTTCCTAGAGTGGATAAACCGGAGTGGAACAACAACTTGGAATGCTTAATGAAATATGACAAGACTACAAACTGGAGCGCTGCACTGCATGTTGCCAATATACTGGCAATTCACTGGAAACTATGCATTTAACACAGTTCTATTGATGCTTATTACACACAGTTGAGTCAGATAGCATTACAAATATTATTTTCTGAAGAGTCTCTGGGAGAGTACTGTTTCAATGTATACTATTATTTTTCTTTGATATTTACTCTTGGTGCCACCTAATACACTTACTGAACTGCTTGAGAGATAATTTGGCAGGAAAATAAACGCGTTCCCATTTGTACAATTTTCAATCTCCTCAGTAGTCCTCAATAAGACTCGCGCACACAATGCACTGGAGGAGATTATTGCTAGGGAGTTTACAATTGATACAGAAGTTTTTCTCGCTCTCAAAGTGAGTCATAAGACAATTTTAATGCTGGTTACACACTAGAGAAATATCTGACAGGTTTCTGCTGCCTTGGGGGCATCATGCTCTTGAGTTATCAGTGTAACGATAGACCCATCTTAATTACTCTCCGATACAGCACTATAATTTGTCATTGTCAGGCTGATCAAGACTGTGCAAACCAAGCACTAAGACTCATTCAGCCAAACCAGAAACCTATTGATTACTTCTCATACTTGAGTCATTGCGCTGCAGAGAGACATGGGAGGCAATAGAGCTAATGGAAGGGGGAAACTCAAAGTCACATTGTTTACATCTAAGATGACAGGTAAATGTATTTGAAAGGAAATATGGGCTTGATCCATTGGCTCCCAAATAGCAGTCTGTCTGTACCTAACAAGGAAAGTAAGCACGGAGCTGCCAAACCGTAAGCTGCCCTGCAGTTCACACTGTGCTTTCTGCATGGCAGCTTTTCAAAATCCAATCCTTGTTTGTGTTTAGCGGTTACACAATGAACACTTTGATTTCCTGTAAATCTTTTTTTCAGAAATGTGGGCATATTCATTGATAAAAGGCTGCTGCACACCTCTGGAGTATGCATGCAAACCCACTGTGTCATGTTTCATTTGAGTGGGCTTTTGTATGTTGCACAGATTACCATTTGACTCAGGTGGATTGACACTTTTTTTTTTTTTCTCCATTTAAAAATCAGTGTTTTGAACTTTCTACTGTCTTTCATATTAATTTATCAAATCTTTCTTTATTAAAATGTTAACAGCCAGAACCATTTTGATTGCCTGGCTCTTTCCCCCCATTTTCAAAAGTGTGATTAACACTGTATGCACCAGTGATGTTGATCACACTGCAGTCCGATGCTACATCACAGACGGGTGCGGCCACAAGTACCAAAGACTACCAATTGAAGTCAGAGCAGCTTTGATTTTCATCATAAAAGGATCTAGTTTGGAGTTAAGTACTCAAAGGCCGGGGACATATTTTTATTGGATACAGATTTTGAGGTTAGGTGTAATCATCTTCAATTACAGATGTTGAGTTATACAGATGGTGAATATGTGCTTTGTATCTAACATTCCCTCATATTCAGTCTGATGTACTCCATGGCTTTAAAGCTTCAGTGTTTGTGTAAACAGCTTCCAGTGTAGGAAAATGTCACCAGCTGTTTGTCCTATTGAACGCTGTGCCTATTAATTTAGGAATGATAGCAGGTTTCAGTCCGATGCGCCAATATGTATGATTGGTTTTAAACCACGAAACTAGATCCAACTGAGCCCCATAACATTTAAAACTATCACTGTGAACTGGATATTATGTTAAGGCAATTTTTTTCTTTCACTAATGGCTTGTATTTAGCTTTTGTTTATTCTCCTGTTTTGCTTAAAAAAATATATGTATGTATGTATGTATGTATATATATATATATATATATATATATATATATATATATATATATATATATATATATATATATATATACAATATATAATATATATATATATATATATATATATGTAATATATAATATATATATATATATATATATATATATATATATATATATATATATATATATATATATATATATATATATATATATATATATGTGTGTGTGTGTGTGTGTGTGTATGTGTATCATTTTTTATTTCTAATTGGAAATTCTGTTGAGTCTTCGTTAATGAGCTATGGGCTTTAAAGGAGTCAACAGAGCAAGGTTTCCCTTTATTATTATATGCTGATGTGTCGTTTTTTTTGTTTTTTTTTACAGGGCAGTGTAACTTTCTTATTAAAAAGTATTGTAAAACTTCAATATAAACTTGTATCAGCTCTGCTGCTTAAAGTACTGACTGTAGAGGGCATTAAGTGGCAAACCTTCATCAATGCTTTTCATTTGTCAAGATAAGCCGATTCCAGTTGTCAGATTTTTTTTTCTTAAAGTTAATTCTTTTAGCTGTCGTTTCTTCTTTGTTCCACCAGTGTAAAGATTTGTAGAAAATCTCAAGTAGCAGTTATTGTTGCACCCTATAAACACAAATAGAAGGGTTATTATTTTTGGTACTAAATTTACAAACTTATTCAGCCTGTCTATTTTACATTATATATATCTATATATATATATATATATATATATATATATATATGTGTGTGTGTGTGTGTGTGTGTGTGTGTGTGTGTGTGTGTGTGTGTATGTTTTTTTGCTGTCATTTACAGAACTTAATGTAGATATAATAAGAAATGCATTAATATTACTGATTATTCATCTATTCGCTATTATTGCAAACTAAAGATATAAAGAATCAAACTATGATATGACACAACAAACAGTAATTCCAAAGAAGTGACTACATTCAGAACTCACTAGATGAGAGGATGTGTGCAAGCTAGAGGACTGCTCAACAACACAACCAGAAACTCACCCCTGCACACAAGAGGAAACACACTTCAAACAAATGACAGCTCTTGAGCAAAAGCAACCTTTGTCTTTGTGGACAGGCTTGTAATATGTGAGCAGAAATCCCAACTGAAAGCCTGAACAAAGCTCTTTCCTTTGGTTTAAGTCCCAGTCCACCTTTTGCCATCAAAGCTAATTTCATTTCTCTCTCTTCTCTATGTTGCTCTCATCCTTAGTTTATTGTCTTAACACCTTCAATCGGTCACTGTAAAGTCTCCACCCTTTGTTAATGCTGGTCCTTTTGGTTTTTGTTATCCTCCCAGGCCAACAAAACATGGGCGTCCATTAGCAGAAATACATACTCATCCTGTTGCATTTAATGTGCCTTTAAGTTGGTGCCACAATAATGACGTGGTTTTAACACATAGGAGCAAACAGATAAGTGAAATTTATGGACGTGCAGGTTTAGTGCTTGTGTGTGGAGAGCTGAGCTTTGCTGTATGGATTTTAAAGCACAATGTTTCCGACATAAGAGCTCCCTCGTTTCTTTTGGCTGCTGTCAGGCTTTTCATTCAAAGTGTCCAGTGGCTGAATGTACAACACTGCCATTTCCTCAGAGGATGTCTGTGCCTTCTATTCATACAAGTCCAGTGAAAGCTGGTTGATAATTAGGATCATTATTTGAGTTGTTAGCTCATGCTACCATAATGTTTCATTTCCATTGTGGCACCAGTTTCACTGATGCATGTACACTCTACAGATGTACTCAGGTGTTTCATTGCTAATAGAGAAGTGTAGTAGTACAAAAGGCTAATGACGAATATCATAATGTGATTTCATGTTGCAGTAAATATTATTGTAACAGGTATGAACTTGAATGTACTGCATCTGAACTCAGAATTTCAGATGATACATCCTTTAGGTGTTTTGCTCTGGATGTAAAGCGACCTTTAACCTTCCTGCCAGTCACCAGAAGCATTGACTCTTCTAAAATGTTTAATAACTTTTGACCCACTAATCCTATCAATAACTATAAATTATTCAGGTAAAGTATCAGATATGTCTTTTTTAGGCTGTACAGTGAAATTTTCTTTAGTATCGGTTCACCAGTAAAACCCATTACAACTTAACCTGCAGTACTTTTTTGCCAAAAATGTCACTTTTGATTAAATTTTTTCCTCTTTTGATAGTAGTTCTAGTTTTTAGTTTTAGCTTTACTTAACAGTTGTATCTTTATTCATTGCATAAGTTACTGTCGTCAGTATATTTTATTGTATGTAATTGTTTTTACATTGTCATTTGTAAATTTAGTCCTATTGCATTTTTACTCTGCTTGTTAGCAAGATAACTCAAAAAGTTATTAATGGATTTAGCTGAAATCTTCAGGAAGTATTAATACGGGCACAAGGAACACATGATTAAAGTTTGATGGTGATCGGTAGAGGAAGGTGGGGGGGAGGGGTCATTAAGTTGGTTGGGACAGACTGCTGCTTACAGATGTGAGGGGGGGGGTGACAGATCTGCTTTGATTACTGTGTTTTTAATTGCGAAGTGAAAATATTTACTCATAATAAAGACTAAAGAAGCTGTTAATATTTACAGGTGTGAGGGTGTTAAATGGATGAGAGGGTGAAGAAACATAACAGAAGCAAAGAGGCTAAAAAAAGACAGAGACAAGATTGATGACATTGATGAAACCATTCTGACTCTGGGTGTTAAAGTACCTTGGGTGATTGTGTACTGTATTATCCACATGCCAGTACACACACACACACACACACACACACACACACCTATATGTGTGTGTGTGCATACTGTGCAAACATATGGAGGTAACTTCCTGTATAACGTTCAACAATGTCATCATCCTTATCATCAGTAATAGGGTTAATAATAATAACAGTATCAACAATAACAATATTAATATCACCATCCTCTACATGAAGACAATAACAACAATAGAAAATAAAATAGTTGTGATATAGTATAATAATAATAATAATAATAATAATAATAATAATAATAATAATAATAATAATAATAATAATAATAATAATAATAATGATAATAATAATAATCTAATAGTAGTCATTGTATTTTTAATTATTAGTTAAATTAGTATTATTATTACTTTAGAGTTCTGAAAATCGTCACAGTTTGACAATTTTATTCTACAAATAACTGTGTTTTTATTCAAATCTCTTTTTGAAAGAAAAAAAAACAGCTGTTAAATGTGACATTGATCAAGATAATTATTGACAATTTTAGACCTGAACACTTTATCATGGCAATATATAAAATAAATGGAAATTAGGAATTTGTTTCGTCACCTTAACCCACTTTATACTCACGAGGGTCACTGGGGTCACAGGGGTCACTGGGGGCCTAATCCAGCTACAATGGGTGAAGGCGGGGTACACCCTGTATGAGTCTCCAGTTCATCTCAGGGCTGAACATATATAAACAAACAATCAGTCTCACATTCCCACCTATGGACAATTTAGATTAACCAATTAACCTATCAGTGCATGTGTTTGGATGGTGGGAGGAAACTGGAGTACCTGGAGAAAACCCACACAGACATGAGGAGAACATGCAAACTCCACACAGAAAGGTCTGGAGTGGGAATCGAACCAAGGAGGCACGAGTGCTAATCACTGCACCACTGTGGCGCCCCATTAGGAAGTCATATAAGCTGTAAATATAATATATAATTATTCAAATGCCTTAAATTACATTTGGTTAAAAAATATGTGTGTGTAAACCTGTAAAACTGAACCCTTTTTCTTTTTTGGCAAATTAGGTTAATTAGTAAACCAGGCCTGAAGAAATCAAGCTGCCCTCTGGCCTTTCAGTTCATTAATTGCTCGTACGCTAAAACAGCTCCATTCTTTTCTTCTACTGCCTCTATCTTTGCTGTAGTTTCTCCTTCACATCTTGCGTGACTTTCCTCTTGGGGAAAACTCGGCCGAGCTCTTCATGTGTTACCAAACTGTGCATCATAGTGGTGGGAGCACTTTTTTTAATGGGATGAAAGGAGCTGATATGATTGGCCCTCACCAGCTCTAACACTCTCACTTAACATGTATATAAGTTAACTTTTAATTTTATCCTGTCTTCAAGTACACCACATGTCTGTACCCACAAATATGCCAAAAATGCCCCTCCCTTCAGACCTCTGAAGACTGTGTTTGACTTTCTCGGCAGTCCACTCCCTACACACTTTTGCTGTGCTTAAATCTTAAAGTTATTAGCTTTATTTGTGAATGTAAATGTAACCAATCACATATGTTATTTACCATTAATACACCTGAAATTATCTTTTTAAATAGTAAAGACCCAAACATCCACTGGTGACCAAATACAACTACTGATGTAAATTGTTTAATACCTGTCGATCCACCAATCCTTTCAATACATGTAAATAATTGGTGTAAAATGTAGTTTGTCGTCTTTTAATGGTCATCAGACATGACCCACTTGGACATTCAGTAGCACCCTAGTTACCATGGAAACACCATCATCCTCCACAACATTGATTCACCAGTAAAACCCATGGAGTTGGATCAATGAGATTTGATGGACACACTTATCTTATGTTCACTTCATGATAGATTTTTCTGAAAGAGTCCATTTTTCTCTGTTTTTGATAGAATAACCTTCACCTTTAATTGGAGCCTTAATGAACATCCATACGAGGAGTCAATTAAATATATCACAGTACCTGATTTTGCTGGGGAAAAAAAGCCAAATAAAGAAGATAATATTCCAAGAAATAGTAATAAATCACTTATAGAAATCTTAAATATGATGGGGAAATCCATTTGGGAACTGCCACAAAAGTAACACTGAGTTTTTCTTTGTTAATCTCACCAAATATATAAGTATTTTCCCAAACTCAACCTAAACTTACCAAATGTAAAGTTTTTTTTTTTTTTTTTTGTCAGCTTAAGTAAAACTTAACTCTGCACAGCAAACCTCTGAGGAAGCCTGACCTGCTCTAGTCTAAAAACAGATATCAATAAATGTAAACAGCACTGGCCTAGGGATGTCATTAAAAAGAATAGCATGTCTAGACCTCATAAAACCCAAACATATTGTTATTTGGAAGTAGCAGGAGTTATTGCCTGTGAGCACTAAGATGACATCCATCAATTTAGGGCTTTATTGGAAAATGTAGATAGGCTGCTTGGAAGATGTAAATGATTTACTTAGCATAAAGTTTTGCTTGAACGGGCAGGAAGATAGTGTAGTTAGTGAAGGCAGGGAACTATGCATGTGACAAAGGCAGGATAGGAGCAAAAGCTGATTTCCCAAGCCTGAGAGAATCGCGATCTGTGCATGAATAAATAGCCTGGACCTGGAGAATGAACGTGGATTATTCTGGTTGAAATATCAGTAGACTTAAGGGCTGTCAAATGAAATACATGTGTAATAGGACTGTTGTACATGATTTCATTTTGTCACTTGTGCCCAAATGTCATATCTTCTAAGGCTTTCACTGATTGTTTCTCGCTGTGTGCACAAATTGCTATTTTATTCTCTGTGCCTTTTTATATTGTACGTTCAGGCCAATTTAACCAAACCTCTCCTCTTTTTAAAGTTCTTTTCATTGAATTTCTAATGATATGATGGCAATCGAAAACTTCAGTAATGAAGGCAGTTTATACAATAGATTTCAGAGCACAGAAAAATCGCTATTAACTTTTATTACTGCCTGTCAGTGCACATGACAACGTGCAGCACGACACTGGGACATGACAGGAAAACATTTTAACATTTGGTGCATAGATTTTTGTAAATGTTCACACTGATGGTAAAACTTTAAAATGGCCACCATTTGCATGTAGTTGTGTATCATCTTGACATGTTGGCCTCATCTTTCAGTAAATCTCAAATCTACATTTATTCAAATGTGTGGAGCCCAGTGAAGGTTGACGCTGCATAATCCATCAAAAATGTTCCATTTGAAGAGAGAGGTTGAAATTATTTGAATCATCAGACAGCAGCTGTGTAGCAGTCGACTCAGATATTAGGGTGGAAGCCATTGAAGCTTTTAACGCAGAACAAAAATGTATTGATACTTACAAATCACGCAGAGTTTTTCTTTCATTCTGACCTTTTTTTTTTCTGTCACAAAATAAGTATTATCTGCTGTCGGTAGAAGTAGCAGAAAAGAGCAATAAAATCATCCTGTATGATAAAAAAAAAAGGACTATTTTGTGAGATGCTTTGTGAAAGGTCACCGTTTGCCACAACGGCACCATTTTTTATGACTATTAGTGGAACACATTTCACACTTGAAGTGAAAGTGGAAAAAATATTTTTCTACTGATTCGTTCAAATGTGGTCAATCGGTATTTTTTTTAAAAGCATGAATCAGCAGCATAAATACGTCAGCATGATTTAAAAAAAAAAAAAGTATGAAAGCAGCTTTTTATTTATATATTTTTCAGCACAAAGAAAGGAGAAAATGAGAAAGAAACTAACAAACACCAACACTACAAATAACCTAATATTCACAACAGTACAATTTCTGTACATGCACAAAAAATGCTAGAGTATAAAAAGTTGCTTTTAAGATGACTCGTAAAATATTCAACGTACTGAGAAGCCGCAGTCCTTGCTTTAGTTTCAAGATGTATCTTAAAATATAAAAAAAAAAAAAACTGTTGGTGAATGAAATTATTCACTGAACAGAGCCTATAATTCAGCAGCATTTTCCATGGCTTTATTTCCCTTTGACATTTTAACCTCAATCCAACCTAATGTTTGTAAAAACTTTGCTTAAATAAATGGTGCAATAGGTTATTTCATTTTATTTAAAAAATCTTATCTTTTCCAGTGAATGTACAAGTTTCCTTATTGATTTAATTCTTGCAATTCATTTTTACACTTTCACCTTTTTTCTTTCTGTTGTAAATTCATCATTCGCTATTTCATCATTAAATAAACTTAAATGATACCTTGAATGTTAAATGTCATTGCAGCTAAAGAAAATATCAGTGCAGTTCTTTTTTACTATTATTATTATTATTATTATTAATACAATAATACTACAGGTTTTTAGTACGTATTTTAAGAGGTTTGTTTTGTCAAGATAAACCATTTGAAATTTAACATCTTGACTTTGCCACAAAAATATTAAACGACATACAAACTAAACAACAGCTGATCAGAAACACAGAAACAATATATATGTTTAATATAAAATAGCAACACTGAAACATCACTACCACAAGATGCTCTAATTTCAGATCAATAAATAATTTCTAGTTTACATTGATCATCGGCTCCACGCAACTATATGTATAAGAGACGTACACGGTAACAAGTTCATTAATAAGAAGAACAATCAACCTTAAAGCAAGAAGACAAATATACAGATCGATCAGATAGATCTAATATCAGCAGGTAAGTTATTCCAGTCCACTGGGGGTTTAAACCTGAAAGCTCTTTTGTCAATACTTCACTTAACGTAAAGTAGAGCAGAGAAGAGTTGTGCAGAATGCAGAAGCTCATTATGTCAAAGTCGTTTTAGTTCATGGGCCACGTTCAGCCCAGTGTAACTGAAAATGGGCCAGAGCATGAAAATAAAAGTGTAATAATCTGTAAGTAATATCAACTCCAGACTTTCTGTATGTTTTAATAATGTGAAAAAAGTTTAATTAAATTATGAAAAGGGCTAGATTTACAAAACTATCTTTACAAAAATGTCAATAACACAAACGACCTAAAATCCGCCGATATTGTCTAAAAATAGCCTGATTGGTGATTGGAAAAATATGCCAATCAAAAAGCTGATCATTTAAAGTAAATTACTACAGAACAGGTCCATCCCATCTTAACTGTTTTTAAAATACTTAGTTAAAATAGTTAGTTAATTAATAGTACAAGTTTGGGACCATTTTACACTGTGTAAACCAGACAACAGTGTGCCCACGGCTAAATAGCATTAGCATTAGCCTAGCGCTGCCTTATTTACTACAGTACAAAACCTGAACCGTACGCATTCGCACTTGAATGGCACTTTGACAAAGCAGACACAGAACTTCTTTTGCTAACTGGTGAATACTGTGTTGTCATTATTTTTAGCAAACGTACCAAGGTAGTGTAATTATGAGGCTACAACTGCTTCACACATCCAGGCATGTGCGTCTGTGCGTGGATGCACGCGCACACAACTCAAAACACTTCAGTCTTCTCCCATCCCCTTTTATTGATTGATCTAGTTTAACCCTTTAACTGCTGAGACATTATTTCAGGTAAATGTGCTGCTGTGAATTTGTCCTAAATGCTGCTGTGGAGGAAAATCACAACAAAACCGAAAACCATAGTTTTATTTTTAGTCTCACTCACTGCTTTGTTTTACTCCATTGTATGTTCACAATTATGAATATTTAGAATAACTCATGTCTATTAATTGTGGCAATGTGTAAGAAGCTGTGACAAAGAAGAATTATCTATCTATCTATCTATACTATCTATGATAGTATTTTAGTTGAGATCATATGGCTCTATATGTAGCCCATGAACTAAAACAACAAAATTTATTTGAGATGATATGTTTCTATATCGTGTCATGAACTACAATGATTTCTACACCCTGTGCTGTTCATTTTTGCATTTCATAGGCCAGTTTGGACCCTGTAGTGGGCTGGTTTGGGCCCAGGGACCATATGTTTTAACACCCCTAATGTACAAGATGCTGTTAAAAAATAGGATTCAGCTGAAAATAGTATAAATTAATAATAAAGTGTTCTGATTCTGATTTAAATGCAAGCTGAAGACAATGAATTTGCCCTTTTTGCATTAAACTATAAAACACTGTAGAATAATATATGAGTGAATAAAGAGGGAGCGTCCATGGACAAGTCCGCAGTGTGTTGCTGTGAGTCTGATTTTGATGCATTCTGGCCACAGTAATATAAAATAGGTTGTAAAACTTGAATTGCAACTACATACAGGAATTCTGAATAAAATATTGATTCTCAGGTCGACCTCACAAAGAATGAAACCGTACAACAAAGACACTTGAAATCATCAAGCAGGTGGAAACCTTACGAACAATGAAAGATGTAAGTGGAAATAAATTGAACAGTGCAACACAATATGCAGTATTGTTCAAGCAATTTACACCCTGTCCACATTAACACAGATATTTTTCTAACAAGATCTGCAGTTTCTCAGTTGGGAAAAAAAAAAAAAGAAAAAGATCTGCCCACAAGACATTTGTTTTTCACAGTATCTCAACACGGCAGCAGAAGAATGACTGTGAACTGCAGAATGTGTGGATAAAACTGGACGTAGCAGACGAAGAGGCTTTAATCTGTTATGGGTCCTTTTATTAAACCGGACCCTAAAAAACAGGACATGGGGGGGTAAAAAAATTCAAACAAGATGTAGACTAATGTTAGGAAGCAATTTTGGAAGCACTTTAGGTCTATTTTAAAAATAAATACTCACAGAGATGAAAGAGAAACCATTTTCTTCCCCAGATAACACACATTTTTATATTATTTTACATGATTTTTTAAATATAAAAATCCACATTTAACAGAGTAAAAAGTTACAGATAAATTGTGTATTGCTATTTTTTTAGAGCTATATTTTCACAGGTACATTTTGGGAAGGGAATGTACGGCAGTGTTTTTGGAAAATTAAAAAAAAAAAAAAATCGAAAATTATTATTATTTGACTGGGCAGATTCTCCATGTAATGTAAGTGGACACAATGGGTTACATACAAAACACAACATTTAAAAAATAAATACATTGAATTAAAAAAAAAAATAGCAAAGTATAAAAAAAAACAATCTTAAAAAGTACCAAAAATATTTCAAAAAATTAAACAAATTAATCAAGAAATAAAATAATAATAAAATAAATGCCTCTTCAAACCTTTGAATAATGCATGTTTAGCTTTGCACCTGTTTCCCCTACACTTTATGGGGACATACAGAAAAAACAAATGAATGTATTTGCATTTTAATTAATTTAAATGTATTTTTTTACTAGTGGGGACCTACATTCATATTTAACCCTTGTGGGGACCTGAATTTTGGTCCCAATGTCAGAGGTCCCCATAAAGATAGGAATACTACCACACACACACACACACACACACACACACACGCATCCCTGTATGATCAGAACTAGGGGTGTGTATTGGCAAAAATATGGCAATACAATCATCATACAATATATCACTATACACCATCATACTGTTAACAAGGTGATTTATGTGTAATTTTTGTTTCTTATTTTTCACATTTATTTATTCATTTTCTCTGGAATAATTTAATATATACCAGTATACCAGAAATATATTTATACTTAACACATTTTTATATGATCATGTTTATAGGATCTAAAGCTATATCAAAACATTTTCCTCTGTAAAAACGTAAAAGTTAAATTACGTTTTACAGATATTACAGTTGAAAAAATTGTGCTCAAATGTTCAAATTCCGTTGGTTGATAATGAACACTGTGACATTATTTTTCTACAATCCCAACAAAAGCACGAACATCTGCCTCTCAACCACAAAAAAGTAATTTAATTTAACATTATTTAATAAGCCAGTCTTAAATAATAGAAAATAATATAAAAACAGAAAAGAAAACGCAAAACTAAAATGAACCTCCACCATATTTGCATTTGAATGAATACCTAAAAATATCACTACATTACGTTTTTAATATCAATATACTATCGTAAAATGAAATACCTCAACATATTGCAGAACCAATATTTTCTTACACTGCTAATCACAACATAATAACCTATAAATAATGAGAATTTTATGTGTTAGTGCAAAAAGTAAAACTACATTATGAAAATAATTACATCTCCAAACTATTCTTTAAAAAATATGAATAACATCCGTCTTATTCATTAAAAGTTATGATAGAATACAATTATTGAAGGTCCCAATCCTGAAATATTTAATTAATTTACCTGAAGCTCAGTTTGTCTCCATGTTTCTTTTTAATGACTTATTAAAAAATCAGTTTTAATAATGAATGCTCTTCCAACTTTAAATATATATTTGGATATATCTTTGTTGCTTCTATAAGTAACCACTATGGTGTATTTTAGTCAATACTCCAAGCAGTATTTTCATATATTTCTGTTCACAATCATCATCCTTTAGCATCTTTTCTCTACATTTTTTGTTTATATTATGCTGCTGTGATTCATTTCTGCAGTCCATTTTGCCTCAGTTTATGTCGTCAATTAATTTGCTGTGCTTACATGAGCTTTCAAATCGAATATTACTGAGGATAACATATCAGAAATATGGACATTTATTGCATGCTACAGATCTATATGACATTTATGGCTCTTTTGTCAGTTTCCACTTGTTACTATAATATAAAATGTAAAGCTGACATTTATATATATATATATATATATATATATATATATATATATATATATATATATATATATATATATATATATATATATATATATATTCGACATTTACATCCTGATATATATGTATAATTTGCTGGAGTTTTAAATGAACGTTCTCTCTTCTTTTGACCATAAAATCCAGAATAATTACTCATGTTCACTCTTCATTTATCAGCCTGAAAATGTGTGTGGGATGGATGGATATTGACATGAACAAAGAAGACATGTTTCAATAGCTGTGTTTGGAGTGACTGCAAGTCAAGGTTGCAGTTCAGTCCGGTGTATTATGTGATGCGTTCATTTATACAACTCTCTTTGGTGCACGTGGAGGAGGAGGGAGGAGGGAGGAGGGAGGAGGGAGGGGGAGGGGGGGGCCTCCAATCTCAAGGTTGGAATGTGTTTTCAGGGACCCATGTGTAAAAAATGAATTAAGCAGCATTTTGCAGAGCTTCAGTTAAGGTCAAAACTCTACCCTTAATCTCAGTCACAGTTCTGTTGTATTTTAGAGATTAAAATGGAATATTTGTTGATTGAATACAACTTCAGTGGCTTTGACACAGAAGAAATTACCAATTGTTACCACTATGCTATAAGAGTCCCCCCCCCCTTTTTTTTTTCACTGTATCACCTACAAATAACCTTGCACATTTATTATCAACAAACACAAACGTTTTGAATTGTAACGTCACAGCACATCATGCGGTCTTAATAAGGGAGACAAAATGTTACGCTTCACTTTACACCTTCTACATCTATTTGTTTTTATTATAGCTCACAAATGACAGATTTGCTTCAGATGGTTTTGCATTTGTACAATTTGCAATGCCTCCTGATTTAGTTAAGAATAAAACCGTAAAGGAATAATTCAACAGGTGTGAAAAATGTTCTCATTGTCTTTCTTGTTCTAAGGCTGCATCCTTGAATGACTCTGTTGAGAGCAGAATCTATCTATCTATCTATCTATCTATCTATCTATCTATCTATCTATCTATCTATCTATCTATCTATCTATCTATCTATCTATCTATCTATCTATCTATCTATCTATCTATCTATCTATCTATCTATCTATCTATCTATCTATCTGTCATGTTTCACATAATAATAATAATAATAATAATAATAATAATAATAATAATAATAATAATAATAATAATAATAATAATAATAATTAGGATAAAACCTCAAAGTGAGGGGGGACATGGCGGTGCAGTGGACAGCATTTGTCCCTCACAGCTAGAAGGTCTTTGGTTTGATTCCAACACCAGTTGGTGGGGGTGGGGGGGTGGGGTCTTTCCATGTGGAGTTTGTATATTCTCTCTCATGTCTGCATGGGTTATATCAGGGGTTCTTTCCAGCGTCCAAAGGCATGCACTGATAGGTTAATTGGATTGAATATCCATAGATGTTTGTCTCAGTATATCAGCTCTGAGATAACCTGGGGACATGTCCAGTAATGAGAGACCAATATATCAGCCTGATATTTATGATTATTTTCTTGTATGATCTTTTTTTTCCTGCCATGATTTACTGACGGATGAAGTTCACGGCACTTCTGTGATTTTGGAGACACTGCTGAAAACCATATTTATTAGGTTTACTGTTTTTAATTTCATTTTTATTTTCTAATTGTAAGTAAAGAAGATTTTGTGACATTTGTTATCATTTGACAGAATCAGTATCACCTTCAAATATTATCATATCAACAGTCTGTATCAGTCATTGCCTCAGGCTGATGTTAAAAAAAAAAAAATGGTACCGAGCCCAAAATATCCATATCAGTGGATCCCTAATGTCCAGGGTGTACTCTGGCTTTTTCCATAAGTAGTTGGGATAGACTCTGTGACCCAAGTGGGCATGAAGTGGGTTCAGAAAATGGATGAATGACCTCAAGGTTAACCAAAACTAAATCTGTTCAAGTATGAGTGGTATCAATTATTCTGCATTTAAAAAAAAAAAAATTCATTCTTGTTGAAATGAAGAAACCCCAAGAAGAGCAACAGGTATTTAATAGTTTCCAAACTGCATTTTTTTTTTTTTACTTTGTCTTTAATTAAACAACATATGAATAACTTACATCCTTTCAGGTTCTAAAATCTGAATTATTTCCTCTTTTCTTCATTCATCTGTGAGAATAAATAAAATATTGGACATATTTAGACATGATCTGACTTTTTTTCTCCCTCACTGATTACACCCCCCCGATCGGAGAGGGGTATTATTATGTTTGACTCAGTTTGTTTGTCTATTTGTTTGTTTGTTTGTAAGCAACTTTAGGCAAAACTACTGGACAAATGCGAGGTGGTCCAGACTAGATCCCATTACAGTTTGGTGAATGTAGGTCAAAGGTCAAGGTCATAGTCACTAAAAAAGGTGTTTTTGCAGGTTTAAGAGATAAGCCAAGTTAGGTAAAGTGTGTGTGTGTGTGTGTGTGTGTGTGTGTGTGTGTGGGGGGGGGGGGGGGATGTTTGTTTGTTTGTTGTTTTGTTGTTTGTAGTCAGACTCTTATTGTTCTATTTTTTTACTTCATGTAAAGTGTGTTTGAGTCCCATTAAAAGCGCTATACAAATACATTTATTATTATTATTATTATTATTATTATTATTATTATTATTATTATTATTATTATTATTATTATTATTATTATTATTATTATTATTATTATTATTATTATTATTGAGAAAACATATTTTTGGTGACTGTGTGACTTTGATCTTTGACCTACATTCACCAAAATGTAATGGAAATCTGTCTAGTATTTTTTGTGTAAAGTTGCTGATAAACAAACAAACAAATGAACCCCCCCCCCAAACACACACACACACACACACACTAAACAAACCAACCAAAAACAATACTGCTCCCATTTCCGGCGGTGGGGTAATTAATTAAAAATATGTGAAAGCACGTGTAAGTTCCAGCCATAAATAGCTATCATATATCCAAGCAGAAAAATACCAAGCTTAAGAAGATGATTCAATCGTGCAGTAACACAGTCAAGTGGAAGTTTGAAGCATTTCCTTGTGAGGACAAAGGGAACGTCACAGCGGTAACATTTACAGACTAAAAAAGCAAATTGTGATTTGTTTTGACATATTTCATTTGTTTTATATCTGCAGTAAACCTCCTTCTCGCTGCAAATAGGGGTGTTGTTGTCTGTTTGACTTGATAACTTGTTGACTATTAGCACAGGTAGATGAGAAGAGAGCAGAGGGATCTTTCATGGTTACTTGGATGACACATTGAGCCCATGGCTGATGAACTGTTGACTGACAGTTGGCGGGCCCTGGGGGGAAGCACCTGTCTGTCAAACTATATCGTAAGTGTAAGTGACATTATTAGGAAAATGCTGTCACTTTTTGCTTATATTGTATGTACAGTTGGAAATGATATATTCACAGTAAGAAAACTATTAGTGTGAAGGGTGACATGTTTTGTCCGGTGATTATGCATAATTACGTTTAATGATTCCCTCGACACATAACCATGTCAGACAAACCAACTGCATGTTTGTTTTTGTCTCATGCCATCGCTCTTTGTGTTGAGTAGGTCACCTCTGAATATTCATCTCCTCTTATGTCATGAACGCTGACGCAATTTGCGGCAAAACATCTCACTCTTCACTCCGCGGCGGGGCATTGCCAAGCCAGAGCAACTCGGCCATCAGGCACTGACAATGGCATAATTATGGTGTATTAAAGCGTCACAATGACACATCAGCCAGACAAGATATGCAAAATGCCACCAGGCCTACTTGGTTTACCCTTACTCTTGTCAGAATGGCCTGAAAAATGGAGGTTTGTTTGCTAGTGAATCATAATTACAAATGGTATTTATGACACCCATCAAGACTTCAGTCAAGAGGAGGTGCATTTGAAGGTGACTCGGGGATGCATCGTGCCTGACGCAGACATGGTGAAACAAGGCCTCCAGACAAGCTGTCTCCTCTCACAAAGCCTTTTAAATCATCATCACTCGAGCCAGCTGTATGATGGTTCACATGATGTATCACCTGTTAGAGCCTCGGCGTACGCACCAGCAGCAGACAGTGACAGTGGGTCTGGCAGCGAGCCGTTGCTCGTTACAACAGTCTTTTGACGCTTCTGTTTCCTGTTATTAAGCTACTTCTTCCATGCTGTTGTGTTAAATGTCACTTAAACTGCCAGTTAGGTTTAGAGCGTGTTTCCCGAGGCCCTTTTTTTGCCCTCCTTGTTGTTTCAGTGATGTGGCCAGTTGAATTTTTCATAGTATGCTTCAATCAGTTTGGAGGAGCTTGTTAGACTGAAGGTTCTGACAATGCTTGTGATTCTGCTGTCCGTCCAAATGACGTTCAGCTAAAGCTCAGCTGTCTGCATTTACACAGACTCAGAAAACTGGCTAATGGTCATAGTCCAGCTAGAAGAAAAAAAAGATTCTTTCTCTTCTTTTTGTAACCGACTTCTATATAGTATATGTTTCATTGATTTTTTGTTTCAGTCACATTGTGCTAACGCTAAATTTGTAATTTATATTAAACCTTAACGACCCAATTTTACTTGTGTATCAGTTCCTAGATTACATTTTCTCTACATTTAACTCTATTTATTCTAATATCATGTTCTGAATTTTATATTTTTATCAGTATAAAGCAGGTATTTTCTTGCATGTAATTTACTGACCATGTAGATGTTCATAAAACCACAGATTAAAGTTGAGGATTATTATATCAAAAACATTAAAAAATGACAGAAAAAGTGACATTTTTTCTGTCAAACCCTGTATATCATGACCTGAACATAAACTGTATCGGGATTTTTAGTTTCACAATTTTAAATAAATTTGTTTTGTTTTTCCCCAAATTTAAATTATCAATTTTAAGGTGGAAAAACATTACCGCTTGTAAAGACCATAGACGACTGTATGAGTTAAAATAAAGTACACTTTATTATGAAGTATGTTAATTTAAAGGCTCCTATTTGTGTTGAGTGCAGATAAATGTAGTAGTTTACTTCCCAAAGTCTGGTTCAAATATATTACTGCTGAATAAATCTGAACTAATTTCACATATGATGTGCATTTTTTGGGAAATATGGCTCCTGATATGATCTGTAGGCATCATCATTCAGCTTTTTCACATGGTCTGGTTTTAAAAGGCAAGCAAAAAATCGGGACTATCGAAGAATCGCAATTTAAATCGAATCGCCATCCAAAAAAATCGCTATAAAAGAATAGAATCTTAGCCCTAATAAATGAATCATCTTCATCCACTACTGTCATTGGTCCAACTCCATGGGTTTTACTAGTGAATCAGTGTTGTACAAGATGATGGTGTTTCCACGGTGACTACAGAGCCTCAGGAACATCCAAATGGGTCAGATCTGATGACCATGAAAAGATGAGAAACTATTTTACACCAAGTATTTACATGTATTAATGGAGCTAGTTGACCTCAGTAGATGCTTTTGGTTGGTGATGGATGTTTGGGTTTTATGGATTAATTCATTTGTTGACTGAATCTCCAGGTAAGTCACATAATTCTTGTTTTAAGTGTGAACAATATACAGTAGAAAGGACAGGAAATGACACAAGTGAGAGAAAAGGATGAAAAAGAATGTCGACCTTGTGTGATTACATATTAGCAAACACAGTTCACATATTTCCATGTGTGGTTTTGCAGGAACTGGCTGTAATTCAGTGTATCCTCTCATCATTCTTATTAATAAGGTAATAGTGAATGAATAATAACCCAGCCTTAAGGTGAAGCGTACATTAATTACTCAAACTGTCCCGTGTTCATTTATCCCTTGTCTATAGAGCTACAATCATGTTCTGCTTAGAGTTATACACACATTAATCACACAAGGATGCAATATTTCTCCATTATTACTACTATTAGGTTATTTTTATTACTGATTTCAGTTTTTGGTTTACTGGTAATATTTGTTATTTGAAGTTCCTTTTTTTGTTATTGGAAAGTGTCATGTTTTAGTGGAGTTTTTATGAATTTTATTGTTAGTCTAAAGTTTTTCTCATGAATACAGGGTAATTGTGAAGGACATGTTTGTAGTAGATAACTATAGTGCAACAGAAACTTGACAAAGCATCAGGTAATTGTGTAAAGTGTATTCACTCAGGGGCAGATGAACAACCATTCATAAAAAAAAAAATCTGTTATCTGTTTGTGTCCTTCAGTATATTATATATATGCAAAATAAATTGGCAAGGACACATGTTAAACAATTTTTTTTATGTATGTATTTTAGTTTGATAAAAAAAATACAATATCTTTCCCGTCACTTTTATATACAACCTCTGCTTTCTTAATTTGTTTTTATTTTAGGCATTTAAAGCATATTTTACAGTGTTTTATGGTCATTTTGTTACTTTTCATTAACCTTACATGATGTGCACATTACCAGTCTTCCAAGTAGAGTATTTAGGTGCATTTACTTCTTTTTTTTTTTCCCATTTGGCACTCAGTGTCTCAGATTATATAGTTAAACTGTGAATTCATTTAGAACCTGTCAGACAGGCCAGACGATAGGTGATGAAGCTATTAAGCAGTGTTTTTGTGCATTTAACTGTTGTTTGGCGTTTTGAAAAAGCAATTAATCTAAGCTCTATATTCAGATTTAGTATTTTTTTTTTACATGAAACTTTGTCATCCCTACACTGAATATAACTGTCTCCATTAATAAACCAGTGTATATCTGCCTACTTAGGGTGTCCTGCAATGATTTGACATCCTGCCAGTGACAAAGCCAAAAAGATATAACTGCCAGCACAGAGGAAAGGGAAATAATGATCTCAGTAGTAACACTAGATCCCAATAGTAAGAGTAAATCATTGCAAGCTGTTATGATATTTTATTAAAAACAACACCCTGCTCGTCATAAATGAATGTTTTCTTGTTGTTTTTTAAAAGCACATTTTAGCATTTTGCGTCTAGTGTGTATGTAAAAGCTGTTGTAGTTTTTCATTAGCACACTCTTGTCCTTGATTCCCCTGCCTTTTCCTTTCACCCCCTTTGTTTTCTTTGTCTCTTTTTTTTTTCCAGTGCCACAGCCACTTATTACTGTTAGAGGGCAGGTGTGTGTCTGGCCTCAGCTGGGCATTAACCTGCCCCAGATTGTCCTTGGACCCCCATGTCTGTCTTATACCCCGCCTGTGGCAGCCCCATATATCACCGGCTATTCTTAAAGCTTTTCTTACCACTGATTAATCCACTTTGGTCTGATTCAGAAATGATCAAAGTGAAAGCATCAGAGCATTTTATGGAGGTAATTACTCACTCATTAGCCATATGTTTGACAAGTATGCCCTCATGGCATTGGAAAGCTCTCTATTAATCATAAACACAGATCTGACAAAAGGAGATGATAAAATGATGAAATATATATCCTGACTGAGAATCAGTAAGATTATATTATTGATGGATTACGGAGAAAGCTGTCATAAAATAGCACAGACTTTACTTGATGTATGGCCGCCTTGAATATATTTTGGGTCAGCTTTGCCGCCACCATATTTCTTCACAGACCATGTTCCAGTCATCATTATCAGTCTGACCTGCTCTGGGAATTTTTCCTCCCCACTCAAACACCCAGATGTCAACACATACACCTTGTTATAACCAAAACAATCTAAACAAATGATCTCACTGGCCACCTAAACATGTTTCCCTCCACATAATATGAAGATGATACCAACGTGCCCCCTCCCCCGCCCCTCAAACCAGCCACCCACTCTCCGTCTCCTGTCTTCCTGGGAGATCTCCCCAGGCTGTGAGGACAAGACAGGACAGGAGAGGATAAATTACAGCCACAGAGCCCTGGCTCTCTCTCTCATGCTTTCATTTGCACCAGCAATTAATCAGCCATCACTGGAGAGCTCTTGCATGTCAGGCTGAGGATTTTATTAGGGATGTCCTTTATGGGCTTTAATGAGACTTATGTCTTCCTTGAGTATTTCATTTGCTGCACATAACCTGGCTGCTTGTAACCTTGAGGTGAGGAGCTTTTCCACAACAGTCAAGCTTGGCAGGGCTTTGTTACTCGCCTCTCAATGATCTCGACTTGATTTGCTCTTTCATCCGCTGCCTCCCTCACTATTACAAATCCTTGTGTCTTGCCGTTATCTAATTTTAGATACAATTAGGCTTGATTTGTTTTGTTTATTCTGACACTCATCCTCATTTTGCTGTGAAAGGCAGCACTAAAAGAGTTATTGAAAATGTGGAAAATCACATTCTATTTTGTGAAATGTCAAGACAAAGAGATTGGCATCTCAAACGCTAAATTGTCGTAATTCAATATAACATATATAGAATATGATTGTCGAACACATCATGCCGGGTGACTTGATATGTGTAGGCTGGTTCAAAGCAATGCCACGAAAGACAAAATACTCTGTTGAGCTCAATTACAAACCAATGCAATCCTGTAGACGGAGGACTTTATAGTTTCTGAAGAAAATGCAAGGCAGCAACTGAAAAAAATCGGTTTTGCTTTTGGCACTCATCTTGTTTTATTGTGTCGGTGGAGAGCTCATTGCTAGCCGTGGTGTCTTTTTCTGCACCCAAACTACAATCAGACAAAAATACTGGGACGGAGTGGGCGTCACCCAGTTCAGCCATAACCACAGAGTCATCCAGTAAGAGGATATGGAAGCCATCTGGTAGCATTTTTACAGTATGGTGTGGCATTTTGCCCATGTGTGCTACAGGAGGGGTCGTATGACGGTCACCAGAAGAGAGAGCCTCTGGAAATCTCCAAGGACAGAAACATGAATATTCTCAGTCCAATTTTCTGGGTCAGACATAGCTCAACCAAAGTACACGACCTGATCACATCTGTCACCAGGTTGTGCAGAGCGAATGATCAAACTATTTGACCTTTAAAAACTTTATTGACATTTTAGCAGTTCTTTAAGCTGCGTTTGCAGTGTGCGATAAAACCTTTCAAGGAGGAGAGGATTTAGAATTAAAGTGCCTGCCCTCTTTTTTTTTTTCCCCCCCTTCCAAAGACGCCATATGTTAATAAGTAGGGCATTTCACTGGGCTTCTACAGAGTTTGGAAAGACTTGAAGGAACTTGATAAAACTAGGAGCTGAATTTCAAATCTGTAAATTAATTATGAATATGAGTCATTAGCACATAAAGGTGATTTTGATTAGTATTGAATACATGCTTTGTGCCACAAATGCAGGGACAAAACGCAGCCCCCTAAGGCCACACATGTCCACACAGCTCAGCAGATGTCCATAATTGTCTTGCTTCATAAATAATATGAATATTGAAATACAGAGGATTTGGTGTCTAGTCAAACTGCCAACACACAAGCAGAGGCGCATGCTGGTCTGTTACCCACTGACCACACATTGATGGCCAGCTGTGTTCCTGTTTGACAGCCAGGTGGTTCAGACTTTCGAGCACAGCAGCTTCAGTTAATTAAGGTTACCCATTTGGATCTTGTCAATGGCTAATTTGCAGATGAAAAAAAAAAACAAAAAAAAAAGTCCAAAAAAAAAAATAAAAATGTTCCCTTCCTTCAGAGCTGAAGCATTGTTTTCGTCTTCCCTAATGGCTAGGGCTTGTCAAGTGGAACAGGACTGGACTGTGTAGACTTCTGATGTGGAGATAGATAAAGTTTACTTTGAAAACTGCAGTAGCCAGAAATCAATATTGAACTTAGACAGGCTATTTACAGTACCTTGATAATGTTTGACAGCGGCTGATCCGGCTCTTGCTGTAGTTAGTGTGAGGAAATCACTGGACTATTTAATTTAAGCTCCATGGGATGCAATAATTATAATTCTCTGTGATTAACAATTTGGAAATATGCTTTTTTCCTCCCCCAGTGACGGCTCTTTGGGAGGGAATAATGCTTAATCCGAGAGAATATGCAACTCCTCAGAGAGCAATTGAAGCAGACTTTTGTCTCTCCAGTCTGAAACTACACAATGCAATATCATGACAATATTAAATTGTAAATACTAAATCTATTGCCTCAGTGAGAAGCAAATGCCTTCAAAATCACTCATTTTTATACTCACACAAACTTTATATAATGTGGTAGTTTGAAAACAGTTAACATACACACAATCCTCAGAGATTTTACCAAGATGCCCTCAAACTCACAATTAATTATCTGTGAATATATATATTGCTGGTGTCTGGCATAGAGAGAAAAATAAACCACATACATGTAAATAGACCTGGATTTGTTATGAGTCTGTTGGGAAACTGAAGAAGCTGAAAATCAAATGATGATTTTTTTTTTTTTTTTTACTTTCCAGCAGTGTGAGCTTTTTGCCTGTGCAAAATCTGCAGGAAAATGAGGTGCAGCCTTTTTGCATTTTTAACCCAATTAATTTGTAGTTTGAGGTGTGACAGCAGCAAGAAGCACAAGTGGAGGAGCAGAATAATCAAATGACTCCCTCCCTGGGATTTAATAAACCAGAAAGTGCTAATTTCACCTTTGATTGCGTGCAGCATTTAATGCCTAAAGAAAGCATATCTAAGTTCTCATCATGTGCCCAGTATGCCTACTGTTCAGTGCTGCATGCATTATACTACGCAGTGCCCTTGGCAGCGCAGAACAAACGACAGTCTGAGGAGACGAACACAGTGACCCGCAATGTTCAAAGACTAATCTTTAACAAATAAAGATAGTGAATCTTTGCAAACACGGAAATACAGAATGCAGCCTTAAATGTTTGCAGAGTTTAGCTATAAATGGGGATTAAGAACATAATTACATAACAAAATAAACGTGTAAAGCCTCTGTTACAACCTGTCGTGGCTTATTTTTTAATATGTCACATACAAGTACAGCAAAGCAATGCAAACACTGTTAGTGCATTGAATGCTGTGGTTAAGCAATGTGAGCCACCATGTCCTTAGAATATTCTCAGATATATTACTCATGTATTTCCCATTACATTTAGTTAATTAATTTGTTATATTCATTAGATAGATAGATAGATAGATAGATAGATAGATAGATAGATAGATAGATAGATAGATAGATAGATAGATAGATAGATAGATAGATAGATAGATAGATAGATATTTGACTATATACAATATAAAGTAGAAATAATAATAATAATATGGAACAGTACAATAATCAGTAGTAATTCTGCATCTGTACAAAATGCACCAGTGCAAAAATTATCTGAGCAAATTAACCAGTTACAAACAAGTTAAACAGTTACATAAATGAATAATGTTATCAATGTTTAGGGCATTTGGTAAAATATCAAATAAAATACAAATATAAAACAAAATATAAAAATGTAAAATAAAGTATATAGTTTTTAAAATGCCATTATGATCCATTGTCCCTGCTATAAATGTTTCTAACAGTGTTGACCCTCTTCTTATGTTTGGAATAGCTGCAATGCTCTAAACAAATGTATAATTTATTTTATTTACTCGTATTTATGATGAAGAAATATGTCTCATCCTTTCATTGGATAAACTCGTCCTCACAGTCTTTGCCTTTCCTGTGAATGTTCAATACAATCACCTTTATTATTAAGCTACAGTTCCAGTCAAACACAAACCAGTCGAGGAAGTCAATTAGACAATTTGCAGACCTATACTCAAAAATGTCCTAGCTGTCCCAAAACTTGTAAACTGAATTTACATCTTGACAAACAGAGACATATAAAACTAAGTCTCGCATTCAGGGGGCAAATAAAGGCGGCAGAGTGAGTGACTCTTCAGCACAGCCACCCACCAGCTGCCAGAACATAAATAGTAATGTATCATTATGGCTGAGCTGAGGGAAAACACCCTGTGTTTTAGTTTTTTGCGGAGGTCATGTGGCAAACGGTGGGTGTGTTCATGCAGCTCTCGCTTAGAAAAACAGGCTAAATTAGACCTTTACGATGTAGCCACGTAAAGCCACTGAATCTGACAATGGCAGTTATGGAGATTTTGTTTTTGCTTCAACACTTCTTTTCCTCCTAGTTTTAAGAGAGCAGTGCCACTGATTGCGTTGACACTACATGTTGATTGAATTGACCCTGAAATAAATTAGATTTGTCTACTTCTCATTTATGTCCCATAAATTTAACACAGGAGGTGGTTTTTTTTTTTCCGATTAAATGAGGTGATGGGGAGAGAAACCATCAGCGAGTTAGTCTGTTTTTGCTGCAGACTGAGCAGCAGGTTTGTCTGGTATGAGATGACTGTGGTGTGTGCCCCCTCATGATGCAACACAACGCAAGTCCATATGTCTTTGAACTTAGGCTTTCATGGTACTCTATCAAATATTTCTATTTTTGTTATTGTTTTGACAACTTCCTTTTGTTCTGAAGTTTTGCAGTTGCCTGAGTTAGAAATATCTATCTATCTATCTATCTATCTATCTATCTATCTATCTATCTATCTATCTATCTATCTATCTATCTATCTATCTATCTATCTATCTATCTATCTATCTATCTATCTGTCCATCCGTCCGTCCGTCCAACTATCCATCCATCCTTCCGTCCATCCGTCCAACCATCCGTCCGTCCGTATGTCCAACTATCCATCCATCCGTCCGTCCATCCTTCCATCCAACTATCCATCCATCCTTCCGTCCATCCAACTATCCATCCGTCCGTCCGTCCATCCAACTATCCATCCGTCCGTCCGTCCATCCAACCATCCATCCATCCTTCTGTCCGTCCAACCATCCATCCTTCCGTCCATCCAACTATCCATCCATCCTTCTGTCTGTCCGTCCGTCCAACCATCCATCCTTCCGTCCGTCCAACTATCCATCCATCCTTCCGTCCGTCCAACTATTCTTCCATCCTTCTGTCCATCCATCCAACCATCCATCCATCCATCCATCCATATAAATCTACATGTTGCTATAGCTTTTATGATTAGAATCTTTTGATTTAAATCCATTTTAGTCGTACAACTTGTGGTTTAACACTATCATAACACAGTCAAATATAAAACCATATATTTTTAAGATATCTCACTCTCTGCACTTTAATCTAGATCTACAAAGATCTAAGCAGCAAATACCAAAACAGTAGTGAGCGCTGATGATAAAATTTGAAAGTGCAAAGAGAGGAAGTTGTCTTAAAAAAGGAGATGGGATGTGTGGTCGGAAGGGGATTAAGGTTTGTTTGTTTCGCTGGGTTCTTTTCTATGAATATATAACTTCTGGATACAGAATCAGCATCTGAATGGTTGCATAATACGATACGCCACTGTGTCTAAGAATTGTTCCTTTTGGTTCAAGCACAGATGATCAAGAGGGTGTCCTATTTCCTTACACCTCTTTTTGGATTGCGTATTTTCTTGTGACATAGAAATATTTGGCTGCCATGTTCCTTGACAGAGTGTTGATGAATTCCTGGAATCAGTTCCATGAAGTGGCCTGTTTTCCCCAAGTGAGAGCAACTGTTAAATATGCATGGCTGCAAAATAAATGAAGCAGCCTTCTTAGGAAATGTTGCTGCTGGTGTGGGACTTCTTTCCCATTTACAAGTCTGTTTTATTTGCTAGTTTCAATTTTGATGAAGCTGTCATCTGGATTCAGAGCTGTCTCTAGGTGTATATGTTTAAGAAAATTGAAACTGCCTTAGCCAGTTAGTTATATTTTAGCTGACTTTGCATGTATTAAAGTGTGGGCTAGATTTAATATACTGATGAGCCTCTGCAGGGTGGTCAGGGGTGAAGCAGTGCAGATGGCAATTTTTCTTTGCTGCCTGTCTTTTACTGAGGTAAAGGATCAACCATTTACATTAGATTTCGAAGCATTTGCATTTAATGACTTGCTCTAAAAACTTTGTAAAAGCTCACCGCAGCTGTATGTGTAAACCGATACCAACTCAAGCATTCAAATGCTCCTGGGAGTATTGGGTTTAAACACAAATGTTAACTTTATTGTTCAACTGTATAATTTTCTTTTAATGATCAAGACAGCCAATGATTAAAACCGAAAGCACCAAAGCCCACATGGGTGTTACAAGGGTAAAACACTTGCCCACTTCTTCAGAGATTCAATATCTGGCAGCAAAACCCCCTGCTTGGTTTGCATTTCAAGGCCCACAAGTGTGTATTTTCTTATCGGAAAGTACATTTGACAGAGCAGTACAAAATCCAACCCAAACGTAATCCTGTATTATTTTCAAAAAAACAAATAGATTAAATCGGAAATTGACTCGGAGCCAGTGATATCTGGTCCCAAAAAACCTGAGGATGATGAGATTCATTTCACAATTACACCCACAGATCCAGACAAGTCAAGTCAGTTTTATTCATATCAACCAATATCACAAATTGGTCTCAAGAGGTTTTCAGTCTTTATACTATGTCATCTTTTCCTCCTAATAAAAGACCATTAATAGAGAAAAAGGGAAGAAACAAGACACCGACATGATGTGCCACCAATCAATGAGCGGTTGAAAAGTAACAGCTCCTCCAGCATGAACGGCTAAATATGTTGTTTGTTCATACCCTCTGTATAACCCCATATGAGTTTGATGGATTAGATCTCGTACAGGCAGAAGGAGAGGGTGCACGAAATATTAAAGATGCTGAATTGTTAAAACTGTTGCATTCAGTCTTTGACAGTGTAGTGGGTAAGGATAGTGTAGGTTCAGACACAAAAACATCTTGTTTTGGGTGAGAAAGGAATTTAGAAATAATAATCTTTCTACAGGTACAGATATAAATGAACTTTATTAATCCCCACGAGGAACTTCACTCTTTTTAATCAGCTCAATCATACAAAAGAAAGGAATCTAGACAAAAAATCTGCAGTAATCAATCTGTGGTTATAATAACACACAGGCCTGGATCTGAAGTGACATTAATATGCATCACATGTCGACAGCTTTAATACGAGGGATGAGCACACAGAAGAGAAGGCAGCGATGCCATATTCATCTCTGGTCTCTTAAAATGCCTTCTGAGGAGCTCTGTGACATATATGTCCACTCTGCCTGAACAGCAATGCAATGTGGGAGGACTGAAGGACTGCTTACTCAGCTGACATGCTCTGTATAAAAGAAATTCAGTACGCCAACAGCATAATATTAAAGTGCTTTAAGCCCACGAACATGCACAAGTTATATCTATAAATGTATATGAGGCTGAATTACACTCATTTTTTTAACATGGTTTTCCGTCACTTATGTCTGGTTGCACATTGTCTGTTAGAAATTCAATGACACATTTTTAAAGCACTCAAAGATGCAGCGGTGGCTAAGTTTATGTATTGCAATCGAGCCGGTATCAACACATGGAAGGGTGGAAGTTGTCTATTCATTAATTCACAATGAACGTGATGCAACTTCCTGTCTCAACTCGACTGTAGTGTAAAGAGCAGACTACACATTGAAATGCATTCCTTAAGGAAACATTGCAAATCCAATGTGTTAAACATGATATGAAAGCTTACACCTTCCTTTAGGCTACAGGTGAGGTTGTTAATGTGCCCATAGAGTGAAAAACTGAGACACGGATGGTGATGCTAGGGTGTTAAACAGATGCACTTATAAGCACCTCATCTGGGACCAGACAATAAAAATTATGGTTACAGTTTAACAGTATACGCTTGACTTACATTACATTACAGTGGTCTTCTTTATTCTGAACAAGATTTTGCTTGTTCTTCCTCTTCCTGTCATAACATTAGCACTTTAACTCAAAATAATAGCACCACCAGACAGACTGTGTGCTATTTTGTGACTTCAGAAGGGTAAAGGTAGTATTTTTTACTTTCAAATAATAAAAAAAAATACTTAAAATTGTCATTTAGAGTGTTGCGATATAAAGAAATCTGAATCATACGTCCTGTCTGATGAATTTGTGTGATCACTAGAGGGAGTAGTGAGTCCCTCTGCTGATCTTCCAGGTTAAAATGGGGTATCACTACTGTTGCTCATAATGGTCAAACGGCCAACGCACATGCCTAGTTAGTCACAGTGAACACAAAGATTAATATTGCACGTGTATTGCGTTAGATGTCATCGCTTCATTTTACAGATTCTCTTCTTAAATAACTGCTTGGCTAGCAGTGGATGAACAAATTCTGGAATAAATTAATGCAATAATTTGGAAATGTATATATTTGTGGAGCTGGGTGCACTGGTTTTTCTTAATTTTTTGGATTAAAAATGGAATTACCAAGTGTAATGATTAAAGTGATACTACTGTAACCTTCTTTTTTTCCCCCACCGAATCATACGTCCTGTCTGATAAATTTGTGTGATCACTAGAGGGAGTAGTGAGTCCCTCTGCTGGTCTTCCAGGTTAAAATGGGGTCACGAGCCAAAAAAGGTTGGGAACCACTACTGTTGCTCATAATCAGCAGCTTGGTCAAACGGCCAACGCACATGCTTTTCACAGGCTCAGGCTAGTTTATTTGACAGTAGGTGGGCTTCTGGTAGGAAGTCATTGTTGTCAGTTTTGCCTCCGTCGCAGCTCTTTATAGTAGATCTCCGGGGTTTGCTCGAACCTTCACATTTGTTACGCCTCCTTGATGAGGTTGCTCTTTGGCAGATTAGTAAATGCATTTGTTGTTACTTTGTGTAGGAAAGGAGAAACACGGGTGTCTAAATCCTGCCAGGCTAAGAGCTGATTAAGCTATAACAGGGACATCAGCAAAGCAAATAAGACCTTTCATATGAAGTAAAAGGGGAAAAAAATAATGAATATACTGAAGGCATGGTGCTATGGGAGAGATAGCAGTGTCATATTTTTTAAATGTTAACATATTAAATAGACCTGATGTTTTATTTTGCTTCCGTTTCTTTGTTGGTATTAAATGTTGTATTGATTCCCAGTGACAATATCACAGCGTAACACTCTGACATTCTCATTTCTCAGCCAAAAAATACAGTGGTTTGGCACTGATGATGGGAAAAGGCGGCACAAGGTTCTATACAAAGCTTTTCATTCACACTTTACATCGCGGTTCACAGCTGTCAGAGATTTAGACATAGTTCAAACCACCACAGTTTTTTGACATCTTTGCTGCTGAGGAATACTGAAAAGGACTTGAGATCAATTCACACTCACTTCACACCTCAACCATCTTGCTGAAGGCCTACGATCATTTCAATTGATACAATAGAAGGTATTCAGAGGTTTCACATAAATTCTTTGAAAGTAAAATATCTGTTGTTGTCGTCGCTCAAGATTATTTTTTAGATTACTTTCTTTGTTTCTAAACTCAGGGGAGTTTTTAGTGTTATTTGCTGACTTCAGAAGGTGAGATTTACAGGACACACCTTTATTCATGTGTGATCTCTGTGGAGTGTCGAGGTATCATCTTTGTGAATTATAATACTTACTGTAGTTCTTATAGTTTGACATAAAAATGGATGAGAGCGTGTATCATCCACAGAGGTGTTTTGTTCAATTTAAGAAGAAATCTGTAAATATGTCACTCAGGTGTGGCTCGCCGTGCAATTGAAGCAACTTTTGCAAAATGGAAAAATCAATATACGCATCAAGGACCTGCAGGTGTCATTATTTACAAGACATTCATAATTCTTGCATTACAGTCAGTTTGATAAGATCAAATCTGTAGCCTAGTTGGTCACAGTGAACACAAAGATTAATATTGCAACTGTATTGCGTTAGATGTCATCACTTCATTTTACAGATTCTGTTCTTAAATGACTGCTTGGCTAGCAGTGGATGAACAAATTCTGGAATAAAATATTGCAATAATTTGGAAATGTATATATTTGTGGAGCTGGGTGCAGTGGTTTTTTTTTTGCTTGGGTTTAGAGTGCCAGTGATACAGAATATATGACATCACATTTTGGGAAAAGTACGGTAAGTCAAAGTTTGGATTTTTTCTTTTCCCATTTACTTATTATAGGTAAATTTTCACGCGTCTCTAAAATCATCAATTTTGTTTCACTTGACTTCAAATGTGGTGCATATATGGAGGCAATTGATATGCTGACATCAACACATGCATAGAAATGACGACATCAGCTGGATCAATGACAAAATATGGTAGAATACTGTATGTGCGAGGGGTGGGGTTTGTTTTGCCTGGCACCAGTTGTTCCTTCTTTTTATTGAGCTGATGAAAAGTCCATCTATATCTACTTATAACTCGTAAAATATGTATTATGAGCTGTAAGCAGACTAGCTTATCACAAAAAAGCAACAATGTTAGTGACAATGCAAAGAAAAAACAGTGTATTTGTGTCATTTATGTACAGACTTCTATATGCATATATTCATTCATTCATTCATTCATTCATTCCAATCTCCATAATTACAAAGGAGTAGGATAAAGAAAACTTACAATACCTGCCTTTTTCTTACAGAATCCACTCCATCAGACAGTCACCATTACAGCCATTATGGCAAAAAACCCCATTAAAAACTCTTTACATAACAGTCAATGAACAAATACATCCAAAATCATAAGCAAACCCACTTCATTACGTATTTTTATATAATTTCACCACTCTCCTTATATTTCCTCTTGAACTAAAAACATATTCATACAGCTCTTTCATTGCCAAACAATTCCACATTCTGACACCAACAACAGAAATGCACATATGTTTTCCAGTCCTTCTCACCTTTTGATTTTTAAAATTAAATCTCCTTCTGTGCTGTTCTTCCTCTGATACTAAAACAAATAATCTCTGTATATTTACAGGCAGAAGTCCATTTCAGTGAACAGCTAACTCTTTAAACGTAAACAATCCTGTTTTAATAAACAATTCATTTATATGTTCCCAAAAATTAACATTGTATAGTATTCTTATTGCTCTTTTCTGTAATAAAAGCAACAACTTTGTGTTACTTATATGTGTTATATGTAAAAACTAATGAAATAACTACTGTAGCATTGGTAACTTCTGCCCCAAAATGTACTGAGGATAATCCGCACATAGGATAGGTCAAGTTTAGAGAAAGTGAAGAGTTAGATCACTCGGTAAAGTATTGCACTGTGACCCAGAAGACTAAGGTTCAGTTCTTGGCTGAAGTAGAGTTTTTTTTTTTTTTAAGATTTTCAAATGGGGGATAGGGGCAGGGGTCACAGTGCTAAGGGCACCTGGGAGGTAAATCAAGCATTGATATGAAACACCCACTGGGACAAGTGCAGAGTATGGACCACTGCACTCAATAGACTGAACTGACAGTCACATGGCACAGAGCAAAGAACAACAATTATTTACAACAATAATTCATGTTTGTTGTTTCTTCCATCAATTGCTACAGTACTGTGGTAGCAAAATACACAAATAAATGCACTGTAGTATATGCCATACAACACCACAGCACTGTGGCAAGAAAATCTGTGTATCATTTGTTCATTCATTTTTCAAAATAAAACCAAAATTAAGACAATGAAAAAAAACAACTTGTTTCCTCATTATTTGTTTCCAAAACCAAAATCAAAAAATGGATAGTGATGCATTTTTTCAGTTTTCCTTTTTGTGTTTAAATGAATAATAGAAAATAATAGATAACAGCTGTTTCCCATTTTATCCAATTTTGACCTGAAGCAAATTGAGTAAAAGGGAATCTTAACAATCGAAAGAAACATGGCCACCGGACACATGGTATGATATGACACCAATTTTTTCCATCTTTATATCTTCAGGTTTTAGGGTGACTTTCTTAGTTTCCCCAAATAGGATGTAGGTTTCAGATATAATAGCCACAGCAGGTACAATTTGTTCAAAACCATATTCCAAAAAATACAGTCATAGTCCAACAAAAACATCCAAAATAAACACAAAAAAAAAGTCCAAATGTGGTCCAAATGTAGTCCAAATGTGGTCTAAATGTGGTCCAAATGTAGTCCAAATGTGGTCTAAATGTGGTCCAAATGTAGTCCAAATGTGGTCCAAATGTGGTTCAAATGTGGTCCAAATGTAGTCCAAAGTTGGTCCAAATGTAGTCCAAATGTGGTCCAAATGTAGTCCAAATGTGGTCTAAATGTAGTCCAAATGTGGTCTAAATGTGGTCCAAATGTAGTCCAAATGTGGTCCAAATGTGGTTCAAATGTGGTTCAAATGTGCTCCAAATGTGGTCCAAATGTAGTCCAAATGTGGTCCAAATGTAGTCCAAATGTGGTCCAAATGTAGTCCAAATGTGGTCTAAATGTAGTCCAAATGTGGTCTAAATGTGGTCCAAATGTAGTCCAAATGTGGTCCAAATGTGGTCCAAATGTGGTCCAAATGTGGTTCAAATGTGGTCCAAATGTAGTCCAAATGTGGTCCAAATGTGGTCCAAATGTGGTCTAAATGTGGTCCAAATGTGGTTCAAATGTGGTCCAAATGTGGTCCAAATGTAGTCCAAATGTGGTCCAAATGTGGTTCAAATGTGCTCCAAATGTGGTCCAAATGTAGTCCAAATGTGGTCCAAATGTAGTCCAAATGTGGTCCAAAACGCATCCACAAATGGTTATTGCATCATTTAACAGGACCCAGCTCCAATATCCCAGTTTTCACCTTCATATTTTCATTTATAATATAATGAAAGACCAATTGCATGTTATCAAAATGGTTCAAGAACAACATTCAATTTACTTTAAGAAATTGAGGAGAAATTGAGTGGAAGTGTAAAGGGTTAACCCTAATACCTCAAAAATAATTGTAATGTTTTATGTAATTTTTGAACACAATTATTAAACATTCACAGTGCACAGAGCATCATATGTTGGTGCTGTTTTCTTGCCTCAGGACTTGAACCACTCGCCATCATCAAGGAGAAAATAAATTCCCATTTTTATTAACACATCCTGCAGGATAATGTCAGGGCAGCCGTCCATCAGCTGAAGCTCAGTAGAAGCTGGGTGATACAGGCTAATGAGTTCATGTAACAGTGTCCATGACTGGCTCTAGTACATTTGACTGGGTCTATAGTAATAAACAAACCCATATTTCATGCAACAGTCTCTAGCCATTACCAAAAAAACAAAAAAAACAAAACAAAAATACCCCCACAAGTGCATTTTCTAGGTGAAAAACACTCAATGCTTGAAAATCTTTTGAAGTCATTTCACCCTCTTCACAACAGAATTGTACTTTTAGTATTATTTTATCATGATTTTACGTCATGAAATCAATGTTCCGCCACTCAGGTTTTGCTGAATTGCTTTGATTATCTGAATGGTTGAATTAATGAAGCCTTGATGAACTGAAACATTTTATTTTATTTTATTTTATTTTTTTTACTCCATTAACACACCTCAGACACACACTAGGATGGTGATTTGGCCTAAAAAAAACAACAAAAAAAACAAACAACAACAACAACGCTTTGATCACTTAATTTGTTTGTCAGTTTGAATCTGAAATCCCATTAAAACAATACAGTGACACAAAGACTGCTCTTTTCATCTGAGAACTCTTGTAGGTGTGAGAGCACTTCAGGGCTTTAGTTACTTGTGGGAGAAAGGCTATATGAGAAAGAGCAGAGACAATATTGTAAAGGTAGCATACGCTTAAATGGATATTGATTTTTAGTCTGGCCTTTTATTAAGTGTTAAAACTAGTACAAAGCACAAACTAGTCCTTCAGGGCCACGTGTGGTTCTGTGTAAGTGGCGTGTGATCATTGTCAAACGTTGTCCCTGAACTACTCGTGTCTCACGTGCACACCTGGACATTCTGACTTTGTAGTAGTGAGTGGGTGGATTTCGACTCAGAATGCATGGAGTTAAAGTTACACTTCACCGAACAAACTGACTAATCATTTCAACTACGATACTGAACCAGTACTACAGTACAATGCCAATTAAATATATTCTGAACTCTGCTATACTGAACAAATGCTGCATTCAAGACCCGGAGACATAAACAAAATGTGAAGCGGGGTTTAATTCTAAAACCTTATCTAGTTGTTTTGTGGAGGAAAAAAAAAAAAAAAAATCCAATTTATAAGATGTCTCATGACAAATTCCAGCTTCAAACTAACCCTTAATCGGCTTAACTTTTACGCCAGAGGTCATTGTGGGACCAAGGGTGCCATTTCATTAAAATGATGGGTGCCATATTTTGTGCAAAACCTCTTAAGTTTTGAAGGATTTGGAGGACTTTTTTTTTTTTTCCTCCTTATTTGTCATTTGCTATTCTATTCACGTGGAGAAACACAATATTTATACATTTTGTGTGCTGCAGGGTGATTTTCTGAGTCATCTGGTAATGCATGTGTAAAAGGAAAATGGTTTTATGGTAGCGACACATAACACATGGAAATGTCTATATGTTCAGTGAGCTCAGTATGTTTAAGTACTCATTTGTGAAAGAATTGAGAGAAATGTGTTATTTATTTAAACATGACAAGTGTGAAACATAATACTTCCATAAAAAAACCCCAACATTTTCTCATGTTATGGTATTAGAATTGATAAGATGTAATAAAAGATTATTGAGCCTTCCCTTACATTTTACCGCTCTCATTTCATCTCACTTATTGTAGGAAGTTTTCTTTTTTTATTTCCGGTAGCAGCAGACAGTGGTCCAACAGACTCCTGTGGCTTTAAGCCCACCTCACCCCGACTCATCTCATCTGATATTCCACCTAGTCCTCTCCCCTGGATTATGAATAAAATAATCATTGTTTGCTCAATGAAATTTCTACCCCACTTCCCTCTGCTGATGATTATCTTGTTTAAAGTATTTCAGCTGGAAAATATACTCTGTAATTTGAATGCCAATGATTCCACCAAATATGTTTGGAGAGAAACATAATATTGTGCGCCCTTATTGCTTTTTTATCTTTAGAAATGCTTTTGCGGTTTCCATTCAGAGGCTCAGGGTTGTATGAAATGTGCAATTAGACATTCCTTGCACCTGTGAATATGACCTTTATAGTGTGAGAATAGGTTTGACAGTGTATGCATGTCTGATCATTGTTTCCTGTTAAACAAATGTGTGTGTGTGGTAAAGCCAAAGAGACTGAGAATGAATGCTTGTACATGAATGTGTGTGTGTGCGCGTGTGTGTGTGTGTATAACTGTGTGTTTCATGTGAGCAAGAATGCCGCTTAGCCTTTCACTGTACTTCAGCATTGGCCTTTAGGCTTTAATGAAGATGGCCAAGTGAGGGTCAGCCACCCTCCTTTCAGAGCTCATAAAAGATTTTGCCGGCCATTATGTTCCTCAAGGGTTCTATTTTGTAAACACATATTACTCAATGAATGTGTGTAGGTGTGTGTGTGTGTGCATGTGGGGGTGAGGGTTTAGTGGAGGTGGGTGGTGTGACTTGAATGACTGTCAGTTTTCAGGCTCCAGTCTCTCCAGCTAATGCTTAACCATCTGGCTGTGATGCAGAAGTGAGGCATTGAACTCTATTGAAAACGTTTTCTGGAGTTTTACAGACAGGCAGGAAAGAGGAGGGGGGAAAAAAAAAAAAAGTAATGTCTGTAGGAGAGGCAAGCAGGCTTTAAATTTAAGTGCCCCCTTTTTTCTTCGTCTGAGCTCCTCGCCCATTAAAAATGAGTAGTTAAAACACTCTGCAAAATGTTCCAGCAAGTTGAGCATTCCCATCAGTGGTGTTTGGACTGATATCTCCCCTGAAGGATAATTAAATAATATTAATATTCAATTGTGATAACTTTAAGTCTAGTTGCTGCATCAGTGCTGCAAAGATAAGCTTTACAGCCATAGTCCTCTGTCTACTATTGGACCTGAAATGAATAAACTCTCCCTGGTTCTGCTGGCGTGAGTTTCTGGAGTGAGTTAGACAGATGGTTATAGCTGGGATTTCAAAGTGATGGAGGAAAACTAACGTTGCCTGCCTTCGCCAACTCTAATTCTTTCATCCTAGTGAGTTGCACTTAACGAAAGCAGTCCCTTGTTGCCTAAATGAAAGTGCACAACAAAGCGAATCTGCTGACTGTCACTACTCAGCACATCAGCCTGCTTGGGTGCCATACCGTACTGAGCAGAGCAAAGCGAAGCAGCTTTCCGCACTCGACTGCTTCTTCCTTTAGGCTGGTGCAGCCTCGAGTCATGAGAGGTAAATGGATGAATGGAGACTTTATGGAGATGAGGAAGTGTAATGGTACTCTATTCTCAATCCCGGCGGCTGGAACAGTAGCTCTCTGTGTCTTTTATCAGGGACATGAAAAGAGGACAATAAGCCTCTCTGCTATCAACAATATGGTGTCATTCGAAGCAGATTATCCCTCTGTTGAAGTAGAGGAAAATAAAAGAGTACGAAACAATGGATAGAGTTAGAAGCCAAGGTTTCTCCTCCCATGAGGAAATCCTGCATTCTGCTTTGTCTTATTTCAAAAATCTAATCTGCCAAAGTGCCCACTCACTGTCATGTGTGAAAATGGTTTGTGCTGATTTTCTTTATTTTATTTTATATATATATATGACTGCCAATTTCAAAAGTTATAGCGGCATGAGCAACATAAAGAGCTCTCAGGTGGCCCATGTCTGAATGAGTCTTAAATAGTTTTCTAGTGTCCAATTAATGTTGAGTCGGGTGTGCCTTTTTGCTGATGTCAGTAGTTTTTTTTTTAGACAGTTAAGCTATTGTGGAGCTTTGTAAACAAAAAAACTTTAAAAAAAAAAAAAAAATCCACCAGTGGAAAAGTAAAGGTATTTGGATCTTTGTAGCTACAGTACTATCAGCAAAATGAACAGCAGAATGAGTTTTATTTTACTGTTGCTCATGTGCTCAGTTCGATATCTTACACTTGACATGGCTTTTATTTTAAATAGTATTGAGTAGTGTGGTTATAGCAGTCTGTCATATTCCAATTGATCTGTGACTCCAACTGACACAAGAAAATATGTAAAAATAAAAAATACAGAGACAAAATGAGAATAATGAGTGTTATGGGCAAGAATTTATAAAGACTGGCCTTCGGGAAACTACAGTATGTGTAATGAGTTTAGTTGTAAAAGACGGATTGAGACAATAATGAGGTAAGAAAAATATGAAGACTAATATGATATAATGAGAGTGATATGTCTAAAATCAATAATGCATTAAGCACAACGTGTCCAATTTATGTAAAAGACACAAAGGCAGAAAGGAGGCTTGTAATAGTGTTTTTTTTAACAGTTGAAGATTGTGTAAAAATTGTAATTTATTGACACGTGTGATGCATTTCTGTAAATATAGTCTCGGGTAGACTATGTTTATGTCCAGTGTCAAGCTGAAAAAGTTAAGGAATCACTGCGATATATCATCTGTATGTTCACTGTGTAAACACTGTGTCTCTAGAAAGTCAATTTTCATGCATTTTTCAGCTAATCCAAGAAGGTTTTGTAAAGAGTTTATTTTTTGTAAGAAAGAGGAGAACTTTTCCAGTCTCAGTAATAACACTTCATTCTTAGGTTTATCACAAATATTGAAAACCCAGAACAGTTGGAGACGTGAGTTTTGGAGATATGGCTTCCACTGGACAGAAATGATGTGAAAAATTGTGACATGAAAATAAACTAAAGCTCATATAACATAAAAATATGATGATGATTACCACTTAGATGTCATTGATTATACGTGTAAAGTTGCAGAAAATGAAAAGGCCTAAAAATTCATGTGTGGATTTGTGTGTAAGTACAGTTTTCAAGTAAATATAATTAGTTTCATTACAGATCTGTAAGAATTATGCTGAATAAAATGCAAATGCTGTCACATTCCAGTGCTGAATCCACAAAATGAAGCCATTAAATTCACCAGTAATTAGTTTACTGTGTTTAGATTATTTATTTGTTTTATGTGTCAACACAGTTTGCGTCAAAGTGTTCCTATCTTCCTGAGGAGAATCTTACTGTGGTGTTAGGAGGTGCACATGGAACCCTGACGCAGAATACATTTTGGCAGCTAGCTTTTCCTTTAAATTGCTTTGTGATTAAATGCATATTAGTTTTGGCCATATTTTATCCCTTACATTGCAGTGCACTTGAAGTCAATAGTAAAAGTCACCAAGAACTGAATGTATTTATAGTTGTCCCTGATTTATATGCATGTGTAAACACCAGGTCAATGAAACGTTTTAAGTGGACCAAATATGCAACCTAAAGTTTAATTACTGGGGCTATTAAATCAAGCAGCGAGTTGCCATGTTGAAGAAGGATATGATTTAACGAGAATCTAGTTTAGAGCAAGTAGCTTTAAAAAGGCTTTGGAATTAAATGAAAGTAAAGCCAAGAAAGTAAACCTTCAGGTAGAAAAGTGAACTTTAATCTCTGCTTCTTATGAATCTCTGGATGGCCTTGCTTGCACACAGTTTACATTGTGTTTGGCTTCCTTTGGGTCAGATATAAAGTTCATCCATCCATCATCCCTCTCCTCTTTCCCTAAAATCGGCGGTAGAGAGCCTGTTATGACCTCCTCCATCACTTCTTTGAAACAAGCCCAGGGCTTTGAAAGCGCCACTCCTTCCATCTCTAAATTGAGACTGAGTATTGTAGCTGAGTGGCAGAGTTTAGCCCCTTTTTCCACTGTTACTCATCTAGTTGTAACACATTCTTGCTTGAAGAAGTTCTGATGTAAATGAAATAAACAGCATATGGTGAACAGTTTTTTTTTTTTTTTTTTTTTGCAATTTTTGTTCCTTCTGCTAAAATTGTTTGATGGGGACAGTAAACAGTGATGGATCTGACTGCATCTGCGGGAGAAAAAAAAAAAAAAAAAAAGAAAGCCAGTCGCCCAATTAGACTATCCCAGCTTTTTTTCATGTCAAGGCAATTAATCCATCACTAATTTTGTTCACGGGTGATGCATTACAGACCCATTTCAACCATTTGAAAAGGTAAAATACTTGCAATTTTGAAGACATTAATAGTAGATGCAATGAAACGGTTTGACATTTGAAGTATGACAGTGATTATAATCAAAGATATGTGCCGCTGAGATGATATGTGCGTGAGGAAAGAGAGTTTATGTGTTTATAGACTTGTGAAAGAGAGAGAGGCAGAGAAAGAGATGAAGACAGCAGAGAACAAATTATTGGGATCAAGCCAGATGCTTCAGGTCTCCATAGAAACTCCCCACACTCCACACTCTTCTCTATTTTCCTTCCATTTCTTTATTTATTTTGTTGTCAGCAGTTCCAGAATAACTTAATTAAAGCCAAGGCAGGCTAGCATGCTGCGTGAGATGACAGGAGGCCTGAGATGATTTGTGATGGATTACTGCATTTTATCTTCCCTTTATTTACTCTGTTGAAATGCACTGAAGCTTGCTATAATGCCAAATGAATGTGTGATAAACAGTGTTTTTGTGTTTGCTCAGAATGATTTAACAAACAAGTCTTTGCAAATATGGATGAGACTTTTTTTTTTTTTTTTTTTTTTCCCTGCCTTACTTTATACATAATCCATGTTTTTGTTTTGAACTGGTGTCCTGCTGTCTGTGCAGATAAAAGTGGTGGCAGCAGATGTGGATACCTGTAAAAAGCTCCACTGTAGAGCTTCAGTGATAAACACAACTCTTAATTGGACATCATGGGGGGAGTAAAAGCACATCATCTTCACTTGAACTGATTAACAAGCAAAGTTTGTTTTTCTGTTTATTTCCTGTTTATATAACATCATCCCAATAATCCCACGCGGTACAAGGTTACCGAGATTCTGGATCCACAAATTAGCATCACTGATAAATTCATAGTTGTGCATGATTTAACACTCGAGGGCTTTTAAAACAGTCACAGAGTGGCAGTATATGTCTTAAACCTTCAAGGGTTAGGTCCTTTAGGCAGAAAATATGTTTTTTTTTACCCCACCTACACAGCCTTCTGAAATTCAAAGTATAGACCTAGTTGCAGTCAGAGAGCGTTATCAACAAATGACTGAGCTGTCACACATTGTCACAGAACACACTGGATCAAGAGCTCTGTCAATCATACATGAGAGGTTTTTTTTATTTCGCTATTTCAGGGCTAATCTATTGAACTTGTCTTAGATGTTGATGATTGAAGCTTCAAAATGATGTTTAGAGTGGATGCACTCTCGCCCCCTTCTCATTCAGTGTTCGTTACCCCTAGTGAGAATAACACTCCCCCTGTTGAGACGAGACTTTCTTCCCTTTAATGGCTGTTGAGTACTGTGGCAGTTTAAGGTGAGACTTTGTGCAAGCTGGGAGCTCAATAACTTGCACCTATGAGGGGCAGTGGGACGGCTAACTGGCACGGACGTTTGTTCAAAACATCTTTGGTAATGTAGTATAAGAGCTGCCACTGCCTTGGAATAGCAGTTAAGACTGTGTAACTGGGCTTTGGCTTTGTGGTTTTCTCTTCCTGCTAATGGACTGTCCTCAGCCAGGGGTGCTATCCATCACATGCACTACCTGAAGTCTGGAGCCTCTATAAAGATTAGGACTGTTAAGAGAAGATGGATGGCCCTTGTCGCCGCCAAGCATCATCCCCAAATGCCTAAATTAAATCTAGAAATTCTCACGGGGAGTTTAGATTAGCCTAGTAATACCAGTCATGAGGCTGGGCTACATTCACTCCCACTTTCATTACAGTGGCGTATCTTCAAATATTTATGAAAATTGTGAACATTACATTTAAGAGCCGCTTTAAGGTTAGTTGGACTTTGAGGTGGGAGAAAATCTCACCTTGGTTAAATTCCCAGTGGGTTCAATGCCATAAGACACATTCTCAACAGGGAGAGAAAAGCAGTGGAGGGTGGACAGCTAACTGGCTCTTTCCCCTCTCTTGCCTCCCTCTTTCTTTTCTCTTTTGCCTCTGGGAATTAGTCAAAGAGCGAAACAATCGTTAAAGAAGTCCATATTAGATTGACCTTTGTTTCTCAGCTTACACCTCTTTTGGTCTTTTAAAAGGTTTGTTGGTCCTGTGGCCTTTTAAAGCCAGTGGTTATGGATTTGTTTCCTCTCATTGAGACGGTTGACTGAGGTGGCGTGATTTTAATTTGCCATCGGAAGCCCTTTTGAAAAGCAAGCACACCCCGTTTCATAGACACAAAACTTCCTCCACTTTGTAGCAGCATTTAAGAGGAGACCAGTACATGATAGGGCTTTCATGTTGACATTGTTCTGCCGTCTAACAGCCACTAATGCACATAAGCTTCCTGAGAGTGATGAATAATCTGCAACTTTCTGGATCCATACTGTGCTTTATGTTAGAGCTGTTTTAAGTGTTTTGAAGAGTCTTTGAGTCAAATGAAGTCTAACACAAATTGCAAATGTGAAACTTTCTATGAATCCTAATGTAAAATTACAGAAAGTTTGAAAAATTTCCTTTTCCTCTATAAATGCTCTGAAGAAGAAGAAATATATATGTATATATATATATATATATATATATATTTCTGATGCCTCGTTTCCTTCAACGTCAAGTCCTAGTAATTGATTAAATGCATGTATTCAACATCCAGGTCTGTCTTCCTGCTCTCTGCTGCTGTCAGTACTTCCATGTTACATCTGACATCCTTCATTTTATGACTTAAATCTGCTGTTTTCTGTGTCTTATTAATCAAAGATATCATTTTCTGCAAAAGTTAGAAGCCTAAAAGAGATGGAAGTGAGCTTATTTTAAAGACATGTTGAACTCAGGCATAGTAAGCGTTGACAGTAATCAAAAAATAATACATAGAAACAACTGTGAATAATTACTGGAAAAATATGTACTGGGGAAAAAAAAACCTGACAGAATGTGTAACACGATGTTGAGCTTACCACGGTACCAAATAATTACAGATGGTATTCTGAGTTTGTATCAACAGTGAATTTAATATATCATTGATTGGCAGAAGTTATAAAAAAAAAAAAAAAACAACTCCAAAAAAGAACAGGTAATAAATTGGATTTGCCTTGATAATGAAAATGCACCTCTGCCACTAAATGTTTACACTGTCACGCTGCTAAATCATTTTGAGTAAAGCCACATACTGCACAGATTTGCATTGGCTTTTCATGCAAGTGAATTTTATTCCCTTTTACACAGTAAGAACATTTGCTTTAGCGTTGCCTTTGAATAACCTGGAATTATTTAATGAATGACTATTAGTGAACACTGCAGGCACAATTGATTCAACTCATTCAGTTCAATGGTTGTCCTTTCTGTAAAAACTATTGTGTAGACTTTAAAAGACGACATCACTCCTTTTCGTTCTGATTACTCTTCTGACCCACAATATGTTGAATATATTTGCCGTCTATATAATGTAAAATACAGTACTGCAGTTCTTGTTTCATGTTAAACCCAGAGGACAGTTACCGCCAGTCATTTCCTGTTTAAAGTGTAATGAATAGCCACCAATCATTCCTTCACACTTTCTACTGTAACATTCAAATCTAGCATCAAAAACCTCATGCTGCTGTTGGTGGTAAGTGTCTCTCCTCCCCTTATGTAAATGCATCATGAAAGGTTTTTGTATTTTTTTCCTCTTCCTGCTCACAGTGTAAAGCCCCATGTGTATCGTGTCTGAGTGCTGCAAGGGTGGGAAAGAGTATCTTTTCTCATTTCCTCTGACTGTTTTGGAAGTGAATCACATTAGCACAGTGACAGCGAGTATGACTAGACCATAAAACATCCCGCTTTGCCTCTGTCCAAATGAGAGATGTGTCTGCTCAACACTGCAGGTGCTTGCAGGAGCTGAATGATGCAACGAGAATATTGAAAATTATTCTCTCTGGCTTTCCTTTTTAGGCCAGTCTCGTCGCTGTATCTCACTCTTGGACCGTTTGCATTTACTCACTTATCAGGTTTAAAGTCATCATTACTGTGCCAAGCCGCCACTGTTTTATGGTGGTTCGACTATCAGGGTGAGGTGCATCAACTCTTTGGGGTTGCAGACAGTGTGGAGCAGGGCTAGCAAACCTGGGCAGTGCCAGTTGTGGGTAACAGGCCAAGATGTGTCAGGGGAGCAGACTGTTATTATCTGCGATGAAAATCCATGCTATCCTGACGGCTACAATTAGTGTCAGCTGGGGTATTGAGTCTTTAAAAAGGACTCCTGGCCTTTTGGCTCCCAGCCTGTCTGGCTATAGATGTCTCTAATGAGTCATTAGCCGCATGGCCTCTCCTCTCATGAGTCCACCCCATAATGGCACACCTTTCATCTATTTTACAGAGAGGCTGTCGTTGGTCATTAGTACAGCTCTGAAGTCCTATTACCTTTACGTCAATGATGAATGAATAGAATGCGGCTGCCAAGAACAATATCTCTTCGTATCCTGTGGTCAGCCATGACTCTTTTTTAATTCAATTTCTCCTCCACCATTAAGTGTAATTGATAATTGATGTGGTCCACCGTCATTGTCAGAACATGTGGAAATTTCTGCTAAATCTAAAAGGTGGCTTATCATTACTATGTGTGTTTTGCTGTCTTCAGCAAGTGCAGTTTCCTGTCACAGATGATGACTTGACACTGATGTGATCCACAGGGAGCCGCACCTCTTGGGAAGAAACCTTCTAAAATAATGAAGCTGGCTCAGTGGTTTAAAATGCTGCACAATTCCCGAACACAGTGCCATCTTGCCTTTCCAATTCAGTATTGCTTTAAAGCCTTTGTCTCTTGTTTCTCTGCAAAATTATTCATCTTTGGATTGTTGTTTTCTCTTTGTGTCTTTGTTTTTGACACGGGAGCAAATTGCAAGTGTGTGTTGTGGATTGACAACCCTGGGCAAACACGAAGTGTTCAGTTCAGAACCGAGGGCAGTATCGATAGGGTTCAGAGGCATGTTTTGCATAATGCTGCCTGAGGAAAAATCCAAACAAGCACTTCTCAAACTTCAACTGAAAGCAGATCTTGACAAAAGTGTCAGTTTACTCAGATTCCTTTCTGTGGTTTGACTCATGAACATATGCCATTGATTAAACAGTAGGTGGATGGATTTAATTACAACACAAACACACAACAGTTGGTGTCACATAAGATTGTAAATTAAATGCTGCCGTAAAATAAATAAATAAATAAAAATAAACCTCTAATTTCTTTGTATTTTCATCAGTATACATAGCCTGGACAAAAAAAATCCACAGCTTAGACAATGGCACATATGGGATTTGCAGGTGGCATTGGTTCAATAAACTTAAAAATCAATGTCACAAATTTTACAACTATTATTTTTATGACACCAAATGAAGCAACCTCAGATGATCACAGTGCCCTAATGGGACGTTATGGTAGGCACTAGGCATGATGGGTAATCACATCTACCTTTCCTCTCACCCTAACCCATCATTCTGGAACAGGGTAAATCTGGACTCATCAGACCACAGGACATTTAGCCAAATGAAACACAGTCCAATCTTTATGCTCTCCAGTAAACTGATTTTTTTTAAATTGATAGAATGTTTGTTTTTTGCAGCTAAACACATTCATCACTGCGGTAATTGTACAATGGAGAGCTCCCTTTGTTTGTTGTGTAGTTAAATCACATTTTTTGTTTTGCGAGTGATAACGATAAACCTTGAATATAACTGCAAAAATGACCCCGAGTTCAGAGAGACTGTGAGAGTAGTCACCAGTTTCAATCTGCAGATCACATCTATCTATCTGTACTTGGGTAACTTTGTTAAAGTTGTGACCTTGGTAGGCAGCTCAGGTCCCTGTTGCAAATTCATGGCTCAGAGCTCTTTGTAAAGCTGGAAACAATCTTTGCACTTAAAACTTCTCAAGGCTGGAAAATTAGAGTGTGTCCTTCTTTTTGGTTGTTTCATCAAGGCCACTGAACAACAGTGACAGAGTCGCTTTGTGGGGTGTTGACAGCAGTAAAACTATGCTTGGAAGCACTGGAACGGACACAGAAATGCACAGATAACATACTGCCGATGCAATGAGGTTTTTCCAACAAAAATCACTGGATAGATAACTAATTATTTCAGGGTAAATGAAATGTGAAAAGGTGTCCTCCTCCTCAGATAGTCTGCGTGTTTTCACAGAGCAGCACAAAGCAGATGCTGGTTGTGTTGAATGGAGTAGGTGCCACCATGGGAGACCCTCTCAGATGGACAACCTTGAACTCCACCTGACCACTGACCTACTGATGGCTTTTGACTGATTATCAGTAGTAGACAGCGTACTTTGGCCCCGCAGTCTTTGTGTGGGCCAGTCTGTCACAGCTCAGCCAATTTAAAAAAACGAATGTGGAGCACCTGGGGTCCACAGTCCAATAGAAAAGAAGGTCGGGGCATATTTAATGATGAACATCCACTGACTGAGTGGGCACCAGGATAACTTGACCCTGCTATGAGTCATTTTTCAAAGCTAACAGGTATTTTTTTTCCTCTTATTACTTGACAATGTGTCACATATATCTCATCCTTCTGTCTATTTATACTCTGTATTGATGGGTCTTGACTTGTTAATTCTGAATATGTTGGGCTTGTCTCTCTATCTGGATCACATCCACTCAGGGCCACAGCCAAGATATTTGCAGATACTGTACAGAGTCACACTCCTATAGTTGTTGGAAATCATTAGATTTATTTTGGTTGAGGCAAGATATTCACTTACCTATACACATATTTTTAACTGAAAAATAAATATCAGAAGCTGATATTCCTCCAATAAAGTTGTTTTTCACTCAGTTTTGCCAGAAGTGAACAAGTTTATATTTTATGTTCTTTTTTACGCCAAAAAATAGATTTAGAATTAGTTTATGTGAACACTTTAACATTTGCTTTAATCACAACAGAGCTTTTTGTACTTACTCTTAACTCATTCAGATCCTGGTTATGTTCGCAACAGACATACATATTTTACTTGGGGTCAATGAATAACCACAATACATACACTACATTTTGCATTACAGTACAGTGCAAAGTCCAAGACCAGCATCAGGTTTGTTCTTTTTATTAAATTCTATGCATTTTTGTGTGTGGAACAGGAATATTTCACCACACTGGAATGTCAAGTATCTGATGTAACCTCCACATATATTACATGTTTTTTATTATTTGACTGATTTTCATCATATAACGAGAGGTCACAAAACATACTTTACCTTGTAGGAGCCATTTAGATGTTTTCGATAGCTCCACATATCTTGTTTTTCATGCTGTGTGTTGTTGCTGAATCAAAACACTTGCAGATAAATATAGGTACTATTTATATCCTTGCAAAAACAACAGTGCTAAAGGTGCCCTATAGCTGTGTGTTTATTGAAATGATAAAATAATATCAAGTTATTAGAAATTCTGGTGCTGGAGTCTCATGTGGTGAATAATATATTTGTTAAATCAACAGGATGCATTACAGGTTGATTGCATCATTAGGAAATCATTCAGAACAGTTCAAATACACTTAAATAACAACTTTCATCTAATTAGCAATTAACAGCACATACTTTTTATATCCTGTGCAAAACCTGTCACTTTTTTGTTTGATATGGTGAAATACATATGGAATATTCTATATAGTCTGTACTTTGAACTGTATATAGAAGTTAATGAGGCTGTTGTAATCATTTCTCATTGGTTTTATGATCTAACAGTTGTAAAATACACTGTAAAGCTGTGAATCTCGTCAAATAATTATGCTAAAAAATGTAATAAGCTTTAAATCACACCAATCAATATTAGTCTTTGTATTAAAATCTTAACTGCGGAGTAATTTAAGAAAAACTACAATATATAGAATCTGATTAAAACAAATGGTGTTTTACTTGATTTGCCTTACCTCTTGTCATTGCAAAAACACATTTTTGGTGACTGTGACCTTGACCTTTGACCTACATTCATCAAAATTTAATGGGATCTATTTTAAATCACCTTGCACCTTTCCTTGCAATTTAATGGAAATTGGTCTGGTAGTTTATGCGTAAAGACAAACAAATGGACTGACAAAAAAGAAAGAAAAAAAGCAATTCGGGGGGGTTGGGGGGGGGGGTAGACGACACATGAATGATTCTTCAAAAGAAGCTTTAAAAGTCAGTTCTCTTTATTATCCACACAGGGAAATTAAATTTTATCCGTAATACACATAGTATTATCACTAGCCCGTAGCACATTAGCAGCATCAACCACCTCCATTAGTATTGTAGCGAATGGCACTGGCAGGAGAATTAACTGTGTACTTATTTTTGACGATGGGTAAAAATGGAAGACCTAGAGGAAAGCCAAGTGTTCCTGAGAGAACCAACAAAGTCAACAGAGAAAGGCCCCTGTCCAACTGGGAATTAAACAAGGAACATTCTAGCTGTGAGGCTAAAGAAAACCACCATGCTGTTAATTACACAAAGTGTAATTATATCTGTATAGAAACATCATTTTTATATTTCCTTCTTAACAATGAGATCAAGGAGGTGTCATTTTATTTTATTTTTTCATTTGTCTCTTGTTACAGAGCCAGTAAAAATATTAGCATGTGTACTTTTGCATGAACTCATTAGCCTGTTGTTGTTACAGTACTGTGGTGAGATATAGTGTATAGTTCAGTGCATTTGTTGTGCATTTTGTTAGCACAGTATTTTGGCAATTGATGGAAGAAATAACATATTAGTGATAGAATAGGAATTATTGTTGTAAATGCTCTATACTGTATGTTGTTGTTTTGTTTTATGGTGTTCTTTGCTCTGTGCACTTAGTGAAGCTGGAGAAAGTGGGCGGAGCTACATGATAGATGTGGCAGTGTGCCGGATTACTTCTGAGTTCTGTGGCAATTCTGTGTATTGAGGACTTTATATCAATGTTAGATTTACCTACCCACACTTTTGACCCCCCCTGTTTGAAAATCAGCAGCAAAATCTACCCCTTTGACGATGAATTTAATTTAAGTCTTCCATGTAACCGTCTGAAGCATCACCTTATTGAGCTGAAGCTCCACTCTACTTTGGTCTGACCTTGGGATGGGGTGATTTGGCCTAAAAATAAAATAAAATTTTTTTTTCAGACCTTTCTGTGTGGAATTTGAATGTTCTCCCCATGTCTGCGTGGGTTTCCTCCCACCATCCAAATACATGCACTGATAGGTTAATTGGTTAATCTAAATTGTCCATAGGTATGAATGTGAGAGTGATTGTTTGTCTATATATGTTCAGCCCTGAGATGAACTGGAGACTCATACAGGCAACAAAAAAATGGGAATTAATTGATAAAATCAAGGTCTACAGGTCAACACAAGGGTGGTGATTGGCTCTGTGCTAATATATAAACCAGTATTTTGTGCCACAGTACTGTGTTAATTTGTTAAAAAATATATTCTCTTACATTCATCATCAGTTTAAATGAGATCACTTGCTTGTTTGGAACCAGCATCTAATAGCCCTCGGTGGTACCACTTCAACTTTGCTTTTGCTTTTAGCGCACATTCCGTGCCCCTCTGATTCCCATTGCAAATACAGTGGTACCTCAACTCATGAAATGTATTTGTTCCAGAAGTGGTAGATAGTCACATTTTACATGTAAAAGGCCCCCAATATGACCCCTCAAACCCTTTAAAAATTATAAAAGTATACCAATTTTGTATGAAATATGTGTTCAAAGCAAAAGAAAATGAATTGGTCTCAGTGGGAAAATGTGTCTTCACTGAACAACATACCATTGTGGTTGTTTTAATTGCCACGTTTGGTGAAATATCGATCCATAGACGATTGCCTTGGATGACTTTTCATAATCTTCCTAAAATGCACAAGGCATACGTCGTCAAAGTGGACGATAGCACGACTCGTGAACATTTTTTCGGAATGATTTTTTTCCATAAATTTGGAAAGTTCATGACATTTCGCCAGCATGTCTTTCATTCGTGCTGATGGAATGATGACTGCTTCTTCTTTTTTTAACATATTCTGTTTCCCTTCTTTTGATAACGCAGCCTCCTTCTTCTTTTCATTCACACCAGGAATCACTTACTTTGGGCTCATGATGAATAACAAATACGTGCTGGGAAAAACTGATGAAACAGCAGTAACTCTGTCCTTTATGGGTGTTAGAACTCTGATAAATGAGGGTCAAAGGCTCATGAAAAGCATCATGGGTAGCTCCCTCATAGCCAATGGGATGCTATGTACAGTACATACAGTACTGTATTTACATTTAAGGGGTTTCGTTTCGTAAATTGAATTTTTAGAGATGAAAAATTGCCATTAAAGTTTTTCGTAACTTGGATTATTTGTAAACTGGATCTTTTGTTAGTTGAGGTATGAGTGTATATATTAAACAAGAAGATACAAAAAAAAAAATCCATTATTTCTTCAACCATGATGCTGCTAAACACCAGTAGGATCAGCTCTCAATCAATTAAATGCACTGGACACTTCTTCTTTCTGAATATTTCACTTAATTTTATTCCTTTATCAATTTTTATCTTCTTATTTTCATTTTTTCTTATCTTAAGTCAGCATTTTACTGCCTTTCTTGTTTTTATTACCATGTTATATTGTTCTGTGTTGTTATATTATTGATGTTATTTTATCACCAATTGCTCCTCTGGGGACAAATAAAGCTCTAGTTGACTTTATATTATGTTTTTAAAGCAATATGAGTTTTAATTGATAAACTTTTTTTTTCTCTTACCTTGCAGTCAAATGAGCCGTCTGGGAAAAAAAAAGTGGGCGTGTCTCCAGAGCGGTCCACTTTTAGATTATGCAAAATGATTGACTTGTATACATGTGATGATAGTGCAGTCAGATGACAGTAATCATAGATCTGCAAAATCTAGAAAAGTTTTGTCTGTAGGAGTGGATGTGGGATCTGAAACGTCTAAAGAATAATAAGCATCTGTCCTTTCTTTTCCCTCTACTTTCCTGTCAGGACGTTGCCCCCCTTCAAGATCCCATTCAATCAAAGTCTTCCACATAAGGCAACATGCATCTCCATTTATTTTCACTCAGCAGTCATGTGGCGTCCTTCCTCCATTGTTTGTTAGCCTTGTTTCTGTGCCTGCTTGGCTTAGTTTAAGGTTTTGCGAGGTCCATGGACTTAAATGGATACAAATAAGCAGAGAAATGGATAAGAGAGTGTGAAGAATCAAACTGTGTGATGTAACATCCGGGTTTGGAAGACATCCTTGTCTTTTGATCGCTCCGACTGAAAACACTTTAGACAGGGCTGTGGGCTGAATGCAGGCCTCAGTCCCTCTCGGGCTAAAGCTTTTTTCCCCTTCTTTTGATTTCTGTCCTTCAGCTCCACACTGTGAGTTTTGTATCTCATTGGAATGCAGAAAAATAAAACATCAGAAGCACAATCTTTGCAAAAAAAATCATTTTTATTTGTGAAAATACATTTGGGGTGCACCTTTTGTTCTTGATACACTCTAATTGCTAGAGGCGAGACGCATGGGTGCATCCTTTTCTATTACAGACTGTATTTAGATTGTATTTAGAACATTAGAAAATGCTGAGCACCAGAATAAATGGGATAATCTTCTCTCTCTCCATTTCAGTTGAAGCTAGAGAGGGTTAAAACTCTGTGGCAGTATACTGTGCAGAGGAGAGATTGGCTAATCTGTGAAAGCGACTCTGCTGCTCACTAGAATATTATGCTCACTGATTTAATGTCCTCTCTGTCTTTTTCTCCTAGGTAAGCACTTTCTGCTGCTGTGTTGGGGATGGGGGTCGGGTCGCTAGTCGTGGTGGCTGCCTACGAGGCCCGGGATGACTGATTGAGGTGATGTACTGCAGTATGTCCATTCACAACAGAATGGCTGGTAGCATTGATTTCTCAACACACTGACAAGTGAGGAGAGCTTGGGGGGCTAGAAATATAAAGCCCCATGAAGAACTCCACCCTCACACTCTGTTCAGCACTAACTTTGCCGTCCCTTAGGTGAAATTACTTCTGCAGCCTGAAAGATGAAACGCAAACAGACTTGAACATAAAATGAATAAAACTGAAGTAATAAAACGCATAAATAAGTAATACATGCGCTCGAATCTACCATTTAAGCAAACATAAAATGCAATTTCTCCAACATGAAAAAAATTTTGGAGCATTAATAGCCTTCACCACCACTAGTGCTTGTTGCTTCTTATGTATTGCAGTTATACTTATACTTCTCTGATGTTAATGATCATCTGGTTTACTCTATTATAGAGTATTATGTCGGCACAGTTGTATACTTGAGCCAATTGCAAAAGTATAATTGTAAAGTTTCTAAAAAAAATACTAACAAATGACTTGCAGTATTTAATAATGACATATTTTATATATATATATATATATATATATATATATATATATATATATATATATATATATATATATATATATATATATATTTCAACCAAGCCACAGTCTTTTCGCAGCCTTCCCCAAACACCTTTTATGTCCTAAACAGAGCTGTCGTGGCAAATTCTTTTATTTTTGCAGATAGAGCCACTCTGGTCCGTTTTGCACACAGCACACACACACTGGCAGAAGTCAGTGCTTGAAGTGTTAATATTAGGCTTCGGACATAAAAATACTGAGATAAAACACAAGCTCAAATGATCCAAATCATTTTCATAGTTAGTGTGAAGTTTTGTTCCATGTTTTTTTAAATTTATTGTATTTATTTATGTCTCAGCTGAGTAGTAAATGATGCATTTTCATCGTTTAAATATTGACATTAGCCAATTAATCATTAAAGGTCATATCTCAGTTAATAGTTTTTCAAGGGCTGGGATTTTAATGCATCCATTTCAATGAATAAATTACAGGAAAAAATAACGCTTTTAATCGCATTTTATTTTGACACTCCAGTCAACATGGAACATTTCTCAGCGCATGAGTTTTTATCATACCGGTGCACTGAACAAATGGAAGAGGCAACGTTAGGCCAATAAATAACAGAAAATGACAAGGATGAGACTGCGTTGCTTTGCCCAGTGGACGGGAGATTTATATTTAGAAAATGGATGGATGGAAAGAGCGCTGTTTTATTCAAACTATGCCACAAAGAGTTTGGATATATCCACTGCCGTTATTCAGCCTCTGGCACCACCTAAATGCCAAACACACCGGTGCTAACGGTAACATTAATGCTCCTATTACCGCCAAGCAGAGTCACCAAACGACACTCCATTAGATAATGGGTTTGAGCGCAAAGATGAGTGTGTTCGCATCTAATAAATGAACAAACTCACTGGTGGCATGAAATACAGTGGACTGTAAACCACTGTAGAAGCTCAGGGGTTAAAAAAGGTGCTACAGATAGTGTTATCAAACCCAATTTATGAACTGTTATGCAGAAAAATCAATTTTAAGCAAAATTCAACAGCGTTATGACACTGAAAAGCAACTGACTGAGGTCAGGTAAGGAACCATTTTTTTGTCCCCCCCCCCCCCCCCCCCCCCCCCCCCCCCACCACCACCACCACCACCACCACCACCACCCCTCTCTTTCTTCATCATTTTAGAAGGTATGGTACTTAATATTTTATGGCACTTTAACTGTTGGTCTATCTATTTTTGTCCAAGGACATTTATTTATTACTTTACTACTCTTCTGCAATGTACTTGAAAGCACTATTTATTTACACATCAAACATGCTTAGTAGATTATATAAAGGAATAAACAGGATTTGGTTGTTTAAACTTATGTAATCTGCATCTGTTTATTGAGTTAGTCATCTTTTGTTTGAATCAGAAAATGTTGCTTCTGGTGTCAAATATTAATTTGCGATTAAAGTATACAAAATTAATTACAAGGTCACTAATTAAATAGATTTATTTATTTTTTTTAATCAAGTCTCACCATAAATGTTTTACATGATTTTATTGGTCAGATCTATCATCCAGCCCCACAGCCACAGCTCCTCCATACTGAAGAAAAGCAAACAACACGACTCTACTATGACAAATTACATTCAGAATCCAAGCAGTACACACAGATACACATCAGTCAGTTGTAGAAACATACAAAGGCAACGTCTTATTCTTGTGCCTGGGTTGTTTTGACATTTCTGTGTCTCCAGTTACAATCATTATAACACTGAGCTGTCCTTAAGCTAAAACAATATTCGCCTATTCATGATGACAAGCTGTCATCCCAAACTTAACACATCTCAAATTTGAGATTCTTCACTGACTGACAGAATGTTAAAATTAAAGTTAGGTAAAATGTGGCTAAAGGCAGAGGGGTGGGCTTCAAAGTGCAGTTAATATTCCAGTACCCCTGCAGTATTGACACTCAGATGGAACTACTTCCACATCAGTGCAGCAGTCAGGCTGTGGTGTGGTCCGCTGAGCCTCCATTATGCATGAGGCCTGACCACCCTTCACCAGCTGTCACCGAGCTGACCACTGAATCCCATCTGGACCCTAGGGGACGTCACTGTGGTCCATCAGGGAAGCTGTAAGATGAGCCCACTGACACGGAAACTCCCACTCCGGTTCCCACTTACTGCAGCCCTCCCTCTCCCCCCCTCCGGTCAATAACCCCCTCCCTCTGAGGATAGGTTTCTCTCGTACTAGGTTCAAAGGTTAGGCTGCTGCTCTGATCTAGTATCTCCAAAGCCATTTTCTCTCTACAAGCTCTGGTTGTTTTTACTTTGAGTTGATAGAAGGCGAATCATTTAACATGTCTTGTGAATTTTTAAGCGTCATTGTTCTTTGGGGGGGGAAAAAAAAAAAAAAAAAAGATTTGGACTTTAATCTTTCCTGATCGGGTTTTGGGATGACAATATATAATCTTGTTTCAGAGCCAATCCTCTCAAAAAGTATTGATGATGTCATGGCACTGATAATCACCGTCTGTGTTGCACGTACAGTATTGTCTATTCAGCATGTCTAAAAGAGGCCCTTTGGAGCAGATGGTGCTAGAGGCAGGAGACCAACCCTTCTCTCACCTCAATCTGGATAGCAGGGCTCATCACTCCCAGCTTGGATGAGATGGAAAAAAAAAAAAAAAAGAGAGTTTGCTCTAGGCAAAACAAAAGGCAGCAACCTTGTGAGCCTGGCAATAAAAACATGCTTTATGTGCTAATGTGTAAAACAGGAAAGAGGATCTCCTTTCATAAATGTTAGCTGCGGGTTCAGGCTGGTTGAGGTAAAGGTCCTCCCCCTTAAAATTCTTCAGGGTGGCATATGTTTGAATAATACCCCAAGGAAGGCTGTAGATTAGTGTTAATAAGCACTATACATACGGCAAATACACATTACACACAGCCTGTCATCATTGAAACGTCTTAGGAATAATCCTTATCAGACTGTCTTTGTGTTCTAACATCTGATTAAAGAAAATTGAAGGGACTCCTTTATCGCTACTGCACTGCATCTGTGCAGCTAATTAGAAATGTGACCGGTTCTTCCAATAAAATATCTCAATTACATTTAGAACATTTAGCAGCAATGAAGTCTTTTGTTGAGCTGTGTGTGTGTGTGTGTGTGTGTGTGTGTGTGTGTGCATTTACAGTGTGACTTTGTAAGTTTCCTGGTGGTAAATATCTAATATGCATCTTCAAAGCTAGATAATCGATTTGTGATAAAACATTTTCAAATTGAATTGCAATATTGACTTGATCCTACTTGAGCGTTTTGTATTCTTGTAAATGGTTTTATTTCACTGCGTTTAAGAGGGATTGTGCACTTTAAATAACGCCACATTTACCCGAAGCCTGCATTTTCTTGCCATTAACCAATAAGTTTGCAGATAAGACTTTACAAGAGCTTATAAAATGTGATTCACTGCTTCAGTTTAGACCAGTCTGCAGTGGATAGAGTGGGCTTTCTTTGAGCTGTCTGAGCTAAACCCCAGGGTTGGGTGCAGAGTCAGTGCTCAGATCAACACAGATACAATATGCTTAGAAACACTACATACAGTACAGCCTGATCCTGCATGCTACTGTAAGGCAGATGTAATTGAATTAAACAATCAAGTTACTGTGCTCTCCAGTATGATGCAGTATATGAGAATATGAATGAGTATCATGACTGATTCACTTTTGTTTATCTTTGTTAAGTCACTGACATGCTCATATTTTGCAGTCTAACTATTAACCTACATTACTCACCCAGGAAGAGCAGAGCTGTCGGCCCAAATCAAGTGAGAGAATATGTTTCATGCCTGCCAGCTATTGAATCGGAATCCCATTCATAATTTTGTTTCTAATATTAAAGGTCACATTAGCATTTGTGTTGATAAGCAGTCCGTATACTGGGCCTATAGCACTCATGTCTCCACTGTTGTTGCCGGGTAGATCAAAGTCGGATTGGATAATGAGTTTCCCTGAGGAATCTGCATAATATGTTGAATTTTCTACATTAATGTACTGTTAGTGATATAAAACAGACACGGGAATTAAAACTATGCACGGGAGAAGAATTTTTCAACATTTAGATTCACATCACATATTTAAGATAAGCAAATTCTTGTCATTATGTGAATTAATGGTCAATTAAAGGTTTTAACATATTTCCCTGCATATATTCACACATTCATTTCATACATTTAGCATTTAGTGCATTGAAGTGTCACATACAGTAGCTGTAGCCTCTATTTGCAGTAAAAAATAAATAAATAAATAAAAAATCAGGATTTTAGGTGCACAGGTATATTTTAGAATAAATTGTGTGCTTCAATACCTTTTTGCAAAGTTTTTTTTTTCCAGTCCATATCAGTATTTTATGGGGAGTTGGAGTGTGTCAAGGCTTATTCTGGTGCATCATGTTGCTAATGCTTGCTTACTCCACACTGGATCAGGGGGCTCCGACAATACGAGCATACATTAGGCGAGAAGCTGGGTGCAATGTGGACAGATTGCAAGTCCATAAATGCCTTACACAGACAATTCTTTGCACCTACAGTATAGCATAGTATGTAGAGTCTCAATTTTGGATCAAACCAACAGAGATAGAAGTGGAACAAACAAATGGTAGTATGAGGAAACCCACAGCTACACACTGAATAGACCCCCCCCCCCCCCCCCCCCCCCAAAAAAAAAAAAAAAAAAAACATCTCTCTGTGTCTTCCAAGTAAACCATTAACCACCTCAAAGACATAACAGACGACAGGTTAAAGTGGTGCTGTACATCCATCTTTTGTCACTCGCCACTTTATTGAAGCAGTAGTGTTCTGCAGATCTGCAGTAACGTCTTGTGTATGTATTTATTGTGTTTGCACTCAAGGTGATACAGTCGTACAGTAAAACGCAGCCTGTATGTGTGTTTATGTACATGTAAGCTCTCTGTCTATTTTGTGCTAGTGCATTAAGGTATGTGTTTTTTTTTGTTTTTTTTTTCATAAATCCATTTTCGTTGGTTGTCAGCACTAACGCTACTGTCAGCAGCAGTTGATGGAGCTCCACTCTGCTGTAAGACTCTCTGATCTATCAGCTGTGACGTAATGCTCTCCTCAATCACCAGCCCAGGGAACAGTAAATCAGAGTGCTGCTGCTCTGCGTGATGCTAATGTTAGTTCCCTGCTCGATGCTCAACCGCTAAGCTCATCTACAGTCCAAACAGCACGAGAACACTGGGATGAATGCTGGAGATTTTCATCACTACTAATGACCTCACTTATCAAGGCCATATTAAAAGCACTTTAAGTCAAAACCTGATTAAACAAAAACAACATTTTAGAGACGCAGACATAAATTAAACCTGTGAAACCTCATTTGATTTCCTAATAGCACTTTTAATACTTCCGGGTTCAACATTAAAAAATACCAAGTGGAAATTATCCTTATGGATCTGTGTATCATTTGTTCGTTTCATATTCAATGAGAATACGCAATCTGAAAATTTAAAAAAATTGATGTATGAAAAAAAAAAAGTTATATTTTTAGTCTTTTGATTGTATAGACAATTTAAAAAATTTGGAAATAAGCAAGTATCAGAAAACTAGTGGCTCATTGATTTTTGTTTTAAATTAAAATACAATTTCAAGATGCTCTTTCCATTCGGTTGCAGATAATGAAAAAAAAAGCCAATTTTGGTAAGTTTTTCCATTTCTTTCATGTAGTAACTTTCTTTTTTGTTATTAGAAACAGAAAATGAAAATCAATCAATTAAAGATTTATTTTGGTTTAACTGTTTTGACAATGAAAAAGAAAAATACCTTGAAATTAAATTTTAATTCCTTTATTAGAAAACAAAAATGAATGAATGACTAGTTTTGCTTTTGTTTGTGTAAGAAAAATTCTATTCCTAACAAAAATACACTGAACTGTTAAAATTTATGTTGAATTTTTTTAAATATCCAATTTGGTATGACCTCGAAGTTACACACTTCTTTGTGTGTTGAGCTGAACAAGTGTAGCTTTCCTACCTAATGCATTTCAACATCAGTGTGTAATGAAGAATGTTATGTTATTCTCAAGGAAGATAACATGAAAACTGAAAAAATCAACAGGATCTTCCAGGTATTGTTGTTGTTTTGTCTAATACAGTGTAGCCATGGTAACCAATCTAATTTAAAGCCACTTTGTGTAACACACGAAGTAGTCAATAACTTCTGGGTCAATCAGTTATTAAATCATGTCATTTGCTCCATTTACCTATATCCAATTATTGAATTTGTTTGTACAATTGAAAAAATGAAAACAAAATGTTGGTGTTTTGTTTTTTTTGTACACAAATAATAAATTACAATTGTGGATTCTCAGCCGAATAGGAAAATAATGAATAATACATGGATTATTATGTATGTTCGTTATCACAAGCAAACTAAAAATCCTTATTACACCCTTATTTAATCAGAAGGTTAATTTGTGAAAAATGGAAGACAAAAAGTTTAGAGCTGTGAGACCATCAGATGGCGCATCAGATGTGCAATTTCTGAAGCCGTGGGCACTCGAGGTGGCACATGCCAACTTGGAGGAGTGAACAGCCAGGTTACAGAGCAGTGTGTGAACAGGGGCAATAAGACACAAGTCAACAGAAGGCGCTTAGCAGGACAGGTGGAACAACCAGCACCCGCTTTTGGAAAAGGTGGCCGTCCATCATAATAAGTGAAAAGCAGTAGGCAACAGAGTTTTGACGTGTCAAGGTTAAATTGGTAATTATCTAAAAAAAAAAAAAACAACACACCAACAAACTACAATTCTTAGAATGTTGAGAATAAAGAGCTCTGAAGTTCCACCTATGTATTGTATTGTAGAGATATGAACTGAATATATTCATATACTCCCACTTCAGCAGATTTGTGTGATAACTATAGGGAGTAGTGAGTCACTCAGTCTCACCACGCAGAGGAAAATGAATGCCACAATGTCTGTGACCAATGCTTCAGAAAAGGATGATATAGGATGAGAACAGTTATCACTTATAGAGTCAAAGAAAGTAACCAAGTGATAAAAGCTAGATGTGATGTTGTTGTTTTCACCACTGGACGCAGCTCTAAATAACTAAAAAAAAAAATGATGATGATGGAATTGTAGCTATTGTTCTACATGAGTGAATTTGATTATAATGTATTATGTGTTATTGTCTTTGCTAAGTTGTCATGTGTTGATTCCCAAACCAGAATAGACGGTGACATTTCTGATCTTTTTTGTTGAATTTCATATAGATGTTTAGTGCAGCTATTGACGACACAAGTTGTACAGAAAACCAAGGTGATTTGTAGTGTTGTTGTGTTTATATTCTGTATAAAAACTAAAACAGAGCTAATGTATGATTTAAGATTACAAGAGGGAGAGTTATGATGATTGGGTTTTAGTTTGAAGAAGCAAACTCGATACCAAAGTACAGTTGTGTGTAAACAATGTTAATTCAGTCAATGATAGTCTGTGGATATATACAGTAGTGTTGATTTTTTTTTTTTTTTTTGGTGGTTTTGTGCGCTCTTGTATGCAGTTACTTCCTCCTGGCACTATACATAATTCCTTTAAAACGTCAATTTGTAAAATGTATAAATGGTGTAGTGTTGTAATGTATGGAGTTAATGTCATGTTGTTGTCCATGTAGCAGATCTGACAGCAAAGGAAGATCCATCCAGTTTGATGTGAATATAGTCAGGCATGCTGTCCTGATTAATTTCGTATTTTTGCAAATCAGTCATCAATGTCAGCAACAGAAGTTGAAATACGATCCATTTTCTCTTTTATGTCTGTTTCATCTTGTTACGTCTTTTATGTATTTTTTTACATTGCCATGCATGTTATGCACACATGCGTAAATTCAGGGATTCCTCACGTGTTACTGTCCCTTTTATTTAGGTTGAAGCATATATTGATGTTGGGAAGGTATGAAAGGATGTACACTTTTTTTGATGCATTCCCTTCAAATGCAGGAATTAGAAGGACACATACAGAAGTAAGAAATAATACACTGTCAGAAAAATAAATGCGCAAATAAATAAAAGATATGTGACAATTCATAGTTGTATTTTCTTACTTCCTACTAGTGGAGTTACAGTTCTGTGTGCGCGCGCTAAAGCGTTTTACAGGACATACCTTGTTCTGAATGAAGAAAAATGAATGAACACATCCATCGTGTCACTACCATACTATTTCTTATTATAGCATTAGTGTCACTGCCACATTTTCTTTATCTTCAGGTGACATTTCTCTACCATACTTTTGTATTTCCTCCCTGTCTGTCTTTAACTCATCTCATCATCTGAACCCACTTTATCCTCACTAGGGTCACTGGGGTCACTGGGGGCCTAATCCTGCTACAGTGGGTGAAGGTGGGGTACACCCTGTATGAGTCACCAGTTCATCTCAGGGCTGAACAGACACTATATATTACCAAAGGTATCCACTCACCTGCCTTGACTTGCATATGAACTTGTCATCCCATTCTTAATCCATACAGTCATATGGCTTCGCCCTTTGCAGCTACAATAGCTTCAATTCTTCTGGGAAGGTTTTCCACAAGGGTTAGGAATGTGTTTATGGGACCATTCCTCCCAGAAGCATTTGTCTTATTACACACTGATGTTGGACCGAAGGCCTGGCTCTCAGTGTGTGCTCTAATTCATCCTAAAAGTGAGGACTGTGTTCAGGACAGTCAAATTCATCCACATCAAACTTTCTCACGTATGTCTTTATGGACCTTACTTTATGCACGACTGTTCCTATAAACTTGGCAGCATGAAAATATCCAAAGTCTCTCTCTCTCTCTCACACACACACTCACACACACACACACTTGCAGAATACAGAAATGTCATATATTAAACTCCATAGATTAACAATGGGATCCTACTTGAGTGTATTTCAAGGCAGGTGAGCGAATACTTTTGGTAATATATTGTATATAGACAAATAATCAGATTAACTAATTAACCTATCAGTGCATGTGTTTGGATGGTGGGAGGAAACTGGAGTACCTGGAGAAAACCCACACAGACACGGGGAGAACATGCAAACTCCACGCGGAAAGGTCTGGTGTGGGAATAGAACCAGGGACCTTCTTGCTGTGAAGGAAGAGTGTTAACCACTGCACCGCCCCTCTTTATCTCTCGTTAAAATACAAATAAATGTTAAGGTGTTTTTACATTTATTTTATGTATTATTATTCTTTTAGCTGAAGTTGGCAGTTCTTACTATGTCCAGTTGTATTTCTATTAATATCCGTCTAATCATGTGATACTGTTGCATATTTTCCCCTTATAATGGTTATTTTCCTTCTTTTGTCTAATGGTTGATAATTGCCTGTAATTGGTGCCAGACGCCACACCAGCCAAAAAAGCTTTATCACACTAAAAACAAACCCAAGTGCGATTGAGTTTGACCTGCATCTGTTGAGCAACAGTACAACACTCTCAAAATCGAAGGAGAGTGGATTTATAGACCTATAGATACAGTGCTGAGCTGACAAGCAACAGTTTGTATTAGTCCAAGGAAATTATGTGTAGGAAGTGAGTGCCACCACCACTTCACCATCTGAGCATCGGTGCTGAATATAATGAAACACAATGAGTAAAGCTTAACTACAGGACTGGTATGAGAGGCAGAAATAAGTGAGTGGAGAAAAAGGGACTTGTGAGCTGATGGGCAGCAGCTGAAAATGGTGAATCCACCCGGTCCTTCTATCGAGCACTGGGAGAAATTAGGAAACCATGGACAGGTAGCAGAGAGAGGAGGACATGCAGCCACAGAGTTGACACGTATGTAGCATCCCTGACCTCATTTGTCATGTTCCCTTTCTCTTGTCAGGTATGGCCCTGCGTGATATGCAGCTGTATTCCTAAAGTATACAATAGAATGTCCAGAAACAGCTGAACTGAGCTTTTGCAGTAACGTAACCACAATTATTCTGTTGAAAAGCCAGCACAATAGCTGCACCACCACATGGTGTGGACATTTGGACTCCTTTAAATCCTAAAGCATTTCATTTTTAGGGCTCTTTGAAAACATTAAACTTTATAGCCAGGAGGCAAGTGAGAATTATCCAATTTCAAGCCATCACATATTGTACCATAACACCCAGACCACAGTCTATGGTTTGCACATGTTAGCTGATCTGTAGAGCACAGTTAATGCAATCAACCATGATTTTGGAGCAAAAATGTTATCAACGTTTCCTCAGGGCAGCAAGGTCAGATGCATCTTCACAATCCAAAAGATAAATGGATCAGGTTTCCGCGCCACATGCAGTTCAGGGTCTAGTCTGCCAGCAGCCACATAAACATAGGCTTTCGGCCTTAAACACAGGTTGCTCGGTCTAGTGACGCTTGTCAAAACACAAAATGTCTCCAAGCTAAGGGAGTGGTTTGACATGATCGATGGACACTGAAGGGGACATAACCATAGATTCACTTGAGTGACCTGCAGATTTCTTCCCTCGGTGCTTTGTGGGTCACAGTAAATGCAACATGCTTCTGCATCCGTGATTGTGGGATTAGATTAAATTGTCACCTGTGGTAGCCCTGTTTTTCCAACGAAGCACTAGCTCCACACAGGTGCTTATAGAGAGGAAAGACCGTCTACAGCCTCTGTGTGACAAATTTGCACATCAAAGTGTGATTTTAAATGGGATACCATATACAGTGTAGCTTCATTTTCCTGCCCTGGATCTAAAAGATTGTGGCGAGTGAATACCCCTCATGTGTTTGTATCCATTTGACTTGTTGTCATTGCAACAGGTGTTACCTTAAGATAAAATGTGGAGTGAGAAATATGATTTTCAGTTGAAGGATAGACATTTCTTATCTGAGATAACCACTTTACATTTGTCATAACCTGTCTCTTCCTCTGAGTTCAGCTGTTACTAAAACTGCACGCTTGTGTATATGTGTGTTTTTGAGACATGTATATACAGGCTGTGGGTTTGTGTGGCGTATTCACTCAATGGGGTACAAACCAATTATTGTTTGAGGGGTGGGAAATATTTGGTTTTGGGTGGAAAATACAATTTAATCTGTCGTACCATTGGGACATTAACACTATCAAACCCTCACAGGCTGTCAGCACTGCAAGAAAATATATATATTAACATGTAACATATTGTCACATGTTTTAGATTAGATTTTTAAGTCACCCCACGTATTTAAAAACAAATCCAGATGCAAATATATTCACAGTTGTTTTTGCCTTGATTGTGATGATGATTATTAGACTGTTTCTGTAACCACATCCAACCCTCTGTAACCTTCACACAGCATATCATACCCGAAATGGTAGTAATGTTAAGATTAATGGATGTTTCTTGACTCCTACACAGGAGACAGGGCTTTGATTCCCATGAGTGTAACACATGCTCTTCTTTTATCACTGAAGCTGCAGTTTTATAAAATTTTACACACCAAAACTGCTTGGTTAGTGTTTTTTTTGTTGTTTGTTACAAGAGGTCACCACAAAGTAATTGTACAAAGGGTGGCCAAATGGTCAGTGTCAGCTACTTTACTTTATTTTATTTTTTTTTAATTATTCTTCCTTGGAATTATATCCAAATGTATTTTTTTTTAAAAATAGGCCATTTGTTTTAATTTAAGCAAACTATCCCATATGGCATGTGGGTGTAGCAGGGTTAAACCCAGTTACAATAATAGTGCATAATTAATATCCTTTTTTTCCTATTTAATAGTAACTCAATTGTGTTTGTTTTTAACAGCAGTTGTTGCCACCAAATGTTTCCTCTGATAATTTGCATGTGAACAGGTTACTCTTCCAAACTCGCAGCACTTCCTGTCACTGAGGCCTAGAGGAGATTTGTTTGTGAAATCTCAAAATCAAGGAGAAGTAAAGCAGAACATGAAGATGAAGTAACCTCTCAGCAAGGTATTTGGAGAGGCATAATCATACGGGCTGGTCTGTTGGTGCTACTTATAGAAATATTGGCACTGGTTCCTTTCTGTTTATAAAGCTGGCGGGCCCCAGAGCATGGGGCGGAGACTGTGGAGATCTCTGATATTTGGCAAAGTCAACAGTGGTAACAGGAGGATACTTCATCATAGTCACAGTCACTGTCAGGTGTCTGAGACCTTGCCAGCTTTTTCAATTTCTTCTGGCCTTATAGCAATTTGCTAAGCTGAGAGAAAGCAGTTGAATGGCAATGTTAGAGTAAAATTATTTGTATAACATAGAGGAGGGAGTGACCTAAACCGGACTGAAGGACACCCATAGAGATATAAGCAATCATACAGTTGAGGTGCTATTTTGCATGGGTGCCTCTGGAGAAATGTGTCTAAGTTGCTTTGAGGAGGTCACCAGATGGCATGAAAGTCACTAGCTATTACCCACGACACCCTGGGAGCCTGTTTAGTGGAACTGGTATTCACTTTCCACTGTGAAAATGGCTGCATTATCAGGTTATTTAAAGTGGGGCTTTAGTTTGTGATTTAAAGAGACCGAGTAATGGATGAGTTCAGTGATTTTCCATGTATTGTTTAGTTACAAAAAACATTATGCCACTTACCTCAAGTGGTATTTATGCAAATACTTCTCGTTTTATGTGCTTCAGTTTTGAGATATACATATTATTATGTTAATTTTCAATACAGTCTGCATTGAAAATATTATATATATATATATATATATATATATATATATATATATATATATATATATATATATATATATATAATATTTGTATGTATATGTATGCTTTTAATGAATGAGAATGTAAAATATTATTAACTATTAACTATTTTGATAATTGAATAAACATCTCGGTAACTTTCAGGCAAAGACACCACTTATTCTTGTTGTGTTATAATATACAGACTATATCTAATTAACCTTGATTGAAAAAGCCTCATTATTTGATTATATCATCTTTATCACAGGATAATTCCATTGGGCATTTACTCCTTTAATGATGATTAATTTATCAATCAGAAATAATAATTACATTTATCAAAACAGGAAATAATTGCATTATTGGAGCCTTGAAGAAAACAAAACAACAAAACCAAAAACTGTCTTCATGGTAGTTATCAATGGATACTGTATATACTACATGTTTTTACTACATTTTATTTAGCGTTTTAATAACCGAGCACCCTTCATGTTGAAGGATAGCAACTATGTAGAAAGAATATGAGTGTTTGTTTGCCAGATCAACCCATCCCTCCCACATCCACCCTCCACTTTGAAAAGCCCACCCTCCCATCGACCACAAACAACCATCCCACCCACTCCTCTACCCACAAACAACCCTCTCAGGTCAGACCATTAGTTATTTCACAGTATGCAGCTAGAAAAAGAAATAAAGCAGAATATAAGGGAAAAATACATGAGGATACAAAGTAGGATTAGGACAAAAAAAACAAGAAAAATGAAATCTATACATAGAGGGAATAGCTCAGAACATTATTTATTTTATTTGATGTGAACCAGATCTTTTTTTTTTTTTTTTTAACCATTTAGTGAAGCACTTTGACTATGTTTGTAACATATGCTTCGGTAATTCTTCACGCAGTCGCAGGATGGCTTCAGATGGCAGCGTCAGGATAAGTGCAGTTCACATGGAGCATGTCAAACAGAGGTATTGGGATAATGGATTTCCTGTGTGTCCCTGTGGGTTGTTTCACTATCGACAGGAGAGTGGCTCAAGTCCTGCCATTCACAAACTGGGGAGCAGATAACACAGGGAATGAGAGCAGACGGTGCCAGAGTTCACCTGTCACTTGGGCTTTGCTTCCAAATTGCCGCTGTTGATTTAACTGATTGGAGACAGGCCCACTTAAACAAAACAGAGTGTGGGCTTCCCACTGAGAGTGTTACAGAGACAAAACACGTTGGTATAGCAGACCTATTGTTTACTCTAACATGGCAGACGTGACCTTTAGTGAGCGTTTCAAATAACCGGTGGGACCTGACAGAGACTAAGTTGGGCTTAGGAGAGGAAGTTCCTGCTAGTGCTGACATTACCGGCCATCTGCTTTAACTAGACGACAGGGAGGTCCGTAATGAAACAGCCACTTAACAGCTCCAGGAATTATTTATAGCTATGTAAGGTGGGTTAAAAATGTTAAGCTGTTACTTCTATGTTCAGTTTTTCCACTTAAGTACATCATTTTGTCTTTATTTTTCAGATCTGAAGTGTCACAGATTACCGCTCTAGGTTTGTCTAAGGATTATTCTCTCACTTGACTTAATTTTCTGTTCGACTAAAAGGTCTAACGTAACATGTTCTTAAAAATCTTTAGTTAATGAAAAAAATAAATAAGGTTTTATATATATATATATATATATATATATATATATATATATAACTTTCAAATCCTCACTCATAAAACCCCGGAGAGAATGAAAAGAAATACATATATATGGATGATTCTATTATGAAATTAATTCCATATAATTAAGTGCTTCATTAACAGATGAATGGGCCTGTTAATTTTAGGTTTTTCTACAATGCATTCCTTCACATTTTTTAAATACATTTTCTGATTATACTATTATCATTTAAGATGTTTTTACATTTGAGAGCATTAACAAATGACGATGTGTACTTGCATAATCATACACCTCTCATACACTGATTGAGTTTGCTGGGTCCCAGTTGTGTTAAAGAAAATTATCTACTTTTTAACATGAGCACTTTGGTGAATTAAAATTCATACTTTGCATTCCTTGCCAACAACAACAGTTGAGAAGTTTGTAAAACTAACAGCAGGATGTACTGTGATCCCTGCTATAGTTTAAATGGCAGCAAAGTGACAGATTGCAGCTTTAAGATATGTTTTTATCACTGCATTGGATTTTGGGGACATTCAATTGATTACATTTTCAGTGCTGCATTAAGCTTTTGTTACAGATGGGCACGGCTAACTCTTACTGTTTTTGTTTTGTGACTCTGTATCTTTTATGGCTGTGTGTAATCAGACTGCTGTCCTTCTCTGGATTAATAATAGCTGTGATTTCACGAGGTGCTACTGTATCAGCATGGCTGTGCTCCAAGATGTCATTTGGCCAGAGAGCATGAACCAGCAGCAGAATGAATGACTGTATATCCCATTACCCCCGGTGCTGGGTTTGCATTTTGTCCTCCCTCATGGAGCTAAACTGAAGGGTATTTCTAGAGAAAAAAAATGATGAGAATTTCATTATTGCTAAAGGAAACAGTATGAGATTTCTTTTTCCTAACACCCTACTGATTTACGTCTGGCCTTATGTTTAAATGAGAATGAAAGCTTGTGAAATGCTAGTTATTGCTGGATGCGCAGCTCGCAGCAGGACTAATGTAATGACATGTTAAGAATCAGAGTGGAGAGTTCGGACCTGCAGGATAGCAGAGTGACCTCAGCCCAGCTAAGTGATGGTCTCAGCTCGGCTCCATCTGCCCATTGTGTTTGCCCTTGGCAACCCAACATAGTTGCTGGTGTTGGAGAGTTAATGAGGACTGCGGAAAGGTTAAGTAAACAGGAGGGGCCAGCCTAACAGGAAAATTACTACTGCCATCATCACCAACCGTATCTGAGCAGTGCTCGGGCTGCTCTCATCATTGTATCATTCATCAGCTCAGATTTTAATGATGCGTGCGTAATATTGAACTGTAGATTACAGCAGCACACTAGAAGAACATATCATCAGCTAACATCCTTTAAATTCAGTCAGTCCCAAAACCTGTGCTTCTGAGGATGTAAAACCCGACCCCAATTTCTTCTCTTTTGAAGAATATAACACATATGAGTGGAGAAAAGTGGACATTTTTCGGCCTTGCCATCTCTCATGGCTGTGAACTGCTCCTTGGAGCTGCTCCTCAGGGCAAACACAGGCTGCCGACTCCCTACATACCATGATGGATGATGGGATTGTTATTCAGCATTCCTAGGCTCCGCTCGGCTGCCAAGCTGCTGTCTCCTCCGATGGCCATTGTTCTCCGGTCGGCTGGAAGAGTCACCTTTATCCGATTGAAATAAATGAGATATACTCAAACTGAGACATTAATTACAAAGTTTATCTCCCGGCTAAAGTACACTAATAAAGGACTCTAATAAGGCATCCATCATAGCTAGACTCTGTGGATGTGGCTAAGGGCACTGGCCAGAGGTCACCCAGTTTGATGAATGACAGTCATGTATGATGCCATAAAAGACAGAACAAATCTCAGCCTCCCCCCACCGGTACTAGCACTATGTTTACAAAATATGTGAACATACAAGGCCTGGAACAAATTATTCACTCCTGTCCTTTATAATCCAAAAATAATAAGAACGTAACCTTAGCGTTGCCTTAAATTCAGCTTGCCCAGTATTCCTGACTGAGATACCACACACACCTCTATGATCCCAGCCCATGTTTGCTTGTCAACACACAACTATAGTAAGTACTATTTTTGTGTGTTTGCCTACAGACAATTATGACAAATGTGCAGTCTGCCCTGCCGGCACTGACTGCTGACTGCTGCCGGCAACACTGCTGGCTACAGTAAGATAAAGATAAAGTGAAAGAAATAACCAGTGCCAACAGGACCAAGAGAGTAGTTTACAATTGATTAAGCTTTGTTGTAACCTAACCCTACGGCACAGGATGACCCTTATAAAACTGTTGTGGTTTCCAGTTAGATTTAAAACCTGAATTTGGCATCTTGTCACAGAAGTACTTTTGTCCCTGTGCTCTAGTGCTATCTACAACTGGCTTTGAGCTATGTTATCTTCAGCCACATGTGACCCTAGAAGCTTCTGGGAAGGTTTGCAGAGGCTGTACCCTCTAGTTGTACATGATGCCTGCTTCATGCCAAATGATGCATTCAGTTTCTTAAGAGACCACGAGGGCAGCCCATCGACTCACAGATGCATACGGATGTTTTCATGCCAGATTTTTTATATATGGATTTCATGCACTGAAAAGGAACAAAATAGGCTGGAAATGGACATCTGTTAATAACTGTTATTTACAATCCCCTTCATCTTTAGTGCCTATTTCCATGTAGATTCACAGCTGTTTCTTTTTGTTTTAATGTAAATGTCGGGGTGTTTGCAGTCAAGACACTTTACACTTGGATCACAGGTGAAGTTTCACATAATTACAAGTGTATGTCAAACGCACACGAAGAGAAACTCAGATCTAATAGCAGGTGCTGCAAAAAGTTTCTTGGCAGCAAAAGTTTTACAGCTGTACTTTTAAAAAGCCACTCTCAATCTTTAGGGAGATATGGGATATTTTTATGAAGTCGAGTATAGATTTTTTTTTCAAGAGCATATACTTTATATAAGGCGTTAAAAGGGACACTTGTATGCTCTACTTAGTCTTAAGAGTTTTTTTTTTCTCTTCATGTTCAGAGAAGCAAATTGTCCATGCAGTGCAATTTTAGTGACCATATTGTGGCTTTTGGCAGTGACTCAGAATGACTGTCTGACATCTCCACTGCTGCTCTGCTCAGCTAAGATTGCACCAGCTGTCGCCCGTTTGCTTTCTAATGTCTTCTTTGTTAACATTTTATCAGCTGTCTGATAACGGCGTAACTGGAGGGCAGGCTCCCTCCAGCACTGGACTACAATGACACAGAAGATGTTTAGCAAAGATCTACTGTATGCATGAATCAAAGCATCATTGACAAGAAGCGGTGCGTTACGAAATAAAAGTGAAACAATTTATGATAGATTAAATGCAAGATGTGTAGAATATTTATATATATAAGAAAGCATAAATAACTCATTAGATTTTAATGGTCATATTAAAATTTTAAAAGCCCCATCAGCACAAGTGCATATTCATATTCATATCTGATATTACGTGATGACATTTTTAGTAACAGAAACAGATGGAGCATGAACTGTTATTAGTAAACATAAGGCAGTCCCTTTGACAAGAATTAAAGCAAACTGTTTGAGGTCTTTAATAATGAAACAGGTGTCCTCTGCATGTCATGCATCATACAAACATAAAGGCTCATTCATCACTGAGAAAAATGACCAGCATACTCAAGTGTACTCCTCACAATATGCAAAACAGCAGCTTCCCCTCATATGCAAAACAGCTCTTTTTACTCCTTAAGATCTATTATTCACTTTCTTGCTTGCATATCCAATTACTAAATGAGCTTGCTTCATTCCAATGACTCTAAAAAATTCTTCATGGAAAAAAAAAAACTCCATACAGCAATTAGTAACACCAGAGGGTAACATGGCTTGTCTCCTTGTTGCTCTCATATTGTCTGCCTTTGGTGTCACTAATCGCTAAATCTTTGCACTGATCACCCATTTTAATTTAATCTTGCTTCTTTCCAAGTAAAGAATAAACTACATACGCTATTTGTGAACCAACATCCCACACAAGTGACTGCTTCCTGTGTTGGATACTGTATGTAATAGCTTCATGTAGTTCATAGTTAAAGGCCTCACGTTTTAGCGCAGGATCACAGGAGATAAACAGGCTATATAATGATGATATCCTGCTGTTTAGTTGCACTGTGGACATGTGGCTGATTTGAAAAGACAGCACTTCTCTGTAAAATGAAAATAATGTTACAGGAGCTTGTTCTTTCCCCTCACTGCAGCAGAAGTTCACCCCTGCAGGCTGACCAAAGCTCTGTGGTTTGCCCAGGGCAAGCTGTCTTGCTCCTGCCTCTGCGGCTCATCTGTCATTGGCCAGACCTAAAGCTGCTGGATCTTTGCCTGAAGACTTTTAAAACTCTCTGGCGAGAGGTCATACATTGAATTAGAAAGCCAGTGGGGGAAATATCTTGGTGCTAGAGCAAAAGCAAGTATTAAACTGTGTTTCTGTGGCAGCAGTGCCTCAAGCATTGCTTGCCCCGTCAGTCTGGACTTGGCCTGTCATGTGCGGCTGCAGTTTATTTCCAAGGAAAATACATTAAAATATTTGGGTTGAGTTTGTACTTCTAGTAGGAACTTAGCTGATATCTCAAGTTGGTGTTGATTCAGTGGTTTATTTTTTTCTTTTTCTTCAGAGACAGAAGCGTTTGTATTATGTGGATTATTGTGAGTTTAACAGTTTCCCAAGCTGATAGTGATCAAAATGATTCACAGAATAATAAACTGCATCATAAAACTAACAAGCAGCTAAAATGTTTGAAAGCACATGCCTCTTCCCCAGCAGCATCTCTCCACTTCAAATGCTGAAGTGTTTGTCATTCAGCTTAATAAGGTGGCCTCAATGGGGAACACCAAACCACCACCCTCCGAATGGAGAGCTGGGGTTGGGGTTATGAAGGGTTTATGACAGCATTTCCCACATCTACTGTAAACTGATTTGCATAGGACTGAATATGAGTGGAGTTGTGGGAATTATTTGGCTACAAAAGCTGAAATTTCATGAGTTTTCTTTGCAAAATGTGGTCATATAAACAGATGAGTTTGGGTATTCAGAAGAATACACCTGTTTTACATAGTACACATAGTCAACAGAAGGGAAAAGCAGATTTCGATACTCTGATAAAACGCAAACACAGAAATCTAATCTTTGTGTTGTGAAAGATTGTACATTACTGCAGATTTTAAAAAATTATGCAGCCTAATTATACAGAAATAAATAGAAACTACAGCAAACATTCTTATTTCCTGAAATGTATATGATAGGGACAATGTATATTCTGTGTTAGAATTAAATATGATGTGACCAATGCAGAATTTAGGACCTCGAGTTGTAGATAATTGTGCAGACTCTATTTATGTTGTAGATTTTCAGAAAAAAAGACTAATACAATAAAGCATGTGATAAGATACTCGCACTTTTACACAGATCTAGACAGAAAACAAATAATATTATAGATTAGATGAACAACATTAAACCACAACTGAATAGCATGAAATGACCAGTGACAAGACACTAATGTTTACACATTTCTTATTCTTTAATTTGCAGGTTTGGACCAGATCAAACCTTGTTAAATCAGCTGAAATCTGTGCACCTTGAAACAAAGATCAAATGTTTTCACTCTCAGCTCACTCTTTTTCTTGAACTCGTCTGTTTTAAACTCATTCAAGTGAATGTTTCTGTTACAAAGCCACTCACACACACCAGGATCAATATAATAGATGTGAAATGTCTTTAAATTCAAAGTAAGCTTTCTTGTGTTAGTATTTAATCAGCTTCTCATTGAAAGAAATCTTAAGAAATTATTTATTTATTCAAAATTTGGTTCAATCCATCATTTTGATTTAAGATTAATTAACACATTAATATATTTCAATGCATTAATTTCATATGAAGTAAAAAAAAAAGATTATTTCAAATGAGATGTTTTACTTTATTTCAACTTAATAATAATTATTATTATATCTAACTTTATTTTTTTCCCTTCAGACTAAAGTTATTATTAATTAAATCTAATTTTGTAATAAGTAATTATATTAATTATTACTAAGTTAAATATCTGACATGTAATTCTTAATTGACTAGATCTGCATTTTTCTGTAGTCACAAGCTAAACTGGATGATGTTTTTCTCTCTTTAGAACTTAACCAAAGAAAATGTACAGTATGTTTCATGTAAAAATTTAATTTTGCACAGATAACAAACAGAATCAGAATCAGTTTATTTTCATTTACATACAACATGGACATTTACAATTTGTACAATTTGTTGTGGCTCTCCTTGGGTCACAAACATTTAATAACATAGAAATAAATATTTGTCATCATGGTCTAATGTGTTTAATTTTTTTAAAAGTGACTTATAGATTGAAATAGTTTTGTTGCTTTTTGCATTTCTTGACCACAGATGGTTACACAATATAAAAGTCATGCATATTGACCCTTTGCATGTTATACCATGACAGACAGCAGAAGTGCAGGACAGAAAACTAGCAAATACAGAATTTCATCTGAATATTCCTATTTTTGTTCGGTTTTTTTTTAACTCTGCTTGACATGTACAGTTACCACACACAACAGTTCCATCATTCTTCAAAGACAATTGTTATATATATTTTATGTTTAGCACCTTGATTTGTCCTGTACATGAAATGTGCGATACAAATACATTTGCCTTGCCTTGTAATTTCAGGTGGTTACAGACAGAGCTGGTTTATGATGGACCTGAAATTACAAAAAGACCAGGCCCTTTTTTTGCCCATAGCACATTTTCACCACCAAGTACAGTAGGTGGCTACAGTAGACTGAGTTAACTACTATGAAAAGGCAGGGGTGCTATGAGCCACTATCAGCTGTCATCCGTAGAATACAATATTAGCTCTTTAGTCGAAGTGGCTGTGTCCATCTACACACATTAATATTTAAAGTTCAACCACTATAACATATGGCACATATTGACAATAACAGTATGACATATAACTTAGTGTAGCTCATTGTTGTAGGGGTCCGTCGAGATCTTTTGCTTTTTTTTTTTCTTAGTTGCCCAGGGAAACATCCTGTGACAAAAGATTGTATTTAGTTATTCCCCAAAAATCCATTAGTAGTATTTGCTCACTATTATAAAATGATCAAGACTTGATCAGCAGCAGTTTGTAGGTATTACTGGTCACACTAACAATTGCATGAATGTAAATGTATTAAACATGAGGCAAATATCGGATAATATTAGCCTTATAAAATATTAGCCTCCTCACATAGTTTAACATCTGTCCTCTATGGGCAGTCGATTAACATTGACTCATTCATTTGTGTATTTCATGAAAATAGGTTCTCGAATAAATGTTGCTCAAGACATTTATTCTTTCTTTCACAGTCATATTTCCAGTCATTGCACATGACATGCAGTGACTTGTCAATCAGCTGGGGTGTCCAGTCCAGAGGAGGCCAGCGCGAGTTAGCAATATTTTCCTAGGCATGACCCGCCCTACTCTGCCTCTGATTGGCTTTAGTCCTCATGCCTAAAGTTAACCAATCTAATAAATAGGGCTGTCACAATAATGTATCAATCCATCATCGTGATTAATCTCATTACATTGTTTTGTTGTTTTATTGAAACTATTGACCGTGTCTAATAAACCTGTCAAATGCATGTTTTAGCACATATTTTGGATATTTCAGAATCCCCCCCCCCGTACTTTTGAGGACTTTTTGAATTAATTTTGGATTTTTCATAGCTTTTTGTGTTTGTTTATTTGGGAGGGGTTCGCGCGCACAGTAACCGGGCACGCGCGTACATTTTGGTCCATAACTTCGGGTTAGTCTTTTAATCTTCTGATGTGGTAACAGTGCAGCCTGTGACGCCCCCTCCCTTAGAAGTGAAAAACGTTATGGGACAGATGGCAAATGTATTTTCGGAACAAGTACAAAACAACAGGACTCGCGTTGATCCGCTTCTACCGCTTCTACATTTGAACCATTAGTCATTTCCGCTTCGTCTTTTTCCGTTCTTGCTCAGACTGGATGGGTGGAGTCACGTGACCGCACGCGCCGCAAAGTCTTAAAGGGGAATGAACATATCGTAGCGGCACACACAGTCAAAATAGACCAAACAATTGTATTTTTTTTTATTTGTAATTAAAATACCGAAATTACCATCATAGGCAAAATGAATATTGTAGTAAATGTCGGTAACGGCAATTTTTCGGTTTATCGCCTAAGCCTACTGTGGCTTGCCCTGCTATCGCTAGCTTTTCTAAATAGTGTTCTTTGTGATGTCCTGTAAAATCATAAAATCATGCGTAGTTTGTTTATTTGGTTTCTTTGAGCTTTTGCTGTACACCATGGTGTCACACCCTTATTCACATTTCTACACAATAAAATATCAGTGTTAATATAACACTTAAAGAGTTAGTTTTAACATTACCTCAGTGAATATATGGTTCCTATCTACTGAGTGTAAAATGTACACTGAACCTAGAGTTACATTTCCAGAGCTAACTTTACATTAGTAAGAATTAATATTTTACACTACATCACACTAATTAATGCCAAATAAGTTTTAAACTAACACCTATAGTATTATTCACATTCAACACTGAAGAGTTTTATTAATGTGAGGAAGATGGCAATAGCTGTTAGTTTAAGCACAGGATGTTAGTGGGCGGGGCTTTTTAGAGTAGTTATCTTTTAAGACTGAAAGGTATCTTGCTCTCATTGGTGTTGAATTAACCTGGAGATTGAATCCACTTTAACACTCAATAAATGATAATGTAAAACCTCTGTCAACTCAAATTATTTTCGCCAACACTGGAAGTCAGTTCATTAAATTTAACTCGGTCCATTGTTAGAATAACTGAAATAATGAAAATACTTGGACACTGCATTTTTTACACTGGCAAATTTACTGTGTACATGTGACGTCAGTGCAAAGGGTCAATACATTACAAACCTAACTTACACTGATGATTTTTGTTAATATTCTATCTCTTCCTATCAATACTGACTGTTTGAGGAGTTGTTTTAAATTTACATGATCTTAAAACACTATCCCTATTATGGAATGAACACCTGGTGTTTCTCATATCGTTACAACTTTAAGTCCTTATTTTTCGGCTTCTGACTCACTGTTGTCATTGCTGACATTTTCTTTCAATATTGTATTACATTTTGTTGGTGGAATCACACATAGAAACATCAATTTGTTCACAGTATTCAACACAACAGGCGTTGATTGATCTGTTTTACACACTGTGTCATCTTTATAAAAATGGATAAACAGCTGCCTCTTCATAGTGTAATAATAAGACTCACTTCATCTTTCATCTGAACTTTATGACATGTGGATGTATAGTCATCTTAACAACCTTGGAAATATAAAATCCAAATAAATGTGATATAATGATTCAAATATTAATACAGATTATAAGACTTCACATTCAGGTTGATTTGAAATATTATCATGAGAGAAATGTTCATGTAAATTGTCAGTAACTAAGAATGATGAATGACTTCAATTAATTTCAACTGTATTCAGCTTTACCCTGATTGGGTAAAGTTGAGGGAATTAGTTCATCACCCTTGTATTAAAGCATATAACGGTTACTTCAACAACATCAGTATCAGATTGACAGTAGTCCTCTTGTACGTACAGACATAAAAACCATCAAGTAAAATATTAAATGTTTTAAATCATGTTGAAAATATCTTTTATTCACATTTTCTGAGCAAAAAATTACTTGCAACATGTACATAATAGTATTTTTCAATACATTTGAAAGAGATTAGCAAAAAAAAGCATGATTAATAGCAGTTAACAGTTACTTGTGATTAAAACTGATTATTTTTTTCTCAGAATGTTGCGAATATTTCAGCTATGTTAAGGTAGATCATTTAAATAAAATAGAATATGATGAAAATCAACAAAGACATTTAAAAGAAACTGAATAATTGTCTAAGTGTAGTTGTCAATGTGAACAAAGTTAACGCCGTACACAAAATAAAAAAAACAAACAATAAAATTAATTAGAATGTAAAATTATACAGTGACATGTATCAGTAGTTTTAAAGCTAAGCTGTCACCTCTAAACATCTGTCTGTATTGTATAAATACAACATACTTTTACTGATGAGGAATAACAGAACTAAAGTAATTTTGATCACTTTGGCATCATTTTATATTATTATCACCACATGCAACTGTGTGAATTAATGTGCCATACAATTATGTCACCTAACCTGGGAGTCATTCTCAACGTGTAATGTCTAAAAATAGAGACAAAAACAACCATGTTTTGTTTGCCAAAAAATGAAGAAGACTCAATTCTGCATTTTTATTCATCACATTAAATTTTAAACCAATGAAAACAGATGGAAATAAAGCTGTGTGAATTTACTGCTCGGCAGAAGAACATTTTGTTTTTACTTAGTGCATGATGGAGTGCATTTTAAATAAACGGCAGCAGAAAAGGTAATTTTTTACCTGCTCTTCTTGAAATGGTTCTGTTGTAACACACACAAACAGATTTGCCTAAAAGAGAATAAAAGTAGAAATCAACCAAAGACAAAAACAATTCAGGGTTCGTTTCTGTAGCAAAGGGAAGACAACCCATACCAAGGTTTACACATTGTTGTATTTAATTATTTATCTCAATTGTTGAATTGTAAATATGCTTGAATAAATCATTTCATAACAGCTGACAATTAATAAATAAAACTGCTGTAAGGTAATAAGGTCATTAATAATTAAAATATCTCCCCACTTATTTTGATGGCGTTGATTGTGGGGGTCAGTAAAGTTCATGGTTCAAACCTCCAGCTTTGTTGACTAACCCCTTTTACTGAATCGCCTGCAGTAAAAGTCAAAACTTCTGAAATTAATTTTTCTCTCTGAGTTCAAAGCCATGGTTAGGGCTGTATAAGATGAATCCTGTGGGATGTATTGTTTTGCATAAGTTGTTATCTTCCAGGCTGTGGCACTGCTCTCTCATCTCTCTCACACAGTCTGTCTCATTGCTGTTTTCATTGCTATGCGACTGTTTTTGTATTATGATAATGCATTGTTTGTCTGAAAAATCACATGTGTTGCACCACTTGCCCACATATATATCACAAAAATATTGGTCTCATTAAAGGATAACTAAAAGAGTATAAAATAAGTTAAAATCCAGAAACGCTCTAAGTAATAGTAAGTTGGTAAAATGATCATCTCTGTAGCTACCATTAGGGCATACTTTGCTTGGTATAAATGGCCAAAAAATATAAAAAAAACATACAGATACCCACCTGGAAAAGCTCTAGAAATGCATCCACGTGACTGTTAGCCCCTCACTTAAAAACCGCAAGCTTTAATTTTCTGCTATAACAGCCTCCACTGCTCCCTGGAGGCTTTCCACAACATTTTGGAACCTGGCTGCAGGGATTTGCTCCCATTTAGCTCAAGAGCATTTTGTGATGTCAGGCGCTAATGTTGGGCATCACTGCCTAACCAACCAGTATAACAACCAATTCTTTCCAAGGTGTTTAGCAGGGTTTCAGGCCAGTCCAGTTCTTCCACACTAAACTGAACACCATTACATTTCGAAGCTCACTTTGTGCACACAGGCAGGGTCTTGTTGAAACAGTGAAAGGGCCTTCCTTTAACACTCACTGTTGACTGCTATGTCATTGTTTTTGACCGATGGGTCAAGCAAACCAGGACACCAACATGAAAAAGTAAAATTGCACACATCATTTGTCAAGTGGGGTCATTCTATAGCTCAATATTTGTATTTTATGGAACTGTTAGCCTTTTTAAAATACTACTTGTAGAGGAAAAAGTTACAACCAATTTTATCAATTGTCAATTATTTGAATTTGATGCTAAAAATAGTATCTAAAAAATGTGAAAATGTATTGACTTTGTTGATTATATAAGTTGTTAAGTTTCAAGTATTACATTTTAATGATTTAGTTTGAACATTTGTGAGTTGCTCAAAAGGCCCTGTCCACGGGTTACGACAAAATTAACAATTCCACATTTTCAAGTTACTTATAATTCAAAGATTTGAGTCAAACTTTCAGGAAAGTTATGATGTTTTCATACATTTTAGATGATGCATACAATGGTAGTTACTATAGCAACCTGTCCACATGTTACCACATTCTCATGCCATTAAAACAGAGACAATATTTTACATCAACATTTATTTTCAGCATAGTTGGACGCAATATCATAAAGGTTTTGTTGTACTTGACATCAATTCCTCTAGAGAACCACATGTTTTGAATGTTTTCATGAAACTAAATACAAACTGAAGTCTGTTTCAAGTAGTAATTTGACATTTTTCAGCTCAAAATTGTATCTTCCTACGTTTGGTTACATGTACTGTAACGCTATAGTGTGTATAAATACCTACTCGTGTATGTATAACACACGCATATAAGTTTCTCTGCTTACATGACCGAGACTGTTAAACACCAAATGTGTCCATGTCTTACCTACCGCTTGTTCAGACCCTCATATAAAGCAAGACCAAGGAAAAATTCAAGTGCAAATATACTTGCGTTGCAGTTGATGGAAAGACACAATCATTTTTCCTGTTTCCATTTCCAATGTAGCGTCATATATATGTACATTTTTTGAACCACTTTGGCTTTGAGGGGGTGGAGGGGATTACAGTACAGAGCCTATCCTTGTTACTGACGGGCAAAGGCTAGATGAGCTTCCACCTCTGGCATCTCGACAATCCTCTCCAGGCCTGAGCCTATCCCGGGTATGAATGGATGAAGGCTGGATGTGTCATCAGCACATCATATGCTTCCATTCACTCCCGCTCCCCCACGCACACTTAAAGACTATACAGAATCACCAACTAGCACATTAACCCTCTGACGCACACTGGTCACTACAGTGGACACTTATTCTACAGTTGTTCTCTCATATATTCATGGGTTTAGTTGTTTTAGTTCCATATCAGTCAGTTCATATCATTACTGTAACAGGTCTGTTCTTAATACCTGATCTGCACTAACATGTTTACCTGTAAATCAATTGCTTGTTGTTATTAGAGTCTCTTCTTAAACAAAAAAAACCGCATTCAAAATGTTGTATTTCATAGTGTTCTGATATTGCGTTTTAAACACATGTTTCTTTGCTTCAAAGCTTAAACACATGTTTTCCAGCTGAGTGGACATTTTTGTAACTCCATAATAAATAGGTTCATTAAAACGATTTCAATCACATTGGTTTTTTCATGCCTAAAGAGGAATAAAACACTTAGGAAAAAAAATCTTGACCAAGGTTCTCATAATTAATGTATCAAAGGGTTAATTCATAAAGACCCAGTACTACTGTGGCAGCTCTGAAATGTTTTTTTTCTCCTTCTATTTTACCTGCCTTAAGTGATTTATCACCATTTGTTATTATAATATGCTCTGTACTTTTTGTTCTTAGTGAAAGTCAGTACTTTTTCTCATAGTTAATTGACTAATCATGTATATATATATATATATATATATATATATATATATATATATATATATATATATATATATATATATATATATATATATAAAGCTCAGGTTAATGTTAAGGGTTATTGTATCTGAAGAAAAAGCGACTTTTTCTGCAACGGATATCAACAACTGAAGGTAAATGCAAGCGTCTCCAACCTGTTATTTATCAAACTGCATGACTTTTGTTTGCATGCTCACAAGCTGAGCCTCTGAATGCGTAAGTGGGTCATATCTGATGACAAACTGTATTTTATCCTAACGTATTGATAGGGTTAGAGCTTGAACAGCTATTAAACATTTTAGTTTGGATTCCAGTGACTGATCTTTTTCAGTCTGTGGAATGTGGGTGGAAACTATACAGAATGAACCCAGGAAATGGTTGCTACATCGCAGTGCCACTGTTCATCTACACATATAGAAGATAATTTGATAAATGTTGCAAAGTATCAGACTGTGAAAGTACAAAACTATACACCAGGAAATTGTCGTGGTGATGTCTCTCTGCATTGTCTCTTCATAGTCTCTGAAGTTGCACCTTCAACATGACTAAACCTGCAGTGGTCTTTTAATAGTTTTTCCCCATGTGTCTTTTAAAAAGGAGGTGAAATAAGGTGGGCTGATGATGAGGTGTATCACATGGGATGAGAGATGCTGTGCAATATATCGTATTTATATCGCGATATTGATATTGGTGTCAAACGATATCAAAATTCATAATATCCATTTGAAACCAACGTATTTGTCATTTGCCAAACGTGCACAGTCAATACATTTTCGTCAACACGAGCCATTGAAGGCATCACAATGGTGTGGCAATGCAGCGAACGGGTTAAGTAAAGCAACGGTTCACATGCCACAGACGTCAGAACTAGCTACGCTGAAGGAAAAAAAAGTCTGGAATTTCGCGCTCATGTTTTGTCTTATGCAGATTCACAGTAAATGGTTCTGATTAAAATATGTACCTCATACAATGCAGGAAAAGGTACTATGAAATAGGGTTAGAAGAGATTCATGGTCTTAAACATAGACTCAAAAAGTGCCAATAGGTGGTAGAAATATGTTTTATTTTAATCCTTTAAACTTCCAAAGGTCCACATATAGGCTGGAAGAAGTCGCTCAAAAATGTTAAACAAACCACCCAAACCTGTCTCAAATGTCACATGACCTAAAGTAGTTTGACAATGGAGATTCTCACACATTAAAAGATATAAATTTCTTTTAGATAAAATATCCACAGCAGGTACAATCACTCATTTGTTCAAAATACAAATGACAAAGAGCTGATCTGAACCTTTATGTCTCATAATTATCCACAGAGGAACCATATTCCAACAAACACAGTCATAGTCCAACAAAAACATTCAAAACAATTAAAAAAATGTAGATGTAATGTAGATGTATTGCATCATTTGACAGGACCCGCCTACAATATCCCAGTTTTCCTCTTAATATTTTCATTCATTATATAAGCAAACACCAATTGCAAGTTTTCAAAATGGCTCAAGGACAACATTAAATTTACTTTATTAAGAAATTTAGGTGAAATTGAGTGGAAGTTTAAAGGGTTAAATTGGACATCAGTATGTCAAAATATGAGATTATACACAACGTCTAAAGGTAAGACAAGATATGCTATATATCTAGGTTGTATTGACGAGCAGAGTGAGGCTTTGTCAAACACTGAAGCAGTTGAAACAATTATTCCACGACTACATGAAGGTTCGAAACCTATAATCTGAACCCTCCTCAGTGACATCTAGTGGTCAAACGTGCTAATGGAGAAAAAAATGCAAGAGGAAATCTTTATATTGTTTAAAAAAAAACGTGATATCAATAGTTACTATAAAAATCGTGATATTGATTTTTTTCCCCCGATATTGAGCAGACCTACCGTCCACTGAGCAGTTTGACACAGAACTAGTGGCGACTGTACTTCCTTGTTTTTGGTATGAACTGTTCATTTCTTGACTGCTATAGATCAATTTTAAATAGAAAATGTGGACTTCGCTAAACAAATAGATGAGATCTGTCCACTGAGTAGTTACCGCAGTGATTTGTATGTTTCAGCTGCAACATGTTCATTAAATCTATGCAGTGATGCAGTGAGTATAGCCTCACATTTCCTCCAAAAACAAAACAAAAAACCAATCAGTTTACTAGAGAGCATAAAGATTGGACTGTGTTTCAATGGGAAAAGGTCATGTTGTCTGATGAGTCCAGATTGACCGTATTCCAGAGTGATGATGCATCAGACTGAGAAGAGAGGTGGCTGAAGTGATTACCCATCATGCCTAGTGCATAAGTGCTCTGATCTGGGGTTTCTCCAGTTAGTTTGGTCTAGGTTCAGCAACATAATGTGGCCAAAAATAAATGGTTTTACTCTGCATTAGTTTAACCCACAAATACCCAAACAGCATCTGTCAACAAAACTGAATTGTTTAATTACTGGTCATTTATTAATCCTATCAATAGGATTATTGAGACGTAGTGAACACTGTCATCTTCTGTAACGTCAGAATTCATCAGTGTTACTTAGTGTGATAGATAACAGTGTTTAGAGACACTTGTTTTTATGTTCAGTTAATGATAGATTTTATGGATCAAGTCATATTTTCTTTACTTGTTTCTGTTTTATACAGTAATCTTTGAATTTATTCTGTGCTTTGATCAACGTTTACATGATCAGTGAATTAGACTAAACAGATGATTTTCACTAACAAAAAAAATGTAGATGATATTTATCTATAATTCAGCAAATCTCTGTCTGTAGTGTTCCTGTTTGTGTAATGCCTAACACCTACAAAACGCCACCAAATGATCCGAAATTTGCAGGGTAACTTTTCAGTACAATAGTGGATTAAAGTGCAAAGTTTCACACCATTATGACATACAACAATGAAGATATTAAACTAATTTCATTGGTCCTTCTAACTTTGCTGCTCCGATCATTGCCAAGTCCCGCCCCCTGATTTGGCTACAGCTGCGCTAGGCTAAGCCACCAGAAGTGATGGGGCTTCAGTTATAGGATATATGTTTTTGTACTTTTACATGCTAATGAGAATATTGATGGCCAAAGTGATTAATAGGTTATTTACCCTTGAACAAAGTTGCATGTTTTATTTTCTTTTAATCAATTTTAGAATAAATATTTTCAGAGTTTATGTGCCTGTGGAGGATTAAAAATTACATTAATATTGTATGCCACTGGAACTCTTGGGAATGCAGTTTAATTTCGATTTAAATACATAGCATGATTGTTATCTGTCACTTTTGCTTTTGCTTTTCTCTGCTCGTCTTCCTTTTCACTCTGATTATAAAGAAAAAAACATTTGTGAACCACATAGTTATGTTTTTCATTTTACTATACAATACGAGCTATAGTGCAAACATCATGTACTACCTCAGTGTGCTACAAGCATATATGACATAAACCAGTCTTGTAGCAACATTGTAATTTCAATTTGAACGTTTTAAAAGATATTTGTGTGCTTGTTGTTTGGAAAGTTGTCAAAAAAAACATGAATCAATAAAAGTAAAAAAAAAAAAAAAGAAAAGAAAATAAACATTAATAAGAAATCTAATAAAAGTGCACTTCCAAGCTGTTATGTGGAGTCCTGAAGTAGAGCAGTGGCTGATTCTGACTAAATTTGATCAGCATTCTGTAATTATAGCTGTCAGTCATGTACTTAACCCTCCTACCTGTCTAAAACCACCTGTGATTAACTCCATCTCCGTCACAGAGGAGAATTTCTGTCATCTGAACACCCCAACAAAGAGTAGATGCAGAAATCTCCTCTCCTCTCAGAATACTTGTGTGATAGAACAGTATGGTGCTAAAAGCCTATCAAGAACTGCAGCTTTAGTATTACAAAATTAGCATGTGTCTTTGCTTCCACACAACCATTTTCCCCTTTTACGTTTTTTTTTTTTTTTTTTTTTTTTGTCAAATTATAAACACTCACTGTGTTTGCCAAGCTTTGTCAAAATAGTGTCCTGTCCTTTCAAAAATAATTTCTTAATATTTTATTTCTTGGCAAAAATAATTAAATTTGCCTAATTACAGTAAAAACTGGAAAAAGGGAGAGAAAAAAAAATGTGACACTGTTCATTTTTTTTTGTGGAGGATCTAGTGAAGCGTACCGAGTTTCTAAAAGGTTGTTTATTTTTGTTTTTATGTACTTAAAAGAAATGTTTCATGTAAATCCAGAAAAATATTCTTAATTGGTATAAATTTGTGTTATTTTTTTTTTTTCTCCCTTGTATAAAATCCAAAAGTTAAAAAGTGAGGCTGTGTATTTGGAATCTGTGGGTATACAAAAAAAATTTAAAATTAAAAATTAAATAAAAGTAAAATGCTTGTCTTTTTCTGTTAGTATTAAATAGTGGGAAATAGAAGATGCCAGAACAAATGAGCAGAGGAAAGGATAAAAGGGGTTGACATGCAAAAGTGGCCCTCAGCTGGATTTATCCCCAGACTGTTGTAGTTAAAGGATATGAGGCCTTCACCCTGCAGCCAACAGGACGCCCTGCGAGCAGCTTTCCACACATTTGATGAGTAATACATATGAGAGTGACTTTTTGACATGAAAAATAGCATGCGGTGAAACTGGAATAGGATCACAATCATGAGGAAGAAGTTCATACTGGAGATGTTGACAAGACAAATGTTTGTTCATTGGGTTGTAATAATCTGTAATCAGAGCACAGCAAATGCGTTTTCCATCAGACTGTTTTGTAGTGCAGATAGATTTGAAAAATTGCCTTAGGACTGTGATCAAACACTGGATTCACATCATCTCAAACAGCCAGTATTAGAACATTTTGTAAACAGTGTTTATCTGTAATCGCTGTCTTTTTTTTTTTTTTTTTTCTGACATAGTAAGAAGAAAAAGACATCATCTTAACCTTTTTTTTTTTTTTTCTTGAGGGGAGGTTGGCATTTAGAATGTGGAATGAGTCAGTGGTGCATTTTATACAAATAGTGTTGACTGGAGAAATCAGACCTTAGGGACTAAGTAGCTCCTCAAATAGCCGTAGAGATGGGCAGTGTTCCCCCAGAGTGAAGGTGTGTCCTACTTTGCACAGGACTATGAGAGGCAATTTAAATTCTTTGATGTGCAATGCAGTATATCCTTTTGAGGTTTGGTTGAATTCAGATGAATAAAGTGTCTCATGGAAAAGGAAACGAGACCAAAAAAACCCCAAAAAACTAACTAATCTCTTTGGTGTCAGATAAGTTAAAAATAATAAAAATGATCCAAAATAAGTATTTTTGTGCCTTTAAATATGTGGCATACTTTGAAGTACCGGAACACTATTATTTGCACATATACTCACATACTTTTCTGACAGTGATATATCTAGTCATGTTTTAATTATGTTGATTAGTAAACATTATTCATAGTCTGTAATTCCAAATGTATTTTATGTGTATGTGTTGTTTTGTGTTTAGAGCTCATAAACATAACTATCACGTTTTTTGTTTTTTTTTTATATGATAATAATATTTATGTTAAAGAATTCTTTTGTTATATGAGAACATTTCTGTTATTTTTCCTCTTTATTGTGCACAACACCTTCACCCACGTTCAATTATGCAGCAGTTTGGTCATCTGCTGCGCTTTTTGCACACAGCTACCTTTTCACGTAGAGACAGCTGCTGGACTTTTGTGTTAACCTGATAATAAATGTGCACATTTGTAGTTTTTTGTTCATATACATGAACATTTTAATCCATCCAAGTGCTGTGGCATGAAATCGCTAAACTCCTACACATTACAGTATGAGCAGTCTTTTAACATCTGACTCAAGGCCAAGTACTAATGACTACATTCAAGTATAGTACGCTAATAGCTCTGAACAATAGTCAAACTGCTCCCAAAGAATACCTGACGTTCCAATCTATCTCTGCTGTCGACTCTTTAATGCAGGAGCCCAGAGAGAGAGAGAGATGGAGCTGAGGGCAAACAATAAAAAGGCAATAAACATTAATAACTGAGCAGGTTTGAGTTGTGTGTCCACAGCATATCATAATTAGTGACAGAGTGATAGATAGGACACATAGGATGTTTCTGTGGTGAAAATGTGAATGAAGGATGTTGAACCCAGAGCTCAGTTTTATTGCTTTATGAAAGCATTTGCAAAAGGGTCAAAGCCTATATAATATAGTTTCACAAAGCGCTCTGCAGTACACTCACCGACAAAGAATACAAGCAGTTCGCTGCTTTTTCAGTAATAGGATAAACACCCACCCACTCTTAACATTGGACAGGACTGTGTAACAGCCATTAGAGACCGCTCACAGAATGGGAAATTAGACAGATACTGAAGCGAAAATTTATATCAGTGTTTTTTTTTTTATTAATGATGCGGACTGCTGGTAATCTGATTGTTGTTTTTTTTTCCCCCTATGACCTGAAAATGTTGTAGCCAGCAGAGTATAATAGTCCTAATACTTTAAAATTGTAGTGTGATGAGCTTTGAATGCGATATTAGCATTACGATGCATAGCAATGAAAATGAAACAGAACAGAATCGAGTCCAGAACCAGCAGCTTCTGAAAAGACGCTGGTTGCAGTGGACATGTCAACGCAGCTCAGTCGGAGAATATATTTACAATGGTGTGGAGAAATACAAAAAAAAAAAAAAAAAAAAGGTTCTGGACAGCCCATGTATTTGTGTTTATACTGCATTAAGAATCACTCTTAAGTCACTGAATTCAAAGTATTGGAGAACTGCCAAGAATTGGTCCATTCTCCAAACCCACATAATCCCACAGCATGATATGTTGAAAGTCTTTGGTATTTAATTTGGTTCTTTTTTTGTTGTTGTGCATAATAAGCAATAAATAAATAAATAAATAAATAAGTAAATAAACCTTTGCATTTATTTGTGTCTGCCTGAAGTAGCCACACCTTTAGAAGCAAACAAAAAATTATATTATATATTTTAGATATTTTTCTCACAAATATTTCATCTGAATCCTTTATTATTATTATTATTATTATTATTATTATTATTATTATTATTATTATTATTATTATTATTATTATTATTATTATTATTATTATTAGTCCCAGGAGGAAATTACTGGTTTATTGTTGAATGTGTGTGTTATATGTATTTTAACAGTGTATTTCTGTAACTATGCTGCGTTACTGCTGCCTATCTTAGCCAGGACTCCCTTGTAAAAGAGGATATTAATCTCAATAGGATATTTCCTGCTTAAATAAAATTTAAATTAATAAAAAAAACCAAACAAACAAACTGGGTGTTACACTTACTCCATTCACGTATAATAAAAAGTAGCAGGAAATAAATTACCAATACAAGAGAAAGAAAGAAAGAAAATATATAAAGCTCTGAGTCACAGATGTCAAACATAATGCCTGAGGGCCAAATCCAGCCCGCCGAAGGGTGTGATCTGTCCCGTTGGATGAATAACAATGAAGATTGGTGTAAAAATGATTTCAATTCAGGGTTTACATACAAAATAATTAGACCACAATTGGGTCAGACCAGTAAAATATGGTTATAATTACCTATAAATATTGAAAAGTGCAGATTTTAATGTCAAAAAGTCAAAATTACCAAACCATTCTTTTCCAAAACCTGAATAAATACCTGCACAAATATGAATCACCTCAAATATATGAAGAGGAATAAGTGTAATTTTACAAATATTCTACCTGTTACTAAATGTTGTATGTATTTGTAATTGAAATGTAAGTTGTTCTGCACATGTGCAAATGACAAATCAATAGACCGAGGCAGAAACTTTTTTAAAATCACACTTGTTTTTCTTAAATGTCAAGTTGTTGATGTTATTTATATATTTAGGGAGACAATATAGATGTAAACATTACCGATCTGGGGCGACTGTGGCCCAGTTGGTAGAGCGGGTCGTCCTATGACCAAAGGGTTGGTGGTTTGCATCCCGGCTCTGGTTGTTCACATGTCGAAGTGTCCTTGGGCAAGACACTGAACTATGACTTCGTCTGCCAGTAGGACTGACAGAACCTTAGAAACCTACTGGTGTATGAGTGTGTGCGTGTGAATGGGTGAATCTAAAGCACTTTGAGCACCATGAAGATGGAAAAGAACTATATAAGTGCAGAACATTTATTTAGCCCTGGCTGAATATGGCCCTTGAACTAAAATGACTTTGACACCCCTGCTCTAAGTATACAAACATATATATTTTCCCACTACTATCAAGTATAAATGGTAATAGTGACATTGCTGTTGTTGGTTATATATTTGTTTAGTAATTAGAGTTTGTCAGTATCTAAAAGTTGGTTTCACAGTGAACTGAACATCCCATCAGCAGCAGTTTATTAACCCACTAGTGTGGATATTGCTCATGTTTTGAAAAATAAGAATGTTATTTCCAGACAAATCTATCACCAGATAATCAGCAAGTCATTTATGAAGTGGGTGTCTGTGTGCGTCTGTGTTTATGACAATCATGGGAAGTGGTCTGTTGTGACATTGCACCATATCTATGCTAGGGCTCTCTGGGAAACACTACATGCTGAACAAGGACTATAATGAGCACATACTGAGTGTCCATAGCTATATGATCCAGAGGTTAAGTCATGGGTTATACAAGGCTGATCGTAGAGGGACACAGAAATGATATAAAAAACAAAACAAAGCACACACACACACACACAAAAGACTGAAATGAGATGTTTTCCTCTTCCACTTCCTATTTTCTGACATTCTTGTGGATGTCCTACAGAATGACAGACGTGACTTCAGATCAGCATTTTCTGATCTGATGCTGTTATCGCCAGTGTCAGTGTGATTTTGTTCCTTCCAAAGTCATTACAGACTACCTTTGCAGAATGGCTTCCTGAGTGGTTTTGAGTTTAACTTTGTGGCTCTGTCACAACACAAAACAAAGTCATAATATCTACAGCCGCTGTTTTTTTTTTTTTTTTTTTTTTATCACTTCACTGTACACGTATGTTGCCTTCACAGACTGATGCTGTCGTTTATTTTAGCGTCTGTATTTGATGTGAGGACAAAACAAAGTTCTAAAATTAAAGCACGGAATAAAACTATAATAATATGAAATATTAATGAGACAGGCCCCGGTTTGTGGATTTGTTAAAAGTAAGCGTCTGCCTATTTAGACGTTCTGAAGATGCCGGTTGATCTGCTGTAGAATTGAACTGCTGAAAGTTAAATTTAGCAGCATGCCGTCCTTAAAAATAGATGCACAATAAAAAAAAAAAAGGGAAAAAAAGGGAATGTTTTGGCAAAAGCACAAGACTTGAACTTTAGCTTGTGTCATTTATTTATACAGCAACATGGACCCCTTTGCAAGCATACCATTTGTAGTGAGAAGAGAGTACATTACATTAATCTGACTAATGAGCTATCACATTGAATAAATAAATCTACAAGAACAATCATGTATTTTAATAAGAAATGCTAAAGGCCACGTAGATGAAAAATTACCTCTCAAAAGTCTTAGCCTATAGAATAAATCTGACTTCCCTGTTTTGTTGACACGTGGGAGCCATGTGAAGTTGATTTTAATAATTGATCACCAGAAAGTGCTGGGAGAGAGCTTTGCTGATAAGCAAAAGAATAGGTTTTTGTGTTTGAATCACAGCATCCTATCGATCCTCTTTGAATAACGCTTAGTGGAAGAGTCACAGACTTAGGGATTATTTATGGATCCTTCTTGACCTTAGCATTTCCCTTGGAGATTGTGTTTAAGGCTATGAAATTGACTGCCAAATCTGCACGCGTACAATAGATAAATCTAAAGTGACAGCAATAATCAGAGTGGAGAGATTAGCAGTTCCCAGTTTGATTTTGATTTTATTTTTTTTATTTTTTTTTTATCCCACACAGACATGTATCATCATCAGTAACAACGAAGGTGGAGCAGCTTCGCCTTTAGCTCGTAATGTTTTTGCGACACAATTCTCATTTGTCACCTTTGATCCATCAATACCGTTTTGCGTAAAAAAAGGCGACAGCACTGAAAATATAGTGAATATTTCAGAGATAGAGTTTGACTTTGTCTTATATTTGGACCGTCTCTGCTTTCACAACATACATATTATTGTGGGAGTTAATGCTGGCCTTCTTTCTAGCTTCAAAGTCCATGTGAAGCCTTTTATATACAGCGAAATAAAAGAAATGATAAAGCATAACAGTTGAACTTTTTAGCGGCATGACATAAATATTCACACATTTTTCTTTTCTTGTGTTTGTCCACAAAGGAACCCATTCTGTCTTTTCTCCCTCTTTGTTGTTATGTAATTCTCTCCGCTTGCCTCACTTGTCTGTGCGTACAATCTGCTGATTTTTGGGTTGAAATGAAGATACCCAGAGACAAAATGGTTTAAAGATTTATTTTATAGAGTGGACTGTATCTGCCTGCTGTGCCAAACTAATATGGAGCAGTTTGAGAGAGCAATCAAATGAAAATGGAAATTTGAGCAGCTTAAAGATGAAGCTCATTTTTCCCTTAAGAGCTTGCGACCGTTCTGCCAAAATGTGTGATTTTCTTTTTCACTGCAACTGTTCTGAGGGTATACTGGCTGATGTTCACAGCCTCCTTCTGTTATACATTGTTTACACTTTTGCTGTGATTCTGGAGATTATTATACATGACTACAGTGTTGTCTTATAATTGACTGCGTATAATGTGATTTTACCTTTTTTTTTTCACATGAAAGGAACAATATTACCCACAAAGACATAAGATAAATACTTGTTTATGCAACATCAAGCATTTGTGGCTGTTTTCCTAAACTTTTAGAAAACTTCTCTTCCATTGTTTAAATAAATAAATAAATGAACCAGTCTTTGAAGGTACAGTTCCTTCGTCGGTTTATTTAGAGGTAAGGTAGTTCGCTTTTTAAAGCTACACCTTTCAACACAACCGACTGAGGCAACAAATTCAAAGACTCTGGAGGCAGAGACAAAGAACTGAAGTGATAAAAGAATGAGACAGAGAAACAGCGGCGACAGGAAGATGCCAGCAAACAGGATGGCTGTGACTCTGAACCAGCTGCTGATCTGTAATGACACTGATGTATTCACAGGATTATCCTTGTATATGTGTAGATACTTCTTCCCCTCGTGCTGAATCGAAACAGACAAAGTAGTTACAAACTATTTATGTGAGAAATACATGCAGTTGTACATTTTGTTCAGTGCAACACAGTTCAGTTGAATGCTAATGAATCGCCCATTGCCTGTGCGTATCTGTATATTCAACCAGGGGCTGGGTGTGAATGTTAATATGCCGTTGTGGGGACCGAGTATTAGCAGTGGATTACAGGTGACTAGCAGGCTTCTGAATCTCCTTCCTGTGATTCCCTTTGAATGTGTTCACTCCCTTTGAAGTGATGTCAGTTTTAAAATATCTCAGCTCTTTTATGTTTAACCACGGGTGTTTGCGTTCAAGGATCCTTCTCTTTTTTTTTAGGGAAGGAGATGAAAGCATCACAACAGTCAGCATCCATCAAAGAGCAAAAAAGTCTGGGAAAAGTCCTGCACATAACGAAGCATGACTTGTTAAAACACGACACGAACGTCGGTTGATGCTGTTGTGTCTGCGTCGGGTGATTAGGGCGCAGCAGAGGGTTAAAAAGTTGAATGGCAGGCAGATCCTGACAGTGCTCTGTCACTGAATGTGATTGACTGATGGTGTGTTTTGCAGCCGTAATGAGCTTTACAGTATGTGTGTAATGTGCCAGGAGCTGATTCGTATGCTGGATGAGCGAGCTAATTGTTCACAGTGCACATTCCTCCAGTCCCATGGCTCCTCTGATTTGGCTTCATTTAGCCTTTATTTTACCTCATTATACAAGCCTGTGTTATTGCCAGGTTGTATATGTGGTATTCTGCATTGTTGAAATTGACTGTGGTAATTTAATTTAAAAAATCAACTGCAGTAGTCCTCACTTCTCAAACACTAAACAGGTGCAATTTTCAACTGATGGTTTTTGAAAGGTGAAATATATTTGAGTTTTTTGTTTTTTTTTACTGTGAGATGAACTCAATTGGCTCAAATTGAATTTGTGTGGAAAAAATATCCACCTGCCATTGTATTTTATTGCTTTTTTACAACAAGCTGCCTGAAAACCCTTTTATTAATTCCTCATATTGCAGCAAAAAGCCAAATCCCAAGTTGAAGTTGCCAAATGAGCTGTGCTTCTTTTCACCTTGTAAACAAATCAAATGTTGGGAGCAGTTGCGGGGCCGTTTTATTTCAAGGAGTAAAGCTGGCTCCCAGCTAAGAGTAGAAAGACTAGGAAGAGGATGTAGAGCTGCAGTTCAGTAGGTCTGTAAGCCGAGGGATGAAAATGTTCTCTGATGCTGATCCTGCGGTTGCTCTGGAGCCCAAACAGCAGCACAGAGAGCTGACAAAACAGGGTATTTACACTGGCATTCCAGTGGCAGTCTCATGTCTGCCCAAAACAAACAATACCCTATGCATAGCCCTGATCTTCCTGGAATACAAGCTCTCACCAGTGTGTTCTGTGTTCAGCAAAAATCTCTCAAATGTCACTCTGTGGCCATTAAATGGCTCCAACAGTCTGTCCTGCTACATTAGTAGCATACGTTGAACCCGACTGCATTTAAATTTAAAAGGAAAGAAACTCTGGAGTAGTTATTTTGAATTGAACTGCTGGGGGGTTTCCACCACTGTGTCTGCATTCAGACACTCTCTAGGATTCTAGCACTGCCACTAAATTTTCCTTGTTAATCATCATTTGATTCATCCCTCTCTGTCTCTCAGTCTCTCTGTCGCTTTCTGTCTCTCTGTGAGTCAATGTGCATGTGTGTAATGAGTGTGTATTTCTACTCTGCAGCTTGGCAGTTCCCATTGTGTGGGCAATGCGCCCCTGAGGCCAGTACCCCACAAAGCAAGTAATGGCACTAAGTATGCAGATAGAGGACTGATTTAGACTGAGAGGCGTCTCTAATCTTATGAGGTGTCAGTGGTGTTGCACGATAGATTAGTGGACTCTTTCTTTTTTATTTCCTCTGTGATCATTACGTCTTCTGTGTTCATCACCACCCCCGGCAAGAACTGCTGTGCAGCACCCTATATTCTCATTGTATTAGTATTAGTTGGTGAAGTAATAGCAGCTGGATTATCATTGTCATCAGTAGCATAGCAATTGTTGCATTATTGCAACCATGATTTTAGTATTATTTCCAGGAGGACGAATGTGTGCCAACCATCTTGCTGTGAATGTTAGCCCAGTATAGGGCTGGCTCCGTATCAAATTCATCACTTTTTGGATACTGACCATACTGTGTTTGTAACACTAAATATGAAAAACTGGCCAGTACCAAAAGCTCTCATCAGTGTCTGATCCGATGTGTCTGTTTATTCTGCACTCCGATTAGAGGGGCAGATAAGCTCAGAATTCTGCCAGTTTCTGACTGTACAGCAGCTACTATAATGACAGCGCTGTTTGAGAACTTTAGTGTCTTTTATTAGACACAAAACAATCTTATCCATCACTGCACACACGCATCAAAGCTGTATTTTTAGGGACTGCTACTCTTAGAATAGTGTGTGTGTGTGAAATGTTCTAATGCAAGCAGTTGAGGCAGTGATAGATAGACATCTTCTTGGTCTGTGCAGACAGAGATAAGAGGTCCTTGTGTGGGGTGGACATATTAGTATGTTTTCTGACTGGAAGGTATCTGTAGATGCTAGGGAGCCGAACAGATGCAATAACCCCAGATAATGAATATATGTGGTTCTGTCAGTGTGTTGGACTCAGGTTTTGCTTGGCATGTGCTTCATCGGGAAGGAGTCTTTGATGTTGTGCTGCAAGATGTGATCTGGGGCATGACAGGGATGACATTATGTGAGACTGCATCAGGGATTTGGCATAGAAAATATGGTGTAGAGACTCTGTTTCAATCCACAGAAGCTGCATGTTCCTTCTGTCCTCTGTTTTTTTTTTTTTTTTTTTTTATTATCATACTCATATACTGTCGAAAGAAACTGACTCATTCCCATTAGACTAGACCACAGACATTATCTTTAAATTGACAGTTCATTTAATATTAATGGCTGCAGACTTGTGGTCACACAGTGTATCCCTAAAGTTGTTATAGAGGTGTCTTAGTTGTTTCACACAAAGATGCAGAAAAGCCATTACAACTTAAACTGTGTAAATTGCTGCAACCAAATGTGACCACCCCAAGTCATGTGGGTGGCACACTAACAATGTATTCAAACCTGTCTGAAAAGAGAACACAGCCACACAAGGCTCTGCATATAAATGTATGTTTACTTTCTGCTGCATTATATTGTTTATTTATTTACTTTCAGTGCCAGTGGGGGCGCACGAAGATTAAAGAGGTAACTTTAACCTATACAAGCTGAAAACAGTGGTGATGGACAAATCAGACGAGAACAGACACAGGGATCCATGAAAAGGTGGGAGAGACAGCTGGGGAATGAGGATTTCGGAAACTGTTTGATTGATCTTAAAGGCGCATATACTCACCTAACAAGCTTAGTGTTCAAGCTTCCAAATCGCTCCCTTTGAACATGTTGACCAACAGTTTTTAACCCGCAGATGCAAAATAAAGACAACACAAATAGAACAGACATTTACACAACCTCATACTGAGAGTGTGCTGGGAATTTAAGCCAAAGCCAAAAAAGCCTCTTCACTGTATGGTGGCTCCACAGTTTACTGCTGAAATTGCTTTTGCAGATACAGAAGTAGTTCGGAAAAGAATATATCCCTGTTGATTCTTTTTTCAGACCGCATTCGCAAATCAAATACAATTCTGATCTGCTTTCACCGTATCCATGTGGTAGCTATCTTCAAATCTACATGCTGCATATTTGACCAGAACTATCAAAATGACCGGATACATCTGTGATTAAATCTGCAGTTTTCACATTTACTGTATGTGTTGTAACCTTTTTAAGGCCTTCAAAAGTAAAAATAAGTAAAGTCTTCTTTTTTTTCCTTTTTGTTTTGGACATGATTGCTTGCAGTTGCAGTCAGAATTTTCACACCAACTTTATAGTTGGGAATGTGGCAACAATGTTACAGACAGCTTAACGGGGTCCTGTGATTCATGTGCAACAAGCTGTGCGAAAAAAAAAAGTGCAGTTGAAATTCACACAGCAACAGTTTACTAAGTTCATAAACTGAGTTTCTCACAGAAGGAGGGAATGGTGGCCGTATAGAGTCTCTATGTTCTTCCTTTAGTCTATGAATATCCTCAGCAGGTCCTAGGATATCTAAAAACAGTCAAGCAAACAAAAATCCTTTTGATCACAGGGGGCTTTTGTGTGTTTTCCTCCTACATTCAACAAACATACAATCACTAGTATTGGAGACTAAATTGCCCATTGCAACAAATGTGATTGTGGACCCCAGGAACGCACACAGTCAGTGAGGCTAATTGGAATCCAAATATAGAATAATAAACCTGAGCTTTGCCCACACTACTGGTCGTCATGGTTATTCCTCCTCGGGGACGGGTTTGAATGTCGACACCAGTCAGACTCATTGCGGCGCTGCTTTTTCTCTGGATGTGTTTGAGTTTGCATGTGTGTTTCTGTCCTGTCAGTGCGGCACATCAACAGCCGTAACAGGCGGTCCCTGTGGAGGGCAGACTGACAGGTAGGTAATGATCAAAGAGGCCGTTTCCTGTGTTTCATGTTGGGCTCGGAGAGAGACACATCTGTACTGCCGGTGCCTCTGCTTTTTAATGGGCTCAGGTTGCAGATAGTACTCACTCATCTCAGGCGCACACCAAGTATGTGTATGCATACACATACAAACGCAAACTTTACTCATTTTCAGACTCCTCACATTAAGAGCTACTAACACATTTCTCAGATTCAGCCTCACTCTCCTCTGTGCTGCACTCCCTCCTTTCTAATAAATCGCTGAACTCTTGCCGCCTGCACGCCAACTCTCAGTCATCTCAAACTGTCATCTAAACTAGATCGCACATTCATGAAATATTAACCTTAAGGGGAAAACACAGACATGGCCACCCAGCCTGTCTCCATTCTGACCATCCCCCCTCCTCCCAAAGTAAGCAGGACTATCTCTCGGACTCAGGTACCAGGCCACTCAGAGATATCTTACCCTCAATCTTGTGTCCACAGTTGCCAGTGGCTGTGTGGATGGGTTGTACTCTGCTCTGCTCTGTTCAGTCTGCCAGTTGCTCTTTAATCAATTGAAGTAATTCAGATTGTGTTTGAGAGAGGCTGAATCTCATCTCAGGTTGGATGTTGTGGGGAATGAAGTGCATCCTTATGAATGTGTGTAAAAACAACTTCACTTTATCTGCTAGATTAAAACTTCAGGGTCACGGTAATCTGTCTTAATGAAACTGTCAAGTCATCTAAGATCTGTAAATGTTGTGTACCACACAAGAGTTTGGTCATACGTGCGTGGGTGTGCATTTTTACTTTATTTTTAAGTGACTGATTGGCAGACTAAAGGGTTATGTGATTGCTATGAGAGGTAAATTAACTAGCAATTAACCAATGTTACGGTAATTACATATCCAATCAAATAAAACTACTCAAAGCAGGTAAGAGAAGCATGGAGGGCTGATTTAATCATCTATAAGAACTCCTCTTTTATGCACACTTAGGTTTGATCTCTTACCCTTTCTAATGTTGTGGGAGCAGAAGGCTTTTTTTTTTTTATTATTCCATTTGCATTTGCAGAGGATATTACGTGTATTTCTTGCTCATATTTGGAGCTTCTCTGGCTGTGGTTTGGTAAGACATTAGATATGTTCTTACCTCATGCATTATTTTAATTTGGCTGCTCAAATAATGATTGACTCAAACATCAATACAGGCCCTTCCTCTGCACCTGGATGAATTCACCATTCAATACCAATGATATATTATTTACTGCAAAACTGGATAATATGGAAGGATTTTCAAGGATATTCTCCACCATGCAAACTGTTAAGCGTTCAGATTTGACACAGGAAACAAGGTCACACAAATGCTGAATTTTGCTGTTATTTCTTCACTTTTTGTAAGCATATGTGCAAAATCCAAGCTTATATTTGTTTGGTTCATTGAATTAACCTCATTAGTGTGAAATAGGTCGATTTCTTTGTCATATTTGGAATGTGTAGGAGCTCTTCTAGTCTGTAAAATCAAAGTCCATAGACCTGAAATGTCTTTTACTGCACAGTGTGAGTTCGTAGTAAGCGTCTCACAGGCGGCACATTGGGATTGAAAAGGTTAGAGAGTTTAAACATACTCCTATAGCTTGTCTGGCTCAGCATGTGGTCAAACTCATTAGGTGGATGTTTTCAAGACTAGAATCTAGCAGTGAAAAACAAACTCAGAGGATGTCGTCGATTAATCAATATCTACCATTTCTGCATTAAACCATCTAAAAGCCTGTGTCATATGCAGTATTATGCTGACCCGTGCTTTTATATGAAATGAAAACATCCCAGCGATTCTGAAAAAGCACATAATTGTATTCAGCATAACAGCTCGTGTCGCAGAAATTACATGAACATGAATGTGCATCACTGAACATTTTCAGAGCAAAGTGAATAAAACGTTGTCATCTATGAGTCACATGAGATGAATTTGTATCAATATTAATGTGAGAAAATACTTTTGTAGTGAAAAAGCTATTATTTTGATTAAGGCACCCTTCAGTGGCAGAAGTGTCATGTTGAGTTATTAATTTTGCCTTAATGTTGTCTATGAATACAGCTGTTAAACAGTATTTTTTTTTTTATTTTAGCTTGAAAAGACTAAATTGTTTTTTTGTTTGTTTCTCACTCAGTGATTTTTTCCATTCACCTAAAGCACCATTATGACAGTTGGTGCTGTGGCTTACTGTAACACGTCATGAGTCTTCCAGACAGGGCTTGTCAACAAACAACAGTGAACCCAAGGCTGACCCTTTTTTACACACCCATGGCTGGCAGCTGATCCCTCTGAAAACCAAGAGGGGGAAGGGATGCGTAGCTGGCGAGCATGAAAAGCTTCAAATGATTGATAGCCATTTGTTTTGCCTGCTTAATACAACATAAACTCTCCAGCGATTCATCACTAGAGTGAGGGTTTTTCACGGTGCCTCTGCAAAGCCCACTAAAAATAATTCATTTTCTGCAAGCTACGAGCCAGGCACTAATGTTAAATATTCATGTGGGTCCAGTCTAAATGATGTGGCCATTGGCACACAGTTAGAGCACACTCTGTGGATGGGAGAAAATGTCAAGCTGTGAATAAATGAAAGCAGTGAGGCCGTATATTACCCTGCCATTGTAAATTTACTGTAGTTGCCATTTTGTACAGCCACTTCAAATAGATCTCTTTTATAATCAATATACTCGATAAAATATTGAGCATATTGCCACGTTGGCAATAATCTGAAGTCATTGTGTTTGCTCATCCTTTATTCACTGTTTGTATGCGCTTTCTAATTTGTGCCTCATGAATGTTAAAAGAGGACTTTATGCTATTTCTGTTGTAATACTGGTTTGTTCAGCGCAAGACTATCAAAGCGACCGAGTTGACTCTCTTCAAAGATGTCGATGCCGTGTGAGCTCCTCTTGTCACATGAGATCAATATGGCTTGTGCCTGTGCAGTTATGGTTTGATTTGTATTGACTGTGACATCAGTCAACCACATTCATTTCTCAGATGTTTTCACAGTACGGCATGCTGATATGGAAAAGATGTTGTCATGGTTGCCAAGAAATTGTTTTGAGGCGTTATAGGTCATCTTCTATCGTTGTATCAGTAAGCACAGGAAGGAAAGGGCAAAATATAATAGAACGTACTGGGTTGAGTATCCATTTGGGGAACTCAAATAGAGAGCATAATATCTGCTGTGCATCATTTGGATGGAATGGAGAATGTTAAATGGCCTCATATTGACAGACACACTCCAGCAGAATTCATTTTTATCACACACATACACACACATTTGTCCACTGCACACATTCACACACATTTCCTCCTGCAGTCTGACTAATGAGGCCTAGGGCTGGAGATGGTTCCATCAAGGAACTTCCCTCTCTCTCTCTCTCTCTCTCTCTCTCTCTCTCTCTCTCTCTCTCTCTCTCACTCTCTCTCCCTCCTCTCTCAAACATGCACCTGATTGATAGCAGTGATTTGACTGAGAAAAGGGAAATGGGAAATTGAAAAATGGTGAAAGAAGATTGGAAACAACGTGCTGATTATAAACTCTGTGAGGAAACAAAAGGCCTTCCCTCTGCCTTTTCTCTTAGCACCGAGGTAGCAGGTGTGTGTCTGACAGGTGCCTGATTGAGGCGCGCAAAAGACATTACAACTGCAAACAAATGGACGTGTTTAGCGTCCCCGGTTGCAGTTAACGTTTTGGGCTGATAGATGTGATTATGAGTATATGAGCAGAGGCAGCAAGAGAATGGGCACAGGTGTTCAGCAGAGTGGCTCAGAAAAGAGGCCATGTTATTGTTGTGACGATAATAATCCATCTATACAATTAATGATATGTCATCAGTGAGGTCATCAGGATTGGGGCTGTTTTTTTAATACGTCGCATATTGTAATAATAGAACCTCTCTGCTGGAGACAGCCACACAGGAGGCGGTGGACTATGCTGATTTATCATCATGCATAAAAAAAGATAAAATGCACAGGGGTGTAATTTTTCACATTGTAAAAATGAGCGCAACAAGCTCAGTGTCTTAAACATCACTGATTTACAAAATAACCTCAATTACCTCCATGCCTTCGTCATTTATTTGGGTCTTTTTATTTTTATGTTCTCATGTATCAGGAATAAAACAATAGGACTTTTATAACTGCTGCATAAATTTGTTGCTAGCACCACCTAAAGAGGCTCTGTGTATTTCATAAATGAGGGAGCATCTTGGCCAAGGCCCCAGCGGTTTAATATTCTCTGAGAGCTTCCAGACAGTGAGTGGTGGTGCAGCAGCTGTCTCTTGACCCCGCTGGACCCCCACTTACCCCTCTGACCACCTCCTCTCCACTGGGCAGACTGTGGCGATGACAAGCCTGTCAGAAGCTTCTCCTAATGTCCTAATTACCCCTCACACACACACACACACACACACACACATACATTCAGCCACACACACACACACAAAGCCTTAATAGTGAGTAAGCAGATATTCTGGCAGACAACCTGGGAAGCACACACACACATCGTTGCTTCCCTGAACATTGCTCATGTGATTTCGCCTGGCAAGAGACTGTATGTAGGTAAGGCATCATAACGTCTCCAGAATATAAAAAAAAAAAAAACACAAACAAAAATCCTCCCTCAAGACACTTTGGCGGCTTTGATTTGAAACATTCAGTGTGTGTTTTGATCTGGGCTGGGCTGTGCGTTGAATCATAGGTTTGTTTTCTCTCCTGTGGTAACAAATGCACACTCCTGCTGCAACTTCCTTTTAAAAACTGGGGCCATGGCTGAAAAGAGGTTTCACAGTGTCTGCCTCTTTCCCTCTGAGGGGAAAAACACAAAAGATGCAGCGTCACCCGAAATAGACAATCTGAATGAGATGTGATGTGCCACTTTGCCAGAGGTTAAGCTTTCCCTCGGCTTTGAGCAAGAGTCGCTTTCTGCTGCATGGTTTGGGTGCAGAACACACTGCCGCTGCTGCACTTAAGTCCATGCTCAGTCAACCAGTCTTGTTAACATAACAGAGTGGATGATTGTGCCTCGTAGGAAAAGGAAATCTTTGTACCTCCCAGCAAATGCAGTTGGTTGGTGATTTATAGACCTCTGAACTTACTGCATTTGTCACAATTAGGATGACTTAATAGATTGCTACCATAATAGTCTTCCTGCGTCGTATTTTGTTGATTTGAAACATCCTGTCTAGTAGAATAGTCCAGTTTCATTGTGTCAAATTACCTTCCGACAGAGCTACAGCAGACTACAGCAGTCAGGAATGTATTAAAGCTCTCTTTTGTCCTGACATAACTGTGAGAACCTCAGCTCCACAGAGTTGGCATTAAAGCGCCTGGATGCTGTTTGCAGCTTCTTCTCCTTTTTTTTTTTTTACTTAAAAGACAAGTGAGATCTGACTGACAGGACCCAGCTACGTACACCACAGAGATTATACACCTTGTATGAAATTGTTTTCAAAGAGTTTCCTGATGCAATTCTAGCCTTTTATGTATAAGAACATTCATCTGTTGTTATTTGCATGAACTTATTATTGTCCATTGCACTTCACCATGAATCACTTTGATCAGATTCACTATATCTGTTTTTATCTGGCTGCATCTCAGAAGGATTACCCCCTAATCTCACAAATTAAAAGATACACGTGTCCTTCAGATTTTATAGTTGCAACAAAAAGGTCAAATGTTGGTCACTTAACAAGCATAGCTTATAAATACTGAGCAATTAAGCACCTCCATGGGGATTTTTTTTTTTACAGAATCTGTTTTTTTATATTGCAATATATCAAGCAGGAGCACGCTTTGCATATCCTGTAAGCCTACCTGATTAATATGTTTCAGTCGACTGGGGAGAGTTAATCAGAATATTCCCAGTAGTGTTTACAGGTGAGTGTTTTCTCATATCTGGCTGACAGGGATGGGCTGGATTAAGATGTACCTGAAAGCTGATAATAAAAGAAACAGGTCAACTGTACAATTCAACTTAATTAACACAGCATTAAACAATGCATCATCATGCTGCTAATTTTATTGTAATGACAACAACATTTTGTTTACATGGTCTGCAGTATTAATTAATCATAAACAGGTCATACTGAAATAGTGATAGTTTATCAAGTGTATTACAGTCATTGGCATGAAGTACTTATTATTTTTTTACCCACTCCTGTTTGGATGTTGTAATTCATGTTCAAGTGAAGACTTATTTAGTTAGTTAAGACTAGGATGTACCGACTGCAACATTACTGGTGGGTATTATATTAGTCACCCAAGAAATTGCCATATAAATATTAATTGATTTTGTATTTTAACCCCTCATCCCTATATATATACATATATATACATATATATATATATATATATATATATATATATATATATATATATATATATATATATATATATATATATATATATATATATATATATATATATATATATATATATATATATATATGTACAAGGGATGTTTATAGAGAAGGAGGCTGGGTATAATTTAAGGGGAGGTTTAAACTTTAAAAAAACCAAAGGTTCGAAATACAAGGAAAGGCATGTGTGTGTTGAGCTGTGGGGTGGCTCTGTGGAACAGACTGGAGTAGAGCTGCACGATATATCGTTATCGATCGATCGATCTCGGTTCACACCTACACACAAGTCACTTTTTGATGAGAGATGGTTTTTCTGTTTTGTTTTTTTTTCCCACCATGAGCTGTGTAACACTTCAGTTTGCTTCACTTCCACTGTTGTTCTTCCCCACTCAACCAATCATAAATGCACCTGCACATCATGTGATTGTGTGCAGCAGCAGGCTTTCTCCCTAAACCAATCATGAATGGACCTACATGTCACATGGTTCAGCAGCAGGCAAGGCAGAAAGACATACACACAACAGCATGAGTGAGTGAGGAGGTAGGCGAAGTCTGCATGAGGAGAATGGATGAACACCCGGTGGAGGTCTGCACTCTCAGACTGCTTTTTCTCATCAACTTAAGTTATTAAGTTGAAAACAGAATGCTGTTATTGTACTTTGCATTTATTCCAAGTGTTGTCACTGCTTTCGCTGACGGTCGTCTTAAAAATAATCATGCAGAAAATCATGATATCAATTTTATCAAGGAGATTGTGATACACATTTTTTCCAGAATCGTGCCACCCTAGTCTGGAGAAAGAAAGAAATAAGTAGTAACATAAATCTGTTTAAAAAAAGTACAAAAAATATATATTTGTAAACAGGTATATGGAAGAGGAAGTGTGTAACTATGGATGAGGTAGTGTGATTGTTATGTGTGTATGTGAGTATAGGTGTGTGTGTGTATATACTTACACTATATATAAATGTAGTGTAAATTGATATATTAGTGATATACTGTAGTTATAATTAATTTATCATAGAATATATATATATATATATATATATATATATATATATATATATATATATATATATATATATATATATATATATATATATATATATATATATATATATATATATATATATATATATATATATATATATATATACCATGATAAACCATAAACCATGGTAAAATTCCTGATGCTTATTATTACCTTATAAAATGTAAATTATTGTTGAAACTGTGTTGATTTTATGTGACTTCTACATAAGGTACATGAAACAGTGGATGTGTTCTTTATTTACCAGTTCTTCAATCTGTATGACTCAATGTAGTCTTGAGCGCTGAATGTAAAGAAAATATTCTTGTTTCTTACTGTATCTCTTATATTCCTACCTCTTATGACCATAAGGTGCCATCTTTAATGCACATTTGTATGTTTGATGTTTACAATAATATAATATTCTGCCAACAGAAAGTACACTGTGCTAGTTAATTAAAAAAATGTTCACAATATAACTTTATTAAATTATTTCAATGTGTTCTTTTGGAACATTTCAGCAACAGTGCAATAATAATGATAACCGTGATCATTTTGGTCACAATAACCATGATATTAGATTAGATTACATTAGATTATGTAGTTTTGTTGTCATTCACCATGTCACAGTAGAATGAAACATTCAGCATATCAAGTCAAATGAAATCACAATGCACATGCCTTCAAAAAACAGTGTAGCTGCTGCTGTTATATAACATTTCCATATCATTACAGCTCTAATAAATAAACTGTATAAATGGTGGATGTGACTGAAAAAGTTGAATATGTCAAATTTGAATTGTAAATATTCCATCTTTTTCTATGCATACGTGTGTGTGTGTGTGTGTGTGTGTGTGTGTGTGTGTGTGTGTGTGGAATTGTTTTATTATCTAATATGGATAACAAATTAGGAGACGTTGTGCTTGCACATTTTTCCCCAAAACTCTTTGATAAATTTGGTTTCTGAGAATCCTGACCTCAAAGTCGCCAGTGTTTATTGGGTCCACGCGGCGGGAGCTCATTTCTTCATGCGATTTCCTTGAAGAGAAAAGTTTGAAGCCCACCTCTGATCCATCTAATTAAATGAAAACGCAGTGGGCTACACACAGTGAGACGAGTCTGCTCAACACATACACACACAGAGGTACCCAATGTGGAGCTCTATGGGGAACTACACAGAACACAAGCATCCAGCTCCGTTGTGTCCCCTTATGCAGTGCGATCACACACTACGTTGACGCGCAACATGCTGCAGATCATGAGCATAAATAAGCACGGGAATGTTTTACCTTAAAGGAAGAACATTAATTCAAAGGCATCACACTAGTACAGAGAATAAAATGTTGCCTCATTAGTGTTACCCCACTGCTTTTACTGAGCAGTAGCAATAGAGAGAGAAGGGGTGGGGGTGAGGGTATGTGCCACTCTCACCACACAGACATTCAACATTCAGTCTCCTGAGATACTAGTTTGCCTCAGTGACTGGAAAAATTCAGATTATTATGGTTTCATTGTGGTGGCAATGGGTTGAACAAAGACGCATGAATACCAGCACTCAGCGCCTCACATCTTTCAGAAAACATAATGCAGTGCAAAAATTTCATATGTTCAAAATGAATGTTTTGAGCAGGAAATGTGAAATTACTGTCGACTAAATCTGAAAATGCTCCACTTTTTTTTCCCCCCTCTCTCTGAACATTACGCCACTCAGAGCAGGAAGATGGGATTTGGATGAAAAGGAGGAGAGGTGAGGAGACAAGGACAGACATTATTAGGAGGACGGTTGGCCTGCCTGCTCTCATCCTGTGTGATTGACAGATTGGTGCAATGGCTGCATTCACACGAATGCCATCACAAGCATTTCCCCAGAAATCTGTCTATCAGCACTGTCTAAGCAGAGCGACAGCCATGACATCTAATCACAGGCGAGCTGGCACCTCATAACTTCTACCTAATGTGCTGCAGGTACAGAGGAGAGAAGGGGAGCACAGCAGACACACCAACACTATTTATAGCCCCGTCAGAGGCCACCAGCAGGAAGTGGATCATACTGAAGGGTTAGGGAAGATGTCACTACACTGTATCACCCGTCTCTCTGTTTAGATATAGGTCTCTGTTGACAAGATTAAACACTAAGATGCCCTGGTATCAGGGTGACACATTTTTCTGGGTTGCACTGGGTTTTTCCTGACAAGTAACATGAAATGAGGGCAGATATACTACGTATGCACGTACAAGATGATAATGAGTCATTTACATAATGTTGCTACAACACTATAATTACCTGGCAATTAAAGCAGCTCAAAAGCCTCATTATAGGCTGTCCTGAGGGCTGGTTGGACTGGGACACATACGGTGTGCTCATTCAAGCTTGAGTTTCACTCCGGATATCAACCTACTATCACTTGGTGTTTGTTCAAACAAAGCACAACTAAAATATTTTTGGGCAAGCTGCCGTGAGTTTAATTATCATGTAATAGAGATAAGATGTGATTGACACTTGAAGTCCTAAAGAAGCCAAGGAGATGTTGTCACAGGCTCCTGGACGATGTTCAGAATTTGTTTCCCATCATGTATGATTTGTCACTCACACTTTTTGTCCTGGGGGAATTGCTGACACATTGAAAATGCACAAAAGAGTATACAAGGACATGTGTCATACCTTACACCCTTATTACGCCGGCAATGACAAGTGAGACAAGCAGTCACTTCAACATGCACTCGGCACTGAGGCTCACATTGCTCACAGCAAAAGTAAAGAAACCTAAAATCTGTCTGAAATGTCAATATAATAAAAGATGGTTTGTGAAATATAAAAATGTAGATATGGATGTGCAGAGGAGGAGGAGGGGGAGGAGGCGTCTGTGTGTGCAAGAGAGCTTGTTTATGAATAGCAGACAATGAATGATGGAAGCTCTCCCGAGGGTACAGGCCCTGAGCACTGCTGTGGGGACTTGGGAACACGCCAGTCTCCCATGCCCTGTGAGATGCCAGTTTGGGTGGGCACCGTTCCGAATGGGTGCTCTCTTCTCCAGGATACACGGTGGGTCCCTGGGGAGTGTCTCCAGGCAGTGGCTGCTCCAGAGCAGGGCTGGCTGGAATCTCAATAAGGGACATGGAGGCAGAAAACAAAGTCCACACATTCCCTCTGTTCCACTGTATTAATATGACTCTCATGGAAACAGGAAAAGAGGGAGAAATGGCTCATTATGTCAGAGCTGTATACACCTGTGGAAAAGTGGGTGAATGACTCATGATGATGCCTTTTGTATTTTCCTTAATTACCAGAAAATTGCATATGGAGCTTAATGAATTTGAACGCTCAAATGATATTTTGTATTTGTTAACTGTGGAATATGGCTCTGTGCTTCCATCCTGTCTGCTCACAACCTGTCTGTTTTCTTCTCTTTTTCTCTTGTCCATGCCTGCGCTGCAAAAGGAGCTGCTGAAACCGTGACAGGTACTCTTTCTTCTTCTACCTGCTGTTCATTTGGAAGTCCTTGCTTCTGTCTGTTTCTGTTGATTTGCTGTCCATCCTACTACTCTGTTCATCTGTGCATATTTACATGAATGCCTGGTATTGCATTGGAGGAAGGAGGAGAGAGTTGCACATGAATAACACAGAAGCAGTCCGTTCTATTTAGAATTTTATAAATCAACAATCTTGTACATATTGCCTTCTGCTTTAAGTTGAATTGTGTGTATGTGCAACTGTCTGCTATTGCCTTTCATGCCAAGTGACACTTCAGTGTAATTTGTGTATTTCTCTTCAGCTATCACTCAATCCTTTATCACTATTGCACTGCAAGTTAAAAAAAACAAACAAAAAAAACACATTACCCTTTCTAATAAGTGTTCAGTGGGCAAAACACAGTTATTTTCTTCTCCATGTGTTTGCAATTTCTATTTCTCAGGAACTAGCCACACTTCTAACCTTAAATGTTTTCACTGTTCTACCAAAAAAAAAAAAAAAAAATGCCAGGAACATTCATCTGTATCGAGTTAAACCAGTTTTACAGTCTGTATGCATCTTTGAATTTGTGAATTTGTATTTCTGTCTTGTCTTACAGTTGTTGTTGCTTTAAATTACTTTTTTAGTTTTGGTTAGTTCTGAAGTATGGAATACAAAACCAGTTTATTCTTTTACACCATACACTTTTAACATGAAAACAAAGAGGATTTTGCTGGCACTTTTTTTTTAATTTTAGTTGGCATTCTTTCTTTCTTTCTTTCTTTCTTTCTTTCTTTCTTTCTTTCTTTCTTTCTTTCTTTCTTTCTTTCTTTCTTTCTTTCTTTCTTTCTTTCTTTCTTTCTTTCTTTCTCTGTAATTTCCATTTTTCTTTGTCTGTTAAAATATTTGATTTTATTACACTTTCATTTCACTGTATTAACCCAGGGTCACAGTCTTTTAAAACAAATTATAATTAAAGGCCAATTAGTGTTCAATAAAATATTTATCAGTGCTTTTAGGATAATTGTACATCATTTAAAATGTAATGGTTATCAGCTGTTAAAAAAAAAAGTCCTTTCTATTTGGTATTAATTCCAATGAGAATCCCATAGTCTGTTAACAAAGGGTTATAACAAGGCATATTATTAACAATAGCTCATCTCTAAAATTTTACCTGCAAAATTTTAATAACCTTTAAAAATGTTGTTTAATTAGAAAGTTGTGCCCAATAGCTTAAAATTAGAAGTTTTCCTATCAGAACAATATAAATGAAAACAGGTTGAATATTAAAATTTTTTGTTGTAACAGTATTATTTAAAAAAAAAATTAATCTCTAAAAAAAAACATGTCCTTTAGATAATAAGAAATAAAGGTGAAGTTAACGCTTGTGAAATTTTTTAGAAAACTTCCCATGAAAGGAATGTAGGAACACAATTAGCACTGGGCTAATTATACACTCAGAACGAGGCCTTCTTAGGCACGAACATCCTTAAAACAGCATTTCATCATGAGGATCAGGGTTTAATGACTGAAACAGGATAAAGACGCATTGCACTAAAAAGGCAACATCAGAGAAGGAGAGGCAGAAACTTTTAGAGTTAATGACTCTCTGTAGTCCCGCTTGTTCCTAGAAAGGACACGACCATTGCAGACGGCGGTCGCAGCCACTCGGGGGAAAAACGAGGCTGGCTATCCTGCTCTCGCCTCCTCTTTCATGTCTTTTGATGCAAAAACAAGAGAGGAAAGTTCAAAGTGAAAGCCAGCTTGACTCAAAAGGTGCCTGTCTCCGAACTTCTGATGGTGGAGCCGGTCAGATAATTTTTTTTTTTACCCCCCCCCCGATTTTGTCAAGTTGTATTAAAATCGGCTCAGGTTGCTGCTGTTTTGCATTTTGAGGATGGCTGATGAGCTGCGCCTCCATGCCAGACACTCCATGCCAGATTGTACATCCCCTCAGAGAGCGCACAGACTTTTGAAGGTCTGTATTTGCCTCTGACTGTTTCATTCAGTATGTTGTGATGCAGGAACAGGAGGGCAGCCATGTGTAGAGATACAGGCACTTTACTCTTCCAGACAGCTGCTGGAATGAGTGTGAATTTATCAGCCAGTCATCTGTGCCATGCCTCTGCCCACTCCCCCTCCATACCCACCCACCACCCAGAATTAATGACTGCCTCTCCTCATTTGCACCCAATCATGACCAGGATGCTGAGGCAATTGAAAATGTTTACTCCAATTGCAAAAACCCTCCATGTTTCACAAAGTGGCCTGTTTTCACTTTGATGGGATTGCTAATCACAGCGACGTTATTTATGTGTGTTTTGAATTGGAGATGAGCCTAGGCTAGGATATTGGAGGGGTACCAACCTTGCTTGGGGCTGCTAAACCTTATGGAGAATTTATCTACTGCGTTCTCTTTCTCTCAGTCCAACAGATTGGGAGCAGAATAACCTTGCTTTGAGGATGCCCTGTGTTTCTGTTTTGACTGCCAAATATATTACTTTTACAGCATCGAAATAAAATAGACATCAAAACACCTCGCATTTCTTTTTACTCATCTTCGTGCAGTATTGGGTACATGTATGACAGAGCCTTATTGCACAACAAAACATCAGAAAAATACAGTTTTCAGCACCTTGTATGTAGTTTACTTTGATGCGATTCACAAATCAAGTATCCCCATTTTATTTCTTATATTAGAAGTGTTAAAGAACTCCTGCATTGTAGCAAGTAACTAATCACACACTCTTGTCACACTTTATTTTCTGAATGACTAATTCTCAGCGAGAGAACCACAGGCTAGTATGGGGTCTAATAACAATCAGAAAATATAGAAGTTATCTCAATGATGACTATATAATTAACTTAATGGCAAACCTAATATTTGTGCAGTAATTGTATTAGCCATCTTATTTTTTTCTTTGCTCCATCTTTCATGATCGTACACAATCACAGATATAACTGTTATAAATGCAGCTAAAAGTGTCTGTATATAGCACTATGAATCTAACATCACAAATTAGCTTCTCCACTGAGTTATGTGGTTTTCAACAAAAATGAATATGAGTTACAGATCATTGGTCACCTTGTTAAAAACACCCTGATTAAATGTTGAATTACTTCAGCTCAAGTAAAAACGGTTTTGAAGTGGAAAATAAAGATGAAAATAAACAAAACACTCAATACTTATCTCAACATTAATCACAGTCAAACCGTTAAGACTTTTTAAATAGAACTTAATTTAGAGTTCGCAACTAAAACAAATTACCAAAATATGCCCAAATGTAATAGGTTACAATTCTGTTCATTTTGTAATTTAATATAGTAATGTTGTTCACTCCTAAACATGGGTATAAATCAGTCTGTATATGAATTTCTAAAGAGGAGATGAAGAAAAATGATGAAGCGGTCAGAATGATTGGTACACATCTCTTGCAGTGCAACAAGTCTGTTGATATTAAATTGATAAAATCCACCTACTCACTTAATACTCTTAATGTCCAATAAAAGCTATAACAACTATAAACACTCTACAGTAAAAGCTCATATTATGTTTTCACAATCAAATTTATATCCATGTACATTAACCAATGACCCAAATGAAATGCATTAAAATCTTGTCATGCATTAATTTTACATCTCCAATAGCCTACGGTGTCTAATTTGTGTACATAATCATTGTCTGTTTTTGCTGTTACCCTCCTTTTGTCCTGAATCTGAGCCCTGGCAGCAGAGTGGAATGAAATGGGTAGTTCATTGCATCAGACAGGTCTGAGGAGCTTTCCTCCACAGGAGGTTAATTTCTTATTGCTTGCCGCATTCACAGAGTTCATTTTGAATCATGTTAGTTTGGCTGTCTATTCCCATTATCACTATCTGAAAATGCAGGTGTTTTTTTCCCTCCACTTTGTAAATGTCAGAATGCAATAGAGGTGTCTGACAACTCGGGCATGCAAATGTGCTTTTGATGTTTTCTTGGGGCTGTGGCTGAGAGTGTTGTTCCTCTGCTGGTGTGAATCTGCGGCATTAAAACGCATTTTCCATTCTCCTTACGCTTTTTTGACTCCTGCCAGATAAATATAGCACAAGGTGACTTTTGATTCTCTTCCTCTTTCTCTTGGAAGGAAGCTGGGGGGTTGGGGGTGGGGGGGGTGTCTGGATGTAAGGGGGCAAAGCCAGGCTTTTTGCATCGGGGGTTTTGGTGGTGTGAGGTGTAAGTTACGATGACAAGATCTGGGTCCCGTCTGTGGCAACAAAGCCAATGTACAGAGAGTGGGACTCAGACGCTTACAGCACATTTCTTCCTAGAAATACACAACAGAACCGCTGAGCACACTGAGTACACATTGGTCACATGGAACCTCAGATGGAGGGCTCTGATAAAGCTTAACCATAAACAGCATCCAGCTTGGCTTGTCTCCCTCTCTCTATTTGACTCCCCCTCTCTCTCCCTCCCCTCCTCACCCCCTGCCGATATCTACTACTTGCCACTTTCTTACACTCTTTCTTTGTCTCTCTTTTGTCCTACCCTCCCTCCCTCCTTCTCCTTACCTTCGTGGGCAGTAGAGCTTACAGCCCATCTGGCACTGACTCACAGGGCCCACTCGGAGCTTGGGGAGATCAATAGTGACAAACATTGCACATGGCTCTTATATTAAAAGGATTAGACATGGCTGCAAACAGACAATCTACATGGCCTATTCACATATCTTTACACCGTGCACATGTTGCCACACGGCTCCTGTTGTAAGAAATACAGATATTTGATCAGCTGGAAATATTATCTTGTCTGTATTTGTCTGTTTTGTGAAGTCGAAGGTCAGAATCTGGCAACCGACAATGTGTCCGTGATCGAGGGGGAAACAGCCACCATCAGCTGCAGAGTGAAGAACAACGACGATTCTGTCATCCAGCTTCTCAACCCTAATAGACAGACCATCTACTTCAAAGACGTTCGACGTAAGTGTTGTCATATGTAATGTTAATCACATCAGCTAAATGGTTGCTTAAAATACAAACATGGATTTCTACAGCGACTTATATTTTTAACCACAAAGGGATTATGTGAGGGTGGTGTGACTTAAGAAAATCAATTCTGACTGCCAGCCTTTTCTTCCTGCCTCATACCACAAAATATTAATGTTGTGTCAAAGGGTGAATTTCAGAATTTGTTTTTTGTTTGTTTACTCATTTTGCAGTTAGCTTACCCATTTTCATACGCGTCTCTTTTATTAATGATAATGTTTTTGTTGCAGCTTCATAACTTAAGAAATTCACACAGACAGCAAAACAAACTATGTAAACCCCCCCCCCCCCTTTCCTTATAACCAAAGCCTTTCATGTATCTAAATCTGAACACCTTCCAACATGAAAATAGCAGGTGAGGTGAACTGTGTGGCCTCATAATTAATGTTCTTCGGTATGGAAGATATTAGCGATTACAGCATGAAATGCATAGCTTTGTATTCAATTGTCTGTGAACGTGATGCCATCTGTCCTTGACTTTTTTAGCTCTTTTACACAAGTCATTAAGCTGAGAATGTGGTAAGATTAATATGAGATAATACACAGCACTACCATAATGGGAATACTTTTGTGTCCTTGTCACTGTTCGATTTTACGATAATCTCTTAGATTAGGATGTTGAACATTATGATTATGCATGAGCATATGGGCTACTTCTACTTTGAACCGAGTTTTTGTCTCTGCTTTTTTACTTGTTTGTACCTGGGATCTGTGCCAAGATTCAAGGTGAACGAGAAACACCCTTCATTTTAGTCTATATTGCTTCCCAGCTGTTGTTTCACAAGTCTAGGTAGTGAGACATGTGCTTCATTTTCTCACTTACGAAGTGCATCAGGGGAGTTTGAGTACACATTTTCATCATATTTGTACAAAATACCCTGAGCTAAACAAGAATATGGCAGAAAAGAACGCGTCAATATAAATGCAGGTGATGTTGTCTTATCTCCGCTCTAACAGGAGCCTATGTGCATTACTGACAAGAAGGCTGCAACAATAAATAATTACCTCCACATGTAACAATCAATATCAGATCTGTAATAATGAACCATCATTCCAACAGCTGAAAATAGCCTCCTCCCCACCATGTTTACTGACTCAGTCTAATATATGTCATTTTCTGTGCCTTGATCAATGCAGAAACATTGTCAATTACTGAACACAAAAGGTTTTGTTTTCATGCAATTAGACCAGAGTTTATGTCACATTTCCGACATAGGCAAAAGTGTTATTCGACAACTGCTGCGTATTTATATATATATATATATATATATATATATATATATATATATATATATATATATATATATATATATATATATATAATTTTTTTTCTCCATATAATGGGGTCCTGTGAACCCCATGACAGCATTATTCTGGGCTGTGTTCCTAAAGGACTGCTGGTTCTGCGGGGACCCCCCTCAGCCCGTGGCATTGTTACCTGTCAACGGGGCCGCTCTACACAGTGGCAGATCTTTGTATACAAGGAAGAAAACAGCAGCGACATACAGACACACTAGGAGCTTTACAAGAACAGCAGCTACAAGCAACCACAGATATGCACATAAATAGCAAAACATAGCTTTATAGAACAACTGAAGGCCAAATAAACAACTGTCTGTTGCAGAAAATAAAAATGAGTCATGGTTATAGAGGTAGAGGATGAAGGGTGAGACAGTTATTGTTCTAGATCTGTGTGAAATGACATGTCATTTGGCAAAGTTGTCGTGTGAAATGGAAAAATCAGTATAATCAGTTATGGCAGACGTTTTGTGGTACCATGATTTAATAATATTACACCATCATTTATTCACCATATGTTTTCAGATTATTACAATTCAGTGTTAAAAGTAAAGTGTAAATTATTATTATTATTATTATTATTATTATTAGTAGTAGTAGTAGTAGTAGTAGTAGTAGTAGTAGTAGTATTATTATTATTATTATTATTATTATTATTATTATTATTATTATTATTATTATTATTATTATTATTATTATTATTACTATTATTATTATTATTATTATTATTATTATTATTATTATTATTATTATTTATTATACCAGTGAGTGGCAATAAAGTTAAATTTTTTCTTCCACATAATGGTTTTTATATTGATTTTGTGTTGTCCTATGTAACTGTAGTTACTTTCTTGATTTGTTCAGAGATAGTGATGAACCCTCAAATACTAAAACGGCTGCTCCCAACCAAAAGCATTTACTCATCTAAAATATTTACTGTTCCATTGAAGTAATTCAGACAGAATATAGTTTATCATCTTTTCATAAATATCAGACAGGAAACATTTGGATCTTTAGAGTGAATGTGGAAGGAGTCATGTTCTACAACAGTTTGAGAAATAACTGTGGTTTTAGAAAGTTATTTTTACTTTGCGGAAAATTTGTAGTTTGTTCAGTTTGGACATGATAACCATTAAATTATAATGATTAATTAAAGGAAACTATCATCATTGTAATAAATTAATAATTCAATTAAATTTTATTTATAGAGCCCCAAATCACAACAATGTCGCCTCATAGGGCTTTACAAAAAAAATCCAATTCTAATAATCGCATAGGAATGGTTAAATACAGAGGAACATTTCATATGGAAGTCACCACAGAAAGCAGGTCTAGATGTTTAAGGGTTAACCTACACAATATTGTCAATTTAATCAAACTTTTTTTTTTAGTGAGACAATAATTGATATTTGGTTAGACAGACAACTTTTAGCTGATGTTTCAGCAAAGAAGGAGCCAATTCTAAAGCATTCACTATCACTACTTTACGGACATTACTGCAACAAAAGCTGCTACTATTTAGTAAAGTTATGTAGAGTTAAGGAAGTACTTTTTCAGTAAATGTGATTACATGTGCCCTGACGGGTTAGCTTGATTTTCATCTAATGTAAATTTGAAAGTTTAGTACATTCCTTAATAGAAGTAGTTTTAAGTTGTGGAATGAATTACAAATGCTCGTATTTCGTCTGACTTCATTAAAATGATGATTTCTGAGTTGTTTTTAACTACATAGGGGCAGGTAGAGCAGGTTGTCCATTAACCAAAGGGTTGGTGGTTCGATTCCCGCTCTGTCCTAGTCAGTCTGTTGTGTCCTTGGGCAAGACACTTCACTTCCTCCAGTGTCACTCACACTGGCGTATGAATGACTATGAATGTTTGGTGGTGGTCAGAGGCGCGAAATGGCAGCCACGCTTCTGTCAGTCTGCCCCAGGGCAACTGTGACTATATATGTAGTTTACCACCACCAGAGGGAGCATGTGAGAGTGAATGAATTATGGATCAATAATGTGAAGCGCTTTGGGTGCCTTATATGAACCTAATCCATTATTATTATTATTATTATTATTATTATTATTATTATTATTATTATTATTATTATTACATCTACTATTTTCATTGACCTCCTTCAGAAAGGAGACTTTGTATTTTCGAAAATGATTACTTTAAACTGACTCCATAGTGTTTTATCTTTGCCCTTACCAGCCTCTTATGTAAAACCTGGCTCCTGATTGTTGTGTGTAAACTGTATTGGATGTCTCACAAATGTGGGGTGTACCTCCAGAGCAGGTGCTTTGCCTCTCTAAGTACATCTGTGTCATTGTTTCCTTTGAGGAGAGACTTCCAAAGGGCTCTCAAATTATATTGAGGATAAGGTTTCATGTTGACACTGCCCTGAGACCTTGTGTAATGATCACGATGCTAAGTGCAAAGCCTGATGGGAATAACAAACTCTCTGTGCTTTAAACAGGCGCTGAGTAGAGTTCGTTAGCCCGAAAGATACAGAGAGAGGACTTGATAAAGAAGGCAGGTCATAACATCAAAAGGGCTCCCAATCAAATCAACCAAAGCTGTTTATGTAAAAGAGTGCTCAGGGATGAGGGCTGACCCAAATCAAAAGGCGAGTGAAAACTCTGAGAGATGTCTAACCTAGTTTGACGGCATTAAAAGAAAATTCAGCCGATCCATACAGGCATTAGTATACAGATTCCTGGCTACTTTTGATTTAGCGTTTCAGGCATTCAACCATCTTCGCAGTGTGATTTAATTCATTATGTATGTTTGAATGCTTCTCCTTTTCCTAGAATATGTGAGTTTGATGCATCCATCCATGACCAGCCGCAGCCCATTTTAAGTTCCTAGAGTTCCTAGCTTGTTAGGAGTCTTCATGAGCACTCTTCACACTTTCCTGTCTCTGCGAGTGCTCTGTGGACTGTAAAGCTGCTTTATAAATCAACTTGTATGAATCATTTTGAAACTCACTTTTCTTTTACTCAATTAAGGAGAAAGCACACAAAGAGGCAGCGTGCCCTCCCTCCCTCCCCTCCCCTCCCCCCCACTCCCCCCCACCCCCACACTCACTTTCTCCTGCTCTGTCTCATTTTTTTTCTCCACATGTCTCCCTCTTCCTCTGTCTCCTTTTTCATTCTCACCTCTCTTGCTCTTCCCATCTCTCCCTTCCTTTCTCCTTTTCACTCCATGTCTCACGTTTATGTCCCTGTACTCTGTACCCTCACTGTCTCTGTCTCACATGTATCCCCACAGCTCTGAAGGACAGCCGGTTCCAGCTGGTGAATTTCTCTGACAACGAACTGCGGGTGTCTCTGTCCAATGTGTCACTCTCCGATGAGGGACGCTATGTGTGCCAGCTCTACACAGATCCTCCTCAGGAAGCCTACGCAGACATCACTGTCTTGGGTAGGTGTGAGGTTGCATGTGTGAATCTCGCAGAAACTCACACCCATCGTCTCACACACAGTTTTATTGTATTTTGCTTGGTTATAGATAGTGAATATGAAATAATAGCAATCTTTGATCCTGTTATCTTTAGCAACTGAAACAAAATGTCAGCCAATTAGGCTCTCATGGTGCTCAACAGCATAACGAAAAGGAGCAGATGCTGAAACTGATGGCTCAGACCGCGTTGGTTTTGGCAGCTGTGTTGACTCTGTGAATCCCGGTGAATGTTGACTTGGCTGCTCCAAACGATTCCCTATTGAGAGTCAGCTGTGCCACACTTTGATGCTTTGCAGTGAAATTACTCTAGTTAAGCTTTATTATACATGCAGACATCCTGGGGGATTGAAAGGAATTAAAAGCACTTTAAAGTAATTACTCTAGTTGTACAATTGAAACCTAGCTGCAGTATTTCTGAACTAAGGGTTCGTAGTGAAGAGTCCTTGAAATAAACACCCTACTGACTTTTTTGCTTTCAAGTGACTAGAGTTCAGCAAGTTTGCTGTCATGATGACTAAGGCAAATCATAAGACATAACGGTGTCTTAACACATTTTGTTTTGATGTAAATCTGTAAGCGTAATGTAGTTTAGGAAAGCACAATAGTTCTGTCCATGTGTGTGTGTGTGTGTGTGTGTGTGTGTGAGCACATAAAAATGAATGTATAGAAATGGAGCATGCACAATGTTACAATCATTTTGACTGCTGCCACTGCTGTGGGTCAGTCCCGCCAGGAAGCCCAATCATCGAGAGCCGCGAGGATGTGGTCAGTGAGGGGAACGAGACGGAGCTCACCTGCACTGCCATTGGCAGCAAGCCAGCTGCCTCCATCAGATGGATGAAAGGGGAGGAAGAACTGACAGGTCAGTAGAATAACAGCCTCCTCCAGTTTGCTTCACATGTTCCAGGCCTGTCGAGTTCTCTACGATTCCTGGTCTCTGGAGGCGCCTTCTCTGTGAACAAAATGTAGTTCTCTTCTAAAACATTAATGTGTGCTGTACTGATTATGTTGACTGGCATGTATAGGAGCTACCACTGAAAATAATCACACCTGGCACATACAGCTGAAAAAGCTGTACTTTAGTCTTCGTTTTTCCCTTGTGTGCCAAATCCCACATCCATAAGCCTACTCTGCTTGCTCAGCTACAGGATGTAATGATCAAACTCTGCATTTGTGTCTCCAACCGTTGCAATCCAAGATTATGTTGTGTTTCCCATCAGTTTTACTAAACATTTACGTAAAAAAAAATTAATATTATTACATTTCTCCCTTTAGAGATGTTTCTTTCAATTTAAAATTTCTTAAACGTTTAATGTGCGCATTTAGTTTCACCTGAACTGTGATGTTATCATATTAAGAATAGATATCCTAAATATATTCTACTTACAGTAAATCATCTAAGCATGGTAAACATGGTTATGAACTCATATTTGCACATTTCATCTTCATTTCAAAGCCTTCAGCTGGCTGTAGGCTGTTGCAGAGTGGGGTATATAATCTAGGAGGGTGAAAAATCCTTATTGCCTCTCAGTTATGATTAGGGGTCATCAATTATTCATTACATACTTATTGTACAGCAAGGGGGGATATTCATTTTAGTCATATCATATTTATACAGTGTGGATATCTCTGGGCTTGTTGTCAAATTATATATGTATTAGAATGGAGAGGATTCATTTGGCTTGTTGAGAGATGAAATATTTAGACAAGAATGGATCTGAAGCTAAATGCCATCTGTGCCTCCAGTGTTCCCTACAGGAGTCGAAGTCAATTTCTGTTTATAAGTTGTTGAGTCTTGTGTAAGGGAGGGCGAGACAACAGGATGGTTAGATCAGCGAAATGCCACTGACACACTGAGGGGGGGGGTTAATCCATAGTGGCAGTGGATACATAAAAGGAGCCAGAGTGTCACGTCCTCCTATACCCCAGGAAACACAAATCACTACTCATTATGGATGTGCTAAACAATTCATTAGCTCCTGCACGTATTGAGATTAAAAGACAGCCATCACACTGGTTTTGTGGAATCTCTGTGATTGTGTTTGTCTTCTGTCGATGTGAAGCCAAGACAGCCATAATGGCAAGAAAGAAATCTGCTGGCTAATTTAAACACACTGTCAAATCTGCCGAATTGGTTTTACAACCATTTATCATGCTGGCAGGTATGGGACTGGGGGTTCTGGCCAGAGCGGACTTAGCACGCAAGACTGTAAAATGCTTATTAGTGAATTGTTGAGTCACGCTCGTCTGCTGCTGTTGCTAATGTACAGACAGACATTTATTCTGTCATTCAAATGGTTCTAAATTATGGGTTTTAAATTTGGCATGTAGGAGGTTTTTGGAACGACAGTAGACCTTGTTTATTGTCCTATGCGATTACAGATATTCTGTTTTTATTTGGTTGAAAACATCATAAATGTCAGAAAAAATATTTAGATTTAGTCTATTTTTTTTAAGAATAAAGTGTTCAGCTTATTAAAACAACAATTTGCTTTTTTTTTTCACATCTAAGCAAGGAAAACCAACTTGAAATACAGGGTCTCGTCAAAAGCCACAGAGAAAACATGAATTTTAAGTATTTTATCACATAAGAATAACTGCTTTTAACAATAAAACATGTAGAAATTAATCAGTTAAGTCAGTCACATGAAAGTAATGGAGTCAAGTTTTACTCACACATGACATTTGTTTCAAAACATCAGTGGCAGCAGTATTCAGACAGCTTGATCAGTGGCTGCTGCACAGTGTGTTGGCAGGCAGAACACTTGGGTTAAAAACTGACTGAGGGAAGTGTCACCCTGAGAAGAGGCTATGCTTGATTGCACTGGGATTGATCAGTAGTTGATGCTCACAAGAGCGTTTGATTTGACATCTCTGCTGCAACACTCAAGTCTGCTACATTCAGATTCCAGTCCTTCCAGGGTCTGATCCACAGTTGTTTTCCACATCTAGGTTTTAGATGATCCTGATAATTGACAGGCATTTTTTGACCTGTACAATGATCGACTCTCTAAAAACAAAACAGAACTTTCAGGAGTTTAAATTTGTTTTATATAAAATGTCTTGAAATGAGAATCGTGACAATGTGGCACAAACAAAAATGTTAAAAGAAAAAAAAATCTAATTAAAGAAGCTTTAGTGTTGAAACTACTGCAGGCACTGCTGCTTCCCTGACATTGAACTGTGCTTTACTTGTCCCTTTAGCATTTAGTGAAGGGCACAAGTTCAAAGTAGGCCTCGCAGTAGAACAGTTTTCCAAGACAAGACAGTTTATGGCACAGTGTAGATAAAGTGGCACAGAAAAACAAGAACCACTTCTTTATTTGCATATATTTAATTACACTTAAAATATATTGTTTTGTCTGTATCTATATACTTCCTCCAAAGATATCAACCTAAATGGGGTCATTTGTTGGGGCTCAGGAGGTAGAACAGGTTGTCTAATAACAGGGTTGGTGGTTCAAATTCCACTCTATCCTAGTCATGTGCTATTGTGTCTTTGCCTCCAGTGCTGCTACTCACACTGGTACAGTATATGAATATATATATATGACTGTTATTTGATGGCCATAGGCGCAAAATTGCAGCCGCGCTTCCATCAGCCTGCTCCAGGCCAGCTGTGGCTACATATGTAATTTATCACCACCAAAGTGTGAATGTGGGAGTGAATGAATAATGGATCAATTGTATGCACTTTGAATGTGCATTAATTGGAAAGCACTATATAAATGTAATCCATTATTATTAATTGATCAAACTAAATTACCCATAGATATGAAATATATGAATTTGAAAGTAAATGCTTGTGTTTTCTTTCTGTGATACACTGACAACTCCTCTCCTCCACACACACACACACACACACACACACACACACACACACACACACACACACACACACACACACATGCACAGACGCACACACCATATACCAGATCCAGATGGATGGGATGGCTTGAAACATTTAATAGCACATAGAAATGCTTGTTAATTTAACATGATCCTTTATCAATATCACATAATGATAGCCTCATCCCATCTATTATTTTCTATTATTTTTAATTCATTATTCTCAGAAATCTGTAATAAATAATCTGCCTTTTTGACAGACAGAAAAAAATGACCTTATTCAACAGCTTAGAATATTATTTTTACTCAGTTTTACCTTTATATAACATGGTTGCCTTATAATTTCAAAATAACCCTGCCACTCATTTAATTTCATAAATGGCTTGCTGACATTCAACAACATTTATTTTTAGAGAATAAAAATGGATGTTATCTTTTCATTTTAGCCCTGCTCTGCTGTGGCAGCCACAACAAATACTTTTATTCAAATAATTTTTGGCCGAGAGGATAATGACTAATCACCGCAGCCCTCTAATTCACCCTCCACTTCAGCTGACTGGAGCGGTGCTTCCAGCAGGCATAGATGGAAACACCCTCTTTGACCCTACAAATGTGACCCAGTGCTGTGCTTTCCCATTTTTGATTACAGTTAGAAAAAACAAAGGTGAGGTCTCTTTCTCTTTTTTGTTTTACGCTCTGAATCAAACTTCGGGTCGTTCATTTCTTTCCTGAGCAAAAATCAGTGATTATTGTTCAAGTAAAATAACAAATAATCCAAAACACCACACTGTTGAAAATCACAAACTACTTTTACACGCCGAAAAAAATGTTTTGCATCAGTGCATTTATTTGATTTAAAATATGACATGTTTTACTGCAGTTACTTTTCACTTGTCTTCCTTTTCCACAGATAAGCAGTGTGATAAACAATGTTTTATCTTTTTTTTTTCTGTTCATATTTCTACCTTTTACACACTGCTATCACAGGTTCACACTTTATCCCTGTTGTTGTGACTCAAATTCATGTTGCTATTATTACTCATTGTTACTGCGCCTTAACAGTCAGTATGCATTTCAAACAGCCTATTCTTTCACCACACTTGAGAGACTGGTCAAATTTAATGGCCTCAAGCGCACTGACCACTTACCGATCCCAGTACTTTAAATTTTATGTAGGCAGGTCTTGGGTGGGTGGGTGTGTGTTACATGGGGTTAATATCCATCAAGAGGCCACATATGTGTGTATTGGTGATCATCAAGTGTGGAACAACAGTGTTTTGCCCTCTCTGAGTCCAGCCGAGGCTCCCCTGTGACAAGGCTGAAATGGAAGTGTGCTGCAGGTCAGAGTGGGGCTGTAATTATTTCCTCACTTCATTAAGTGCGAGTAAACCATCACACTCAGCACTGCGGCTAATGCGATGCCCCTGTGGCATTGTAATGCTCTCTAAATGAATGCCCCTCTGACAGCCCAGGGCCTAGTGGGCAGCAGATTACTGCAGGGTGAGCCCCAACAATGCTTAGACCTCAAACTGCAGAAGCATTCATTATCAGGCTTATATGACCCAGCCACTCCTCACTGCTCTTGTCAGAATTGAAGTCCGCAGGCCAGTCTGGATCCTCTTAAGACTCGTTTGGGCACCATCACTGAATCATAAAATAAAATGTAAATGCCACGTGAAGCCACTCCACATGGGCAGGTAATATGTTGTTAATAGTAATGACTGTTTGCTCGTTACCGTAACAGCAGGTTGGCGCTGCCTCAGGACCTGAGCTTTAATTCCAGGTAGTTCATCGTTTAACTTTTTCCGTCTTGTAACTCTGACGGTTTTCCTAGGTGAAACAACAATTGAAGAGACGTATGACAGGATGTTTACTGTCAGCAGCCGTGTAAGATTTTCTGTCACCAAAGAGGATGATGGAGTGCCAGTGGACTGCATCATTGACCACCCAGCTGCAAAGGACCTCCTGGCTCAAAGACACTTGGAAGTGCTATGTGAGTGACCAAAAAAAGTGCTTACAGATGCAGAACAGACCAAGCAATGGTAGAGATTTATGACTTATGACAACTTATTTGACCATAATGACCTAGAAGCAATACAGTACAACCAATGAATTTAAGTAAAACATTTTTGCTGTTCATATTAAACATTTCCTGTTGGGTTTTAGAGCACTGATAGCACTATGGAGCTGGTTATGTGACTACATCTGCATCTGTCATCTTCATTTCTACCAATGCCTGTGCTATTCCACTGATGTAAAGGTGTACAGCAGATGTGCAGTAGTGTAGCAACAATAAAAGAGAAGAAGAGGACATTTACAAAATCTTAGAATATGGCTTTGCATATGCTTAATGACAACTGTGACTCACTTGTTGTTTGACTTGTTAGACTTTAAGACTATACACAGTGCATTAAAAGCTGATACATCCCTTAACCTCTGTTTAGCTTATATTTACAGACAAGTGATGTTGTTTTTGTCCACAATTTAGCTTAACTAACACAAACTGTTTTGCTGTTATTGCCTTAAAACAATGTTCCATTTGTTAAAATCTGGGAAGATATCCAAAAAGAAAAAATAACAGTTTGATTGAGCTGATGGTGTTACCAATGTTATATTCTGTTTGTTTTGCTTTTGTTCTTATTTATTCCCTCTCATGTGCTAGGAAAAATAACTTTTAGTATAAAAAGTAACTGTGTTATTTTTTTTAACATAAATTATAATATTATCATCAAATTCAGTCTTTAACCCTCTGTTGGTCGGCTCAGTTTGGTAGAGGTAACTTTGAACCCTGATATCTAATCTAAATTTAACCATTTGACACCAAACTTCTTGGGCAGTCAATTATATATTCAGGTCATGCTAGCATACCACCAAAGAAGAAGATAATAACTGTGACAACACATCTGCTATGATCTTTTCTTTTGGACACAAAATTGCAGGCAAGTTAAAAAAAAAAAATTCCCCCATTTTATTAGCTTTTACAGAGTCTATTTTACATAAATAATCCTCATCATGTTTCAGAAATACTTTGGTATTCATGTAATAATGTTTTGAAAACCAAACAGTAGAGATGATAGTAAAGGGCCATGAGATGCTAATGCTAATCGCTAATGCTAATCGCTAACGATGCAAGCACAAAGAGTTAATACATTTAATTTCAACCAAGTCACATTTTATATTGGTAATATTGATGAAAGAGTAATGTTTGACTTTTAATACTTAAGTTAAATTTAGGGTCAGTAAAAAAAACTAAATCTATGTTTTATGTTATATTAGTCCCGGTGAGGTGAAAAAAGCAAAAAAAATATTTAGTTTTATTGTGATTTTTGTAGCGTGATCAACAAAAGGTTAATATAACAGAATGTCAGAATGAGACCACTGCCATTGACATGTGTTGTTATTTAGATGCCAGTCATCAAGGCTTACACTTTATGTTACAGATTTATAGATTATCTCTATCTCTCTGTGTAAGTATTTAAACATTAAGATGATCTGATTCTGATTGGTTATTTTATTTTATTTTATTATGGTTATTTTTACTGATCATTGGCGTGTGGGTGCCAGCTGCTTGTGTTTTCTTGCCGCTCTTTATGATAGTACTGTTCTACAAATGTACAAAATGTAAATGTCATGTTGCTATTAATAGGCAGGATTCTTTGTTCTGCTTCAGTCTGTAAGATACTTCTCAGAATTGTGTTAAATCACTTCACTTACAGTAGTGTGAAAACATCTAAGGCTAACATTAGCGAAGTTATAATCACCACACATACTGTATGTATTTTTCAGTCTATGTTGAAAGACAATATGGAAAGTATATACAGCACAAAAAGAAACACTTTCATAAAAGAAGAAAAAGGAAAAAAATACAATGTAGGGTTTAGTGCGAACTCGTTTGTACACTTAGCATGTCTCTAACCCTTTTGTTCCGACAATATGAGATTTATTGCATTGATTTCCTGATATATTATACCAGGTTTCATTCAGAAACTGTTTGTGCAGTTTTTTGTCATGGAGTGCCGCATGAGAGTAATCATGATGTTGACATTGTAGGGACATAATTTGACGACTTCCTCCCGAGAGACAGCAACAAAAAGTAAATAAATGAAAATAAATAAGAACAGGGCTAAAAGAATTAAAATAATGTTTCATTTTGTTTTTGTCAACAAAAACTAAGACATTTTAAGAATGTTTTTTTTATTTCTTAAGCTACATTTCGTCTGGTTTTTATTGGTCATCAATAACTGCATTATATATTTAATTATAGTTATCGTCACAAGACCAACATTTACGTTTAATTTCATCTGGTTTTTCTGGTTTTTCTGATCAAGGTTCAATATTTAATCACTATAAGTCACTGTCAATGAATGGTTTATTTTTTAGGTTCTTCATTATGAGGAGCACTGGATTAGAAATCACATTAAGTGAAGTCAAAATATTTAGATAAAAAGTCAAAATTATGAGACAAAAAAGTCAAAGTTATGAGAAAAAAGTCAAAATTATGAGATAAAAAGTCTCAATTATCAGATAAAAAGTCAAAATTATGAAATAAAAAGTCTCAATTATCAGATAAAAAGTCAAAATTATGAGATTAAAAGTCTAAATTATGAGGTAAAAAGTCAAAATGATCAGATAAAAAGTCTAAATTATCAGATAAAAAGTCGAAATTCCCAGTCACTAAGCACAACCAGAATGAATCCATATTTATGGTGCACTGTGGTTTTTGGAGGAAATGAACATATTTTAAGTGTCGCCTTATAGTCCAGAAATTACAGAAACCTTTTGTTTCCCAAATGTCATATAATTTCTCATTCAGAAATATGTATGGACATTTTAGAAACATCCAAATATTGGTGTGGACTTGTTCATATCGTCCATATGTAATTTTACGCCCATGGGGTGAGGGGCCAAACTGAATATTGACTTTAACCTTTAGAGCCTATTTAGTTTAGTTTTTTATGTCTTTTAAGTCTGTCTGTACTGTATATTTCCTATATATTCTAGAATATAGATATATTTGAAGAAAATAGACAGAGATAAATATTTATGCCCATATCAACCCTGCAAAAACAACAAAAGCTAAAGATGACCCAAGACTTTTGCACGTACTACAGTATATCCACACTGCCTGTTTTCTGTTACCTGAGAACATGAAGTCTTGGCATTTTAATCTTAGAGGCCTTTGCCCATGGGATACAGTCACTACAAGAGGAAAAAAGTGTTAAGGTGTCAAATAGTGTTTAGGTGTTCTTTAAATAGTGCATTGATTGAACAGGTAATACAGGCTGCCTTACACTGTTAAACATCAAAGAAAGGTTAGGGTACCCTTTTGTTGTCTGTGTAGAATATTAATTTTTTTCAGATAGACAACTGTTTTGTTTGACCTTTCAAAGAAAAAGAGAAAGCTTGACTGGAACCGCTTGACATTTTGGTAATCTTTGGCTAGCATTGATAAGAGGAGAAAAATCATTTTTGTTGTAAGGTACTGTAGACTGACTGGGAGCCTACTGAGCATATAGAATATTCATCTTATCCTCCTTCTTTGGTTATTCTCAGCTTCAGCTCTTCATTTCAACTCTTTTTCTCACAGTAGACTGCAATGGCAATTTCATTTAACCCTTTAACCCCTGTAGCAATGATGCCTGTTGAAAGGATGGTTTCGTTTCAATATTCAGAAAAAAATATATACTGTTTTTTTTTTTGTTTTTTTTACTGAGTTTTGTTCATAGATTTGACATATGGAAATAAACAGGTGTCAAAAAGCAACTGATTTAGAAAAAAAGCCAAAAGTAAACTGGAACCAAATTACAATATTATTTATTTATTTATACTTCATTTTAGTTTATTTAAACTAAGTTAAGTTATTATTTTGTAAATATTTATTAGTTTTTGTTAATTTTGTCCCTTCTTTTTGTCTTATATTCCTACATTTAATATTGTATTTTCTAATTTTTCTTACCCTTTGTGCCATTTGTGTCTTATTTTGTTAATTCTTGTTGGTTTATTATAGATTTTTGGCTGTTATTGTCCATTTTGTTGCTTTTTTTTTTTTTAATTTTTGACTGGAACTGTTAAATTGTCAGGCGTTAAAGGGTTAATGTCTGTTTTGCCTTTAAAATGTGTCTTTTTATGATGTGTGACACTGAAATAGTGTAAATACTCATTTCTTTTCTTTTCAGACAAACCAGAAGTGAAGATTGTGGTGACATATCCTGAAGGTTTAACCAGAGAGGGTGACAATTTAGATTTGACATGTATCGCAGAAGGAAAACCACAGTGAGTATTCATACATAAGCCAAACAAAGACATGTTTTTTGGAACATTTCTTAGAGAACAGGTGTCAAACATTTGGCCCATGGACCTAATCCGGCCCCCTAAAGGGTCCAGTCTGGCCCTTGGAATTAATTTGTGAAGTGCAAAATGACACGAATATTAACAATAATTATAGTTCAAGCTCCACATTCAGACCAATTCAATCTCAACTGGGTCAGACCAGTAAAATACTTTTTCAATAATCTATAAATACTTACAACTCCAAATTTTTCTTTTTGTAAATGTAAATATTTTCATGTATTTACGCTACGATAAAATGTAATTTCACAAAAATGTATGTATATTTTTGTATTTTTAATCATTTTTTCCCCTTTTTCTTCTTTCTATGTATTTCTTATTTCCAGGAAGTTATTCACAGAAGTATTTTTATTTTATTTAAATTAATTTAATTAAAAACATTTTAATAACCTGAACAAAAATGAACAATGTGAAATATTTTAAGGGAAGTGCAATTTTACCAATATTCTGCCTGATATTAAATCTTTAGTGTATTTATAGACCCACTGTGATCTGCAAGTTATAATGGACGTGTGGAAATGATAAAGTGAAGCAGAATATTATTAAAATTGTGCAAATTTTTTTTTCCATTTGTTCATGTTATTCACATTGTTTGTAGATATAAACACTATTATAGTTTAATTGTTCTTTTTTTCTCCCTAAAATATAGAGAAAACCTTGGAGTTGACTACATTATCTATATATTATTATATTTATTAATTTACTGGTTCACCACGCTTCAGATCAAATATAGCTTCACGTGGCCTGTGAACTACAATGAGTTTGACACCTCTAGAGTATTCCTTTCCTGCCGGCCTGTGTGCCCCCTTAACCTTTATAGTCCATTGTACCATTTAAATGTTACCAGTTGTTAGCATGCTGGATAAAGTACATCATTAGACAGGCCCTGCCAATGGCCCTTCTCAGGCAATCTCAGTTTTGACCTTTATTTCAGATTTCTAGCGTGGATAGACAGCATCTGAGTGATATGGGTGGTATTTGTTCTCTCCAGTCCCCATCAGATCAACTGGCTGAGAGTAGATGAGGATGTGCCGCCCCATGCCGTGGTCACCGGTTCTGATCTCTACATCGAGAATCTCAATAAATCCTACAACGGCACCTATCGCTGCGTGGCTTTCAACACTGTGGGCGAGGCTTATGACGACTACATCCTCTATGTATATGGTAGATATTCCGCTTCGCCACATTCACCTTTAATATGTTTACTTAAGTCTCGTAAACAAGGATGCATAGAACAGTGTATGAAGCTATTACTGTTCTGAAGTAATATACTGCAGTGCAACAAACAGAGTCACTTTTCAACTGTATATCGATGGCAGTGTTTATTAAGAGGAAGAGAGGGCTTAAAATCACAGAAGGTGGCTGCATTTGACAAATCCACCAAGCTCAAAATTAATGTTGAAGATTTGCGCTGCTGCCGTACTATTAATGCACGATGAGTTTGAAGTATGCACAGTTGAAAGTAATGGATAAAGTGGCTGTTGACTTTGCACTGGCCTGTTAAAATGTCTAGAAGTGGGGGTTTAAAGATTAATAATTTCCAAGTAAGTAGCAGGAGTTGCACAGCAGAAAAACGGTGCAGTCTGATAGATGGAAAACACACTGCAATGCCATTTAAGTTCATCCAACAGACTTGGGAAGAAGCTTGGAACTGAACTCAAAACAGGGTTACATTACATCGGAAATAAGATTTTCATTTCAGTTGCAACCATTCCAACTCAGGAAACCCAAGCATTTGATTTTAGATGCGTTCGAGTGCCTGTGTAGTTGAGCTGAGACTGTGGGACAATTTAGCTCTCACTGGTCGAAATCTTAAAATCCATCTTTTGACAACTGAGGCTGAACCTTCTTGGTTATTATCGTGATCCCCTATGTGGAGTCTGTGTTTTGTTTTCACCTGTGTCTGTTTGTTTGTCACATTGTTTATCTGTCAGAAAGATAAACATAAAAACTACTGCACTCGTTTTATTTTTGGTGCCAAGTGAGACAATGGGCGGATCCTTTTCTTTCTTTTTTTTCCCATGTTTGCTATTATTGCAGGAGACTTCGGTTAAATAACAGATCAATGTGGCCTCTTAACCATTCAGCAATATGTGCAAAGTGGTTTATTTGGCCCATTATAATAAAAGCCCTGTGTGTATTGACTTCATCACTCAGGTAGATTTCACATTTGTGCAAAAAAAAAAAAGCAATTTTGTTGCATCGTTGAGAATAAATGAATTATTATTCTACACAGAAAATATGCCAGGGTTAAATTTACACCCATTTTACACCCATAAAGTGTCTATATGTGTCCACACTGTGCAGTGTAAAATTAACACTTTTGAAAGTGTTAAAAATTTAAGATTATTTGTTGTTAAAAATAGAAACCACTTAACACTCAATGGGTTACCATGGTGATATAGTAATGGTAAGTCAAGTAAATGGTATTGACTGAGAGGGAGTAGAGCAGGGCAGGCAAATCCAGTCCTCGAGGGCTACAGTACATGATGGCTACAAGGAGTGATGATGTAACCATCCCAAGACCTATTTTGTAAAAGTATTGCGTGGTCTCACAATACTTGACCCAATTTTGTTTTTTTCCACTCCCAATGTCCCCTAAGGGGTTCTGTAAGAATGAGCAACTTCACTCTTGTGAAAAACAAGATGGCGACGGTTAGCTTGGAAATTTTTCTTCAATCCGTCAAACATTCTAGAACTCTTACATAATGACGTAAGGACATGATTTGATCTATACCAATCTGGATTTGTTTAACACCAATATCAACAACAGTCTGATTTACAACATTTATTTAAACAACATTAATTTACCAAAAGCACCAGGTGCAGTGTTGTTTTAAATCAATGTGTAATTAATCCAACACCAACACTCTTTTTAACACTGACACTGAATATTTAAAACTACTATATTTGCTGTGTGATAGTGATATTTCATAATAAAATACCATTTGACAACACATCAAAATAGGAACTAAACAAATGGTGCCAGGCAGAACAAACCCCACCCCTGGCAAATATTTTACCTGATTTGTCCAATCTCTTATCACTGCGAAAACTAATTTTTTTGTGATCTTGACCTTTGACCTACATTCACCAAACGTTAATGGGATTTATTCTGGACCATGTTGCACCTTTCCTGAAAATTTCATGAAAATTGGTCCAGTCATTTTTGTTGCTGACAGACAGACAGATAGACAAACATGAAAACAAACCAAAAACAATACCTTTTTTTGTTTGTTTGTTTTTTTGGGGGGGGCACACACCCATGTAAAAAAAATTCCCACTTTGATGTAATAATATAATAATAATAAGAAGAAGAACCCAATCTAAAGCACCAAGTAGCTTCTCATTTCATTTCAAATATTTAAACTGTGTTTCAATATAAAAATACCATGTGGTCTAGATTGACCCTGTTCCAGAATGATGGTACATCAAGGAGAGAAGAGAGCTGGATGAAATGATTACCCATGATACCTAGTGCCTATAGTACAAGCCTGTGGAGGTCATGTTTTGATCTGATGTTGATTCAGTTCGATCAGGTCTACATTCAGCATCATTATGTATCTAAAAAAGGAGGTTGACTGAACCTGAATAGACTGAGTAACTCCGTTTGAACACCAGGGGTATTTTTTTTTTCATCACTCCAAGACGACAGAATCAGGATTCATCAGACTCAAATTGTGAAAAAGTGGTGCAGGGAGACGTAATTTTCAAATTGATTGGCCACCGCAGAGTCTAGACCTGAACCCCATTGAGAATCCTTGGGATGTGATGGAGAAGATATTAGACAATGGTTGATCAGTACAGAATTTTAAGAGCTTGGGTTAATGCAGCTCTAGATGGAAATAAATGTGATGGTATTTGTCGTGTTGCATAAGTGTTGTGCAGGATAGACAATACTATGACTGATATGCCCCGTATTTAAAGATAAAGCTTTTGTTTTCAACAGAATATTCTGTGTGAGACTTATTTTAACAGGGCGGTGTACATCCTAGAGTACAGTGAAAGTTGTTAAAGTAGCATTTCCACACCATTTATCACTGAATAGTTGTTGTTCATGTGAAATATTTAACCTATGAACATAAGAATTTTCTTAAAATATGAAAAGAAATTGCAGAATAGATCATGATTTAGCTTAAATTTTAAATATTTAACCTATGAACATAGTAGTTTTCCTACATCATATAAAATACAAACAAAAATTGCAAATTAGATCAGAATTTATCTTAAATCTCAAATATTTAACTGATGAATAATAGTTTTCTTGAAATATGAACAGCATTTGCAGATTCGATCATGGTTTATCTTAAGTTTTAAATATTTAACCTCTGAACATACAGGTTTTCTTCCACCATTAAAATACAAACAAAAATTGCAGATTAGATCATAATATTTCTTAAATCTCAAATATTTAACCAATGAACATAAGCGTTATCCTAAAATATGAAAAGAATTTGCAGATTCGATCATGACTTAGCTTGAATTTAAAATATTTAACCTATGAACATACAAGTTTTCCTATTCTATATAAAATACAAACAGAAATTGCAGATCTTAAATAGACCACAGAGAAACTGTACAACAGCAGGATGTGAATGTGAAACCATCCTGATACTGTTGCATCACCGTCAATCAGAAAGACTGCACTGAAGCAGCATGGGGAAAAAAAAAACTACTTGTAATTTAAAGTTTCTGTTCACATAGCAAAACATGTATTTCTCACTGACAGCAGAATCCTCACATTACACTTGACATACTTTTTTATAGCCATGTGTGGAAGAACGACGTATGGAGAAACAGACTGCGTTTACACTGTCAGCCAACACCAGGACTGCACAGACATGTCTCACAACATTAACTTCAGTCCACGGTGACGTACAATAACATCTTAATAGTGCCATTATTGACTATTTATGATAACTGGACCAATGGGTTTTGACTATTAGGTTTCAAAGTGGAAATTTGGCTTCATTTTCCCATGATGAAGAAGACTGGCTTCAGTTCTGTTGATCGACATTGAAGTGGGTGGAATTATAATGTGTTTCGCAGCCAACCACTAAAGGGCAATAGACGGACCCTTCCTCTCAGGACCTGAGTTTAAATGCCATGGACAGTTTGTTCCCTCCAGTTTGATCTTCTCTGCACTGAAGCTTCTTTTTTTTTCTCTTTTCTTTTCTTTTTTTTTTTTTTTTTTACCTTAACAACCCTGTCAGTTGTGGCCCTTTAATCTCTCATTTTTGCTTTCCAAGTTATTTTCACCACATTGCAATTTAGAACATACGAAATAATGAATGACACAAAACAAAAAATAATAAGTAAACAGAAACAGAGAGGGAAATTCAACAACAAAACACACACACGCACGCACACATACACACACACACACACACACACAGTGAGTCAGAAAAAGCCTGAAATCCTTTTTTATGGATCTTTTCCAAAATTTAATGGGTTCATCCTTGGCTCTTGCCCTACTCTTCCACCAAGTTTTATGAAAATCACTGCAGTAGCATTTGTGTAATACCGAGAGGCAAACTCATACGAGCAATCACATAAACTCTTCAGTAGAAGCAATGAAAATTTTAATACCAGAAGGAAGGCATTGTCAGTGAATTTACTTGGCAACAATCACATATAATCTGTAAAAGTTTATATGTTTTTGTGCATATAGCTCAGCTGTTTAAAGGTGAATCAGACTTCTTTGCACTTTGAATCCCCAAGGGGGGCAGCAGGAGGTAGCTGTTTGAAATGTTGAAAGTGAGAGGAACCTCATCATTTAGGAATCGTGTAACGTTATGTGAGTGAAGTACACACTCCTTGGACCTTAATTTCCTATTTTTAGTGGCTGGCGGGGGTGATGAGGATGGAGAAAATAAATCTGCAGAAGGTGCAGCAGCCATTGTTGGTGAGTTTAGCTGCCACTCCTCAAAGCATTTGCACCCTGCTGTTGAGAAAAGTGTTTTGTATTTTGCTCCCATGTTTCAATATCTATCTTCCCGTGTGCTAAGAACATTGTTTGCTGGTGACCATATCCAACACCAGGGGGAAAAAGTGCTTCATAGACTCTCGATTACCACACACAAAATATTCATTTCTACATCTCTGGATTCCACATTAAAACGGTTGCAATTTTACATTAAATTCATAAGGTTGAGTTGTAGGCTGTTTGTTAAAGAAAAGCTGAATTTCAGATGTGCACAACAGAAGTTAGTTTAGTTTTATTTCCAGCATATGAAATCATCAAATAACAAAGAATAGTACAATGCACACAAACAAAACTGTCAATGCTCGAAAAGGAGTGGGAAGAAGTATAACTTATTGACTCCCACTCCCTTTTACAAACTAATAATTACATTGATTCTGTTTCCTTTGCTTTGTTGACATACTTTTTTTTTTCTTTTTCAATTTTTACAATAACACAAAACTTCCATACAAACCATCCACCATGCACTTTTTTTTAGTTACCTCACCTCAAACAATACGATTTACATAATCAATCTTTGTTAATATAAACTACACTATTTATATGGACTTTAGCCATTTGCTACAAACACAATTATTAATAAATGTGATATCTCCAAATGGATTAGACTAAAAACATTTATATGAGTGTGTTTTATTTATGCAATCCTAGCCTCTCAGCCTTAGTCTTACAATTTAAAACTGAGTATGCTTCACATTCACAGCCTTTAAAGCAGAGACAACCATGATAGCAAATCTATCTCTGATGTACACTGGAGTCTTTAGTTTTAATTTTTTTAATTTTACATAATTTTTCCAGCAAAATTCATTATACGCGTGTGTGTGCAAGTTAATTTTCATTCCATAAAATGTCATTAACGTTAATTTAAATTACTGGCCTAAAAGAGCACAAATCTTCATAAGACCTTTCCGTGTTCAATGATAAGCACACAAAGAGGTCACATAGTCAACACGTGACCTTTTATAGTTCAGAACATACAGAATGTGCTATGACATATGCTCCTGTCTTTATGCTTTGTGAAGCTGGCAAAAGCTGGCAAATGGTAAAATCACCTGTTTTGATTAATTTCCAAACTACAGACACAAACTCTCTGAAGTGGTAATGCGTGAACACTTAGTATATTAAATTGTTTCACAAAGCTGTGAAGGGTCATGAGAAGTGTAATGAATAACCGCTAATAAAACTGTAATTCACCTGAACATGGTTCTCACTGCCTCATTTTAGATTTTTAAACCCTTGGTGGTATAAAAGAATTCCAGGATATCTCATGCATCACAGATTTGGTGACTGTGTGAGGCTAACATGTGTCCAAAGCAGTCAGATCAGATTGTTATGCTAAAAGCAAAGCTGTTGTTGAAAATGGGCTTTGTGTGAGAGTCGATTGCCAGTTCCTGACTGGTGATAGTGTTTTGATTATTACTCAATCAGTTTGTTTACACTGTTGACAGCCATGAACTGGATGTCAACAAACAGTATTGTAACATATTTTTTTTCGTCTGGCTGATGAGTAAATGTTAATGGCAGTTGTCGAAGATGTGTATTTGTGAAAATAAATGCATTTGTATCAGTTGTAACATCCGTGCCATTCCAACAATTGCAGGGTAGACAGTGAATAGGATTTTAATGGAGGTACAAGGTCCTGGACAGAGGCAGCAAAAAACTTGGGACAAAAGAAAAATAGAGAAGGTTTTGGATGCAGTTTTTGACAATGTAACCTAGCATTGAATATTTTACACATGGAAACTTCAGAACCTTTGTGCAGAACGATTTTGTGCATATGTGTTGTCAGTTTGTCAAATATGCATGAAGATAACAGTGTGTGGTTTAAGGAATGTTTCATAAACTGTTCTTTAAAGGTCTCATTCCGCTGAAAACCACTTTTCCACACTCCTTTTGGAATCTGATGAGTCACCCCGAGTTACCAACACATGCTGCGTTTGAAAGTGGTTTGTCACTTCCACTGGCTGCGTTTCCCATTCATAGAAAACAACACAGAGAAAAGAGCCACTCAGAAAAAGCCTGTCCACAATCCGTCATGTGGACATTGGCATCACCCACGTGGGGTTAAGATCATCCCCCATTGCAGTGAATCTGAAGTAGCATTAGCATTAGCATCTACAAGAGAAAACAGCGCCACAGTAGCTGCTGCAGAAACTTGAAAAAAAAAAAACAGTGGAGCAAACTGGTTCATGTGCTCTCTGTGGAAATAAAGGTGTTTTGTTTTGTTTTTTTACTGCAAAACAAGCAACGCCACGAAACTTAGCTGGATGTTACTCTCAGATGGTAAACACACACAGAGCGAGAGGGGAGGGGGGGAAATGTTCCTTCATGCATTCATTCTCTGAGCCAATCAGACGCCTCATTACCGCGTCATGGACATGTATGAGGACGGACGGGTAAACTGTTGTTTGACCTCAAGCCAGTTTTCTACCCTCCAAAAAACAGCTGGAAACAAAGCAACCCATACAGTTTTTTAAACAGACCCAATGCACAATGCATTCAACAACAATGGAGAACAATATTTATGAAATGATGTGGAATGACTCCTTTAAACACAGTAGAGTTTTGCTAATCCAAATCTGCAAGCCAGCTGCAGAAGTTTTCTATTAGAAATATTGTCAATTGCATCAAAAGAAGGTTCCTGTGAGTCTTTCATATATGAGCATGCTCTATTTTTCATGTCTTGGTGTGGATGATCAATAAAGTGTATGTTCCTGATGTGTGTGACTTTGTCACTTGAACATAGGTTTGCTGTGACTCTCACAACTCTGTCGCCCCCATGGTTATTCATCATTGTGCTCTGCCAGGCAGATGATGACATCTGCTTGTTCCCAAAAGGCCCATGATGATCACTCCCAAACAAAAGGACAGCATATGCCACCAAATAGCTCACTCAAGGCAGAATTATTCAAACTATCATGACTATATTTATAACTGCTGTATAAAGATTATTTTGCAACTGATATTTATTTCATTAATTTATTTTTTGTAATCAGCAATATCTAAATAGAGAACTTGTCCTCAAATTGCCTGTTGGTGTTTTAGGAGACAGGAGACAAATTAAAGGAAAAACTGATGGGGTGGCTAACAAAGCCCCCCATCCATAGACCATAAGGTCTTTCTGAAAGGTTTGATAAAATTGAAAATAAAGTGAATCACGTACGATGACCTTCACATCGTAACACCTATGGGAGAGTTTGGACCAAAAGAGAGTTCTTTTCACCTCCATCATCAAAGTACCTTTAGGGGGATGGCATTCATTGCTGCAGTAGAGTTCACTTTTCAAAAACATCCCTACTAGAAAGACAAGTATTCTTACAAGTATTCTTACATTCTTAGTATTCTTAAATATAATCAGTTTATTCCCTAGTAAGGAAAACAATCTGTCAGTGGGATTAACACATTTACTTGGCTAGATGTCTTATAATTAAAAGACCAAAATGGAATTCAAAACAAGAAAAAATAAAGGCCAAAAGGTTGGCAGATACTGTTTGTTACAGGCAACAACAAACAGTTTAATAGATGGAAAGACTAACATATGCTTCAACTGAGTTGTTGTGTCCCATTCTTTAAATACAAAAAATGTTCATGTTCTTTTGCTGTGATGTTACACAAACCCTGGTTTTAGCTTGTTACTGATTAAGTGTTATGGCAAAAGTCTTAATTCTATCTATCTATCTATCTATCTATCTATCTATCTATCTATCTATCTATCTATCTATCTATCTATCTATCTATCTATCTATCTATCTATCTATCTATCTATCTATCTATCTATCTATCTATCTATCTATCTATCTACCTACCTACCTACCTACCTACCTACCTACCTACCTACCTACCTACCTACCTACCTACCTACCTACCTACCTACCTACCTACCTACCTACCTACCTACCTACCATCCATCCATCCATCCATCCATCCATCCATCCATCCATCCATCATATTGAATGTGTTGTGGGCACACACGGTAACTAACTAAGCCACTCTGTTTAATTTTGTCTACTCCGTTTTAGTTAATCAATCATTTGTATGCTGCAGGCACAATAACTGAAATGTAATGGGAAGCAAATGTTCCCTAGTCCAGAATAAAATCCTACACTTTACATGTTATCAGTGTTGGTGCCATTGGCCATGACTTCTTCAATTAGTAACTTCCTAGCCACATACTTTACCAGTTTCCATTAAACACTTTATCTCCGGTGTACAAGCGTGGAGCCTCTATAACTTTAGTTCACTATAATGAGACACAGGAGATTGGTTAAAGGTGCTCATAACTGCAAATAATTATGTCTGTGACTCCCACTCCTCTTTTCCGGAGGATTTAGTGCCAGGCAAAATCATATTGTGGTTCATATGAGGGTTTGTTGTCCCAGACTAATCATGTGCACTACAGTTGCCTAATTAGTGTGTTCCTGTACATAGATTGGTCTTAACATGATAACCTTGTGCTATATTTGTGTTGCTTTTTCACCATCCAACAGTCATCAGCCCCCGCCTACTCACTTCAGTTCTTCTTCAGGAATTAGGGTTTTTTTCCCTGTCTCTCTTATCTGGCACTTTTAGTGTTTAATTTGTAATTTGCTCTAATTAAACCTAGGGAACAGTTGCCAAACAGTTTTATTTAATGAGTTGTTTGTCGTTGATAAATATTTTCTTTCCAGAATTATTGATAGAGGTAAGCTGAATTGGTGGATGGTTCTCTTTCATCTTGCTGCCACCCTCAGCTAGTCCTGAAAGCTCTTCCTTTTTCAAAAAGAGTAATGACCTTTCACTGTGCGACAACTTGTACAGGTGTGAGGCCGATGTAAATCCAGCTCAAATCGGGCCCTATTGTGGAGCATGTATTGCATACGGCAAGTCGAAAGGTTGAAAAAGAGGCTTGTCATGCTCGTCTTGGTTAGGGCGTGTCTGCAGCAGGATTGTTGTGAATTGTGCCCCGTGGCTGGTTTCTGATGTGGTAGCAAAGCATCGAGACAGGTCTTTCTCTCCCATAAGTGACCGAGTGCTATAACTCACACATAGAGCCTGTTGGCAGAAGAATAGCGTTGCCTTCACAACCACTGTAACTCACAGTTTTGACATTTTGACCTATAAATCTTTGACAGGCAAAATGTCAAAGCCACAAGCATTCTGGATTTAATTTCCCTTGTCTTTAGGTTAATAGGAAGCAGACTAAAATCGACTCATTTATCATGCTGTGTAGTGTGCGCCTAGATACATATTTTTACATTACATCAAAATGATGCATTTAAAGCTTCTTGACTAACCATTTTTTCCAATATTTTCTTCTCTTTTTTTTTTTTTTTTGGAGGGCGGGTGTAAAACCTTTATACAATCTTTAAGCCCGACAAAACCAAAACAGCTAAGCAAAAGAAAAATCAAAAACATCTACGCTGCTGTCATATTTGCAGGCAGGTTTAAGCAGGCATAGATAAACAATTTCTCCTACATTGTTTCACTTTATGGTTAAATTTTCTCATATCAAATTCCTCACTGATACAAATGCTCCCTGAAAATATGGCCTCTCCAAAATACACTCATATTTCAGCCCTCATAATGTTGAGCCCAGAGTCATCCAGGCTGGAAATTGCCCATGGAGAATTCTTGTTCGCCTGGATATTATATGTGCCACATCCTATCCCGGCCTTTGAGAGGACCCTCTTCCCTGAATGGCCAATTTCCCCCTTCCAGACACTGACATTTCAGCTATCAGACTGCCTTCGGTCACAGGGAAAGAAATCTAGCCCACCCCCCTCTTCAAATACTGTCAGAGGAGAATCTCTTCCTGATACCCTGATACCCCCCTACCACCATCAGCACCACCTCCGCCATACACTCCATCCCTCGCGGCAACATTATGCTGTCCTTGATGTTTTATCATTAGTTTAGAAGTGTGTGGTCCCCCACTGCTGTCTTTTGATGGAGTGCAGACAGTAAAGGCATGGAGACAGCTAGCCAATTTCCCCTGCTGTGACTCTTCCACAGCAAGGGGTCGTGCTATCTCCCCCAACACCGCAGACAGGCATATATTCCCATGTTGAGGCAGCTTTTAGACCTATTGCATACCTAAATTGCCCTCCATTTTGTCTTTCTGATTATTTTATTTGGGGGTTAGTGACAGGACTAATCAGTACACTGTGTGGTTTGGTGGGGGTGGGCGGGGGTGCTGCTCGGGGCTATGTTGTGCTGCAGCAGGAGACCACCAGACTGGTTTAATTTGCAGTTTGACTTAATTATTGAGAGTGACTGTGCAAAATAGCAATGCCTCTCTATGAATGCCAACATTATTATTCATAGTTAATTAGAAATTACTATTATTAGAAAAAATAAATGCAAAGGCTTATCACGAGGCAATATAATGCATCCCTCATACACTAGAATGTATTGTTTTTTTTTCCTCCAGTTGATTGGTTCACCTATTTGGTGTAGATATTTCGAAGAAAATGCTGAATGTGTTTGCTCACAGACTCATTGCTCCCAATTAATGCTACAGGTTTTAATGAGGATTCCCTGATTATTTGCCAAGTATTATCATCTATTACTTTATGACAAAAAAGAACAGCTATATCAGCCACAGCTGTACTTTAAGATACAAGAAATGAGTGCTGATAAATAATGCCATTTGATCACTCAATACATGTTGTAAACTGCAGGATTTCATTTGATTTGATTCAAGCATATGCAGCAAAATAAATGGAGCCTGCCTTAACCTACAGACACAACAGATTTATCCCACTGGCTTTGTCGACCCGTGTTGTCTGGAAATGTAACAAAAGAAGAATTCATGCACAGTGGAAATACACAAAGTGAATGAAATAAATGTTCTGTTCAGTCTTTTTTTTTCTTTACTGGAAAATGATATTTGGATTCACCTAGGGGCAACAAATAGCAGAGTACAAATACTGTTATTGAGTGATTAGATATCTGTAAATTACTGTATCTCTGCATTTTTTCTGGTCATTTTTGTTATTATTTTGTTATCCCAGTGTTTTTTACTTCTTGTGTTTTTTAAATATATGCATTTATTTATTTTCACTGTTCACTCTTATATAAAGACTGATTTTAACCTCCATCGACAGGATAACAAAAAAAGAGGAAATGTTCTAGTCAGAATATTTTCTATAATCTTCACCTTATGGCTATATGGTGTAATATTCAGTGGTTTTACACACAAATGGCCTGTAGTCGTATCCTTCACAGAATTACATTTTACTTTTGTGGTCTGAAGAGGCTGTCCACTTTCACTTGAGGAGAAATTCAATAGGTACTTCTACTTCGATCTGTCTTTTCTCATTCACATGTCTCATTTTCTGTTTGTGTAAAGGATGTCTGAATGTAACCTGTGTAACCACTGGCATTGTTATTAAAAACTGTAATTTAAGACTTTTACCTTCATAAATGTGTTGGTTAAAAATACTTTTATTTCATAAATGAAATACGCCATCACTCTCCACCACTGAATGTTGGCTCACTAATATACCACACAGGTTTCCACTTGCTATTAGCATGTTAGCACTTTACCATGCTGATATTTAGCTAATTGCAGCCTATGGGGATGCTAAGTCACACCCTTCTACTGTACTCCCAGTCCATGGGTGCTTAGCTCACAAACATTTTGAATGGGAGTGAATGGAGCGAGTCAAACTAAATTCGGATTCCGTTTGACAAGTGCTATGAAATTCACATATGATAGCCGTTAATAAGAAATATTTGATGTGGCATAAGCAGACCACCTGTTTTTGATGGGAAGCAAATGTGACGTTAGGTTATATGTGATTTTAGTAAGATGCGTTGCGTAGGTAACGTCACACTCCGCTCCACTGTGGTGTGGAGTCTGTGTTGACGTCATATGCGCAGCAGGCGTGTAGTTCAAATTATTAACAGGTTTTACTCACAAATAAATCAGCCGTTGGTTATCAGAAGCAGTTGGAAAGCACATCAATAATTGTGATTTGTTGTGAGGTACAATATGTGTGTGATTCAGGGCACATGACAAACCAGATACGATTTTAGCATTTTCTTTCCCATTGAATACCATTCATTCATTTTCCGATCTCAGACCCCATGAGCCTCCCAGAAGGGGCGGAGACTTAAGCTCCCCATTTTCTTCTGTATGTGTAAGAATATATTACGTCCTGTCGATTACCAAGATTTTATCATACAGGTAGTATTTAAGTAGAAGATCAAATTCATATATATATATATATATATATATATATATATTGTAACCAGATTCAATATATGATGCTAATGAAACAGACTCAAACTAATTTTCTTTAATTCAATTCAGCTTTAGTATTATGCACTGCAGAGCAAACTGAAGGGATGGTTAACATTTGGTGGGAAAAAAATTAATTATAATAATCAGCACCAAATTTCTGTTCTGGGTAGGTAAGTACTTATATTTTCAGCAAAATGCATTTTTAAAACATTGTAAAAACATTTTTGAGGCGTTGATATGAATGTGAAGGTGTCTAACAACAGCAACGTTTTCTAGAGTTATTCTGGATTCATTTTATAAACTCTCACAAATAAACTACATTTATCCCAAATACATTGATATTTGACTATTATATTTATGATATATTTTAAACACATGGTGTTTAAAATTAATAAATACATACATCTATGCCAAATACATTTGGATATAATGTTAATATTATCTGTAGATTATAAATATTATGGGGAAAAAGTTATACAGTATTGATATTTTAAAAATGTTTTATTTAATGTTTACTTTTGTTGCCCATCTGTGACATTTTTTGCTTTATCCATCCATGATGCTGCAATTTTCCAAAACTTTCTATGTATGGATGATTAAATATTAGTTTCCTCTAACCAACTATTAAGTTGTAAAGTACAGTGTTGAAAATAAAAATGTTATAGGAACTTAACTTTTGAAAACATTGTAATGCCTGCAAAAGACTATATTAATATATTGTCCATCCTTGGCACTGTAGTTTTTTTTTATATATTTTCTTTTTTGAAATTAAATTTGGCACCTTGCATGTCTTTGAGATGGTATTTTGACATTTCCAATTATGTGTAATATTTGTCTTCAACTTCAAGTTAGGAATAAAATAATAGTGGACTGTCCATCTGTGACGCCCTTGACATCGCCCTGCAGACAACACGTACAGTGAACTACTGCAGGAATATTTCATATTTAGATTAAATGGAGCAGTAATAATGTCTCAGAAGCCCCAAATTGTTTAGGTTTTAAAATAAGTTTATATTTTCCACTCAGGTAGCACTCAGATAGCTAGCTAGCTAGCTCCTAATTTGTGCTATTAGCTCATTAGCTAGTGGCAGCTGGTGGAGAATGTGGGGGAAAAAGATTTATTGATTAAATAATGACTTTTATATCTTGTAACTACTAAAACAAAATAACACATTTAGTTCCTTTGTCTTTAGATATTTAATTAATCTAATTTAGTGACTTATTATGAGATACACATGACAGGAAGTAGTATTCACACACAGGAGTAGAACATATCAAGTTGCCAAGCACTGCTCTGTTTTAGTGCAGTTTCATGATGCTGCTGGTCTGCACTCTTAAAAAACAATCAAACAAAAAGCACTAAAGCAAAATAAACATGCATGTTGTTGTCGGGATTTGCAGCCTCTCATCTCCAATGGCTTTTGTCTCTTTTCTTACTCTTGTCTTGCTTTATTTCTTATACATGTTCTTTATTTTTTCACTCTTTTCATCTAGATGCTCCCACCACTATCCCTACACCCACCACCAACCCAGTCAACACGCAAGGTACTGTATGCCCCCACTACTGTCCCTCTCAGCACTCATTTATGTGTGTGTGTGTGTGTGTGTGTGTGTGTGTGTGTGTGTCCAACTGTGTGTGGGAGCTTGCATGCGCATATAATCAGGTGATCGGGGGGAAGAATGAAGACTTGTACCGAAGGTTAAGAGACACTGTGGATGGCCAGCTTTAATCAGATAGCGGTGCTGATAGGTGACATTGAGGACAGGCACAGGGCTGTCAGAAACACCTGTCATAGTCCTTTGCAGTCACATGTGTGATCTGAGAAAACGTGGAGCCTCTGCTTTGCTGTTCTGTTATCTTATCAGCATCTGCAGCGGTATCTCAACCGGCCCATCCATCATATTATAATGCCCTTTACATCTCTCCTACAAACGCCAGTCACATTTGGTCTTTGCCAGCCTGAAAACATCAATAACTATTTTCTCAAAGACATATGAAATGAATGAAAGGCAGTTCATTTGTTGTGTTTACAGCAGGGCAACCTTTTGGATACCTCCCACTATTTTGCACTTTGATTCAGCTCACTTTTATATATAAAATATATATATATATATATATATATATATATATATATATATATATATATATATATATATATATATATATATATAATAAAATAAAATAAATGAGCATTTAAATTTCAGTATTAACTGTTAAAATATATTCTTTTATTTCAAAAATACCACTAATGCTAGACAGATTGGGAGACAACCTTGGGAGCTGACATTTGGATATGCCAGAATGTGACATTTCAATACAAAAAACTATTCTTAAAGAATAGATCAGTTTATCAATAGCTGCTTAAGAGATACAGTCGCTGTTTGTTATGATTATTCAGTGATTCATGCATTCTCAAAAATCAGAAGCTCCAAGATAAAAAAATAAAATAAAATAAAATAAAAAATACTACATTTGAATTCATTATGTTGCACTGATTAATCTATTCATCCGTTTGATTAAAGTTGGCTGCTGAATTGCTTTTGCATGTTAAGAATCACAAAAATGCACTCAACACAGACCATTTTATGTTTATGTTTTTTCAAACCCACATTATGATGCACTTCTCCATAGTTCTGGAATCTGAACAGTCTATCCTGCTTCTCTCAAATGAAGTGTCAGCTTTGGTGGCACTTCCATGGAAACAACATCACCTCAGCTCCTCGCTTCTCTCTGGGTGTGGCAGCCAAACAGGAAGTTGTTTCGCATAGTCGTGCATTACTCTGCACTTTTCCCTATACTCTCTTCATGTACCCATCTCCATGTCTTCTGCTATAGCATTCCGGTAATTTCCGAAAGACAGGCTTGAAAGAGGATTTACCGTGATTTATGCAGTACATGCTGGGAGGATGTAATTGAGCTTTCTTGCAGTTCACTACTCTTCTAAATACCCTGTCACAGGGGCAATGCTAAGCTGGCTTGCGGTAGATTGCTTTGCACAGCCTTAATCAGCATAACAGCACAGTATAGCATTTTCCACTTGCCATTAAAGACGTATACAGCACGATTCCTTATTCATTCATTAAAACTAGGGTGTGAATTGAGGCAGACACCATCTGTGCTGTAATCAGGGGCTACTCTTTTACCACTCTGTATGATCCTGATTTTAAAGGTCTAATCAGTGATTGTACTTATACTGAATTTATAGTTTAGTCACATATATAGATTTAAAAGGAAACTGTATTAACGCTGAGACATCTCTATTTTCTGGCTGTGAGTTTGTAATTTAAAGCTTTAACTACTTAAACAACCTTAAGTGTTTTGGATTTTTCAGCAGACTTGAATGTTTAATTAACATTTCTTTTTTTTTTTTGTTGCACATCATTTGCACTGCATTTTGATAGCTCCACCCAAATCGGAGAAACTCACAGTTTGCATAAGACTTACAAACTTTCTGAATAAATATCCTAAGCTGTGAAGTTGCTGCCACTCAGTAATCCACATAAGCAGCAGATTGTCCACAGGAGCACACTTTCCACTCTGTAGTACAAAAGACCTTCAGAGTTGTCATTGCCAACCCTCCCATCTTTGCTCTGTCATCCATATTTCACGACAAAAATTAATTTCCATTATGTGATAACTTTGTATGCCAGAATGTGTTCCTTCTTTCTTTCTTTCTTTCTTTCTTTCTTTCTTTCTTTCTTTCTTTCTTTCTTTCTTTCTTTCTTTCTTTCTTTCTTTCTTTCTTTCTTTCTTTCTTTCTTTCTTTCTTTTTTTCTTTCCTTCTTTCTTTCTTTCTTTTTTCTTTCTTTTTTCTTTCTTTCTTTCTTTTTCCTTCTTTCTTTCTTTCTTTCTTTCTTTCTTTTTTTCTTTCTTTTTCCTTCTTTCTTTCTTTCCTTCCTTCTTTCTTTCTTTCTTTCTTTTTTTCTTTCTTTTTCCTTCTTTCTTTCTTTCCTTCCTTCTTTCTTTCTTTCTTTCTTTCTTTCTTTCCTTCTTTCTTTCTTTCTTTTTCCTTCTTTCTTTCTTTCTTTTTCTTTCTTTCTTTCTTTCTTTCTTTCTTTCCTTCTTTCTTTCTTTCTTTTTTTCTTTCTTTTTTCTTTCTTTCTTTCCTTCTTTCTTTCTTTCTTTTTCCTTCTTTCTTTCTTTCCTTCTTTCTTTCTTTCTTTTTTTTTTAATTCTCACAACTGATGCAGAAGTTCAAGGCTTAAATATAGTTTTGGGCTGCGGGGGAGCAAATGCCACGTTAAAGTACCAACTCTCACAGAGTGTTTGTCTTTTATGCTGTTTCATGTTGAGAAATTTTCAGAAGAATTCATATTGTCAGGGCTTTCAGTGTCTTAAAAGATTCCATGTAAGTGTGTGTAGACCTCTTGGGAAAGATAAGTCACCCTTTCATCTAAGTATTTCTTTTTTTTTTTTTTTTCATTTTGAAAGTTAGTTTCTTTGCTTGTGTGTTATATTTACAATAAATCAAAACATTTTTAGTTGACATCTTGTATAAAGCAAAAGTTGGAACACATGTGTAACTTTAATCCAAAGACATGATCCAGACATCCATCACTAAACACAGTAGAAGACAGCATGAATATGCAGAGTATTTTCAAGATGGACAGTAAATGGTTACAGCATCTCCAAAAAAAAAAAAAGAAAAAAAGAAAAAGTACTCCGCAAGTTCTTTGTCAGTGGTTGTATTTCTTTTGGGCAGAGGGTAGACTTTACCCAGAATCCATAGCTTTAAAGGAATAAAAGGGAGTCTGTGGCCATAATGCTCCAGCTCGTCAGATGCTCACAGATGATCCAAGGCAGGGACATCATATCCTGACTAAGCCTTCGGTAACTCCCCCTCTCCCCCCGATTGTCAAAAGGAGCCAAAGGGAAGGACATGGAATAAGGAATTATGTTGTAGCTGTGATTGAAAAAATCCTATGTTTTTACAGATCTGCTGTTTAGCATGGTAGGACCCCTGTTAAATACTATCAAGAAGATGTATAGAAAATAAAAACGAACCCTTGATTTAATCCAGAAACTAAACCTTAAAAAGACTTGAAGGTGTAATGATTCAGATGGGGTTTTGTGAGGTCACCATATTTCTTTCTGCCATTAATTAACTGCTAATAACAGCGTTTCAAGCCCACGCTGCACTAGACATGAACCCAAGCCTTGTCTATTCACTGTACCCTTTAGACCTGATAATACAACCAACAATAATCCATTCTTTTTTTTGTTTTTTTGTTATTGCTTGCTTAAGCTATCAGGCATTTGTACAGATGCACAGAATGCATAGATGACTGCAGGGTTGTTCCCATATCTTTGTTTTTTTACAAACAAAAGGGTATTTTCTCAAGGCAGGAAATCATGTAATTTAGTGCCAGATGGTATTTCAGGAAATCATTTCTGGCATATTTTCATACATGTTTTGTTTGCTGATTTATTTTTTTCTCCGTCAGCAATGGTACATGTGAAGCGTTGGCAGTTTTCCACTGGATATTAGTCTTGGGACTCCAGCCTTTTTCCATGTACACTTTGACTTTAACAACGGGCTGTTATGAGTGCATTTAATATTCAACATAATTAGTCATTAAACATTTACTAGAATTGTTTTAACTCTCACATGTATCATTGCTCTTTGAAGTATTTCATTGGAAAAATTAAAGAATCATTTAGAAATGCAAATGAGTTTTTTTTTTTCCCCTGTTTTGTTTATTCTGATTCCCAGTTGAAACAGGTTTTTTTTTTTCTGACCTGGAGATTTTTTTTTAATTCTCTGCTTTAAGGAGTTATTAAAGAAAGAAAATGCCGTAATGGTCCATTTTAATTGGTCTCTGGGGAATAGGTTAGTAATGCCAGCCCACCCTGAAGTTAAAAGCGTGTTTCACTGCAGTAATATTATTTTTCATGGAGCAGTTGTAAATGATTATGAGAGCTCAGTTTAGCACATTAGAATGAATTTGCCTGTTATGTGCCAGTGAACTGCTTTAAATAGATAAACTGTCATTACGTCCCAGGTTTTTGTCTGGCATTGTTATTAAGGGGTGATAAAGTGTAGTGATAAGGTGCCACATTACTTTAGGTAACTTCAGAGTGGAGAGTAGAAATTCTATTAGTTTGTCAACCTTTCTCCCAGCCTTGATCCTCTATTGGGGAAAACATGGTGAAGTGGTAGTATGAAGTGCAGATGGGTGCTGCTGGCTTCGGTAAGGTGATTTTTTTTTTTTTTCTCTCTCTTCTTCTCGGCTTTAAAGATAAAATAAACTGCTATTGAGGAGTTCAAGTTCACCGATTTTCTATTCATTTTCCATTTTATTAGTTGTAGTCAGACCTTCACTTATATTTTAAATGTCACAGCTGTATTTGTACATTTTTAAATCATTGTTTGTGTTACAAAAGACTCCGGAATTCTATTTAGCAGACAATCACTGGCATTGAATTCGGCTGTAGACAATATTGAACTGTGTTGATGGTCTTCTACAGCAGCAATGCAAAAACATGATGTGCTAAAGATCACCCATATAAGCCCATCTCATTACATTCATTTCCTTTTTGAGCAGCAACAAATACAGAAGACACGGATGTTAGCAGTTCAATGTCACAAAATGGCTATTGAGTGTATTTAAGTGGATTCTGCAGCGATGCCTCATTGTCCTCTGTCTGGAAAGGGTTACTCACAGTCTATTCAGTGCAAGCAATGACTTTGCTCCATCAATGCAAGAGTCATTGTTTCAATTATACCCATGTAATTACATCTATAAATTGAAATGTGTTTGCGTGCGGGCTGGTGTACGTGCGTTTGATACGCCTCGTTAAGGGAGTAAAAAAACTATTAAAGACAAAGAAAAAGATGGTAAACCTCGTGACGAGCTCGCAGTTCTGATCCGCAGGCTGACAGGTTTTGATAATACGCTCTGTTACTGACCACTGTGGCAATTAGTCATTCCTGTGCAGAGACGGAAAGGTGTGACTGTAAAGCATGTGGGACTGGGAGTTCAGTGGAGCAGATTTCACCGGCGCGCAGACACAGGCATCAGTTGCAAATCCTCTTTATTCCCCAATAAATCCCCACGGCTGCGCACATCCTGTCAGGACGCTGGTGTGGGCATGTCAGCACTCCCTGAATTGGGCCGTAAGCAGAGCTCTGTTTGGCAGCATAGACACCATCCACATTACCAACATGATCAAATTCTACTTATTTCAAGTGTTGAGATCACAAAGACTCCTGTAATCACACCATCTGCCCTTTGGATTGTTATTTTATTTTTTAACACGTAAAAGATACACAACTATTTTCTAACAACACCTTTTTTTTTGTCCTGTTCCTCGTGAATTACCTCCATTTACAATAATTCAGGTTCAGATTCAGATTCAGATGAGTTTATTTATCCCCGAGGGGCAATTCAAGACATCAGTGAGCAGCATAATAAAATGTGGAGAAAAAACAAAACAAAAAACAAGGCACTCTTACACATCTAAGGTAATAAAATAGTAATATAATATAATAAATAAAATGGAAGTAAGTTTTATACACAGTATAAAAGAAGGGAACTGTTCTATAAGAACAGAGGTAAGTGATGAGACAGTGGAAATGTAAAATTCTAAAAAATAATATTATTCTTTGCATTTTTCAGTAAAAATGTGGGATTTTTCTACATTTAATTTGCTGATCATACAGGTATTTATTGCAGCTCAGAGTAAATTCAAAGGTTATAATATCAAATGGGGGAAAAGGACTTTTTTTTACACAACATATATCATTAACTGAACATAAAACAAGCATCTCCATCCACAGTCAAATGTCAAATTATGGGTTTTACTGGTGAATCAATGTTACAGAAGGTGTCAGAGTTCATTATGGAGCCTCTGAATGACCATGAGCTGCATTTTACTTCATTTATTGCCATGTTTTGATAGGATTTATCTATCAACAGTTGTTAAACATTTCAAATCGGTACATCATTTTGATTGACAGCATATGTATGGGTCTTTATGGTCAGCATGTGGCAGTATTGTGTAGAGAAAACAACAGACAAGGGCATAATTTGTAAGTTTTTTAATTTAACTTTATTTTGAGCATTTAGAGAAAAATAAAATAAACAATACAGCAGAAAATTATTCTTTAACCGTGTCAAAACAAACCATAATAAACATTAAACAGAAGTATTCCACAAAACAAGTATAGTTATAACTGTTTTGACTGTTCATAAATAATCCTAATGAGTAAGAAAGAAACAAAAGAACTTCTGTTGGAAATAAAATAGGATGAAGCAATGTTTTTTTTTCTTCCTTATTTATACATGCTTAACTAATTATTCATAAAAACCATGACAAGCATTTTACTTTCAACCAGTGTTTAATTTTTGTTCCTCCCTAATATATTTAGAAAAAAATAAATTGCAAACCCCCCCCCCCCCCCCAAAAAAAAAGATGGATATATTGAGATCACTGCATAGTTCTACACAAAGGAAGAATAACAACTGAAGATTTTCTAGGAAATGTTTTACAAAGTGGGAGTGAGTATAGCTTAACTCCCCAAATCTAGTAGGTGGAAAATATAATATGAACACCATGAAAAAGTGTGATCGAAAACACTTCAAACGACAATAATAATAATAAACAGTCCTCTACGGCATACAGAAAGATAGAAAAAAAACCTCACTCTAAGCTTAATACAGTACCAGTTGTATGTATTGCATTGATATTTCATGTGAATTGCGTTATATGCAGTGGCTATCTTGTTTTTATGGTCCACTGTTGTAATAAATAAACAACTGGCAGACAGGAAATCAGTGTTCAGTTCTGTACATAATGTAAGCAACATGATATGCAACCAACCATAACACTTGATATTGTAGGTGTTTTGGGATTCTTATTTTTCTATCTGACATTTTTTTGTGATACAGCCTCGGTGCTTACTCTGAGCGAATTTTTCTACCTGTTAAATAAAACTCCCTCGGTGTGCAGAGGCGGTTGAGACCCTGCATGTTTCCTAGCGGATGTGTCAAACGGAAGACAGCGGGGAGCAAGGTGAGGGCAGCGGGGGAGGGGGTGTTAGGGTGTGGGAGGGTAGGGGAGGAGACAGGACTCAGCACAGGCCATTTAGTGGGTGTATGTTCATTAGCATGGAGCATGGGCTGTTCCAGCTCTTCTGGGAATGAACTCTGCTATCTGACATCCCCGATACAGTAAACAAACTGCACCCTGCACATCCCTGCTTCATAGACACTGACGCCAAGCGGTGGTTGGCTGAGTGAGGATGACTCTATTTTAAGAGGGGCGCTCAACTGAAACAAAACTTTTCTCATTAATTAGTTGCATTTCAGTTTTACTTCACAGATGCCCTTGCGTAAAGTGAACACAACTTCAAACAGGTTTTGTTTGTTGGACAAGATGTGAATGTACCACTTGTCTAGGAGCCCTCAACTTGACTTAAAGTGCCCTCGCTAGTGTTGAAAAATTCTTCGTCTTTTATCAGAATCATTCAAGTTCAGAGCATGACTACTGAGATTGATGGAAAATTGAGCTGCTCTCTCATGCAGCAAAGAACAGTGCAGCCATTCCCTCACCCGCCATTCCTCCATCAGTCCAAATGTGCACAGATATAGACTATTGATAAATGCCTCTGAACTATTCTGAGAGTGGAAATTTAGAGGCTTCAAATTTTGCCTTGTTCTTCTGTGGTGCACGGATAAATCTAGCTAAATGCTAGACAGTGATACTCTCTGACACCTGAGGCAGCCACGTATTTCTCTGCATGGGGACACCAGACGCCAATTTATCTCCAGACTTGTGTCTATTTCTGATGATTGAGCTCTGTAACTTCCAGAAATGGCCTCTTAAATCACAATGTATTTTACAGTGTGTGAACTCTCGCTGAAATTGCAGACGGTGTCTACTGTTTCATGGTGAAATAACTGTCTTAAAACATTTTTCAGCATCAGTCACTCAAGAGGTTCAGGCAGCCAATTCAGCTATACGGCAGTGAAAACATTAATTCGCCTCGAGTTCAACGGTGTAGATGATTCTTCAGAGATGCAATGTTCTGCATGTTTCTTAATTTAATGGAGGTATTAGACATTTACTGGTTTCATTGACAAGAAGATGATAGTGATGTTAACAGATCTAGTATATATGTAAGTAGTAAGAAGGAGAAAAAAAGGCTTTTATGCGTGTTCTCAGCCTGTCTAACTTTTGCATGTGTGTGCAGTAATCCCAGTAACTAAGGCTCTGTTGCCTGTTTGTGGGCTTCTCAGTTATACATTTGGAAGCATTCTCCATCCTCAGTGGATCAAGTTTGCAGCTGAATCATTAAATTTTTCTTTCCAATACAATCTAGCAATGTTTTTTTCCCCTTTCAGTGCTTAAGTCACGCTAAAATATTTTGAGTAAAAAAAAATAAATAAATCATTCAGAGCCATAATGGTGGACTAAAGACTTAACAGCCCAGCAGCATCTTCCAGTGTGACCCATGTCTGCATGAACATATTGGCTTTGTGACTGGCTCAGAGCATTTGCTGATCATGAAATTATTTATGATTATTGTCCTGTTTTCAGACTCCAGAGCCGGCGAGGGGGCACCGCAGAAAATTGACCATGCTGTCATTGGAGGAGTGGTTGCCGTGGTGATGTTTGCCATCCTCTGTGCACTCATTGTTCTTGGTCGATACTTTGCCAGACACAAAGGTAAAACGCTGGCAGTGCAATCATACTTGATCATGAACACATCTCAAGAGTTCAAGTGTTTTGTGTTGCAAGTGGAGTGCAATAAGATTGAAGTGGAGGAGGGGGATGTGTGGTTAATTTGTCCGTACTTCTGTGCAGGAACTTACTTCACACATGAAGCCAAAGGGGCAGATGACGCAGCCGACGCCGACACGGCCATCATTAATGCGGAGGGAGGACACAACAACACAGATGAGAAGAAGGAGTATTACATCTAAAATGGACAGGCCAGGAGAGACGGGTGGGGGGGTGGTAGTGGTGGTGATGGTGGACGATGCTGTAGTGGCATTATGTCTAACTCTGATTGGTTACAAGAAGGCTTGGGGTGGGATTTAAAGAAATATGGAAGGCCAAGTGAAGAAAGAAAATGATGAAAGTAAGACTGGCATGGCCAATTGGTAAAGGGCCGTGCTGAGTCTCGTATCCGACCCTTCCTGGACTGCTGGGGCCTATTCTGTACAGTTCAATTATTTTACAGACAATTTTGTGCCTTGTTCTATTTCTTTTGTTTATTTTGTTGTTTTTTTTTTCCCTCTCATGTGCTTGTTGGATTGGATTTTCCCATGTACTCCACCTGATCCTTTGTTGCATTTGGCTTTTGGAGGAGATTAAATGGCCTGGTGTTTGTCTATGTGTGCCGCAGCTAGCTTTTAGCTCATGTTCCTGTATCTGAGAAGTGCTGTGCACTAGGAGCACAAACACACACTTTTTTTTTTTTTTTTTTTGGAGGGGGCAGGATGAGGTGTCGGGGTACAGAGGGGGGTAATCTCCAGAGTTCACACAGTGTCAACACATTTCTCCTGGCCAGGTCAGAGTCCAACGGCCCCAGCAAATTCAACATACATCCAATTGGATTGGTTTCAACCTATTTCATTCACCCTTTGACTTTAGTTTATTTAACTGCATATGTAACAATTGTGAGTATCCATGCTCATGATAGAATGTATTGTTACCAGAAAATGACTTAGGAGTGCAGTTAGGTATCATTTCACACTAAACCACTACAACTGGTCTCTTGTTGGCTTCAAGAAAACATCTGACAATTAGTACATGTGCGCTTAGTTTAGTGCTTGTTTAGGATATTGTGGAGTGCAGTCTAAGACATCATGACAGCTGTAATGTGCCATGATATAGAGACAAAGATTCTATAAAGATAATCACAACTATTCTTTTGTATCATTTAACTGTCAGCTGAGAAGACACTAAATCAACATTTGAGGATAATGTCTCTTTCAATCGCCTTTTCTTTTATTAGATCTGGTTCTGATGAAAAATCTTAAGCATTGGGGAATGAGTTTAATCTTTTTTCTTTTTTTTTTATGGGGGTGGATGGACCAAAAACATAGCAGAAAATGTTGCTCTCATAATTACAAAGCCAAAAGACTTGCTGTGTGTTGGCAAACTTTTGCATTAACTTCACCTTGTACTATTTAATAGAGCGACTGGTCCTGCTGCAATTATCATTGAATCTTTTCTAGATATATTATTTGTTAGATGTTGCTACAGTCCTGCTGTGTCTGCTTAACCTTGACTTCTTTTCATACCATTTACACGGTCGACCCTGGACCAAATATAAGTATGTATGTGTTATGTGCATATACAGTGAAAATTATGCAGCAAATGCTGTGAAAGACCACTTGGCAGACTGCTCCTTTAAAAAAAAAAATGTTTTTTTTTTTGTAACATGTAATACAAATAACAGAAATCTTGAACCTTTAACAGGCAACGTGACAAGGACTTCAGCTTATGGTGTTTCTCAAGGTTTAATCTTTTTATTTGACTTGTGTTAATAGGAACATACTGTAGGACATTCCCATTTCAACTGAAAAGTTTTCTTTCAACGTTGTGTGGAACTGTATCAAGGTATGTCCATCTGAATACCCATAACAAGTTGAAAAAAAAAACTCTACTTATTTCTTTGCTTAGAAATCCTTGCTACAGAGCTTTTTTTTTTTTTTTTTTTTTTTGCCCTTGCCGATACACAAGTAAAAAGACTTTCAATCACCGCAAACATGAATCAGTTATATTTCCTTGCTGTCTGTAAAGACATTTTACCTTTGGGCTGTCTTTGATAACTTGTAAGGGCTCTTGGACTTACAAGTTATCAAAGATTTGTGTAAAGCTTTAGACTTGGTTTGGGAAAGATCATTTTCTTACTGTCATTCTACAGCCTCAAACCTTCACAGAGGAGCCATCTACAGTACTGTTAGCGATTTAGTTTTTTTTTTTTTTTTGTTTTTTTCCTCCACTAACACAAATCAGAAGATCCTTGGTTCATAGACAGAGCCGCAGTGTGCACACCATGCATGCTTCCTGCTTCTGTCACAGCTACAAGAGTAATTAGTGAGTGATTTCAATGTATTGCCTGAATAAGAAACAAATCTGTAAATGTATAATGAAAAAGGATAACCACTGCCTTAAACCCACCTCTTGATACTTATTAAAGGAAAAGACTGAAGGACTTAATTTAGTGCCTTCTTAGATTTTGAGGCAAATGGTTAGTATCACACACTATCCTCATGTACACTCTTACAGTATATCTTGTATATTTCTGTCCTTTCTAACTTACAGGGCCAATACTCATTGAAGTTGTCTGTATTCACGCACCGTAGACTCGCATCACAATAATGACCAGAAACAGAAAAGGCTGAAATGACTTCGATGTTGAAATAAAAAAAATATATTATTTAAAAAAAAATATATTATTTTATGTTATTCTCTTTTTTTTTTTTTTTCCAGTGGGCGTGACAGCTTCCACTGACGAGAATGTCTTATGTCAGGATGTAGTATTTATTGTCTTAATTACTGATCACAAAAGAATTTCAATTTGGTCACCATTTTCTTTCTCTACTCGTTATTTATTTGGATATCTTCAAGAACAAGGCTCACTAGTAATTTCAGAGAGGTATACAGTACTAAAAGCTATAATAAGCTACAATAAACATCTGTTTTGTTTCTGGATTTAGAGTTTTTTGGTGTCATGGAAAAAGTTACCTGCATGACAAATTTTGTTTTGATATTTATCTTAAATGGTTTAAAGTGACTGCTGCTTTTCAATTGAAAAACATTAAACAGAAGTAAGCATCATTTAAAATCTGGTTTTATTACGTTTAGTTTTCTTTTTTTTCTTTTCAATACTTGATATTTAGTATGTTTGTGTTCACTCTCTCAGGTTCATGAGTGTTAATAGTTGTGTTTTTTTGCATCTCAGGTAGAATGCAAATGTAAGGCCCCGAGTATATACTGTAGTACCACAGTTATCTGAAAAGTGAAGAAATCACAAGATGTACATGTTTTTCTCAGTTGTACATGTTTATGTGTTCTTAATATGGTGCACTGTTACAGTAAACGTTACATATTATTTTGCATAGACCTAGTTCACAAAGAAAGAAAACTAGATTTGTTAAGCAGACAAAAATTATGTACAGTCAGTGTCAACAAAATCACAACGATGTGCATAAAACTTCCACTGTAACACTTTGCTCATACAGTATGTTATTTAGTAATTAGAGGATGTGACCACACACACACACACACACACACTCGATCCAAGTATCTGTTTGTTCTTTAGCAGTTAATTCATGCATTTTCCTATGAACTTTCATAGACAAAAAAAGGTGGTGTACTTACTGTGACATGGAGTTTTATGAATGATCTGTAACATGTCTTGGATATTTGGATGAAAATCATGTTTAAAGCCTGGGGAGGTTTGATTGTTTTACTACCCCAAAATTGCTGTTTTGTTGTTGAATCCTCAAATTATCCGTTCCCAGGTGACAATTTCTTTTCTGTAGTGAAGAATGTTTGTTATGTTTCTCATATGACCATGCATATTTTGTATTGGTTCACCAACATTTTTACAAAAGGAAAAAAAAATCAGAAGAGTACTTGTCTTAATAAAAAAGATATCAATGTTTAAAGTGCTGTGCTGTTGTGATTTGATCAAAAAAAAAAAAAAAAAAAATACTGTTTTCACTTTGTACTTCTGTCCTGTTCTGAAATAACTTATTATTTCACATATTCCTTGTCAAGTTCCCTCCAGGCTATAAAGAATGTTTTGGTTTTTGTTTTTTTTTTCTGTTAAATATGCGGAATACATTATCTGCAATGAACCTTCCTGAACCATGGATACTTGTCAGACACCTAAAGATGAAGGGTCTTGAGCAGAGGAAAAAAAAAAAAAAAAACTCTGCACCTTTTAAATGTGGTAGAGCTGCACCAACAGTGAGTGACACATGCACTGTGGAAGAGAAAGACGAGTGCTTTAAATGACCTGATGACTGACACTGACAGGCTCCAGGCTCCTGTTAAGGTTTCCGGCTTAACACATGGATGTTAGCGATTTGACAAATTGATAGGCATTCGGAGGAACAAGACCTAATTCATAACCATAAGCTATTCTGTCATCATAATTCTGTCAGTGCTGCCATTTCCCATTACTTTAAGTGATCCATCCCAGGTAAAGGTCAATAACATTATTCAAACTTTAATGGGAATAGTTTAACCTTAGAAACCAACCGCTTTTCTCCATGACTCATACAATTATTGAAATATAACGCCTCCCTCAAGCAACATTAAATATCTGCATATTGATTTTTTTTTTAACCATTTTTTTTCTGCCTCCCATTTTATATATTTATTTTAGCGCGGTCAAATGATTACAATTTTTATTAGACTGATTACAAGGTTCCTGTGGATTAATTTTGATTAATCACAATTAAATATTAACTTTTACTTTATATTAATTGCGCTTCATTTTTCATGAGCAAATGGATTCAAATAAGAAGCAGATATATTTATGGAGGACATAATAATACAACTAATACCCTCCCAAAATACCAGGGGTGTAAAACTCATTTTAGTTCAGGGGCCACATTCACCTAAATTTGATCTGAATCGGGCCCAACCAGTGAAATAGTAAAATAATAATACAAAAATTAAAACTGCAAACAGTCTCAAAGGCCTTTGCTGTCCCTCACAACCACCTCCCCACGCGAAAATTTTAGCCAAATCAGTGTTCGTATGTCCGAACTACAGCTTTTTTAGTAAAGGTGAATTTGTAGGGGGCGCTGTAGAGCAAAATCACAATTTCTGTTGATAAACTGGTGTAGGGCCGAGAGATAAAAGTCTGAGTCAAATTTCAGCCAAATCCGTGTTCGTATGTTCGATCTACTGCCATTTTACTGACAGTGTATTTGGCAAATCTGTAGGGGGCGCTATAGTGCAAAATAATTTTGTATGACAAACAGGTGTAGACCGGGGAGACAGACATCTGAGTAAAATTTCAGTCAAATCGGTGTTCGTAGGTCCGAACTGAATCAATTTATGTAGTGGTAATTTTTCCCAAAAACTTTGCAAAATTTGCAAAAGTGTAGCACAAAAAATGCAGAGAAAAAAAATCCACAAAACATGATAAAATCCACTAAAATTCACCCCAAAAAAATACAGAATACAGAAAAAATACCCCAAAATACAATGAAATATCCAAAATATATGCAAAAATATATGTTAGTAACGTGTTTATTCAACACATTCAACAGGTTCAACAAAAAACTGTAAACAATTCATTGTTATGATTAATTGCAAAACAATTTTTTTTTATCAGATTAATTATGATGATGGATTAATCTGTATTAATGCATTAATTTTGACAGCCGTAATGTGTATGTATATCTATATATATTAAACAAGAAAAGGTAAATCACTGTGCGGTTCAATGAGGTGCCAGTGTATTATGAATGCATGAATATAGAAGGGTGATGTTTCAGTTAGATGCTACTAATCCCATTTAAACGTTCAATTTTAATTTGGAATGACATGTTTAAGTGTAATTAGCACAATGGGGAAATTGAGAGTGAACGAATGTCTGAGCATGGCTTGTTTAGTTGGCTAATTGATTGATTGAGATTGATGGCATGTAGCACTTGGTTTGGCTGAGGTATAATTAAATGATGTGGGAATAAATAGTGGGTGAACAAAGGCAAATGCAACAGGCTCTATCCTGCACACTTATCTGGCTCTATGTAGCTCCTGCGTACCACAAATACTCCTGGACTTTCATAATTCCTATGATTGGCTCAGCATGATCTGATATCACCAAGTAATTAAGAGTCCAGGATCAATGTCAAAGTTGTTTGTCCAGGAGCAATGTGGACGGAAGTACCTGCTGTGGTCCCTGTGTATGCTGCACATGTGCACAATGATGTTTAAATGAAGTTCAGGGAAAAGGACATGATGTGTCAGGAAGAAGAAAGGTTTGCCTGCCCCATTTGTACCTGTTTGGTAACAGCAGTAAACCAATAGTAATAGCCCCGGCAACTATTTGAGGATATAAAGTTTCGTCAGTAAGACAAGTAACTCTCTGGATAATTGTCTTGTGCTACTGTGAGGTAATAGAAAGTAAACAAACCGAATCAGGCACTGTCGTGAACACTCGTACTACAATACACAAACTGTCCACAGAACCCACATCAGGTACTTCCGCCCACATTGGGTACCCACCATGGATGTATTATAAGAACTGGATACAGTGTACACCCCTCAGCAGATGCTCAGATTTTTCCCAGTGGACACTCGTCGTACTGCAACGAAAAATCTCATGTCGCCCAAAAACCTATTTTCCCATCGACCACAATAGTAAAAGATAAATCTGTAAAACTGTTCACAGGACACGTCCAGCTGGAACACCTGCTAATTACAAATCTGTTTATTAGATTAAATTAGATTAGATTAGATTAGATTAGATTAGATTAGATTAGATTAGATTAGATTAGATTAGATTAGATTAGATTAGATATACTTTATTCATCCCCAAGGGGAAATTCAATTGTTCCAGTGGCACACATATAAAACACACATACACATTCCCAAACACATATTATACACTATAAAACAGACACACATGATGCAGTACAGAACAACATGTTTACACCCACAGGACATAGGCAGTAGAAGTTGTCAGAGGCATAATGACCATACAAGTTAGAATAGAATAGAATATGATATCCATCATAAAAAAAAAAAAAAAATTGTTTAATTCATGGACTTTTTATTCGTTAAAAAGTTTTCTAAAGGCCAGAAAAGCCCCAGTAAAAACACAGCGATGTGCGAGCATTCTCAAAGAGCAGTCATGTTGCGTCTGAGGAGATGACTGTTAGCTCAACAAGTGTTCCAAACTGTGGCTAAAGGATACTCAGGTGCGGTAAAAAAAAAAAAAAAAAAAAAAAGTTAAGTCATGATTTTGTTTTCATTTTCAGTTTAAAATAATTGACACATTTCCAAACCTGATAGATGGTTTTAGACCTGTTACATGTTATGAAATAATACATGTTTACACTTGTCTATTGATGATTGACACTGGCAGGATCTGTAAGAGTGGCAGAGAAGGTATGGTGATAGTTAGCTTAGAAGTCAACAACTGTCATAATTATTACACAAGTTAGGTTGTGCTGTGTTAGAGATCTACAATGGGCAATGCTTCTGTTAAAAGTTAGATTGGTTACTGAGTATTCTACACAGTATTTGTCTTCAAAGTACTTAATTCTGAAGTTCAGGGATGTAAGAGTAGTCTGTGAATTTTAGTTGTTCAGGTGTAGTATATTTGGTTCTTGTAACAACACAGAATAAACAATTGTGTTTTACAGGAGAAAATATTCTCCATCCAATGTCTTAAAATGTAATTAGCTAAATCTACACATATTTTAGTAATTAATGGTTAAGAAGGTGCCTTATGCAAAACATAGTGAATAACTTTAAACATTGATATTTGTTCTTTTGATGCTCTGAATGTAAACATTGCTCCAGCAGTTTCACCCACACCTTGTAAAACTTTAAAAGGTTTTGCATAAAAAACACTTTATAATTGTTTTCATATATATATATATATATATATATATATATAAAATAACAACAAGTATAAGAAATAATGCTTTACCAAAAGGAATCATACTAAAAGTGGGAGGGGTTGTAGAAAAGACACACGAAATTAATCCATTATATCAAAACAAGGGGGGGGGGGTCATGTTTGCTTCTTCCAACAAACATGGAGATCATTGCATCGCTGTCAGGCGTCTGCAGAGCTTGATGATGGTAAATGGACTGTGTTTATATAGCGCTTTTCCACCTTCATGGTGCTCAAAGGGCCTCACATTCACCTATTCACACACACACTAGTAGGTCTAAGGTCAGTCCTACTGGGGGCCTAAGTCAGGGTTCAGTGTCTTGCCCAAGGGCACGTGGACCGTGAACCGCCAACCTCTCGGTCATTGGGCGACCCACTCTACCAACTGAGCCACAGCTGCTGATGTGCTGATCATTCACTGAACCAGATGTGCTGATCATTCACTGAACCACATGTGCTGAAAGAGGGAACTATCAAAAAACAAACGAGTCCTCCCAGAATGGATTTGAGAAACAATGTCTCCTTGGCAGAGTTAATGGTTACATGGTACTGTATCCTGCACCGTGGTTCCAGTGTGCAGTGGCTGCATGCAGTCAGTACAGTTTTTTTATCCGGTCTGCAGACAAAATTAAAGGTGCTGACCATAGTTTCAGGTTTAAGTGAATAATAGCGACACCTTTTACGGGAATCAGTGGTGTTTTCTGACACAAAACCTCTGTTTCCCAAAAACACGAGCAACAACTGACGTATATTTAGATGGTGAGAGATGGAGAGTGGATCTTTTAATCAGATTTGAAGATGGTTCAAAATGATCCTTTTGGAGCACATACTGTAGTCCAGACCTGGGCAAAATAAGGCTCGGGGGCCACATGCTGGCCCTGACTGGCCCACATGAGGTCACTGGCAAATTAAAAGTCAACGCAAATATATAACATACAGCTTTTATTTTGAAGAATCTGATAAATTAACATTTTTTTTCACACTCAGCATAAGGCGTATGTACCAAATTGGTTTGTTACTCAGTTTCAGGCCATTCATCTCAGCTAACACCAAAACATTTAAGAAAAATTTATTAAGAATGCAGAGATTTTAACAAAACATGGACTTCTAAGTATTTCTATATTGAAGTCAGAAGAGGAACTGGGATACACAAACAAATCTGCAGTTAAGGTTTTTAATGTAAAGTTAATATGGAGCTAGTTTTATACATTTTCACAAATGTTTTTATGAATATTCATTAAATCGTTGTATTCTGGGCTCTACATTTTTATTCTATTGTTTCATTTCCTGTTTTTTTAACTATCAACATTTCTCATGTGGCCCCAATGGAAAATTAATTGCCCACCCATGCTATAGTCTTATCATTTGAACACTGAGGGGCGCTAATGAGCTCAAAACACAAAACAAAAAACTCAAAACAATTGAAATACCTCGAAACACTCCTGGAAACATTTCAATGGGCATAAATGATTTAAAGCAGTTTTTAACCAGATTTGAAGATGGTTTAAAATGAGTCTTTTGGAGCACATACAAATGTTCCCTCACATACATTTTATTTCATACATAAGGACACCATACGTAGCTAACTGTTAAAAATCACTTTGAAATGTTTGGTCACAGATCTTTCATCTCATACATAAGGACACCATAAACACTTTAAGCAAATACTAACATTATCCAATGTGCCACCGTCCACATGTGGGATGAGGATTAACATAGTGGAACCGCTAACTGACCTGATCCTAATAATGTTAGGTGCTCAGGACGTTCTCCTCAATACGATTTCAACACTCTAAGATAGTTCAAAGAGGATCATAATATTGTAAATATTTAAATTTCACACTTTTGAAAGATGACAACACTGTTGAAAGAAGATCTCGTAAAATATCCACAAACCACCGAGGACGACTCTGGGTCTAAGTTTAATATTTTTTCAGTAGACCGTATGACAAAGGTAAAGATGAATGTAATGGTCAAAAACTGTGTGTGCTCATGGAATCACAAGCATTTACTATTAATTTATTAGTGTATAAATGACTGTATAATATAATTCAACAGAGGTTCTTAAATATAACTGAACATTGTGAAACACGTCTGACTTGTTAAAAATAACTCATTATTTCACTTGAATCACAAACAGTAGTAGAGGCTTTTGCAAATAATAATGCAAGACAGCCAGTCAATAGTCTATCACTTGCATTTTATTATTTTATTCACTTTGCATCGCTCTGGCCTTCTTCTCTGTCTAGTTTCGATGATGTACAGGAAACTGAGTAAAAAAAACAAACAGTATTTGAATGAGTCAGTACTCTAATCAGATTCAGACGAATATAATAAAAATAAAAAAAAATAATATTCCATTCTCATGGTGCTTAGATTTGCCAAAGATTTGCCACATGAAAGAAAAATAAATAAATAAAAAGTACACACGGTTGAGTATTACTGCCCTAGGTGAGGTTCATCTATATAATCAGCTACAGAATACCTGCTGTTTGTTTTCAAGTAGCAAATTAGACAGCGGAAAAAATAAAACTAATCAAACGACAGATTACCTCAGTTGATTTCTCCTTCCTTGGATAGCATGCCGCAAAGAAATATGTCCAGTGAAATTAACCCTGATTCCACTTTTGACTGAGCTGCATCTGAGTGTCATATTTCGTGCCCTAGCAAAGCAATCGCCAGCTGCGCAGAACGTCCGGATGCTCGTCCCGCCCCCTTAGTCTCACCCCCCCGTCCATCCAATCTAGCTGATTCAATCTAGCATCTACCATTTTCGACAGGCCAGTGATGTGATATAGACACATGGCTCTGTACAGTAAATGACATCATCAACCACAAGGGGGGGCTGCAACATTGTAACCTGACTGTTACCATCTGGGACCCTTCCACAACCAATCTGTTTTCAAAGGAGGGGCCTTATCTAAAATCCTTGCATGTGATTAGATGAAGAATCTGTCTGTCATCTTGACTGACGTGCCGCTTCAGCCACTCGCGTTGAACTCAAGCCGTGACGTAACTCAGAGCGACAGCAGGAAGAAGAGCCATACTGTAAACAGACCAACCACCAAAACCTAAAAGGACCGGTGCGTTGTCTGTAAATGACCATTGTCGTATGTGCAGGGATAATCTGAGGATAAAAGGCAACATCGACAACAGCCGGCGGATATTCCTTAAACCTCCGTATGGAAAACAGGTAGACCAGCGAGTTGTAGAACTTGGTCTTAACGTGTCAGACATTCCAGAAAAATCTTCTGTCTGAAATGTCTTCGCTTGGTAGGGAGACACCAGAGGCCACTATAAGGAGATGACAAAAACCAAGTAGCGAACAGACGACAGAGACATGAGCCGTGGAACAGACAGACACAACACCGCCCAGTCATGGGAAGTCCCGCCCAGCGACACTGATGGGCTCCTTGGTTTTTCAGAAAGCCTGAACTACACGATACTCGTGAGCATAGCGTGTAGTTTGGTGAAATGTAGCCAGATGATATAAATCAGGTTAGCAATGTGGCTCCTGGACAAACAACTTTGACATTGATCCTGGCCTGTTAATTACTTGGTGATATCAGATGGTGCGATTCACTTATTGGCTGAATCTGTTACAACAAGAAGACGAATCCTGCTAGTATGTTGCTTGGAAATTACCTTTATTTTTTACACAGAGCAGCCCAGGGGTATCTGGTTCCACTCCTACTGTACTTCAGGAGATTCAGAACATTGTTGTGTTAAAAGAAATAAATCTAACTGATGTTAAAAAAGGCATGACGACAGCTGACAAAAGGGGCTGTTTTTTATTTGAGAGAATTCATCATCTGGAAAAAAAAAAGCATGAAAGCTATAGCATATCCATTAAAAGTAAAGCCTTAGCAAGTCAAAGAGGTTTGTGGAAAACATAATCTGACTGCTTCGGGATCTTCAAAGTGTGTACTATTTATAACTAATAGTATTAGGGGAAAAATGCCAAGTCATTTTCTATGAAATAGATGAGCTGGTTGTTTCAGAAAATGATGAAGGACAAGCACCTGAAGACTGTGATAACCACAAACACAATTATCTCAGTCTGCTACAGTATGACCCAGAGAAATCTGCATTAATTAAAGCACACACAACCAGCCTGTTAATCCTGTATGAAATGTCAGAGACAAGAGACTCGTGTTTGTGAGGTGATTAACTCCAAAACTGAAAGACGCTGTGAACAGCACTATAGGCCCTAATGTCAGCGATGCTGGTGCTTGATGTCTAATACTTTGATACTTAATAAGAGATTGATGTTTACCAGAGGGAAAAATGTGCTAGATGTAGATGTGAAAGTTTTAGGTGTGATTAATTAGAAAAAGCTATGAAAACACGACTCTTCTTCCCCCTTCTCTCTCCCTAAAAAAAGTCAAGTGTTTCAGACAGGAAATCTGTAATTATCTGCTGAGCCTAAGCTTTAAGCAGCATCCTCTGAAGTTTGCTCAACCAAATCTCAAGGTGACCCATCTCCACAGATGCAAAAAGAAGTTTTCTTTGCTAAATTTACATTGATGTTCCGCTTCATAGCCTCCACCCAGATACAATAAGTAAACATTTCCCCATCTTCCCCTCTTATCTTCTATTCTGTAACGCCCTTTGCACAATCTTTCTATCATATTTAATACAGTTGGCGCATAATTAATTTTCACTTAAGGAAGTTTTTTTTTTTTTTTTTTTTATTTAAACGTACAGTACTGTTGCTGTTGCTGATTATCTTTCAGAGATACCTTGAGAGAAGGAAAGGATCTATTGTTGCATTACAAGTTTATTTACCTTCCAATACACTGCTATGTCTCCGCGGATGTGTTTTCACTTATGTTTTGTGAGTGTGTTTCAGTTGTCAGCGTATGAAAGTGTTCTATTTTTGTGGGACAGCCAGTTATGGTCTAAAAAAAAAAATGTCTGTACACAGCCTTGAAGTCAGTCACAGTGTGCTTTACAGAGATGGTGAGTTGCTGTAGGAACAATGCAACCTCAATTATTTATCAGTCTCGGTCTTTTTCCAGTTATTAAATTAATTGCTTAGGTAATTAAAAGTTACATGTTTTAATTAAATTGGCATTGAATTCAAACCTGAAAAGAAAGGCATCATGGGATGTAGTTCATCAGCTTGAATGAGCTTAAAGTTAAATTCAATTCCATTTGGGAGGATGTGGGTAAGTTAAAAAATTATCTGTTTCATGCTCTGTAACCATTGCAGTCACTCTTTGCTTATGGGAGTAGAAGAGTAACACAGCAGATTAAGAAAGCTTGGGTATAAGAGTTTACAGAGGAATGTTTGGTGTTCGTTTCCTTTGTTCAGCTGCGCGAAGGATTTAGTTTTCGCTTAGAAAAATGTTGCTGAGCAGAGCTGTTCATCCACTTTGTCTGTGTGGTCATCTCTGCACATCCAGGCTGACACAAACAGTTGACACGCAGGACGGCAGCAAATAAGGCGAGGCGTCATCAAAAGCATAAATCTTGTGCTATCACTCTGTGTTTATTTAAGTCATAAAAGCTAGAGTTTGAGCAGCAGTAAGAAGCCACTGTTGATGCACTTTCACCATGTCACTGATGTGAACAAAAGGAATCCAAGTGAGTAAAACAAAACAACAATTACACACAAAAAAAAAGAACAAAAGAGGTGAACAATAGCAACAAGAATAGGACACACTTGTTGGCAGTTTTAATTAGTATTCTGAGGAATGGCTGTGGTAAAAAGAAGCATTTAAAACTTTGCAGCTTTATTTATTTAATTTAATTGAATTATAACAAATGAAATAACAACCATGATGACAGCAAATGCTCTCCGATTAAGTTAATAATTACTTTAAAACCCATAATTAAGCCCTTTTATCTCTTTTTAAGAAAATGTGTCACTACATTGCTAGGAAAATTTGTTTTGCTCTTCATACAAAAACAATAGTAATTTCCAGTAATTCCTATAATACTCATCTGGGTTCTTCACTTATCTTAAATATTCTGCATCTCCTGTATTGACTGATATCTAGTTATATTTTGTCATAAGGACGTTCATCTATAGCCTCTCCTTCAGTGTGGTTCTCCTCAAGATTTTTTATTTTTCCCACTGGTTTTTGAAGTTTTTTTCTTGCCGAGAAGGAGGATCTAAGGATAGGGGACGTTTGGGACTTTTCATATATTTCTGTAGTCGATTGTTTTTCTGTAAAGCCCTGTGAGATGATTTTGTTGTGATTTGGGGCTTTATAAATAAAATTGAAAAATTGATATTGAATTGAAGAAATAAGCTAAAGTGTGTAAAATAAACCCGGCTGACCACTTGTAGGATTTTTGTCATTGGAATTAAAATGTTTCACTTGGAAAGCATGAAAGATAAACAACAGATGGAGGAGGTAATGTAATTAGGCTACTTTTAACCAAATTACTTGGTACATCTGCTGGCTAAGTGGCTTAGTTGAGACTTTAAAAAGATTTCTATAAAAATATGATGCTTCCATGATAAAAACACATTTTATTTAGTCCAATTTAAAATCAGCACGTCAGAGAGATAAATTAAATTCAAGGAGGCTTTTTCTCCTTTTACATACAAATTACATTTAGGTTTTAAATGCATAAATTAAAAAGTTGTGAAATTATAGAAGGTAGAGCCTAAAGCAATTGTTTTTTTCAGTCTGTTCTGTGATTGAATTAATGTGACTAGTTTTGTGCTCCCTCTTTTATGCCACATCTTAATCATGCACATTATGGTATCTGACTCATCTGGCTGTATGGTCACTGCTCAGCCATAAACGAGTAAGCAGAGCATTAGTAATAATTCATCCACTGCACCCGTGTGTCAGATTGTGGCCTTTTATCTGATAGGCAGACTAAATGCTCAGTGATCCAGATGGGTGCCTAAAACAAACATTTTTTTATGGGTAATACCCACTCTCTGCAGATGGCAACCTGTTGAATTGTTTTGCTTTTGTTCCCATTTGCTTATTAGTAACACTGAATGGTTTTAGATTTTACAAAATTCAAAAAAATCATCGAGCTGTATTAGTCATGCCCAGATAACAGATGTATCATTTACAAGTAAATGCCCCAAATGGATTCACATGGCTAAGGCTTACTCAACTGGTGGTTACCTTTTGAACCAACTGTAATGCCTTTTATAATTACATTCTGCTTTTCTGGCTGTTATTCATCAGTTAAAGGTCAAGAGCATTATTTGCAATACAAACTGAGCTTTGCATTGTTGGGGCCAGTACAGAGTCTTCTCGTTGCTTAGTCACTTTGATATGCATGTGAATGTCAAATTAGAAAACTGAGCCCTAATACGCAGCCATTACTGCAAGTGAGGAGCCTTTGTGTAAACCTGAGGTCTAATCACTTACTCAATCACTCTGCATTGTGCCCCTGTTCGCCTCCACCTCGCCACTACAGCTCCCTCTAAAAAGCAACTGATTTTCTGTTTCAAAAACCATGGATACACTTGAATAAAATATATATTTCTGCCTGTAGCCGGGGCCTAATTGGTTATCTGAAGTACTAACAACGTTTCCTTGGTTTCTCTAATTTAATTAGAATCCATTGTCATGTTAACTAGGTAATTAAGTGAGCTATAGATGATCCGTAGAACTCTCCTGCATCCATCCACTATATGTTAAGAGCATTAGAAAGATATATAATATAAACAGCTCACCAGGCTACACAATCGGTGTGATCTCGGATCTTGGAGATATAACAAGACTGTAACTAAAAGTAGAAACTGCCATCTACTTAACTTGTGAGAAGCTCATCTCCTAACTGTCAACACCATGGAAGAGCACTGAGCCAGAATGGAAAAGACTTTTCCTCTGAATCTGACTACAATCACCTACATACAGGAAAGATGGTAAAACTGATTCTTTAGTTTATAATAAGCCAAGATACAGCTTCATGTCCTCACTAAAGCATCTATTTTAAGGCATATTTCCAGCTCATCACATAGTTCTATATACAGTAGAGTAGCAGCATTTTAAAGAACACTTTTAAAGTATATTCACTAGAGGGAAAAATTCTACCCATATTTAGACTATGATTTTCAAAATAGACCTCAGCAGGATTCATATCTTTTTAAGCTTCTTGTTGTTGTTGTTGTTGTTGTGTTTTTTGTTTTTTTTTAACTTAGTTAAATATGCTTGGCGTTTCATAGTCGCGATCCATCAAAGAGACGATGAGGAAGTGTGTATACATTCCTAAAGTTACAATAATGTTTCGTAATGGAACATTACACCGTAATAAACAACCAAAAATGCCTCTTTATGGAGCCACAAAAGTGCTATGAACCAGAAAAAACACAGCAAGTGCCATGTGTTATATTGCTAATAAATATACCGTTTGCAGTCACAGTATGGACCATTAAGGATGATCAAATAGTTTCCTGGAAGACTACAGTACAATGTAGTATTTTGTCCACAAATAACTAAAGAGTCATCTCATCAAGTGTGTAGGGCAACTGTTATCCTGCAGATCACCTGCCCCAGGAGAGGTGACAGTCCTTTCACCTTGCACCTGCTGCTGTTTGGCACAACACACCTCACACATCTCATCTCTGCATCTGGACCATACCAGATGTTCTTGAATAATTTCTCAAACAGGTGAAAGTTCCTTCCCTTTGCAGCTGAACTCGCATTGCTTGACATTTCTTCCAATCTAGACACATCAAGACAGGCACAACCAATTTCTGCTCCGATTTTTCTTACTTGAAAAAACCTTTGCTGCAGTGAGGGGAGACACACCAGAGAGCCTTTATCCGCTCATTTCATTTGCCCCCTGCTGAAAAATAAGTCTTTAACCTGACCCTGAAAGGTAGCATGTCTCGAATGCATCACAATGTCCAAAAAGCAGATGGCCGTCTAACAGGACAACTCTTTCTCTGAAAAGCTGAATAATACATGCATATCTTGTTCTGATCCAGCACATTCAATAGCCTATAGAAAAGGATTGCTCTCAACGTAAACCATTTTGCTAGAGGCCGTTCTCTTTCCTCAGGTCCAGTCTCCCATAAATAATTTGCCTTCAACCTTCAAATGCATAAAAATTGCAACTTGTTGGTTATGAGAGAGAACAGTGAGGATGCACTTTGAATGCCAATGTGGCGATGAATAAACAATGGCTCACTACTCCAGGAGCAATGCAGAGCTGCCAGGAGACATTGCTTTGAGTCCACAGGCTCTCTTAATGGTTTTTGCCACAGACCAAGCCTTTCAGTCAGCTGTGAATAGGAGGCTGTTTTGATCTGGGGTGGACCACTTTAATAATTTTCAACAAAGCAACAATTCCCAAGCCACACTGGACAACCTTGGTTGATCCCTTATGATTATCCTCCAGCCACAGAACTCACATTAAGCCCTGCTTTAATGGGTTTTCTATAACAACAAGCTTATGGTATATGAGTAGCCTGATACACGCTTTCAGAGCATGTACCAAAAGGTTAGGCAGGCACCAACTAAAAGGATGTATAGAGCTCAAATAATGAGTTCTTCATGTTTTCACAGAAAATCCAAATAAACTCCCCTGAAAATTCAAAAGCAATAAAATAGTCAGGATCCTCTGCAGTGTTTCTGAGGAGATGTGAGATGTCCGTGAAGCAAATCAAAATCTGTGATCTCTCCAGAATGCAATAGGAGTGGTGTTGTTCCTGCAGTGCTACAGCGCCATCTGTTGATGAGCACACAGAGCTTCAGATCCTTTTGAACAGGAATCTCATGCACTCTCATCTGCAATATATACGACACAATGATTCACCACATATAATTAGTTATAATATATCTTTATTTTTAAGACTCTCACTAAAATAACAAATTCAACATGTCTTAACTGAATATCCTCAACTACATGTTCAGATTTGAAATAGCATCTTCAATGAATAAAACAACATCAGACTGTATGTAAAACACCATATTGTTAAAAGTTCCCTAAAAGAGGAAAACAAAATTCATTTTGTGACAAAACCACAATGTCTTACAAAATGCATTCTCCTAACAAATGAGCATATTTTCATTTTTGTCTGGTATACTTTGCTGTGGTAGCTTTAACAGAAATCAGAACTGATTGCATTATTCAGTGCCAAGGTTAGAAATCACGAGGTTATTCACCATTCTCCCACCCCCCAAAAAGTGCTAATTTATATTTGAGATGATTAAAAGCGAGCTGTATTATACAGAAAATATAGATACTGTATATCAAGAGGCTTCATGTCCACCATGTTAAGACAATGTGTTCATACACAGTTATCCTCAAAAGTGCTTGTTGAAGTCTGAGCAGACTAGAATAGAAAACAAAATGTACAGTACATTGGCCACATGTTAGCAGTGTGTTATTTATACAAATATAATACACTTAAAATGACTGTTTTATACACATTCTTATATGTACTTTAAATCATAATAAAACTGTTACTGTACTTTGTCTTTTCTCACTGCTTAGACATAAAATAAAATTTATCAGCCATCACTTTCTCAAAGAAGCCACTTAATGTTACTCTCAAATCTCTAAAATTAAGACATTATCTGCATGTATTATTTGTTCCCTTTGAACTTCCTCAAATTGCAAAATACCTTACTTACACTGAAGCCAACAGTAGCAGCCTTTATTCACACTTTTTAGCAGCTCATGAAGGTTAAAACAAACACACTTTCAACAGTCTGTTGGTCTGGCAGAGGATAAAGTGCGCTTCTCCTTTGGCCACAGTTGGGAATTTGATTAAACCAGACATCAGAAATCACTCGTAGACCCCGCCCTCTGATCTAAGGGCTGCATGATAAAAAGCCTCACGACCCAGAGCCTTGGACAGGAGCCTCTGGCCGTGTGGGGACATGCAGCCCTGGCTAGGCAAATACCCAGCCATAGCTTTCCCAGATCTTGCAGGTTTAAGCCTGGGAGCTGCGTAATATCCTTCCATGTGGTCATACTTTGTGGGCCTGACTTTTGTGCTCTGAGTCCTTCTGGTGGGTTGAGTGGAAAAGGATCCCACGTGTTCGGGATCTAAAGGGGACTTGGTGTGGTAATGATGGTAGTGACGGTTTTCTCTGGTGCTCTGTGATCGCCCAGGTCTCCTGAGGATGCCAGGTTTCAAAACAGCAGAGTAGCTAGTATTAGTCAGCAGTAATCGATCTTGGTCATGACCCCGTGTATGGCTTCTGTCATTGTGCTCGATGTTCTTGAGGTTGGGACAGCCCCTCTCTGGGAGTGAGGGGACTTTACGAAGCTGTGGCTGCTGAGGGGAGCTTTCTTTGATCTGGATTCGCTTGGATGGTCCTGCCTCTGCAGCGGATCGGTGACCACAGCGCTGCCTGGTGACTTGGGCCTCAGCCTGTTGAGACCTTGGGGAAGTGGGGGAAGAAATCATAACACCAGTTTCTGTCCTGCCAGCAGAGAGGATGCAGGCGTTTCCAGGGTCTGACTTACTCCTTGTGTGCATTATTTCTCTGCCTCTAAAGCCTATTGGTGAGACAGGACTTTCATGAGGAGATACAGATGGACAGGTGTTTTTACGCCTACTTTTACTCTCTTGCTTGAACGGTTGATATACGACTCTTTCAAAAATATCTGCATCTCTTGCTTCGTAAACTACTGTGTCTCTGCTTTCTATGTAGAGCTCCCTGTTGACAGGAGGGACACAATGTGGAGTATAGTTATAGTAATCAGATTGTCCACTTTCCCTTGAGGAATGTAAAGTATAAGACTGACTGTGCCGGATACCACTTTGCCGGCAGGGTTCTACGTAATACCGGGAGTCATCAGCAGGGTTCATATCTGAATAGGGGTTGTAGCAGCAGTCAGTACGTGAGCTTTCAAACTGGGGTTGGAAACCAGTCTGAATGAGCCTCTGATAGGGCGTCTCTGGGCTTGATGTCTGTTCAACATAAAACATGGTGTCAGGAGGCAAGACTTCTGTCTCTGCCAGCTCATAGTGGCTGATCTGAGGGGCATGGAAGGAGCGAGCCCTCCGGATGGCTGGGTGCCCGACCATCCTGTCTTCTGACCTCCGCCACTGACCTTGTTGTCTGGGGCAACCACTGATCGGGTGCTCATCTCTATGGTAACGCCTGGTCTGAGGTGACAAGGGGAGTCTTAAACCTAAAGTGCTGTAATGGCTGTCAGAAGCCTGCCTGTATACACTTTTTGGCCCGGAAAGGTGAAGTGGCAGAGCGTCTGGATGAGGGCAGTGAGGGGCAGGCATTCGTCCTGATTGAATCGGGCGATTATGATGATGATTACTGTAGACATCATCAACCAAGCCTAGAGGTCTTTCCTCTTCTGTGCTGTAGTGATGAGCTGAGGACAGCTGTAATGGGCGTGGAAGGACCTCTTCTATTGAGGCAGGCATGGAGGTCTCAGCCAGAACCGCACGGAAATTAAAGACATTGATAGAGTCAGTGTTCACATATACGGGAGATGTCGATGGGCTGTGAGGGGAGCAGACCGGCTGGGTGGGTGTTGAGACACCGACACTCTGATAAGTGGGTTCTGCCTGGGTGTCATCATGCCTCATATCTCTAAGCTGGTGCTCTTTTTCCTCTCTGCGGTCCCTCATCTCTCCGCTGCCTTCATCCAAGCTCCCTGACCCGAGCGGGCTGACATTTGGTGTGAAATTGCACAAGCTTTCCTGTCCGTCAGTCACCTGTGACGGCTCCGAGCGGAGATGTGCAGGTAGAAAATGAACAGGGCGAGGGCCGCAGTGGCTCTCAATAGCGGTGTGCCCCGATGAAGACCACTGGGAGACGGAGGAGGCTTGAGGGTCACTGTACTCCTGTAAGTACACTTTAAGATCGAGCACAGAGGGTCGGGGCAGTCGGTCCTGGGTGTGAGGGGCTTCAAGCCTCTGGTGAGGGTTAGAAGGGACGTTGCTGTGGGTGTTTCTCCGCTGGGAAACGCTGCTGGCCTTTTGAGCAGATTCAGCAAGAGCCAAAGCCAACTTGCGTGCCGCACTCGTCAAGGGAGGGTGAGGAGGGAGAACAGACACTGAACTCATAAGTCTATCTGTTCCTGGGGAGGGATAAGACAAACAACGCTACAGTATGACAGGACAAACAAAGCTATGGTAAGACATGATGGGACAAAAGACAAAAGCTTTCATAAGAAACTAGAGAATGAATTATTGTTTAAATACATACTAACTATGATATGTGTGACTTAATACGTGTCAAGAGTGTGGTTACTGACCTGGATCAGGCAGGTTCTGTCCAGACTGGCTAAGGTCTGTCAGACCTGATGCCTGGCTCACTGTGCTGAGTGGGCTGCAGTGTTGATAGGATACTCTAGGCTCCTTTCCATCTGCTGCCGGAGTTTCACACTTCCCCACCAGGGGAGATGAGGAGGGCAGGATTGACGAAGAGGCTGATGCTGCCCCTCCAAATGGTGTGGAGATAGAAGCAGTCTGAACATCTGCTTGTGTCTTAAAGGACTTCTTCCTGAGTTTAGGGGAGAGTGGCTTTGAAGTAACCTTCTTCCCACCTTTACCAAGAACTGGACTAATGTCTGGAGACTGAGAGTAGCTAATGTTGTTGTTTGGGAAAGAGATAGGTTCTGATTCACTGGAACACCCTGCACTCTTTCTCCATTTATTTCCATTTTTCTGTTGTTGTCCAGGTGTTGCTAAAGGTGGACTGCACTGAAAAGACATAGGGTCAAAGTCCAAAGAAGAAATGCCTGCTGCCGGGGGGCAAAGGTCAAGATCGTCGTCTTGGTGCGGAGATGTAATATAGGCTGCAGTACGGGCAGCATGAGCTGAGAGGTCATCTTTACTTCTGCAGATGCGCAGGTCGTCTTTACTGACAGAGGAAATGGCCTCACTTGTCGAACGAGGTCTAAGGGGGCGATAACTAGGGGGTTCCCCTGAGAGAAGGAAAGACACACATTTAGACTGAATGTTTGCTAATCACATGAATACTGATAATTAAACCACAGGGAGCAAATTGCAACAACTCCATGCTCAGTTTAACATTACCGTCAGCATTGTGCAAAGAGGTGAGAGATTCTTCACTTTTGGTGGAGCGCAGTGTACCACTATCTCCTCTTCCACCTGCGAATGTTTTCACAATAGTGCTTTATTTTGTTATTCAACATTTGAATATTGCATTTTAAAACACCCAAAATGTAAATTCCAAGGCACATTTAAATAGATTGATTTTTTTTTCTTTTTTTTTTTTTTTTAAAGTACATGTGCATGCTTATTTTAAAGTGCAGATAAGGAAATGTGTGTGGTGTACAAACCTGGCAGTGCAATGCTCTTTATCTCATTAGGCTCACTGGGGTGTCGCTTCAATTTCCGTTTGGACACAGAGTGGGACTTGCCCAAGTGGAAAAAGGAGAGCCAGTTCCCCACAGGAGACTTCTTGGCCTTAGTAGGAATCCGCTTGATGCTGCAATAAAAAGACAAATCACTTTCACCACTTCTTGTTTCTGTTTACTCTGTGAAGAAAATACATTTAAAGACTCCAGGAGGTTTGTCAAAATCTTAATGAATTATGTGAAAGCTAAAATAATTCAATGTGAATAATTCCAATCTATAAAACAGTGGAATGATACTCTTATCTAAGCAACCATCTAACATAATTTAAAAGTATTCAATTACCAAGGACATTAAAAGCAGTCATCAATCTGTTATGGAATAAATGTATAAATGCAGCGTATTATGTAAGCTGCATCCAGCACAGAACATTAAAGGTTCAGTGTGATATAATATGATATGATATGAGTAAACTGCAGAAACTCAGAATCTATTTTCCAGTAGTGTATATAGCTCATTCTGAGGCACGCACACATGCACAAACACACACACACAGAGGGTGCCATGTTTCCACAGCAACTACAAATGGACTTACTTATTATTATTCTTCCCTTTCTTTTAGCATTAAGATACATTACCGTGACCTTCTATCTCTATCTCTGCATTTTCATCCAATAAAAGCCTAGAGTGCATAAACCAAACACTGGTTCTATTTCACATGCATCTGCCACTTCACTGCTGGATGTTACTGTAAGCTACACACCAAACCTTTAATAGCTGATAATGTACTTTAATAAGCATTAACATTTTTTTATATATATACAGTGGTGTGGAAAAAAGGTTTTGTACACCCCATGCATTTGTGATATATTGCATCATTTTGAAGATACTGAAATCTGCCAAGTACTGTTCCCTTCTCCAAACCCCCATGCTTTATTCTGCACGTGCTCTGTTCTGTCAAGGTCAAAACTCGATATTTCAGCAGAAAAAAAAAACATGCAGGACATAATACTTTGAAACTGTCAATAATTTAACTTTGTTTTTTTTCTCTTATAAACAATAAACAAAAAACCCCAAAAATTATTTTGTATCCATTTGTCTGACGCAGCCACATCTTTTGAAATACAAAAAAAATATTTTTTTTCCTGCAAATATTACATGATTTAAAAAAAATGGAAGCTGTGTAAAATTTTCAGGGTGTTTTTCCACTGCTGTATATACAACTGGTGTACTTTGAAATATTCAATATATACCTGTCTAGCGGAAGCTCAATGACTGTATGGAACTTTCCAAGAAGAGCTCCTGGTCCTTCTCCCACCTCGATGTATTCGCTGTGGGTTAGGCAGGGGGTGGTGGCAGGAGAGCTCAGCTGGGCCTGAGTACGAGCCTGAGCCTCCTCCAGAGACAGTAATTTTGTGGATGGAGAGCAGATCAGCAGTGATTTTGGTCTGGATAAAGTGTTGTTACCTACAGAAAAACCCATATATTCATATGACGAGTCCTTTTGTCTCTACGTTTCTATCTTTTATGATGTGAAGACAGATGACTAACCAGTACTTTCCCGTATGATGGCATTGAGTTTAGGGCTGAAGAGAGCCTCTGTGTTGTTGAGGATGAACTCCACCACCACGGACTGGATACGTACCTCCATGAAGGCCGCCGTGCCACTAAAGCAGGCCGACTCGATCTGTCTGGACCTGAAACACAGTTACAGTACAGCACAACCTACTTCAGTGCTACAGACCACTGGGAAATGCCCTAATTCACTGCCACAGAAAGACAGAAATGAAGCAGTAGAGCAAATAGTGCTAATTTAACTACACAGGGTTAATAATAATGTTAACAGGTTAAAGGTCACCTGAGGAGGTTAGGGGCCCAGACGATCGCCAGGTTTTTCGTGTGCATGTTGGTCATGGAGCTAAAGGTTGCCAGGTGAGACAGATGCCTCATGAGGAACTCCAGAGTCCTGTAAAGACAAATGTAGTTTTAATTATTCAGTTTTATAAAGCTAAGAAACTATGCCATTGAAGGTAGAGTCATGTTCCCAGCTTAGGTATTACTGGTAAATTAGGACAAAGTTAAAAGAGTTAACAAAAACTAAACTAAAAGCTATGACTGAGTAAGATGACTTTACACAATATGGGATATTTCATGAAAATGTTTTTTGTAAATCACATGTGGATCCATGCATTCTTTCATGTCACCATTTTCGGCTTCAGAATAAATACAATTACAAAGATACTGATAAATAAAAGTTAAAAAAAATTACAGACACTTATCATTAAATGAAATAAACCCAAATAAAAACTAAAAATTTCAATGTAGTATAAGATAAATATGATGTATAAGATGTGTAACAGTGATATGATGCCCACATGTGGGTCATGTCTTCATTTATTATTATTATTTTTTACACAAAATTTGGATAAGATCAATAAGTCACAGGAGGCTTTTCTTTTTCGTAACTGTTTAAAAACAAAAATTTGGGTGGAACATGATCTTTTTTCATAATATAACTATCATTCCTGTCTGAATATTTCGGTCAAACGCATCCATTTCATGCCACCAGGGGGCACCAGTGAGCCTCAGACCTGACCTGTAATGTGGCGGAGGCAGCTGCTGGATGACGTTGTGGATTTTCACCAGCCTCTCCTCATCTGTGGCTGCAGATACGGCTTCCTGTGAAGACAGAGGATAAGCACACATGACTTCCAGGCTGGTAATCGCAGCAGTGGGAGTTGCCTCAACTATCCTACTCTCTTTTCTCCCTTTTTATATTCAAAGCAGCCACTGTTTTTTCTTGCTTAATCTGTTCTTTGGTGCATAACCCCTGCTGTTCCTAGAAATCTGGGCATAATGCAACGACCCAATTTTGAACGGTTCCACTATATCGGCTCTTACTGAGAATCTGTCGTAGAGCTGGTAGGTGAGCAGAGGGTTGGGCAGCTCTCTGAAGTACAGTTTACATAGTGAACCCACTGAGTGGATGTCCTGTCTGAACGTATCTTTGGTCAAATCTGGTAGCTGTTCAGAGTCAAACTCATGCCTAGAAAAAGACAAAGACAAGAAAAAAGAGTGTTGGACTCATCCAAATGCCCATCTGACACAATGAAAATACACAAAAGAGCATTTTCAAAATACAACATTTATTTATTTTACTGGATAATTTGCATGATGACTATAATATCCACAAAATTGCCTGTTCTTTGGGAATTGTGGTTTAAATGCACTGCACGATACAGACATAAAGACATTTGTACATCCTATTGTACAAACTAAGAACAGACTTTTAAGGCTTTCCTCTAAGGTTGAAAAATGAAACTAATTATTTTCACAACTCCAATAACGCTAAATGAAGCATCCTAACAGGAAAACTAATTTTACTTGACTAACTATGAATAATCTCAATAGAATGCAATGATTACTTGATTAAGTTTTATTTTTAATTGCTATTTTCTTGAGCTAAAGGGCCATTTCCCTTACTGGACCAATAAGGTTAATCTGAATCTGAATCAAGATATAATGGAAAAATTTTGCAAAAAACATAATTAAATGTACCAGTTAAAACACATTGCTAAATAGATACTTTATATAAAACATAGATTGAGCCCTAGTTTCATCATAGACATAGACATTTCATCATCTGGGTTATTTTCTTCCAATAATATGCAACATGTTGTACAATAAAGTGAAGCTGTTGCGCAGGAGGTTCTGTAAGTCACTATGTAATTATCTGTGTCTGAGGAACGGAGCATAGTGCCTAGATTGATATCATTTTAAAGTGAATCATAAATTGCAGAGGGAGCGATTACAGCCACAGTCTGATACATTTATTCAAAGAAAAGCTACTGTATCTCACCAGCGCCTCCACTGTAGTAGTAGGAGGTGTGGATTTGCATTAATACCTTGTGTTCTTTGAGCTACTGCTTAAGCATTTCAGGGATTTAAGCATTATTTTTATTATTATATCTTATCAACCAGTAATGTTTTTATTCTTATTTAATAAGTGGAATAAGAATTTCAAGCTGTGTAAATGCAGTCACCTGCTGTGCAAACACAGACTAAGTTGGAGTTAGCACCTTGTCACTATTTCATTAAAAAAAAAAAAAAAACAGCTGTAAAAACATTAGCATTGCAAACCTCAGTTTCTGGATGTTGGAGGAGATCCCAGAAAGTCTGTAAATTCCATCAACCACTCCGTTTTTCTCTATGAATTCAGCACAGCTCTTGACAACCTGTGGAACTATAGGAAATAATATGAGATAGATACCACTGAATTAAAAAAAACAAAAACAAAAAAACAACAATTAATGTGATTTTATTTAGGAGAGTCATGCAATTTAAATATAACTCTGTCACTAATGTGAGTCTTATTAGGTTGTGTTTGGGTCAAAACTACGACAACTTTTACTATTTCATCAGACAAGTGTCTATATTGCTTTAACAGGGATTTAACCAACACTGATGTCTCTGTTACTGGTTGAAATGTTCATATTTTAAGACCCTTTTAAAGTTAAATTATTGATGTATTTTTGGTGACTAGAAAATGTTCACGTAAATAATTAAACTATACAAAAGACAAGAATTACACTCACACTGTTATTTCCATAGGACTACATCAACTGCACTGACTTTCACTGCAAAAATGTAGTGTAATAAGAATTTGTTGTAGCTGTGGGCCTTCTGAGACATTTACAACTTACAACAAGGTGCCAGAAGTTAACAGTGCTTTAATTTGAGGGGTGACAGGCCAAAAGCATACTGAAAATCACTTATGCAAACTACTTTAACCCAGAAAGACCCAAACATCCACCAGCGAACAAAATCACCAACTCATCAAAAACGTTTAAAACCTATTGATCCATTCACTCTATCAATCCATGTGAATAATTGATGTGAAATACAGCTTGTCATCTTTTCATAGTCATCAGATGTGACCCATATGGACGGTCAGAGGCTCCAGAGTTAATGAGAAAACACTGTCATGGAGTTTGACAAATAACAGTAGTGACAGGTGTTTGACTTTATGTGTAATTCATGATCAATTTTGCTGTAACCATAGAACACTAAGGTCACCTGATTCTTGTCATGTGACTTTCATTGTGCTGCTACCTTTATAAAGGATCCCCCATGGTACCTTTTTTAAGTTTATGTGATATTGTATATTGGGAAATTAAAGAAGAGTACTATACTTTGGTACACAGTGTTGTCCTTTTATATAAATTGATTAAAAGTATATTTTATTGGGGATATATCGGGTAAAATATAACTGATGTTAGTGATGGTGTTACTAATTTTAACGTTAGTGTTCTACGTTTACTCTAACAATCACTTTCTCATCATTTTTTTCTGAGTTACTATAATAACCTTTGAATTTACTGGAAGCTTTTATGAACATCTACATGATCAGTAAATTAACAAGTGGTGTATTTTACTCATTATAAATAAACGAGGAGATTTAAAACAAATTCCTACAAAATTTTGAACTTTGACCTACTGTTCCTGAAATGTAATGAAATCAGTTTTGGGTGGTACTAGCAATCTATAAAGTCAATTTATTATGAATTCAACTTATATTTTTACTACTACAGTCATGGAAAGTTTTGCCAATATTACCAGGTAAATTTAAATAAATAAAAAAAGATTTTTTTTTTTTTAATCCTACAAAAATTTGAATGTTGACCTCCATTTGACCTAAGGGGGAGGTGTAAAAAAAATTCTGAAAAACCTCAAATTTTGACCTAAATTTCCTGAAATGAAATGACATCTATTCTAGGCCACTGTCAATCTATAAACTGAATTTAGTGTGAATTCATTTAATAGTTTTCCTTCTACAGACTTTTCATCCATTAGAAGTAAATGGGAAAAAATTAAATATTTTCAAAATCTATATAAAACATTTTAACTTCAACCTACTTTTCACAAAACGTGAAAAGCACTCTGAGAGCGCAAACCTCAGCCAAGGCAGACCTCCCCCCTCTGAAGGAAGAGAGGTCCCCCAAGGAGGTTATGTTTTTGATGGACTTTGTCTGTCTGTCTGTAGGTCAGTTAGCTAGAAAACTCAAAAAGTTATGGACGGATCTTGATGAAAATTTTTGGGGGTGTCCCAAGGAACACATGATTAGATTTCAGTGATGATCCGGACGAGATCCTGGATTCTGGATCACTTGAAAATTTTACATTGTGGTAAATGGAGAATACATTTCAAGGTGATCCAGAATTTAGGATCTCTTCCATAACTTTTTGAGTTATCTTGCTAACTAACAGACAGACAGACAAACATAACCTCCTTGGTGGAGGTAATTAGATCTATTATGGATCACTGTTTTATAAACAAATTTTGATATGAATTAACCCAAATAATTTTGCTGCTAGATCATTAACAAAGAAAGAACCTGACCCAAAAACAGTAGCCCTTACTACCCCTTTGGGAGGCAGGGTAATAAATAAATAAATAAATACAGTAAAAATACCTGATCTACATTTAAAAATACAAAATACAAAGAATAACGTTATAATACATTATGATATATCCCTTTAGAAGATTTAAAAAGAGAAAAAAAAACCCATTCAGATGTAACACAAAAATAGCACTAGGTCTCTACGGGCTAATTTAATAATATCTAAACTGACATGACCGAACAAAGTGGGGAAAATAATCCGAGTTTTGCCTCTACGAAGCATTTGAGAAAATAGAAATTAAGAAAAGCTTTTGGCAAATCTTAAAGAATTTGCTCTGAAAACCACCCTGGCGGCATAAAAAAAAACAACCTTAATTCACTCTGTTGACTCGGTTTACATTAAAGTTTACAACAATATAATCACAAATCCACTAAACTGGCAAAAAATTCACTTATAATCTTTTAGAGTTTTACAGTGCACCATTCATTGTGCCGGCAGGTATCTGTTTAACAATAAGAGAATGTAAAGGGGAAAAAAAAAAAAAAAAACACTGTCGGAGAATTTCACCCTCATGTCCTGAGTTGTGGAGATGCTCCCCCAGGTCGCAGCCAAACACTCTCTCTTTGAGGATACCGCGCTGACGGAGCTTTTGTGGAGGAGGTCGTGACTTCATGAAAGTCCTCAGGAATGTAACCAGCTTCCCATGCTTCTTACACACTAATTAAAATGACACAGAAAGATGTGACAGTCAGGTAAAACGAATCCCACTCGTATCTCAGAAGCTGGTCTTGAATAAATTATAAGCTACAGAAACAGTCTTTGAGAAGAAGATAAGAGTACCTGGCTTTGGCACTGAGCTTTGAACACTGGGGGGAATCTTGTCATTTATCAGCTCAACACAGTCGCACGGGAAGAAACCGACCTGTGAGTGGAGAGGGGAGGATGGAGAGAAAAATATAGCCATGTAAATAAAAGTTCAGTTTATTATGATATTGGGGTCTGAGTGTGGTTAATCCGTGTATAATTCGTTCATTCATTTTTCAAAATGAAACAAAAAATAAGACAATGAAAAAACAACTTGTTCCTTCATTATATGTTTCCAAAACCAAAAAACCGATAAGGATCTGTTTTTTCATTTTTGTGTTTAAATGGATAATGGAAAAACAGATTATTGGCCATTTCCCATTTTATCCAATTTTGACCTGAAGCCAGTTAAGTAAACCACAAATGAATCTTAACAACCGAAAGAAATGATTGTGTATGATTTAACAGCTGTTTTGCGATGGAAAAACATATGATGAGATTTCTAACACACTAACACAGTTAGGTATTTACAGATCCACGGAAATGTTGGTGAGAATTCTGTGCTCAACACCAACTCAGGCGTAAATGACATATGTCAGATGAAGAACTGGAAACTGTTATCCTGTCATCATTACATTAGATAAGTACAAGCTGTACAGATATGTAAGGTATACATATACACTTGTCATATACATATTTGTTTGTGTGTTATTATAAAAAGAACATACCTGGAATATGACACTATTTTTCTCCATGGTCATATCTTCACCCTCTTAGTTTCCCAAAATATGACATAGGTTTATATCTTTGTCACTGTGGTTCACAGTCATTTCTCAACTGGCTTCAGGTCAAATTTGGATAAAATGGGAAACGGCCGTTATCCGTTTTTCCATTATTCATTTAAACACAAAAAAACGACAAATTAAAAAACAGACAGATTATCTGTCATTTTGGTTTTGGAAACAAATAATGAAGAAACAAGTTGTTTTTTCGTAGTCTTATTTTTGGTTTTATTTTGAAAAACAAATGAATGAATGATACACGGATTGTGGTTCATCTATGCTCTACAGACGGTGTTTTATTAATTACAATTTGGTCTTCCAATGATTTGATTTCTTTTTCGATTTCCAACAGCTTCTTTTTCAATTATTTAGACTTAAAACTAGTATAGGTTATTATTTGTCCTCTGATGGAATCCTTAAATGCATCCCATCTGATTAGAAATGAGGTTTCATTCTTGTTCAGCTTAAAAAATGTATCTGTTTTCATTGACCCTTTGTTGGTCACACTACAAAAATCGCTTTTTTTTTTTGCTCTTTCCACCTCACAGCGACTATTATATCATCATGTTTTTACTGACCCTAAATTTAACCAAAGTATTAAAACTCAAACATTACTCCTTCATCAATCTTACCAACAGATTTTGTAACTTGGTTCAACGTCGATATATTAACTCTTTGTGTATCATTAGTGATTAGCATTAGCATTAGCATTTCATGACCCTTTACTATCGTCTCTACTGTTTGGTTCAGAAAGTTTTAAGAAATTATTACATTAATACCAAAATATTTCTGAAACATGATGAGGTGAAATATAAAATAGACTCTGTAAAAGTTAATAAAATTAAAATAATCGAACTTGCCTGCAATTTTGTGGCCAAAAGAAAAGATCATAGCAGCTAGCATGACCTGAATATATCATTGACAGTGCCACCCAGTGGTGTTTTTGTGCATTACATGCTTCTTACAAAAGGGGGAGACTGACCAAGAAGTTTGGTGACAAAGGACTTAAATTTAAATTAAATTAGATATCAGGGTTCAAATGGTTGAGCTGACCAACAAAGGGTTCAGAAAGTGTCATGTCATGGAGACACCCTCTGTCCAACACCTTAGCCTTGGAAAAGTTGACAAATGCTAAAAAGGGGAAGCTACAAAGTTTCTACAATGTATGAGGACAATTCACAAACTTAAAAAAAAAGAAAAAAGAAAAAAAGAAAGCTAATAATTTGATCAAGTAGTGTAGATTTCTGATTGCGATTGTTTTGTAAGAGGGGTTTGCTGTTTTTTTTTTTGTTTGTTCTCTTTTTTTCTCCAATCTGTCTTCTTTGTAATGTTGTTTTGTTTTTGCTTGTAATATTTAAAAAAATCCAAGTATGCTACTAAATATGTATACATATAATCTTTATGTAAAAGATGAAAAAATATGCTAAATATAATTGAAAAAATAAATAAAAGTTCAGGGTAGAAGGCTGTAGCAAACTGTAGCAAGATGGTGAAATAGGTCAGTAAGCATGTGGGAAAAAACTACCTCAGGCAAAAAAAAAATCACACTGTACACCGTTATTACACCTATTACATCATGAATTCAACCTAGTTTTGTTGAAGAAGAAGAAATTCAACTTATGGTAATCCATCCTAAAACTACCACTTGGTCAAATTTACCAATATTTTTTTTTCTTGTCCAATTTTCTAATATTGTGTTCTATTACAGTCATGGGAAAACATTATTAGACATGAAAAATAACACTTATGCAATCAAATACTGACTCCTGTGAGTATCGTGAATACAAGACACAGAAAAGAAAACACAGAATGCCTAAAAACACTGTTTTCATCAGTAAGTCAGTTTGAGGTATTATTATTATTATTATTATTATTATTATTATTATTATTATTATAAGAATTTTTAATTTTATGGTCACACATTAAAAAAATTTGGTGAATGAATCAAATTTTATTGCATAGGGTTAGGGTTATTTTAATTTAATTCACTCAACTAGATGTTTTTATGTGTGACATATTGAAGAAGAATTTTTAAGTTGATTCAATGTTTTCCATTTTCCAGTATTCCTTTATTTGTACCAGGCATTAAAATGAACAAAAACCTGAAGAAAACAAGGGGTGGTATAATTTTTTTTCCAGCAATATTGGCATTTATAATATTAACTCCCATTAGGTGTGTGAATAAAAACAGTGAAAAAAAATATGTAGATGCTTTCTTCTTATACCCATTTTCACTTTATACTGATTTAAAACTTCTCTTAGTGTTCTCACAGATATTTGAATAAAATTGAATAACAATAATACATTCAACAATTCCTTAATTTGTAGACATTTTATTCATGCATTTAACATTGGCGGTAAATATTACTGTATACATTAATTTTATATACCTGCATAAAAATGACAAAGAAATCCAAAATTGTAGTTTATCATGAATTATTTAATACAAGTTTGTGGACTACAGATTGAGCATGGGCAAATTTGACCTTTTTTGTGGTTTTTAGCATATCATGCCTTCCGGTAGTTCTACTGTTAAGATAATTTACATTTTATTTTTACAGAAATATTTTTTTAATATTAATGTGTGCAAAACACTTACCTGGAAGCCATGTTTTCCTCTCCACCAACCAGTATCTTCTTTAGGAGGCATGTCTATTACAGAAACTATGTCCCCAACCTAAAAAAAAAAAAGGCAAATATACATACAGTACATCATTTCAATATTTTTTTTTACTGTTCAATAGACTTCAGCAAGTTACAAATAAAAACATTACATAGATTCTTACAATAATAATCCTCATTCATCCTGTCTGACCATTTGTCTGCCTGTTTTTTCTTTTTTGTTTTGCTCCGTTCTGGTTGTTTCTGGATGTCAACTTTAATCCTGTGAGATTGTACCTCCAGCATGCGTGGGCGAGATAGCAAAAGAATGAAATAGTTTCACAGTTCTGTCTGAGAAGTAAAACTCTGGGCAAAGTGAAAACACACAAAGAAACCTATCAGCGTGTACTTTTAGAATATAATCATTGGGAAAGAATCTGGAAACAATGTTTTATTTTTCTATTTCGCAAGTTATTTTTTCTTGCAAAGCTGTGCACCTCTATCACTTTATTGGTCTTGCTTCTTTATTTGTTCAGTGTAGATACAGAAGTGTACCTACTTAGCCTGCAGAAATAAACAGAGGTGGCAAAAGTACTCACATTCTATTCTTCATTAAGTGAAGTAGAAGTACTGATTCAACTCATTTGCTTAAGTAAAAGTACAAAAGTACAATTTCTGGATCACACTCACTCACTCTACTTACACTCAAAATGATTAAAATTTACAGATATTGTAAAATTCCAAACTGCATTAATTATGTATAAAGTAAAAAATAACTGTCAAAAACTGTTCAGTAAACACCAGGAGGGTTGTCGTTTAAGAGGGAAACACAACTTCAAAGTCACTAAAATCCGTACAAACAGGAAAAGATTTTGTATTTCATTCTGTGAGGTGAGACTGTGGAACAGTATGGGTGAGGAACTAAAACAATGTCCAAACAAAATGCAATTTTAAACAAAATATAAAGAATATATTTTCACAGGATACAGGGATGAAATGTAGAGGAACAGACACGAGGTGTAAGGATGTGTTTATTTCATATTCACTTTTCTTTTTTATTTATGTGTTATTCTTTTTTATTTATGTCCTTTTCTGACCAGTATGTTCATTTTCATTATTCAAATGTACATATGTATTATTATTATTATTATTATTATTAATATTAAAGTATTTTGTAGTAGCAGTACTAATAGCAACTTGGGAAAGTGAATATTTAAAAACTAGTACAGCAGAAGGGGTGGGATTAGATAAGTTTTGACTTCTTCTCACTCCTTTTTGAACATGTTGTTGGATTTATTTCCTGTTTTTATTTTGTCTCGTTTTGTAATATTTTTTTGTTCAAAATATCTATCTATCTATCTATCTATCTATCTATCTATCTATCTATCTATCTATCTATCTATCTATCTATCTATCTATCTATCTATCTATCTATCTATCTATCTATCTATCTATCTATCTATCTATAATAAAGTACAAAAATGAAAAATAAAATTTTATTTTTTTGTTTAATTAATTAAACAATACATATTTAACCAGGCATAATGTGAAAAGTTTCCGTTCTCTAATTCCACAGTGAATAGATCAGAGTAATAACTGACATGGTATCCTGCAAAAACAAGTGGGGACAGGAAAAAAAAAAGTAAAAATAAAAGTAAAATAAAAAGAATTTTCACAGGTAAAACTAACTGAAATGTAGGCAGATAGTTGACAAGGATGTGAAAACATAAAAGATTGGAAAGTTTGTAAAGTGTACCCGTGCAGGACTGACCCTGTGTTCCTTCTTTCCTCCACTGATTTCCCCCCTGAAGCGAAGTTATTTTTCATATTATCACATCTGTTTAGTTTTTTTTTTAAATAATGACCCGATTCTGAGAATGTAAAGAGTATAAAGTACAGAGATTTATGCAAAAATGTAGGTAGTAAAAATAATAAGTAAAATACAGGTACCTAAAAACTGTACTATTACTTCATAACTTCCATCCTCTGGGAATAAAATCAATGAAATTCCCAAACTCAAAGACATTACCTCAAAGGTTAACTCGTCTGTGGCCTGAGCTGTGTAACGTTTTGTGACGTGGGCGGCAGCGATGGCAGGGACATTGATTGAAGCTTCCTCAGACACGAGCAGATGGTTCCCTTTGTTGTCGATCTGGAAAATAAAATCAGCACTTGAACTAACAACCTTACATTTGATATGTTGTTATCTGTGTCCCATCTGAGAGTTTAAGGCGGTAAATGTGTGAAGTTTTTCTTCTTTAGTTGTTTTTCTTTCACCCGTGTGCTGCATAAATATAAAGGCATAAAGCAAACAACCTTCTAATTGTAAGTAAAGAAGATTTTCTGACATTTGACTGAGAAAAAAAAATCAGTATTGAGCTCTGGACGTCACGTGACTTTTAGTTGTCAGGACGCCATGTTGGCAGTAAACATGACGACCACCTTTGCACCATTGGAGTGCACATCTCACTTCAGTTTGTGTAAAACTCAGATTTTTATGCAGAAATTGGACAGATTAAATATAACTGACCCGTATAATGCCCCTGGGGTGATTTTCAAAAGTATCTCCTCCTCAACTGAAGAAGACATCCCCGATTTGCGGTAAAGTAACATCTACAGCTTCAGCTTCTCATCAGTTTATACAGGGAACTGTCTGAGAACCTACAAGAGCCTGGAGGTTTACAAATGGACTCAGTCTGGCTTTATTTCAAACGTTCAGTTGTGAAATATTAAATCCAAAAACTGCAGCATCATCACTGGAAGAGTAAGTGTTAAATTATCCCAGTTTACAGGAAGTGTCTGGTTAGCATGTTTGTTTATTAGCCGTGCTAGCTACATCTGACACCAGTGCAGACGACACCACTTGGTAACATCAGATACAAGGGCTCCTGGAGTTTGTTTCTAAGGAAAAGTTGAAGCTTCTCATGTTGGTTGTGAGATCGACTATAGCATACAACAACACAACACCCACGAACCATTTTAACCTGTAATCAGTGGAATAATAACCGTGGTACCTTTCATACTGGACTTCCACAATTATTTGCGCTGTAACTACATTCCCAAACTTAGTTGCAAGTTTGTATTTTCATGATGTCTCTGCTAGCAATGCGTGACAATCGACCAACACGATTACTGCCAAGATGGTTACGTCTGGTCACGTGACCAGCCTGTAACGTCATCATCCAGAGCTCTATTGGCTCCAAATATTGGTTCAGAAATATTGATGACCTGTATAGATCATTGGCTAATGCTGATATAAAAAAAAAAATTTAAAATTCACATCTGTCCCAAAAAATCCATATCAGTCAATGACGATAGCAAATATTAGGGGTAAAAATGACAAATAAACTACCTCCATCCACGTTAGCACCGGGCCACAGTTGATCTTGTTGTCAGCGATGGCTGAGAAGCGGGACAGGTAAGTGGCCAACATCTTGGTTACTGACTGAAAGGAGAGATAATATGAAGATTTTATAAAGTCGAATAAATCAAGATTATTTTTCCAGACAAACTTCAGAGATAAATCAGATGTAGCTCTACCACACCTCAACAGTGTCCTTTATCGTGTTGTATCTTGGCAGCTCAGTGAGCTCAGAGTAACGACGGTCATAGATACACAGATGCAGATGTTTGTCCAGCACTCGGAAATCTTCGTAGGATCTTTTTACCAGCCAGTTTTTACCCTGTGACAAAGACAAAAATGACACACAGCAGTGAGGCTCAAGAAAACCCCTCCTTAATAAGGTCCTTATACACTGCCCGGCCAAAAAAAAAACAAAACTGCCTTTGGTTTTGATGACACTACTCTACAATTTTTTGCAGAGAGTACCTTCTTCAGACATTAAAAGTGCAAAATCTTACATCCTTTAATAAGATGAATTAGAAACAAATTATAGAAGTGCTGGTTCGCTCATGTTTTTAATGGTAAATGGACTGCACTTACTGGTGCTCAAAGCTCTTTACATTAGCCTCACATTCACACACATTCTTACACCAGTAGGTTTCTACAGTTCAGTCAGTCCTACTGAGAGCCTAAGTCAGGGTTCAGTGTCTTACTCAAAGACACTTGGACATGTGGACAGCCAGAGCCGGGATACGAACCGCCGACCCTTCAGTCATGAGACAACCTGCTCTACCAACTGAACCACAGCCGCCCCAATTAATATATAAGATGAGATGGTGTGTTATTCCACATACAGGTATATGCTGGTCTATGCACATGAATACAATTGATGAGTAAATATTCCATTAGAAAGAACCTCTAAAGTGAATGGATCATAATGTGCATAATGTGCATTTTCACCCCACACTTATCTTGGAAACTTGAGTCAACCAGCATTTAAGACTTAAGTTTTCTTTATCAGTAACACACATGTGGTAAAATGTCAGTATTTTACCTGTAGACCAGTGTTACATGACACATTCACTTTGACATTTTTTATTTTTTTTGCCACATAATGCTTTTCATCATATTTTTTCCATACATAGTTGCATTAATTTTTGATTATTGATGATGAAGAATAGAACCACTGCATCAACTCTTCATCATCTCGAATTAGAGTCTGGACTTTGTGGAGGCTAATCCATGTGTGAAAATGATGTCTCATGCTTGCTGAAGTATTCTCTCATAAGCCTGATGACTCTGATCAATCCTGGTGATGTCCAATCTTTTAGACATTAGAGAAATGAGAGGACACTGACTGCATCAGTTAGATTAAATAACTTATTACATCTGACACATTATTAACCACTGCAGTATTTACCCATGGAACGATCAGAACTATTTGCTCCCCTATAATATTGTAGGCACACTTTTTTTCCGCCAGGCAGTATAGTTACCTGGCAGGTGATCTGAACCAGAAAGACCAGCTCTTTGGAGTCCAAACCCGTCTTGGGTCCTTCACCCTGTCCTTCTGCAAAGGCCAACTAGAAGAAAAAAGAAGCAGATAAATAAGAGATAGAAAAAGGAACCAGAATTGGGAGAGCCCACAGTCTAAATAATGCATGAGTATAATACAACAACCTCTCTGTATGTGACCCTTCATACAAAAAACATCATGTCCAACCCTTGTTTTACATTCAGTAGTAAAACACCTTGAAACCAAGGGTCACACTTAATAGCAAACCTGACAATATAAACCTTAAAAATGAGTTTAATAAAGAAGTGATGGTTAAAATAATGGAGTTCAACATGTTCGGAGGGGAAAAAAACCTACTTTAACAAAACCTTTACTTGGAAAATATGTTTATTTCTCTGTCACTGTTCATATTCTCACTCACTATAAATGCTGCAGTATGAAGTATGAAATATATAATACATAAGCTGCGAAGATATCAGCACTTGCAGGCAGTGTAGATTCACCACAGACTTCCTCTTCCAATATGCTGTGTGCCCCCAAAAACAGAGAGCCTCAAAGCCATGCAGGACTTTGGGAATATACTGATAGACAAGTCAGTGTAGAAGTGACTTCAAAGGCCTCGAATCCAAAGCTGAGGGAAGTTCTGGTTATTTATAACTGGTAGCAGCTCCTCCAGATACAATGTTACACAACACACAGCGACCTAGTTACTGCTTCACAGTAATACAGCAAACCAATCTGACAAAGAGTGCAGGATGAAATATTATTCCAGAATAAGTGGTGATAGAGGAGCTCTTACTCACACTGCGAGGATTTATTAAATACCAGTGTGAAGTATTCAGAGGGTCAAAAGGCCAGAAGACCATGAGAGTTGGATCACACACAGGAATACTGAAAATAAAAACTTTTGTGCAGACTGTACATTTCCAGACTTTACAATGCGAACTTGGCTAACTTTATAAGCATGATTATTGATTTCTATACAGGGAATGGATCTCTATATGCCATTTTTGCCTCTAACCTCTCAGACCACATGGTAAACAAAAACTAAATGATGAAGATTTCTCAAGAATATACACACACACACACACACACACACACACACATATAAATAAAATTCAAAATACAGGAAAAATATAGAAATAAGTAGTTCAAAGTTCAAAGTTTAGTTTATTTGTCAGTTCTGCTCCATGTGTAATGACATTTCTCTCAAACCTTCTTTCCAAATAAATAAAAATAAAAAGTATATACACATATCTAAATATATAAAAATATATATATATAAGCTAAAAACTAAAACTAAAAATGATATACACATAGTCACATAACACTGCTAAATTGTGTTTATATGTTATGTTTAAGGTTTTTGTGTAGGCCACTCTTGCACTTCCTGGATGATGCTCATACCTCAGAGACTAGTCAATATGAACTCCGACATTGCATCACAACCTTAAGGATTCACCAAAAAATATCCATGCATTACATTATTATTCATCACCAGCACCTGGCAGCAGAAGGTAAAATAGTTAATACTGATCCACATGCTTATGTTACCTGCCTACAGCATCTCAGACATCCGCCTGCAGCTGGAGGAAGTGGCTCTGCCTTTGTGTGCCACTGCAGTCCTGGACCTCAGTGAGCTCCTCCAACAAGCCAAATCTTGGCTAAAGGCAGCAGAGTTTAAATGCTGCTCCTCACTCGTCTATTTGCCGTCCCCTGCCGCCTTACGTAAAGCGCTCATTCAGAGGGCTTTGAATCGCCACGCACTCAAGTCGCTCCATTCAAAGCAGAAAAAAAAACGTGAAAAGAGGATGCTACTGTGTCTTAGCCCCTTCCCTGCCTCCCTCTTTCCATCACTTCCCCCCTCCTCCGGCTCGCATGTTCAGCCTTCATCACCATCCTCCCTTCCCCTTCCCCTTCCCCCTCCCCCTCCCCCTCCCCCTTCCCCTCCCTTAACTGCTCTCCTTTCTCTGGTGACAAAGGGGTTTGGCAGTAAATGGGCTCAACCAGCACACAAACATACGAAAGCTCATCCATCATACAGAGGCGAAGCTGCATAAGACAGACGGTCCTGCTTCATTTCAAAACAATTCTCATTCATTCCACTCTCAAGGCAAAGACTGGGGCTAATCTGAAGTAGAATCAGTGGTGCAGGCTGCAGACAGAGCCAGACTGCTGTCCTTGTGCTATTCAGTGATTAGGATACATGAGACCTGATGACTGCATCCTCTGTCTGTCTATATACAGACCAGTAAGCATCAACAGAAGTACCACAACCACATACAAATCCTTCAAGAGATTCTTTAAAATAATGCACAGAGGTTTAAAAAAAAAACAAACAAAAAAAAACACAACATATTGTATACAGTGCTCACTGTATGTTTGTGTGCATGGTATAAAAAGCTTTCGGTGCTACTGGAAAGCATGCCCCATATTTCTCTACCAGCTCAGCTTAGCTTTTCTTCTCCCAGTGGAGCTTTTCAAGGTCATTGAAAATGCTGTGCAGCCTCACTTCCCTTCACTCACTAACTGATGCGGTTGCCATGACAGTGGCAGTAACATTTCCGCCGTAGAGATAGAGCATCTTGGGATTTAGGTCCTGTCCAGTCTGCTGCACAGTGGTCTATCAATGCTACATGTAGGGATTCGGCCCCTCAGCATACACGCACTGCTCTAGCCATCTTTTGTGTTAAGCTCCACTGGCAGCTTGTGGTTCTACAGAGGTGCCTACTGCCCTCTGCTGGCCACTAAACACAACTGCATTGAGGCTTATAGGCGATTAACAGCTTCTTTTACACATGAATAAGCAACCACAAGGGCCTGTCTGTACCCCACTGTCACTGCTCTAATTAATAAAAGAAAGCTAAAACAAGACAAGCTAAAACAAATCCTAAGAAATTGGGGCGAGGACATCAGAAAAAAGGGATTGGAAGTTTTGGAATATGCACACATAAGCAGAAAAAAGGTTTTCCTAAACTTTAACAAGTGCATTTTTCACATTTCTAGTCAAAATATCTTATCACACTTAAAACTACACAATCACTCAGAGTATGCAGACCTCTGCCAAGACAGACCCCCCCCCCCCCATGCATATGTTGAAACTGACCCTATCTCACAATGATAAAGATTCATTCCTGGACTATACACTGATCTGGATCACCGCCAAAATATAATCTGTTCCTTGTGCCAGTATCAACATATCCTGAAAATTTAGTCTAAATTCTTTTCATAACTTCTTGAGTTATCTTGCTAACAGACAAACAAACTCCAATGAAAAACTGTAAATAAGATATAATCACCTAAAGAGCAACTTTGCAGTGAGATGTAAAAACTTGAAAATCTTATTTCAAGAAATCTTACAAAGATCATCTTTACTTGTTCCACTAACAGATTTATTTATTTTTTGCTTGAATTTAGAAACAAATAAAAACATCAAATAAAATAAATAAATACAAATCTTGAATTATGCAAAAAGATTTAGATTTTTGCTGTGTAAATGTAACTGCAAACAGCGTAAAGACAGACAAAATATCAGCAGGTAAACTGTAATATGAACATAATCTAAGGACAACCATCAGTTAACCAAGAAATAAATAAAATCATTGAAATGTTCTATTAAGATAACATCATTTGGAGTTTTCAGTACATGACATAAGTAAAATATTCAAAGAATCTGGGACATTTTCTGACACAAGGTGAGTACAAATGGTTTCAGATAACTCACCATTAAAAACAGACATTTATATTTAAGTTATAGAATTAATAGGCTCAAGATTAATTTGCCAGACCTACACTCAGACAATATGATGTCATGTTAAGCATGAATGTACAATTACACAGATTTTTTTTGATAGGGACACAGTTTGACTGATACTCTGACATAGACCCTCTGATCATAAAACCAAATATATAAGAACAAAAAACAATGTGCTCCATGGATCCTTATGTCATAAAAGAAATAGTCGTCAGTAGCAAGAGGCAAAAAAAAAAGAAAAATCTTGCTCTTGTTTGAATTGAGTCATTATCTAGACATATCTTTTGAAAACATTATTTTATAAGTCATGAAGGTCACAGTTTTCAGTAATGATAGTGAAGTAAATGTGAAAAGGCTCAGTGAACTGCGTCTCCCATCAGTCGTATTATATATCAGCAACACTAAAATGGCTGTTACTTGGATACACTTAACCTCCGTCTGTGAGAACAAGGTGAGAAAGTATTAGAAGAGGTGAAAATTACTAGACGTTTGGTTATGTTGAAGCAGCAGAGACACCTTCAGTGACTCTGAATAGACAGTGGAGAAAGAACATTATGTCGATGTCACCTCTGCAACTTTTGGGTTGTGTGGTCTTCTATTTCTGTATTTTCACAGTCTGACACTTTAACAGTTTTACAACAACTGGCAAGTTTCTTGGGGTCGTGAAGTTATGCTTTAAATCAATAAACATCATATGAGGAAATTATGGGATTTCTGTAATATACTTACTGAATATGTGAATATGCCCAAAAATAATGTTTTTGCTTAATCCTTGATTATCTTTTATTGATTTATAAGACAGAGAATAGGACAGTTTGTTCTGTATGGGACGGGTTTCATGAAAGAATGATCTCACACACACACACAAACACACACAGAGAGAGAGAAGGAGATGGATGGATGGATGGATGGATGGATGGATGGATGGATGGATGGATGGATGGATGGATGGATGGATGGATGGATGGATGGATGGATGGATGGATGGATGGATGGACGGATGGATGGACGGATGGATGGACGGATGGATGGACGGACGGATGGATGGACGGATGGATGGACGGATGGACAGATAGACAGACAGACAGACAGACAGACAGACAGATAGATAGATAGATAGATAGATAGATAGATAGATAGATAGATAGATAGATAGATAGATAGATAGATAGATAGATAGATAGATAGATAGATAGATAGATAGATAGATAGATAGATAGATAGATAGATAGATAGATAGAATGTTATATTTCAGCTTAAACAGATGTCTAAATATTTTTATTCTGGTGTGAGAGAAAAACATAATAATAAGAAGAAGAAGAAGAATATTGCTATGATTATTTTATTTATTAATCTATTTTCATGTTTTCCTCTTCCTCTGGTGGGATGATGACTGTTTTTCTGACGCTAACTATGAAATTGCAGCTTTGAGTAATGTTGTGAAGTTGAAATATTATGTAAGACATGATTTAAGAAAAGGGGTGGATTTAAATAAGTGTTTACTTCTTCACACTCCTTGTACTTTTCCTGAAAATGTCATAAATGGGTCCAATGTCCAATTTTTTGTGTAAAGTTACTAACAAAAAAAAACAAGCAATGGACAAACAAAAAAAACTACCCAAAAACAATACTCCTCTCCACTTTTGGGGGGCAGGGTAACTAGCAAACCTAAACACTTAAAACTAAATGATTTTGAGAAAATAAAAGACAAAACTAAATCAAAATATAATGAAAAATGCAAATCTATTACAACCTTGAATATTACAACCTGAATCTAATCCCATTCTTTAAAAACTAGGGCTGTCTAACAATTAAAATTTGTATTTACATTAATTAAAGGGTTGCTGTGGATTAATTTTGATAAGTCACAATTAAATATCCTTCATATTTAATCAATACACTCGAAAAAAAAATCTAAATCAGGCCAAGTGTATTTTCCCTCATTTCTCCAAATATCTGATTACATTTAAAATCAGACAGAATCACTAAAAACTGATTTATAGACAATAGATGTGGAAAATCTGATTTAAGAAATCTGACCAAGATCGTATTCACTTGTTCCATTAGCAGATATTTTAATTTAAATTTTTAGTGTAACATTTAAAAAAAAAATGTTTTGGCTTAACTCAAGAATTTTTGCTAAAATAAAATAAAATCTTAATTTAAGCAAAAATCTGCCAAAAAAAAAGTGAAAATGCATGAGCAGAGACGTTTCAGAGTCATTCTGCTCCAGATGAGTTAATTAAGTTACATTTTTTAAACAGATTAATCATAATAATATATTAATCTGTGCTAATGTGTTCATTTTGACAGCCCTAGTAAAAAAAAAAAAATCTACGATGGCCCATCATGTGGAAGATACCCTGTGGTAAGTAATCCAACCCTGTACTGCATTTGCACTGACATGTTTCCACTGCATATTCTCATATTCTCTTTGTTGTTTAGTCACCTTCTGCTGTGAATGATCCAATCGTTATGTGCTGAAGTCAAACTAATCAGGTAAGATCAGAGCTTAGCATGAGTCTGACACTAATATACAAGACTGGAAAGGATTACCACTCTGATGGCTTTGACGTGAATGGGACCGCTGACACGTATGACCATGCAGAAGTCATTACTAATGCATGTAAGAGGGTATACCTGCGCAAATTAATATTTCATAGCTTCACTGAATGAGCGATAGACTGACAACTTGAATGAGATATTTCAGGGTGAAAGAAAAGCAGTGCAATAATGAAGGTGGGACAGATCAGAAATACAAACAAGGCTATTGATTCAACTGTCACGCTGCAGCGTTTCATCAAAATGGCCACTGAACTTCAGCCAAAACCACAATTACTAAACATAGTTGTCTGCTGTAAGAGTCACAGTGTAAGTATTTCAGGGCTCACCTGAACATTGCCAAAGTCGACGGTCTCATAGTGGAAATGGGCACACTCTGCCAACCTGGGAAAGTGACCTCTAGGGAACGTCAGTCTGAAAATGATAACAGAACAGTAACTCATCAGTATTCAACACACGGACACTGGGATAGAGAGAAAAGCTGCACTGTAATAAAAAAAAATTACCATAGAATTAAGACCAAAAAGTTATAAAAATAAAGTGAAAGTACATTGTAAAGTGGTTTAGTTGACAATAATGTTCTGTTTTGTGTTAATTATTAAATTAAATGTAGCTGTGATTTTTAAATAAACCATATCTGCAGGGTTCTCGCCAGCCCATTTTAGCATAACATAATGTTACACTGTCAACTTAAAATACTACGCTGTGATTAGGGCCGCTATATTGCCTTTCAAGTTGTGGGATTGTGTTTTGAGCACATTTGCTTTTCGTAATATTTCCATATTTATGCAAGAAAACATCTTTCTGTGGCAGTTAGTGCTGTGAAAGTTATTATTTTGACAGATAACACCATGTGCGTTTGCTTTAATTGACTGGGTGTTTATCTAGGTTCATTTATGTCTTGAATCAAAATGAAGGAAATCAGTTTGAAACGAATCATTTAGTAATCATTACTAATCGTTTACCCCCCCAAAGGTGACAGAGAACAAACAGGCCAAGATCCTGTGAGACTTCCAGATTCAGACTGACAAGATGGTGATGGCCAATCAGCCTGACATAGTGGTGGTGGATAAACATGGAAGACAGTGGTGGTGATAGATGTAGCAGTCCCCAGTGATAGCAGAACACAAGAGGCTTGAGAAATACCAAGGAATGAAAGAGGAGTTTGAGAAAAGGTGGAGTGTGAAGGCAACAGTGGTACCAGTAGTGATCGGAGCACTAGGGGAAGTGACCCCGACGCTGGGAGAATGGCTCCAGCAGATACCAGAAACAACATCTGAGATCTGTGTCCAAAGAGCGCATTGCTAGGAACAGCTAAGATCCTGTGCAGAACCCTCAGGCTCCTAGGCCTATATATATATATATATATATATATATATATATATATATATATATATATATATATATATATATATATATATATATATATATATATATATATATATATATATATATATATATATATATATATATATATATATATATATATATAGGCCTGTATATATATATATAATTAACATGTTTATTCAACACCTTCCAACAGTTCAAACAATACAACTGCAAGAAACTGTTCCATTTAATTGTATTACAATTTTAATCAGATTAATCATGGTGATGGATTAATCTGAAATTAACTTGTTAATTTTGACAGCCCTATTAAATATACATATTTTAAATGAAACATGTACATGTTTCAAATGTTAAATCTACACATTACACTATAAATGTTTTAATGGTTTGATGTGTTTTACAGGATTATTCAGGTCATCACAGCTGCCCTTCTTTTTCTTCCATTAAAAAAACAGATTTTTTTTTTACAGTGTAAGTAAAAGACAGCAAAGTAGAAATGCTGAAATCAAATGTATGCATGTGTGCGATGAGGCCGACTCATCTGCCTGCACCCAGCCCATCATTTTACAGGCCCTCATTTCACTGGCCTGGATAAGAGCCCTGGTTTACAGCCCATAATAGCAGCTGTAACACTGTCACAGGGAGCACCTACTTCTTCATGTTCTTGACCTTCATGCTGGCCGTGCTGACGCAGGAGCGCAGGAGGGGCTCGGCAGGGTGCTCTGTGACGTCATCACTCCTCACCTGTTAAAAAGGTGAAAGGAGACGTCGATAAGAGTCTGAGATAGGAGCAAACAGACAGTGGTAATTATAGGGATCATCATGACACAGCTATGGAGCAGAAGGTACTTTGTGCACATTGGTATAATATATGAGTCACACATATGTGTCATATAGTGTTTGGAAGATAACTAATTTAACCTCCTGAGACCCAGAGGAAAAACACTGGTAACACCTACACACAATTAACTATGTATTAACTGTCTGTTACCTATTTGTAAATGGACTGTTAATTTATTGTTCATACACAATTTATCATCAATAAAACATTTGTTAACAAACCATTAACAAATAGCTGTAAAATGACAGAATGAATGAATAAATTTTTTTTAAACATATATATATACAATTAACTATATGTACATATGTTATGGGCCCCTTAAAATATTAAAATAAAGAAATAATGGTATAAACATTGTTGTTTTGTTGTCTTATTTTTGGTTTTAGTTTGAAAAATGAATGAACAAATGATACACGGATTGAGGAGACACATGAGAAAGCTTCACTGAATAGACAGTTGATTTAACACCTTTACCTCAGCATTTGTTTTCACTGTCACCTCATTCACAACCCAGTGGTATGAGATCACAAAATGCAGATGTGCACCCGTCTTCTCCTTTGTTTCAAACGACAACCATGTGACTTCAGGTTATGTGGCATCATTCAGTGAATCACCTGCTGCACCGACGAGGCCTTGTCATTCATGTTGGCATGTGTCATGTGTATGTGTGTGTTTTGTTTTAATAAGTGATGAATCAGACTATGTGTGGGCATGTACTGTACCATGGCAGTGGAAGTCTCCTGTGGCTGCTTCTCTTCTGCAGGGTTACTGTTGCCAGCTTGTGGTGAAATGTCAACTTTGTCCACGTCTGTAACTGGCAGCACGTCTCTGCAGGGATAAAACAAGAGAAAAAATAAGCATACAATAAAGATTGCACAGGATTTTCACACATCCTGGAAAACCTGGAAAATGATTGATCAATTTTGAGAAAAAAAAGCCCAAATACCCTGGATATGGTTAAGTTATCCTGGAAAATTATGTATCCTTCCCCTGCCTTGTGACTTTGTGTGTTTAAATTGTGTCATGTATCAAGTCATCCATAAACTAAGCCATAAATCATATGACCTCATTCCAGTCATTCATCCTATGCACACACATATACTACAAGAAATAAAAACCAAATCACAGTGAAAAAAAATGAAGATTAATATGTACCAGCTTTGGTATTGTGTGCAGGGGACCATGGATTTGGAATGAGCTTGATGAAAAGCTTTTATCAACCAACCTAACTCATTTATTTACCCATACTTTCTTTTCAAATGTTGTCTGAACCTGCTTTATCCTCACTAGGGGTCACTGGGGGTCTAATCCAGGTACAATGGGTGAAGGCGGGGTACATCCTGTATGAGTCTTCAGTTCATCTCAAGGCTGAACATATATAGACAAACAATCACTGTCACATTTACGCCTATGGACAATTTAGATTAACCAATTAACCTATCAGTGCATGTGTTTGGATGGTGGGAGGAAACTGGAGAAACCCCATGGGGAGAACATGCAAACTCCACACAGAAAGGTCTGGTGTGGGAATTGAACCAGGGACCTTTTTGCTATGAGGTACTAGTGCTAACCATTATAACTGTGACACTGGGATTGTCTATGTGTGTTTGTTATAAGCTATCATGAGCTTTAAGTAGTTTCCCTGGGGTCACCCTTTCACACATCAATTACTGTAACTATGTATAGATGCTGTTCTGTTCTGTTGGTGTGTGAAATAAACTGAAACTGAAATTGAGATGTAACAAAGGAAATTGTTTTTTTTTTGTGTGTGTGTGTGTTTTATTGAAAATATACATATAATTTTAGAGGAAGTGCAGGACAGAAAGTAAGAGAGAAAAGCAAAGTTGAGTTGGGAATTGTCCATTTGAACATTAAATCAAAATTTTCAGGCTAATGAATTGCTAGGTTGTGATCTGTGGGTGTGATTGCATTTATTATTATTATTATTATTATTATTATTATTATTATTATTATTATTATTATTATTATTATTATTATTATTATTATTATTATTATTATTATTATTATTATTATTATTTTTCATAGATATAGTTATAGACTACACATCAAATAGCTCAGTAATATACAGAGGAAACATCTGGATAAATGAAAGTAAGACCTGGAGAAAACAAAACTTGCAAAGATGGATGGATTACTGTATGAATAGAATAGAATAGAACAGAATAGAACAGAATAGAATAGAATAGAATAGAATAGAATAGAATAGAATAGAATAGAATAGAATAGAATAGAATAGAATAGAATAAGTATATTGATCCCACAATTGGGAAATTGCTTCATGACAATAGCAGCTTTGAACATATACTGGCTTTAAAACAGACAAACAGTGAAGTGCAAAAAAGGTAAGGTACAATGTCATATTAACCCTTTGATGCATGAATTATGAGAAAGTTAGTCAAGATTTTTCTTTTTACAAAGTGTGTTTATTACTCTTTAAGCATGAAAACAAGCAATGTAATTGAAATCTTTTTAATGCACCTATTTATTTTTTTAATGGAGTGACAAAAATGTCCACTCAGCTGGACAACATGTGTTTAAGATCTGAAGCAAATAAGCGTGTATTTAAATTGCAATATCAGAACACTATGAAATAAAACATTTTTTATGCAGTTTTTGTTTAAGAACAGACTGTTAATTACAGTCTAATAACAACAAGCAATTGATTTACACATAAATCATCAGGTATTAAGAACAGACCAGTTACAGTAATGATATGAACTGACTGATATGGAAGTAAAACAACTAAACCCATGAATATATGAGAGAACAACTGTAGAATAACTGTCCACTGTCCAGTATGCATCAAAGGGTTAAAGTATTGATACAGAATAATTAAATAGTGCAAAGTAAAGTCGTAAAAAATGGAGTTATGTGTCTCTAGCTGCGTTTCCATTACCCTTGGAAATTCGCAAAATATAAATATCCTTATAAAAACATGTAATGAAAACAAATGAATTTTGAAAAAACACTGAAATATTGCTAAAAAGTTTTCACGCTTTCATCAGGTGTTTTTTTTTTTTCAGAAGTTTTGATATTCTAATTGATCGCAAAAGTGCAATGGAAACACTTTTTCTGTAAGCTTTGAAAATGTCCTGGAAAAGTCCTGAAAAAAATGTTCAGGGAAAGAGTGGGCACCTTGCTGCATGTATCAACACTCTGTTTTAAGACTCGTAGTTTTTAAAAAATGCACCAGAGGGAGCAAGTGATGGAGGAGAAATTCATTAGATGTGGCTTGGTCTCAAATCATGACATTGCACCAGTGTGGCCTAAAAAAAACACATTGTACAAGGATGTGGTGTTTGAATGTTTAATAATGAGACAACATGAAAATACATTAAAACACTCCCAGCAACTCCAAATAAGAGCAAATACAGGAAGTGCATTACCGATGAACAACGGTAGCATCTCTGAATGTAGAGTCAACATATAAAAAAAAAACAAACAAAAAAAAAAACCACACACACACACGCTGTCTTTTGTACAACTATTCAGAGTCTTAAAAGCAATCTACCCACAAGGGAGTGCTTTAGAAAACCTCCTCTTGAAATGTGACTCAGTGTATTCAGCAGTGGAGGGTGAGGTCCATTCAGCTCAACTTTTATTAGCAACAAAGAGAGGACAGAGATGGGCCTTGGATTTGTCTCTGATTCAGTGTGTTGAGATCAGGATGTGAAACAGTGCCGTGTATTTGATCCACACAGGTGTAACGTACGACAGTTAAAACCATAGTGAGGATTGATACTGACTGAAGCTTACACTGAACCACTGTACTATCCATTTCAACTCAGACAATCAATCAATCAATCGATCAAATTTTATTTATATAGCAACTTAAATGAGATAACAACAAATAAAAAACAAGTAACAGCTATAAAAATAATTAACAATTATAAAACCAAGATAAAAACAAAGATAAAGTAAGTTATAAAACTATAGCAACAACATAAAAAAGACATGGACAGTCGTCTACATGTCAAACGCTTGCCTAAATAAATAGGTTTTTAACTGAGATTTAAAAACCGTTAGCTCATTCATTGTTTGTAATGATGCTGGAAGCACATTCCACAGCCTTGGGCCAAAAATTTCACCATATTTTTTGTACATGGATTTAGGGACAACCAAAGAAGGCAGTGTCCTGACTGGTTTATGGATGGTTAGAAGTCCAGTGAGGTAGGGCGGGGCTAGACCATTGATGGCCTTGAAGATGAAAAACAGAACTTTGAACTGTATCCTGAACTGTACTGGAAGCCAGTGAAGAAAATGTAGAACTGGGCTGATGTGGGAGTATCTGGACGTGTTGGACAGAAGACGTGTTGGACAGAAGACGAGCTGCTGCATTTTGTACAAGCTGTAGTTTATGAGAACAGGAACACTGCTCCTCATTCTATTAATGTAGCATCAAATGTACATGCAAACCCTGATGTAAATGAGCGTAGGTGCACATCCACTCACAGGCTGCACACGCACCTTCCTTCCACTCATCGTATAGTTTTACATAATCCTGATCACCTGACGCAAGCAGAGAAAAAGAGAGTAACTCACCCCTCAAGGACGTCACTACTTCCTGGTTCTCCCTGGGGTCCTGAGGCAGCATTCTCAATCACCGCGGCAACCACACATCCAGCCTCCATGATCTTGCCTTATTGCAGCCGCCCGCTGTAGAGAATGTGAGTGGGAGGGAAAAGCAGAGAGTGAGAGTAAGAAGGGAGGAAGACGAAGGAGTCCGATGCAATGAAGCCCGGCAGACGTTAACCCACTTGAGGCTGCAGCGCGCGACACTCAAGGCTAGAATTCACAAGAGCCCAGACTGTAATCTGCAATGACATCATGCTACACAGTGCTGGGAGCTGCTTCAATGATAATAATGCATGTCAGGCTGCAAATGCATGACATGGTTTAGCTTCCATGACCACATCAGCCTTTGTAGAATAACAGAGCAGTGACAGGTTGTAGATGGAAAACATACTCACAAATGTCTTAAAGAATTGTTACTGTCAGGGCATGATGTTAGGGCATGTAGAGCAAAGCTTTCAGGAAATGTTATATGTTTACATCAACCCACTCTTTGTGACATGGGTATGAGAATATCAGGTATTACAGAAGAATGCTGAGTGTAAGTGCAAAATTCAGCTTTCCATGTATTTGAAGATAGATTATGTTTATTTAAATGCTATGCTGTTGTTGTTTTCTTTTCCTTTTCTTGGTCTTATTTTGTTTCTTTGCGTGTTCTCAATAAATAAATAAAATAAAACAAAATGGTGTATTGGAAAATTACAATAATGTCAGATATAAAAGTAATGTTTTATATAAATGTTTGTGCTCCTTAGAGTTTGAGTCTGTGAGTCTGTCAGACCTGAGAAATTTGCATACAGAGATAACCTCAGGCCCCTGAGGGGGAAGGGGCATTTATAGTAAGGACAACAATGGAAGTTTCCAGAGGCAAGACGGTCGACAACCCCCAACTCTACAGGAGACTTGGACCTTGGAGGGGGGGGGGGGGGGTCGACGGAATGTGTTAAAACTGTCAAAGGACAACAGGCCAGTGGTGTGGCTGCTGGCAGCATGCATCACTCAAGACTCAGAACGTCGACTTATCAGACAAAAGACTCCTGACTTATGTAACTTTCTGAAATAAGCTGTAATATTGTAATTAATTGTTGACTATATTTGTGATATTAAAATAATGAAAAGACTCAAAGAAAGTTAATCTTACTACAGTAGGTCCGCTCCGTAGGCCATGAATCTTAATTAAGTAGGGTTTTAACTAGGCTTAATTATAAAATAGTATAAACTAATTTTCTACTAATACAACACTTATAGTGTCATCAGCAGTGACTACAGTCAGGGAAAACAATATTAGACCATCAAAAGTAATCAAAATAAATGGTTATATAATCAAATACTAATGAGACAGAAAAGAAAACATGAAATGTTTAAAAGTACTGTTTTATTGATGTAAGAACTGAAGTGATTTTGGTTATTATCAAAAAAACCTTGGAAAATGACTAGATAATATCAACTGTTAAATTAAACTCTTATGAGCTATTTTTTTTAATCATTATATTTGACCAAACAAATGTACCTTTAGCTATACCAGGCATTAAAATGAACAAGAAATTGAAGAAAACAAGGGTGGTCTAATGATTTTAGCCATAACTTTATACTGACAGTGTGTAGTACAATAGATTATTAAAGTATTGAGAGCCTTGGTTTATTTGCTTTACCAGTAGTAATACAGTAGTACTGACTGAATATTTATATACTACTAGATGGATGCAGCAAGTTGGACAGCTTTAAGAGAATTAATGATGATGATGATGATGATGATGATGATGATGATGATATGTTAACAGATAACGTCAAGCCATGGTAAATAAGGTTATCTTACATTCTGTTGAAGTATTTTATGACATAAAAAATGTGGTCAAGTTCCATAGTGATGAAATATAAAACTGATAGATGGAGCTTTAATCATAAACAGATTTCCTATGTTATAAAACTGTGTTGAATGTGTAAAAATGAGCTGAAAAATGTATGATTTGTACTGTAATGTGAGGTTTTCTTTCTATATTTTTTAAATGCAACATCGAGTTAATCAGAGTCAAATTTTGATTTAAACAATGTTACTATACATGAATATACTGTCATCATCTGGGGTGATCCTTTCAGATAATACTGACCCTTGCAAAGTCACATTTCATTTGTGCAGATCATGAAAAATATTTGGAGGTGAGATTATATTACTCAACCTAAAATTCTTTGAAAATATACTGTGCAAAAGTTAATCTACCTTCTGCTGTAGATTTTTGCATGGTTAAATTTAACATAAACATTTATTTTTGGATCTATTTTCTTTACATATAACACGAAAAGTACACATACATACATGCACAGCCTTAATAGGCACACACAAAAAAATAACTAAATGGGTTCTAAAGGTTGAAGTGATCATTTAGAGTGACCCCTGACCCCCACAACAAGAAGTAGTATAAACAATTATAAACATTTGATATGTTGAATGAAACCTGGTATAAAACATAAGCAAATTAATGCAAATTATGTCATCTTGTCTGAATAAAAGCGTTAAAGACATGTGAAGTGCACTAATTTATACAGTCATATGAAAGACTAACACTTTGGATAATAGAATCATTTTTTTCCCAGTGTTTTGTTTTTACTGTTGTATATATTTCATAAATATCTAAATTGGATCTTCATACAGAGACTGAGAAATGCATATGTACTGCAAATGCACTGTTTTATGTGTTTGTTAAAGACATGTGACATATACACGAGCAGTGGTTAGCACTCGTGCCTCACAGACAGAAGGTCCCTGGTTCGAATCCCACACCATACCTTTCTGCGTGGGTTTTCTCCAGGTACTCCAGTTTCCTCCCACCATCCAAACACATGCACTGATAAGTTAACTGGTTAATCTAAATTGTCCATAGGTGTGAATGTGAGAGTGATTGTTTGTTTATATATGTTCAGCCCTGAGATGAACTGGTGTCTCATACAGGGTGTACCCCGCCTTCACCCATTGTAGCTGGATTAAGCCCCCTGTGACCCCTGTGACCCTAGTGAGGATAAAGCACGTTCAGATGACAAAACAAGACATATACACTGCAAACTTTTACCAAGTGTATTTTTCTCATTTCTAGTCAAAGTATCTCATCTCGCTTAAAATAACACATAATCACCTTTACACTAACTATTCAGTGAAATATAAAGGACTTATTTTTAGACAATTTTTTGTATTTTTTATTTTTTTTTGCTTAATTCAAGCAGAATATTTGCTAATCAAACAAGTAAAATTATCTTTTTTTTTTAAAAAAACATTTATTACATTAAGGTTTTCAAGATATTTTGACTAAAAATAAGAAAAATACACTTGGTAAGATTTAAGATTTTTGTTTTCCCAGAACAACCATCAGACAACAGTTGACAGCTGACGAGCATTCACATAAGTGTCAAATCTCTATTATTACTACTTTTCCACTTTTGTTTTGTAAACAACCAGGAGGAATGTCCTAACAAAGTGTAACTAAACTCTCCCTAGTGCAGTCTTCCCATAACTAGCTTTAAATGTATGCGGGTGCTCAGTGATAAATAACGTACTCAGGCATGTGAGCACAAAAAAAAAAAGGTCTGTGTTTACACATCGTAGGTATGTCACTGTACTTGAAAAACCCTTCCAATTAACAATGAATGCAGTTTTACCGCTTCTCTAAACAGGTCTGCTAACGAACATGGAGCTGTTTGGAATAATGAGTAAATTTACTAGGCCCGGCCACTGCTGTTGTGGCACTTTCCCTCAGTGCCTCTGGCCTGTACTGAGGGCTGTTGACTGACTTCCACAAAACCTCCTGACTCAGCAAAAATTCAAGTTGGCAGGACAGGAGCAGAGCCAAAGTGGATTCCACTCAATCCACATCTCATATCTTCTCTCTAATGGACATTGTAACCTTGCCAGAGGATAACCAATGCATTAGAGGCAGCAAATTAATTTACTGTTGAGATGTGTCACATAAATACCATTTCATATAGGTCAACCTGGAGGAAACAGCTTGGGAAAGTCATAGGAATGTACATGTGATTCCAATATTGTCCCAAATCAGAGCTATTAGTTTCCTGTGACACCTTGCACTGTAATATAATTACACTTCAGTGCAACACGTGAGTTTAACACTGCATGTAATCATCAATGAGACAATTATCTGCTGTTTGCTAACAACATTCTAACACAGCAGACTGCTCTGTAATGCTCGCTTGCATTCCATGGTAAAACACTACACGCCGCACAGTAGATTGCCTGACCTTGCTGACTGAACCAAACAGACTGTGAATCTTTTCAAGTGCCGGAACATACTGTACTTCACATTGTAGAGGAGGTTGGAGAGCTGCATGCTCAGAGCTGCCTGCCTGCTCAAGAAGAAGAAGAAGAAGAAGAAGTCATGGGCGGTTGATTCCTCTTGACAGATTGTGTGGGAGAAAAGTGTAACGTAACACAGAGCCACATAACGAACATGTGTTTTCATAGCAAGCGCCACTTGATATTATGGCCACAACACATGAAAAGAAAATCCCCAAATAGCCTGAGCTATAAAAAGATAAAATGTTCAACTCAAGCTGTCACAAGTGTAAAATAAATAAATAAATGAATTAACTTTCAGAGCCAGGCTTAGTCTGTCTGTACATACATTTTCCAACACAGAGGAAAACAGGAGACATTGTGCAGCACAGCAGATAAGAACAACGGTGCAATGTATTAAAAAAAAAAAAAAACAAAAAAAACATGTTTCTGACATTGATCTAATGTTGGAAGTCCTCAAAATCAACCATGCTCACAGAAATATACTGAAATATACTCTACCCACCCAGGTCACAAACTGTTTTCCCCTTTGCCCCCAGGACAGAGGTATAGGGTCCTAAAAACAAAAACCAGCAGACTGAGCTGTGGCCTCCATCACCCCCTCTATACACACACACACACACACACACACACACACACACACACCCCAGCCCCTAAGTACTGACTGAGTCAATCACTTACACGCTGCTATCTTATTTAATGTTATTTATATTTATGGTCTTTTACACTTTTATCTATTTTTATACTTTTATCTATTTGTCTCAGTTGTTTTATTGTCTGTCTATTTTAGCCTGTGTCTGAAAGTACCTAACAGAATTTTGTGCAATGACAACATAGTCTTCTATTCTATTATATTCTATTTATTGAAAATTTATAATGCATGTATAATCAGTTTATCTTGTACTTTTGTAATTTTAGAATTTTGTGCAATCGAATTTTAATGTATTTTTTTTTTTTATTTCACCCTGTCTTAAAATTGTACTTTCATTTTTAATCAATGTGAAGCACTTTGGGCTACAGTGTTTATATGAAAGGTGCTATACAAATAAAGATTATTATTATTATTATTATTATTATTATTATTATTATTATTATTATTATTATTATTATTATTATTATTATTATTATATTCTGAATCATCTGCTTAGTAAAAAAAAAAAAAATCCAGCAAAGGTAAGAATATGAAGACATCAAACTGTCACACATAAAACAAGGAAGTAGCTCTTATGTCAAGAGACAGAAACAGCACAGAACAATGTGGCCCTGGTATCTGATGGCCTACATGGCGTTTTGTGGGAAAATAGGCCAGCCTACACAATGTTACATGCTGTTTATAAAACTGGTATCAGCAAGTATGTTGACATGAGGAATGGCTGCCTACATATTTGTAGCAACAAAAACGCAGCAGATGTGTCTATATGAGTCACAGCTACTTTATCACATGTGAGAGGAGGGAGGAAGAAAGTCTGAACAGAAGGAGGGGGATATACTGAAAGTGCGATTTCATTTTTTTTTTTTTTTCTCCACTGGATTTAACAACACAGACTTCAGTCAAGCAAAACTGCAATTATGAATACTAATGGGGATAATACATATTCACAGAAACGTTATTATCAGATGAAATTCAAGTCCTTTTCAAGTTTAAAAGCTGATTGTTGGATCTGAATGAAGGTTAAAGACACCAGATGGTCATTTGTGAATTTAAACTATTCTAAACTGAAGAGTTAAGAAACATGGAAGAAGCACAGACTGACTGTTAATAATGTGAAAATAAACAAAACAACAAGATATGGACAGATTTTGCAAAAATGTCATGAGCAATGTTAAGAAAAAGACAAAATAATGATATCTATTGTAATGATGATAATTATCGTGATATAACCATTGGATCTGTGACTCCTCTGGACTAAGTGTTGTCTAAATATTGGCACACACACACACACACACACAAACACACACACACACACACACACACACACACACACACAACACCAATGGCACTGCCTGCCCTGGAAGTACAGTAGGATTCATTCTGTGATTTTGGGGAATTAACAGTAACTGAATGGGCCAGTGTCCTGCATGTTTTCGATATTTCCCTCTTCCATCACACCTGGAAGCCATTACATCATGATCAGACTTCCCCTGAGCTTTATAATGACCTGATCATTTGTATTTCTGCGTTTTTCTATTTTAGTATTTACAATTTGCATTTTAGTATTTTTATTTCTGTCTTTTTAACATAGTTGTTTCTGTATTTATTATATTACTAAGTGTGTAATGTGATGCATGTGTGACTTAAGCACTTTATTGGAGCAGCATTCAATTTCATTGTATTTTATATGCAATGACACTAAAGGCATTCAATTCAATCATTCATTGAAGAGGGACACATCTAAAACAGGCAGGATACCGGCCCTCAAGGACTGGATTTGGACACCCCTGGTATAGACCTTAACGGGTCATGAAGTTGATGCAATAAAACCTGCTCTGTGCCTCCTATGGAACTTATCTAAAAAAAAATTATGTGTATATATATATATATATATATATATATATATATATATATATATATATATATATATATATATATATATATATATTGTTTTCAATTTAATAGATAATCTTACAAGCCAATAAAATTATGATTTATGGCAATGCTAGTGAATAAACAATCTCTTTCATCTTTGTCTCTCGTCACATGTGATTCACGTCACCAACATGGCTGCTGCTTTAGCGCATTTACCTGAATTTTTAAAAGCAAAAGATTGGTGAAAACCACTACAAGTCAGATGTAGTCAGCGAGTGAAAAGATTATATCTGTAACTTTTGGGTGTATAATATTTGTAATTCGCACTGACTGATGGTTAAACAGTTTAACCACAAACTGTGACTGTTTTGATTCATTGATTCTCTTTTAATTTCATGAACAATGTGTGAATGATGACATAATTCAAAGTGAATGGGGGGGAAAAGTATGAGATTGCTTTGATCTTTGCACAAATGAATGAAACGCAGGCCAAGAACATGGAGGGAAGTGACAGGCCAATGTTTTCATCGAAGGGAAAGTTGAGTTTCATGCTCTCATTCTGAGCCCTGGAATGCAGTCAACACAAGCAAGAGACGCAGTGGAGAAAGGCCTGCGGTTGCCATGGTAACCCCTCCCGTCCATCGTGACTTGATGCTCCTCCAGACTGAGGATGAGGTAGCATGAGCAGGGGAATAAACGGCTCGGAAGAACTTTTGACCAGAGGATTTCATCCTTCATATCCATCGTCATCATCAGTGTCATCACTGTCTATTGACGTTGTTGGATTCAGACACGGATGGATGTTCTCTTACTGAGACCCATTGCAGTCATTTTTTTGTTTAAATCCCCCATCTTTACTGCAGCTTTGTCACTGCTTTACTTATTGGGGGAGGAGGAGTCATATGATCCTATAATCTTCTTGAAATCTACCAGAGTGAGATTAACTTTATTTCATCTCACACTGGGATGGTGGCACAGCTCAATCTTTGTCCCGATTCATTTAGAAACACAGTGATCCCAGATAAAGGGCAGAGAGCACAGTGAACAGCAGGCCGATTAAGTTTTAGACAACAAAGACTCAAATATTTAATCAACAAGCCTAGGCTTGACAGTATGTGAATGGCTTTACTGTTTAAGGCATTATTTTACATCCTGATGATAAGTGAAATCTGAGACTGTGGGGAAACTGAAAGGACAATCTGGACATGTCTTAGGAATCCCACAATGATTCAACAGGATGCAGCCATGCCACTATCCTATTAGCTTACTTCTACATCAATAATGAGTGTTACAGAAAGTCCCGCGCAGTGATACGAGATCTCATGCACCTGTACAGTCTAGTGCAATACAATACAGCATCACTGCAACAAATACAACCTTATCTATGTCACATAGGTGTTACATAACATAGCAGTAATATCTGAAGCTTGTGATTTTGCCATTTTATATTTATTGCAAAATGCCATATACTGTACCATTCACAGAGACAAGATAGTATTTGATTAAAATACAGATTCTATAGTTTTATATTGAGCCTTATTAATAATTGCTTTATTCACAAGCTGTTGACATAAGGAAAATGGATCTGTATTTTTACTGAAAAATGGAATATATGGTAATAAATGCTCATTTAAATCAACCAGTGAAGTTTGCCCTTCATTAAAATAGTCATGTTTCTATGTATTGGAAACACAGGCTGAACATTCCATCATAACACCATAATGTACAGTTCTATAAATCATGATCTGGTGAAAAAACAAAAACTATGATACTTCATTAAAATATATATAAGCTCCACAAAGCTGGCACTTGTTGCAGAGTGGTTTAATTGTATTGCATTCGATAAGCAGGTAGCTGAGTGCACACCCATTAATAACATAAGTGACTCCTATGAAAACAGATCTGGACTATGATGGATCACCTCAGATTTTTAGTTTTTCTTTTTGACTATTTTTTTTTTTTTTTTATGTCAACAGTGATGCGTTCAAGTTCATAACAGGTTCTTTAACCCGACTAGGAAAAGTTCAGCAGCAGTGAGTGTACTCTGACCTGTTGGGCCTCACAAATCACCGGTCAGCCACGCGCAGCTGTTACGCACGCGCCTTTATTCCAAATTGGCTGAACAATGCGTAAAAATAGGTGTGGATTTGACCTTTATGAGGACAGTGGCAGGACGCTGAGTATATATACAGTGCATGATAGTGGTAATCTATTGAAAGAGCATACCTGTATGTGTGCACGTTGCTCCACTCTGCCGCCTCCTCTATGCTGCACACAGCTCCACGTCTCGACAAGGAAACATGTTGTCAGCATCTCACTGCACAAACACCGAGCTCACACACACACTCTCTCTCTCTCTCACACACACACACACATATACAGGCAGAGACACAAACAGCCGCTAATCTGAGGTAGATGCGTTTGGAGATAAACCTAGTATTCGGTGCGACATCGCGGAGGCAGTGTGGGAGTCATCCCGGAGCCGCGGCTGACTGGCTGCTGAGAATCTGCACTCAGTTGCGGCCGCGCGCACACTGATCACGTGCGCGCGCCTCGGATGTTTTTAGCCCCAGGGGTTCTCAGACCTTTTTCAATGTCAAAGGACCCACATATGAATGAGGTAAATGTATATGAACGGAGCCCATGTTTGATGCTATTGTGCAGCCAAATAAGCTTTTTTTTTTTTTTTTTTTTTTTTTAAAGGCAATTTGTGTTGGTGTTAGGTAATGCTTTGTACAGAATTACATAACCACAGTGTAGGTGGGTGGTAACAGTGAGAGGAGTGAAACCTGGTGGGCAAAAGCTCATCTTATATATCATATCTACTCTGAGATGAATTCAACTTTTTGTCTTATAACATCTACTTTTGTTTATTTATTTTACAACATTAGCTTAAATACTGCGAAAACTATACTTTCAAAAATATATATGTATGCTATTGAGGATCTTGCAAGTTATAAGTGCCTTACACGTCACAAATTAATTTATAGGCCAAGCTGCAACGGTTGCAGCCTTTATTAAAAATCCTAAAATGAATGGACTAAAACAGGGGTGAGCAATCCTGGTCCTCGAGGGCCGGTATTCTGCTTGTTTTAGATATTTCCCTTTTCCATCACACCTCAAAGCCATTACATCATCATCAGTCTTCTGCAGAGCCCTAATGAACAGATCATTAATTGAATCAGGTGTGATGGAAGAGGGAAAATAACAAAAACGTGCAGGATCCCGGCCCTCAAGGACCAGGATTACCCACCTCTGTACTAAAATAACCCAAACATGTGATACTAGTTGCAGGGGGTAATCCCAAACTATGTGGTAACATTTATTTGTTTGCATGTTTTATTTATCACAAATTAATTTACATCTGAAATCGCAACAGTTGCAGCCTTCATATAAAATCCCAAGATGAATATACTGAAATAACCCAAACATGTGATACTAGTTGTAGGGGGTAACCACAAACTATGCAGTAACATTTATTTGTTTGCGTGTTTGACCTGTGGATTACCTGCTCTCCTCATGTCCTCAGGTGTATGCAGATGGCAGCTCATTTGTTTGTTTCCCAACCTGCCATGGGGAATTTCAACAAAAGCACAAAGGTCATTCTGACAGACCTCATCCTCTTTCAAGTTATTTGTTTTCCTTGTCCTGCTTAAGCCACCACATAATTCATTCCTTAACGTCTGGGTGGAGCTGAGGTCAAAATATTAATCATTGAACATGCATGTGTTTGAGCACAGTTGGTAAGCTGCTTCAGGCATTTTATGTCAATGTGAAACAGCACAAAGAGGGAAGATCTAAGGCTGCTGCTCTCTCTGTGTCCTGGAATTAAACATCGCTGACCTGATTAAACTGGTCCTATTATCACAGTACCTATCCCACTGTCTGCCCAACACTTACACCCTGTGTCCAGCATATGAACTACACCTTCTTCAAGGAAACAGATTGTTCCAAGGGACAAATCACGCATGCACGCACGCACACACACACATACACACACAGTAAAAACCTCTTTTGAGTTTTTTATTATATCAAAATACAAAAATTTGAGAGGAAAAGTTTGTATGGGACTAAGCATTTGAAATGATATGGTGACATGAATACAACACTGCTTTCATATTCTCACAGACATGCCATAGATAGAGCATAGATCATGTACTAGGCCCACGTCTACGTCATGAGGAGCCACCAGAAGTGAGCCTGTGCGTTTTTCCCTAAAAGGCTTGGCGACTGTCACTATCCAGGCCAGTTGTTATCAGGCCCAAGAGCTTTTACATTTTTAGTTCATTCAATTTCTGTTTACTACAAAGAGACGAGACCCATGGCAGTTGAACATGAAGAGTGAGTAAGACATGATCTCAGACGGTACAGAATTCACTGGACAGCAGTGGCGAACGAGAAAAAAAAAGTAATACAAATATTATACATAAGGCTTTGGTACAGCACCATACAGTATGAGTTAATTGCTCACAAAAAAGTTAAGTGAAGCGTAATACCTGATGTGGTGACAGAAAAGAATGACAAGTCTAAAAAAAATATATAAATAAATAAAGAGAAAACATCAGGTTGTTGTTTTAATAAAACAGAGAAAAGTAAAAAAAAAAAAAAAAAAGTTTTTGCTTTGAGTTATTTACATATGAACATTGTTGAATGTAACTGGAAAATGGGAGCATATACACAAATAAATGAGAAAACCACATACAGAATACAGAATGTAAACATGTGATGTACAGCACAGAGTTCAGTGGATGAAAATGAAATGAAATGTAGTAAATTTTCGTCCTTTAAGCACTACTTGGTTTGCTTGAGTATGAGCATTAGCTAAAACAGTCAACAATGTAGTGCTTATTGTAGCCTACGATAATAATACATTCTAGTTTCTCAGTGCTGGTACACATGAAAAAACAGAGAATATAGAAAATACTACATATTCTATTTTCCGTCCAATAACAACCAGCTCGGATGTCCATGAATGATTGCTAAATAGGCGTTTTTTTGTATTGTCTCTACATGCAAGATTAATACAATAAAAAATCAAATCAGTTCTAAATATCATCCTATCAGCACCTAGTGATGCACTAAAAGCTGTAAGCAAGAAATTGGAAACCAAAATTACAAAAAAAAACAAAAAAACAAACAGATTTGAAAATAAAATTTAAAAAAAGCTAACAGTACATCCAAAGCAGCCCTCTTAAACACTGTACATGTTTCTGTTGAATATGCAAAGAAGAGCCCGGAAGACAACATCCATTCAATAAACCCATGGAGAGGATGTATGAGTTAACAGCTTTCCCAAATATCAAATACAAAGGTGGTCTGATGACTACTCTTGGCTATACTGTACAGTACTAGTAGGCTCTACCTTCAGAGGGTGGTGAGATGGTGTGAGACTGTTCCGCCCCTGCAGTAGTGTGCTTGAAAAACAGTGCTGTTAACCAAAGACTGTAGACTTACAGGAAGTGTATGTATGTAGAAAATATCCCCTCATGACCTGACAATGCGCTCAGATTCCTTCCCACGTGTCCTATGGCGTGTACTAGTCTAAATTAGATTACCAGTGGTGACAATTACAGTATGTTTCTCCTTTTAGGCTGGGTTAATATTGTCAATATCATCACAAATATACTTTAGAGAGGGTACCTTGGAAGCACAGACAGACATTGCAAACACACTATAAAAAAACAGGTCATCTCGAGTTCATTTGAAAGTAGCATCACAAGTGTCTATTATTTGAGGATATAGTATTTTCCAGTATTGTCTATCACTGTCATCACACATGATACTGTTATGATAAGGACCTAGTGTCTACCAGAGCTAATTTAGTTGCTCGAACACAAAGGGCTGAAGAGTTTCTTGTGGAAAATGAATTCAAATAAAACAAAACCTCAAAACAAAACCAAAAAAAAAAAAAAAAAAAAAAGTTTAGACCTCTATTCTACAGCACCACAAAGTTAAACATAGCACCAAGTTGTAATGTTCAAAGCAACTATGCCCTAACACACTTTTCTTCATCAAACTAATGTAAACACAATTTTCTCCACAGCACGTATTGTACATGACTATAGCATGTCTGTGACTCTTAGAAAAAAGTTTCCTTCAGTTTATTTGCTTTGGACACCTGAAGGCGAAGAGATCTGGAGTGAATCTACATGTGTGCTCATGAACGGGCAAAATACAGTATTACTTGTTCCAGAAATATTATAGAGGGCAACACACTTCTGCTTCTAAAGCTTTTCCAATGGGCATTCACGAACTATACATCAGAGAAAATACTACTCAACTTGTGCAGCCAGCGGGCTATGGCAATAATACATTGTACGGTACTAACATTAAAGTTACTTTTCTTCTCAGATAAAATAATGTCTGCTAAAGTATGACAAATGAGGCACCTTAAAATGTTTTAAAAACATTATCCACTTAAAGCCGTACTGTAAGCAAATACTTTTATATATAATCTAATTTCTTTTCCTTGGGATTCTCCCGTCTTTTCATACATCCTTGTACAAGAACGTTTTCCTGTAAAACATGGTTTGATTAATCTTTACAAATACAATACACACCATGTACAGTACATAACAAATATAGAGTTTTTTTTTTTTCCTCGTATCATACATGAAACCAATTAGTTAAAGTAGAATACGCACTTTGGCGCATTCATTTCTCACTTACAGGCAATCATCACTTTCTCACTTGTCAAGAGATTTCATTAAGCAGACATTGAGTCGATTCATTCATGTGAATATTAACTGGAAAACCTCTGATTTGCTAGTAGCAGATGGAAAATTATTTGATATGTCTTTAAATGATTGAATCAGCTTTAACAACAGAATGAAAAAGAGTTGTTTCTGTAGCCGGCAGAACAAAGGGAAACTTGGCTCAGAACTGGTTTGGGCCCACCTCATACAGGAAAAACAGAGAAAGTTGGAACAATTTGGACTTCATGTGCCAACCCGGTCATCTATAAACAACGTAATGGTGTCATTCAATGTACTGTGACATCGGGACATTCATTTCCTGTACAGCAAAACATACATTCATTATCGGTTAGTGTCAAAAATGAACAACACGCAGTAAAAGTAGCTAGCAAGTAATATACAATTGTTAAAGATAAACAGTCAGGGTGGCCATTGTTGAAATGTTTTCCATTGCTTCTAGTATTTGACAGCATTTTTATGAAGCAATCACATTCTCCTCTAACAGCTGCTGTTAAACATTAACATCCTTTTCTATCGTGGTTTGTGTTTTCTTTTTTGAATGAAACCTCCTGTAGTGTCCCTGTACTTTTCCACTGCATTTCTACTTAATGATTTATTTACTGTTTTAAATCTTATTTTCAGTACAGGAAATACAAGCCAGACTTTTATTTTTACGGGCTATGTCCTACCTCTTGGATATGCACAGTTGAAGCAGATACAGATTTAAAGTGTATATGTTTAAAAAAAAAAGAAAAAAAGAAAGAAAAAAAAAAAGAACAAGTTATGCATCCTCTGTATCTATTTACTCTTATGTGTCCTTGGCAGAAAAAGAAGTAAAACACAAAATGTCAGAGTCCCTCACATCCAAAGAGACAAATATGAGAAGGCGAAGGAAAAGGCAGTTGATTCTTATGTAAGAAAAACAAGAGAGAAAAGGCAAAAAAAGGCACCTTAAGATGTGCCACATCACAAATGATTCCTTAATAATGAAATACATACTACAGTACACTTCACAATTCATCACCCTGTTCTTCTAATCCTACAAGTCCAACCTCTGTTGAGCAGTAAAGTCCCAAATTATTTTGAGAGTTCTCATGAAGGCTATGGTCTTTGTCTTAATGCTGTGCCAGAATGATGAGTGTAAAGACACTAAGCCATCGAGCACTACAAAAATTAAGACACTGTTTTCTAATTGGCATTGGATATTAAAACAAAATTAACATATGCCAGCTATTACTGAGAATAAAAAGCTTCTAAATTAGACAAGGTTAGGCCATATTATTTGTCTGAATGAGTGTGGTGTGTGATATAAACCTTTTTATCCATACGTTTCATATGTAAAAAGGTCAAGTACGTACAGTATACCACAAGAATTACAGCAACTCTGCGTTTACTCTGAGGTATATTTTGTGGTAAGAACCCTGTGTTAAATACTGACACTATTTGTATTGTAGGAAAGGTAGACTCATGTCCCTGTCCAAGGACGCACCAGGCTTAACAGTACACTGTATCACTGAAAAACCTAAAGATATGGACCCCTCGATGACCAGTGAGTGAAATTTTTTTTAACGTGTTGTGACATACTCAACCAACACATTTTTATTACTGTAGGAGGAAGCTTAATTCCCTTGTTTTACTATTTATATACATTATATATTTTCAGAGCATTTTCAAGTGAAATTCCTCAGAGACAAGTAGTGGTGATAAATCAGAAAAGCCATTGTTCTTATCTTTAAATAAGATCTCCAACCCCAGAGTATTCAGCTTCATGTTTCCCGTTCCCCCAAACAACGATGAACTTTAGAGATTATAAGAAACGTATTAGCTTGATACAGAGACTGGGGTGGAGCAGGAGGGGGGTGTTTAGGGGTGGGGGTTTTTTCGGAGCGGGGAGGTCAGTTTCGTCGAGTCCAATGGCTTGACCTGTCAGTGACAGTAGTGGGCACATGGGTCAGTGTAGAGTCCCATAATTTGGGCCCTCAGAGTCTGCACTGGCCAGAATGCCTGTCTGGTCCTCCTCAGACTGCCTGCGGTGCAGGAGGGAGGTCAAATAGAGATAGGGGTTCTTCTTATTTTGCCTTTTCCTCTTTCTATGGAAGTCGAGATCCTCTCCCTCTTGGGGTGTCTGAGATTGCTGCTGGGTCTGAGAGGGAGACACACCTGAAGGGAAGGCAGCGAGTCAACACAATATAATAACACCATAATGACACCTACACATGAACTAGACATGATAAGAATGGATTTTCTTTTTTTTTTTTCTTTTGAATACTAGAATTTTTTTTGTCAACCAGGAAGGCACTGCAAAAACTCAGCACTCACAAAACAACATGAAATGAAACAATTAATGAAATTTGTGAAAAGATTTTAAATAAAAGAAAATACATCTAGCTTCAAACAACCAAAATATAATCTTTATGGTAAAAAGGTAAAAAAACAAAACAAAAAAAAAACATATCGGTATCAGTTCCAAATATCAGGTTAGAAATATTGGTGGTCTGGTCATTGGCTAAGGCTGATGTAAATAATAAATAAATAAATTTTAAAAAATGGTGTCAATCCCAAAAAAGTCAATCAACTATTTAAAATGCAGATCAAATTACCTTCAGAGGCAAAGTAATGTTCTAAACTTTCTACCTTCTATTGTGATTTAGTACAAAAAAAAAAAACGGATTTACTGTAGTTTTGTTCACTGCTGCTAAAATGCTGATTAAAGGGAATTGCTAATGCTAATGCTAATGGTACATCCTGTATAGTACTGTAGGTATAGGTAAAAATCCAGAGATTAAATTTAACTTCAGGGATAATCAAGATTCAACATTTAATCTTTTACCTTTTTGTTATGGTTCAGTACAGTAAACCTCATTAAATCAGACTGAAAAGGCATGTCAAATTTTGTCATTATAGTAAGTAAAGATAAATTATTGCATATTAATCTCAGTCCTTCTCCACCCATATATTTCAGATCACCCCTTTGTGTGTTTTCTTAAATGACTAACCTGTTCTCCTTCCGGAGGTTGTGTTGTTATTATTATTGGCAGCCACTCCCTTGGCTTTAGTAATGCAGTGGTGTAGCAGTGCTGGTAAGCTCTCAGACCCGGCAGGATCACTAGACGCACCTAGAGGTTCCCTGAGAAGAGGAGAGAGGCACAGCATACATTGTTCTGCATTAATCCAACAGTCATGTTCAATCCTGACTCAGAGTGAAAAGACAGAATGACTCTTTCATTTCTATTTCCAGTGGGTGCTATCAAATGATTGGATGAGCTCTTGCACTTCTACTGAGAGCCCTTTCACTAAGGTGATGAATTCCACTTTCTATTTGCATTGATGGATGAAAAAAGTTAGACACAAATAAAGAAAGACAGAAAGAAGGAAGCACTGAAGTATAAAAAAAAAAAAAAAAAAATCAAAGAAAGAGAAAGAAGAGTAGACAGAATGCAGCAGTGGCTTTGGTGAAAGTTTGGCTCTAAGTTGCTTCTCAAACACTCATTATATTAAAGACCCAGTTCAGGATTTAGACGAATCTCTTTGATTCAGTTTATACACAAGATTAATTTCACTTTTAATTTCAGATTCCATGAGTGTAGAACACATTTTTTTCCTAAAATATAAACAATCACAATATAAAAAGACACGGATGCTTACATATAATTTTAGACAATAAATACAATTACTTCTTCAGGTATGGGCCTTTAAATAATAACTGCTTCAGAAATGCGAGCAATATTGTTTGAATTGCTGTATAAAACTCATAAAATGAAAATAATTGCCGGAACTGTGAAATTATTGTTCCTTGATTTTATTTTCAACTCTTCCAGTACCACCATTTTTAGCTTTATATGTATATATATATATATATATATATATATATATATATATATATATATATATATATATATATATATATATATATATAGATATATATATATATAGATATAGGAGTGCTTCTCCAGCTTCATTTATTTTTATTTATGTGTATGTGTCTGTGTGTTTTAAATAGGAAACAAAAACAAGCAGCTGTCTTTAAATCATGAAGAACTATTTTCATTTCATGAGTGATACATGCTAAGTTGAATGAAAAATAATCAACGTTCAATCGGCAGAAAAAAAACACAGGTTAATGTATCATCACTGTCACAGTAAGCAATCTGTTTTAGAAGTATTTTACCTCATACCGATTACTCTTGTTTTGCTGTCCATCTCTCATAGAAAGATGCAATAAAGTTTAATTAAGTCCAAATAACCTCATAAACGTTTAACTTTTACGTTTGGGTTCATGAGGCCTTTTAAAGATCTGAATACAATCAGCGTCAAAGCTTGACTTAAAGCTTCATTAAGTCAAGTTGTTGTGCCAAACATGTCTTTCAAAAGGCATAGGAACACAAAGCTTTAGAGATGCTGTCCATCATTTGTCACTGTGGAGAGAGAGATTGAGAGGCATTAGCAGAGAGGGGGAGACAAATCTGAGAAATGCAACAGTCCTGGACAGATCGAGAACATTTCCATTATGACATGTACTGTGCGCAGAGGCCACAGCGTGTTAAATAGAATACATTTCCATAGACATAAACACTGTACAGCACACTTTCATAAACATGAACACTGCGTACAGAGGCTTCACCATGCTGACGGGAGGAGATGGCAGGAAGAGGAAATGGCCGTTAAAGAACAGTCACATGACAGGAGGAGGAAATGGCCATTAAAAACAGTCACATGACAGAGAAACGAAAGCACTTAGGACAACAAATGTGACAAAGAATTTAGTTTGAAAATTGTTGTTATTTGTTTGGTCATAGAGAGAAGTTTAGAGAATGCATGCATGGCATTTTGCACATGGAACAAAACTTTAAAGGGGAATACTCCAGTCTATCATTCATGTGCGTCCTCTATTGATTCAAGGCTTTTTTTGTGCAGGGAAACATGTCTATATTCCACAATCAAAAAGCAAAATCAAATGCTTCTCCACCGTCCAAAACCCTCCTCGTGCTTGCTCACAAGCCTAATTACTGTAGCTTTCACCACAGCAGGCTTACTGTTCCTTAGAACTGTATTGACAAATGTATCCTGCAGTCATTATTACCATTAGCTGTACTTCACTTGAATCCAGCACAGAGGCACAACCCAAAGCGATTCCCCTTTAAAGGAGAGAGTGATTAGAGCCCTCCCCCTGCTGACCCCTCCCCTCTCAGACATGGGTCCGACCCTTACCTATTGCGGCGTAGGGGACCGGGTCACAACACCGCTGCCCAGATAGCTGAGATCAATCAAAAACAAATCAGGTAAGACCCTTACCCTCTATAAAGCAGCAGCCCTATAAGCTACTTTCCTTAAAGGCCAGTGATGGTGCAGAAGCAGATCTCTGCTTCGTGGCTTAAGCTACTGTATGACTGTAGCTTCTAGGGGTGTGAGGTCATTGTGAGAGGGCAGTGTGAAGTATAGAAATACAGCAGGGCATCAAGTATGAGTCTCAGCCACATTCTAATGTACGTGGAAACAATGTATGTATCTGAAACACAGGGCCAATGGACATTGAAGTAAAATCCGCTTAAGTGGCGAAAATGTTTTTTGGGAAGGAGCGCTTTCTGAACTGAAAGTCAACTTATATGAGGTGCTTTTTCAATGGCTTTTAATGTGGACAAAAACCTCTAGGAAAATACACTCTCCTTTTAAACCATTAGTCTGCTTTTGTTGCCATGGCATGGTCATATTAAACCAGTAATAAACACTGATGCAGCATCAGTTTTTCATCACAGAGTAAAAATAATGATAAAAACTCCAGAAGATTTGATCAGTTTTTCTTTTATGGTTATTATCAGTATTTAATATGATTTTGCCAAGACATTAAAAGCATTAAAAGGGGTTTTAAAAAAGAGAGTACTTGTAATTGGAGCTTTTTGTCTGTTCATGTTGGCTTTGATTGCAGGATTCCCACATAAAAACTGACTTAAGGCCAGATATCATATTTTTGTTTTTATCGTTATGTAAAGTAATGGAATTTTCAAAACATATGTTTATAGCATATATGTTTAACTTTAAGGCTGAGCATAGAAATGACAATTTACTTATGTTATTCCTTTTTACCAATGGAATTTGACATCTGATCAAATTTGGTTTATATTCAGCTGTGTGTAGAATGTTTCTATTCCAAGTTTCAAATGCAGAAAAAAAATCACAGTTTTAAAAAGAGTAGAGCTAATAATAATAATAATAATAATAATAATAATAATAATAATAATAATAATAATAATAATAATAATAATAATAATAAAGAAATGTCATTTAAAATCTTATTGAAATTTTTTAATTATATTTTCATTATAAAACAATAAATGAGACTGAATAAATACAATCAAGTGATATAAAAATACTTGGAGAGTTTTCACATGCCATCCAATTGTTTAGAAAAACTGTCATTTTTATGAATTGATCAAATGTGTGCTAAATGCAATTACATGCCTTCTGCATATTCAAGTACAATATGCATCTTAATTATGCCTAAAAGGAAACATCAATGTCAAACTGTGGATCAATATAGAGGAAATTTGGAAAAGAGAGCAGTTGAGGAGAGAAGTCTCCTCTTGAAATAAATATGTGACTATTCTCTACTGGAATGAATCACCTACCCTGAGGCTGATATCTGGAGCTGAGATGGCTCTGAGGGTAGCATCTCCTCCTCTGTCCTTCTCTGGGATGGCCTCTGCCCGAAAACATCCCTGCCCTCAGGAGGGGGAGAGGGAGACTGAGAGGGGTAACTGGCTGCAGTGGAGGCATAGGACATGTGGGCGTGGTAACTGGGGCTGGGTAACTTGGCGCCCTGGCTCTGAGTGGGAGAGGCTGTCAAGGAGGACCTCCGGGAGAAACCGACAGCGACCGAGGGCTGCAGGGTGATCTCAGGCATCTCCAGAGACCGAGAGGTGCGGAGGATGCTGGGTCGAGGCGGGGGTCGCACTAGAATATCTGGGGAACCTGGCTGGGTGCTAAGTGGGCTTTGGGAGAGTGGAGAGAGGCGGGAGGGTTGTAGGACTAGAGGGGGTAGGCTGGGGTCTGCCCGGCGCCCCACCCTTGGGCTGAGCCAGGACTGAGGGCTACTACTAGGGGCTGTGCTTGGGCTCCCTGCACGGGCTGCCGGGTCAGGGTAAGGCAACACTGGTACACCCACACCGTGGGCCGTGTGTCTGAGCTGGCCGAGACTCTGGGCCTGTTGCATAGCTAAACGCCTAACCGGTGGCCCTGGGGGCCGGTCTCTGCCTGGGGGAGCCACAGGGACCTCCAGCTGCAGGAGTCCAGGGCTTGTTGGATCCTTTAGGGGAGGAAGGTGCAGGCGACTGGGCGGGAGAGAGTGTGGAGGGTATGGGGGTGGGTCAGGGAGGTCCTGATGATGTAAAGTATGGTGAGTTGGGTATATGAACCGTGGACCCTCAAGACCCAAGAAGGGTAGCTCATGAGGCTGCCAGCTTTCAGGTGAATGAGGAGGGCTGTGTGTGTGAGACAGAGAATGGCCAGAGGCAGTGTACTGATGGTGCTCCAACTCTCCACTCTCCTCGGGGATGGATGGGTAACCAAAGGGCCCCTCAGCGGTGCCTGGGGGCGAGGACAGAGCAGAGCTACGCGGGCTGATGTCAGGCATGTAGAATGGTGGCGGTATCCCTGATTCACCTCGGCTGCCTAGATACCCATAGAACGGGCCCTGGGGAAAGCCCCTGTAGCGGGAGGCGGGGGCCTGCCCTGAGGCGTGAAGTGCACTGCCCTCTGCAAAGCTCATACCTTCCATGGGCCTGTGAAGGCGGGGGCTGTAGGTGGGGGGCTGCGTTGACTCCAGGCTGGAGGACGTTGGGGAGAGCTGGGGCCGCAAGGTGGGCATGATGGGTGGCAGAGGCCCAGGGTCAAAATCATTCTCCTCATCAGACTGCCGGAACTCAGGGTACATGTCAGACTCCTCTGCGAAGGGGAAGCCCTGGATGCGCCGGGGTGGTGGGCTCTCCATAACGAAGCGGCCATCAGGGCCGCGGCTTATCAGTTCAATAGGCGTGGTGACCTCTGCCTCATGCTTAGACACGCTGTATTTCTTGCTGGCTATGGCACGCTTGGTTTTTTTGTAGAAGGAGAGCTCTTTTTCTTTTTCTCTCTGTGGGCTAGGCAGCTTCCTGACGTACAGGCCTGGACCATGGGAACCCTCTGAAGAAAGAGAGCGGGGCCGAGATGGAGGGGAGCTCTCTGGACTTATCTTCCCAGATGATAATCTGATATAAAAAATGCAGACACAAGGCACTGTCTTAATTTTACAAATACATGGGTCCCACATGAGGGAAAGGTAAAATGTAAGCTTTTGATGTTGTAAATTAAAAGACAAAACTGCAGTTTGTTTTATTCTTAAATTAAATGCATGACATAAGACAAAGCCAAAGCACAGCAGTCAAGACAGCCATAATGAAATGTTATGATAATGACCAGTTTATGACGGCGGAGGATCCTGATAGGACAGCAGGTAATGAACCGAGCCAGGATGACAGAGTGAGAAGAGAATCAACGACACAACCATGACAACCATGTCACAGATCTATTGAATCTACGTCTTCTTGAGCAGAAGTGAGAACAGCTTCCATATGCTGCACCAAATGGTGATGTGTGGAAAGCACATGAAATCTAACCAGGCCTCATTTGCCCAGAACCAGGAGCAGCATAGTCAGCTCTTTCTAGGTCTCTAAATGCATCAGGTAGACATACATGTATCAAGAGTGCACATTTACTGTACTGTACTGTACTGTACATGCAGCTGAGCCAATGCAGTTAGATTCCTTTATGATACAGAAACGTCCGTGCATGCAAGTAGGCTTCACTACAACAAATACTCATTGTCAGTAGATCATTCCTATACAATGCATCAACCATGCAGCCAAGCCAGTGCAATGCAGCGCACTCTGTATTTTGGTGCAGGAAGGCACTCACAGGGGGCTGGCGGGCGGGGGCAAGAAACTGCTCCTGGCAGGCTCGTCCCAGCAGGGCTCTACCCCTGGCAAGGGGGTGAGAGGAGGCCTGCGATGGGAGACAAACGACATGGGCCTGGTTCATCTTTGACTATGCCAAAAGACCTTGTGGGAAGTGTGAACTCCCTGACCTGCCTGGACCATTTACTAAAAATACACAAGAGTATCTGATACTGATGATTTACCTAAAGTCTCAGGCAAACAAACATTTTTATCTGGAATGGGATTTTACAGAGATTATTGTCACAAATGAGCTTTTTATACAAGACTGAAATGTAGTCATACATGTACACAGGTTTTACAGACAGACAGACAATTACACACATGTAGCTGATAGTGTACATTAAATGTGCAGCTAAACAAAAAAACAGCATTATTAAACACTGAGAATCATGCAGAAAGCAGACAGCGTTTGAGGTTAAAGAATACAGACAGATCAAAAATCAATACAAATACTGCAGCTCGGGCACTCTGGGTAATGTGCCTAAAATGCTGACTGGACTTCTTTGAACTCTGACTAATCTGCCTGTGATCCGCTAGAGGTTGCTACTGTCCATGTTCTTCCACATCCATGTTCTCCTAAAAAGCTTAAGCATAAAATCTGTCTTTTTTTCCCCCCTTCATCTTCTGTATTTTACCAAATGTTCTACCTTGTATCTAGTGCAGAACATATGCTTTACAAAATGAAGTTATTGTTGGTCAAATGTATGTCTTGTCATTGCAAGTATAAGTAAGTAAAACTGTGTTAGAGAAGATGCACAGTAGTGACCACCTCTGGCAGACTGCAGGGGCTCGAACACTGGCTTTACTTACGGTGACTCTATGCTTTTCCTGAAGTGTGTCACCGACAAGGGAGGATCTGAGAGGACAAAAAAACCATTTCAATTCAGTGTTTCATCTGTGGACGAACACACCAGTGGAAGACAAACAATTACTGCATTTAATGTGTACGGGGTGTATTCACCACAGACGGAGACAAACCTGGTTTACGCTTGAGTTTGCGACGGTGTTGCTTGTTCACAAAGCAAGCTGCTAGAGTGCTAAACAGTACTGCTGCTGCAAGAAAACAGATAGTTGCCACAACACCAGCCACCACAGGCCTCGCCAGCCCCTCATCAGCTACCTCTGGGTGGGGGAAGGGATCTGATGAGTCATAGGGAACAATCAAAAACTTATGGCACTTCATATAAATTATTCCATATTTAGTGTGGGGTTTATAATACTGACCTGTGCTAGACACTCCCACTACGTTGCTACTCTCACTGATCAGGTCGTCCATGACAGCCATCACTCGAAACTCATACCAGGACTCCTGTCAAGAGAAAAAACATTTCATATACATTTTAATGCGCATAGAATGCTCCAACAAAGCTCAGAGCATCACACAGTCTGGGTATTATACCTAATGATTTCCTTTTTTTTTTTTTTATATCCATTAAGTGTGTTAGATAGTTTTTGTGTTATAGTCTTTTAATGCACACTATGTAATTCATGCACAATGAATAACAAAATACACAGAGCCAGATCCACAGAAGGATGGAAATATATACAATTCATAAAGCAAATGGAATAGGTGAAATTCACAGCAAACTGAGCTGCCAAGCAAGTAGCGTCATAGATACACCATAAATGATACATATGTAAACGACACATGTAAATTGATGCATGTTCATAGTTTTGGTGCAAAATCAGTGCTTTCTATGCATTAAGGATGCTAATTATCTCATACAGTTTGGATTAATGTCTGAAGAAAGCATGTATTAACTGCATACAAACTCACTCACTCTCTCAATGTAAAATTTAGTGATATGATTGATGATGATAATTATCATATTTAGGACTTATCTCAGTTTCATAGTAAAACAAATAAAAATCCCTGGTTTCATAGATGGAGATGAGGCTTCTTTATTGAAAATTCTTCATACATATCTCATGACCTTGGAATCTAAGTACAATGGTTGAATAAGATTAATATTTACTACTGCTCTGCCATGTACAAATGCCCACAATTTCAGAAATTTCAGAAATGCAGCTTTTGTTTTGGCTTCTGTGTAATGCTACCAGTTACAAGTAAACAAAAAATATCAGTAATAATGTTTTTTGTAGAGTTTTTGTCAACCTTATATGAACAACATTGTTTTAAGAATCTAACATTAAAGGAACATTTTTCAGACCCGTTAGCATAGGGTAAAAACAGAAGTCTATTATGATGGTACAGACACTAAAAAGCTTAAAAAAAAAAAAAAAAGGAAAAGAAGCTAAACACACATTCACACCTGCTACACAAGTTAGGGATTTTTATGCTGAATAGTTTTCATTATGGACCAATCTGTGAGCTCAAATGTAAAGCCTCCATGAAACACTAGACACATTTCTTGTAAATGCTTGTAAAACTCAGATACAAAATAAAGGCAGTTTAAGCACAGATGAAAAAAAAACCAAACTTTATGGATATATCTGTGCGTTCAAATCATTAGTGCAAAATCTTTTGTGAGTGGATGTTTAAAACAGGTAATGAAGCTGCAGGAACAAATGTGGGGAAAAAATGTATGACACGATTACAGGACTTTTTTCTACATTTGGTCATTAATAATGTGATATATATGAGGTCATGAGGTCACCATTACTAATGAAAAATCTGACATGAATAAAGCTGAAATCATATTTACAGATGAGGTGTATGTATTGTAATGTATTCATTTCATTTACTGAAATACATTCACATTATTTTAATTATTATGAAAAAGCTGCAAAGAACTACATTTATTAAACCTTTGACAGACAAAATAACATTTCGAACAATTACAGATCTGGCATTGAAATGTGGTTTATCGAAACTCATAATAAAGTCAGTAGAATATAAGGTGAGTCTCATATATGTTATGAAGTCTCCCTTGGCAGAGCAAATGTCCTCAGACAGACAAACATTGTGCTGTTAAATAAAAAAGGTCATTTACTTTTAACATTGTTGGAAAGAGTGTGCATAATGAAAAGACACATACAAATATGAGAAAAGTTTAGTTTAAATGTAAAAAGGGAATACTGAAGAAAATATAAATAGAAAGCAATGCAGAAATAAATGCAGGGATAAAAATGAAAGAATAAAAATATAAATGAATAGTACCTAAATGGTTTTATCAAGCCATTTTTTATATTTTTTTTAAATATATTTTTAATCATGGCAGCTTTGTTTCTCCATAGTAAAATAGACTTAAATGTAAACCACTATGATAATTATTAGTAATGTCCACAAACAAACTTTATTAAACATTATTAAAAGCACTGTTCTGTTAAACTGTATTTCCAAATGTGCTTAACACCATACAATTTTGACACTTAACAAAAAAAAAAATGTTAATGAGCTCATCAGTCAAATCCTTCCTCAGAAGAGTCTCTTTTTAAACCTCACTGATATATAAGGGAGAGTCAAAAGGTTCACAGACAAATATAATCAAAAAGTTTATTTACCAAAATAACTTTTCTCCATAACTGGGACGGTCTTTGTCTGAGAACATTTTGACGTTCCCTCACATTTCTGCATTAACTGTTCTCATTCGTCTGACCTGAACGAGGTCTCTGGCAATGAGCTCCGTCTCTGTGGATGGGATCTGGTCGTCCAGGGCCTCCCACCTCTCCCCGAGACGAAACTCCATGATGTAACGGTCAATGGGTGAGGAGTGGTTAGCTGGAGGGAGCCACGTGAGGAGGACACCGTGCTGCGTGCGATTGGCTGTGAGGCACCGTGGTGGAGTAAGAAGCACCAGTGGTTCTGGGGTACCCAGAGGGGAGCCTGCAGACCACAACAGTCCATATCATGACAAATACATGACACTGATAGAAAGATTACATGTTTGGTATCAAACTGTATAAACGCCTGTACGTACTAACTTAAAAATGCATTGTGTTTCAGTTAAAGGAGTCAATCTCTAGAATAACTGTAGTGAACAACTGAAAACCTGCAAATCAGTACAAAAGTATAAACAGGTTTTTATAAACCACATTCTAAGTGGATACAGGAAAGAAATGTAAATATGAATTTCTAGTAAGGAACAGGTTTCCATTTTTCTGATGCGTTTTCTTTTCGGTTTGTGTATATATATATATATATATATATATATATATATATATATGCATGTATATGCTCTGACTGAGTAATACAAAGGACTAGATAAGTTTTGTTAACTTCATCCTACACCCTTTGGAACAGGGTATAGTTATCTAGGATACTAAAGAGGTGTTGTTTTAATTTCTGCTTAAATACTTTGTATGTTTTACTTATTTTGTTTTACCTGTTCGAATAAACAAATAAATGAAATGAAATGAAAATAAAAAGTGCCATGATACACTCTGGCCGGTCACAATGATTACTTATTGCAATTAACTGAACTAAGATCAGCTATTTTTCATAATTATGATTATACAATAATTATGATAATGTAAACCTCTGTATAAACACCTGGATTAAACAAGCAGACATGTCATATTTAATCAATATTGCTATAACTTCTAAACAATTTCATTTCATTGTTACTCATTGCCAGTCACAACATTTAAATATTTGAAGTTATTTTGTCAAATCTGCTCTCTGTCCAAAACCGATTAGGAAAACACAAAAGCAATTTTCATTTATGTGTTCCACTGCTCCACTTCAATAAACGGCTCATTTTCTTCATTTGATGAAATGTATGTGTTATAAATAACCTATTGTTAGGCTTAAACTATTATACTGGCATAAATTGAAAAGAAAAAGATAATTAAACTGACAGTTAATTGTCTTCAGTAATTTCCTTATCATGACAACCCTACTTGAATATTCCACAACAACACTAAATATAAAGTGTGCTTCATGCCTTGGGAAAAGGGCTTAGAGGCTCAGTGGTTTGGCACAGTGAAATACAACTTCCCATGAACTCCGTTTGATCCTGTATCAAGCACAAACAGACTTAACTCCCAGTACAATCCACTGTATAAATAAAGTTAGAAAGGATGGTGAAGATACTTAATGTTTGTTTTCAAAGGAATATGGCACATATATGATCAGAGGTGTAAAGTAACTAAGTAAAAGTACTTCATTACTGTACTTAAGTAGATTTTTTTTTAGATATCTGTACTTTACTTGAGTATTTATTTTTCTGGCAACTTTTTACTTTTACTCCCTGCATTTTTGTGTAAATATCTGTACTTTATACTCTTTACATTCTCAGAATAGACTTGTTACTTTTACAAACTGAACAGATGTGACAGTACAAAAATAAGTCACTAGAGGAAAGAAACTGTGACTTTATATATTATAGTTATTCAAATATTAGCTCATAATTGTGACTTTTTCTCTGAAAATGATGCATTTTTATCTTGTATTTTTAACTTCTTTTTTTTTTTTTATCTCAATTGTGACTTTTCTTCCCCCATTTTTTCTAAATTTATTACCCATATCCAGAAAACTGAGTAACTGTGACACTATCAAACACATTATTAACACCCTAACTCACGTTTAAAGGCTTTATTTAAAATTCTTTTGAAACTCTTCTGATTTTATTTTCTGATTATTGCGTTCATGACAAAAAAAGCAGTTTTACTTTTTCCTTTTCTACTTTATTACAATTGAGAAGTTTTTTTTACTTAAGTAAAGGAGTTGAATCAGTATTTCTACTTTTACCAGAGTATTTTTTTTCACACAAGTAGCTGTACTTCTACTTAAGTACAGAAGTGTAGTTACTTTGAACACCTCTGTATATGATACATTACAAAATATAAGAAAATTAATATTATTAGTTGTGCCAAGTATTGAACCATGGATGTTATTGTCCACTTCTACAGTATTGTTCTTTTAGTTCGTGTGTGTGTGTGTGTGTGTGTGTGTGTGAATTAGGTCAAAACTGTACAAGACTCAATTAGCCTTTGTTGAATGAAGGTTAACAGGTTTTTCTCCAACACATTATTTACTAGCAGCAGAAGGGGTTACCCTGCACAAAATAAAGGCAATATTCTGTTGAAGTAATTGTCAATAAGTAATTAAGTTTGAGCTAATCTCCATTTACAAAATCACAGGGTTTCTTTCAGCCTCACCATAGCTTAAGTTTTATCAATACATGGGTCACTTAACAGTTTAGATATTATTCATTCACAAAATGCTATCAGACTTTTTGCCAATAGGTATCGGCATGTATATATACATGGGTCTGTTATACATAATTCTCCTTCTCATGTGGCTGACTGCACACACAGAGGATTTAAGGTGTGCCTTTATCTGTGTATGCTTAAATTCAAAACCTCAGTTTCTTTGTACTACAGTAGAAAACCTGGCCATGCACTATTCTCCCTTTATAGCTTTTTTTCTGCTGAGACATTGATTTTAAATACCATACACCTTAAATTCAATTTCTGTTGGAGAAGCAGCACACAAAGACTGAATTGGCAGCGTGCCCTTGAGCCGTGACACGAGCTGAAATGCAAAATAGAAAAACGGGACTTTTTCGAGCATTAATTCAGTTAAATGACCTCAATGTCAAAATACAGGTGGTTAAAACACACTTATTAAAAATATGTTGCCTTTTCAACACATAGCAGTGTGTGTGCTCCTCGGGCCTATTATGGTTAATATCACACATACACATGAACTGAGCCATGACTGATATGTACGTTTCTATGGCATCTTTTTGATGTTTAATTTTTTTGTTGGGGTGGTAGAATTTTGGTTTAAATGTAAACCTAGAAACAATAAAAATTCAGAAAAACTGAAATTGGTGTTTTTTGGAGTTTTGGGTAGTAAAAAAATTAAGGTCATATCCCTTTAAAACTATACTACAATGGTTAAAAAAGAATATTTTAATAGTATGGTCTGAACTAATCTAATCAGAACTTAAAACTGGTGGAAATTAATAGTAATTTATTACATTTTTAAGCCATTTTTTATACATGTACATGCTTATCTTTGAAGTGCTCAGTGCTAGTAATGAATCAGAACTCATGTCAAAACTGATCCCAAACTCTAAATATCAAAACACATTTCAACTTAGTATAGAAAATATGGAATATATTTAACTTTTGGGGGTTTTGGATGAAAACCATCAAGGTCAAATGTCTTTAAAATGGCACCAAAAGGGTTAAGATACCCACCCCCAAAAAGGGAATATTTGATAGTTATAATCATGACCAAAGAAGATTAAAATATCTGACAAATATTTGAAAAACAATAGTCATTTATTATTAAATTTTGGCATGATCTTAGAGTATTTTGTTTTTGTTTAAAATTAACCTGGAAAAAAGATAGATATGCTTCGAAAACAAAAGTTGGAAACATAAACCTGTTTCCTACTGTGAAAAAAAATTTACTTAACATCTATTATTTTGTAAAAAAATCTTTTTTTGTTATATATATCAGGGTTAAAATCCCCCCCAAAAGAAATAAAAAAAAACCAAAATAACAATACATACTTGTGATATTAGTTGATATAAGTTGATTAGAAAATTAAAGAAACTTAAAATGGAAAATAATTTTTTCCTTAACGAGTGAAAAGTTGTCATTAATTACATGTCTGAAATCTCTGCTATAGTGACTAAAATATGTCAATATTAAGAAAAGTCTCTAATTACACTTTGAAATAGTATCTGCTTCCATCTTTATCTATGATCTTTATGCACTTTTTTATTTTAAGACTCATCATATTTAAGTGCCCCAACACAATTCTTAACTCCATACAGGTAGATATATGCACATTTAATTGAGGATTAAATTTTTTTTTTTAGTTTTTCTTTCATTTTGTCACTTGAGTTGAAATTGTAAGCAGGAAATGTAAAAAATATATGCTGTGTTAATCATGTCAGCGGTGTTTCATGCATGTGTATTATTGCAGTGAGGTTTGCAGAGAGAAACTATGTGTAAAGGTGTGAAACTCGCTCCTTTCTAAAACGGCTGACCAAGTGAAAATATATACATTAAGTTAGACATCACTAGAGGGCAGTATATTCCATAACGCTTCTGATGAGCATGCAAAATTAAAAATAGTCTGTCTGCAGGACAAATAAAACTGCCCCTGAAGTAATTTAAAGATCCACTGGGTGTTGAGCAGGGTAGACTCTGACTCAAACAGCAGAAACAGGGAGGAAAGCTTCCGATTATGTGCTGAAGACATGAAGAGCAGCACCCACCTGCAGTGTTGACTGTCACAACTTCACTGAACGGGCCAGTGCCCAGTTTATTTTGTGCCAACACACTGAACTGGTACTCTGTCCCAGGCTCCAGCCCTGGCACCACCAACCAGGTCTGAGCACCAGAAACTGGCATTGAGTGCCAGTCATGAGGCCCGAAGTCTATTCTTTTTGACCTGAAAGCATACAAGATTAAAAAATAAATAAAAAATAAAATATATATTGCATGATTTAAAGAAGAACTGTGATTCGTCACCAGATGTTGCTCAATAAGTGGAAATTCATATTCATGTTCAGGGGACGGATATGGAAGAGATTTATCTTTACTTAAAAATATACATTAAAAAATAAGATCATAAAATATTAATGAGTCAAACATACAAACTGTAAACATCAACACAACATAAGTTTAAAGTATCCTACATTATATTCAGAGCCACAAATGTTAAGTATCCAATTTGTTATGTGTTTATTTTTCCATTGCTTAGAATTAGCAGCTCCACTGCTACAGCTGTAATGTATCAGGAGCTATGATCTAAATACTATACAATTAACTCCCAAGATAAGAGATAATAGAGGCTTTAGACTCACTAACTGGTAGTTTTAATTCCAGTTTTAGTCATGTACCAAACCCATGTAGGAGTATTTTGTGCTCGTGTGCTTATAGCACAAAGATAATGTCAAAGCCGAAGAAACATTTTGTAAATCATGAATGATGCACACACACATATTCCACTAAACACCTAGAAAAATACATTGTCAAAACTATTTTTCCATGAGCTGATGATTGATTTTCATAATTTATCATCATCAATAAAGAAAGCAGGAAGAAAAGAAACAAAGACTGTTCCTCCTGAGTTAAACTAGACCAATAAGCTCCAGGTAGTGTTTCCATATCCGCAGACGGCTAACATTGATTTGAAGAAAACAAAGAGCACTCACACTGGGCCATACCACACAGAGAATGTCTGTTCGAAGCCGCCATCATAACCTGGTTCCCAGGACACATTAGCAGAGGTTGTCGAGGGTAATACGTGGATATTACCAGGAGCATGTGGGCTGGTGCCTAAGTAGTTTGTGGAGACAAAGGGAGAAAATTAAAAGCATGGGTACAACTTTCTCAATCATCATTCTCCTAATCAAATACATAATTAAATACATTTGTACCTTAAGATATATATATATATATATATATATATATATGATACAATCATGATTATCAAGTGCTAACTTAGTGAATCAGACTGAGTCACAGTGATTATGTTTCTGTTAAAATAATAGAAATACAATTATTCTCTTTCCATCCTTCATTGTGTGTGTTCCTGCTCAGTTGATAATGTGATGCTGACTGAGGTGGTGACCAGTGTGAGGTCAAGTTCAAGAGCAGCAGAGCTGTCTGCAGCCCTGCACATGCCACCTACCTAACAGCTGTGCTGTGTGGCCTGTAGCCAGTTACTTCTGACTGGATAAAAGAGAGACCTGAGCATGGTCTGAGGCACACAGCTGTCTCCACTGCCCCGTGACACCTGTCAGCTGAGAGCTGGTCACATTAAGGCAGGCTGAACACTGCCAGCTGTGAGACACTGACTCGACTCCATGACTACAGGGGCAATAGGGTACTGGGGCAAACTAACACACTTCCCCATATCTCAAAGAATAAGAACACAGATCATTCCTGTGCGAACATTTAATCAATCTGGTTCTACATGTACAACATAACACATCCTTTAAAGGTGACAGGAGGGAAGTCAAAAATCATTTTAGTGTAACTTATTACTACTTTCAAAGCCTAATTATGCTTTAACACTGTACAATATATTTAATTGTTTTCATAAAAGGTATAAATCTATTAAAATACTTGGGTTAAATGAGCACTGCTTATGTACAGTGACTAAGTGAGGTATTAAAAATCCTTCTGTGCCTGTCACTGTCCTCACATGTTATAAGTCTAATATATAATTTTGCCTTGTATAATAATTACATAAATAAAAGGCAGTACATGTTAAAATTCTGCCAGTTGAATTAGTAGTTTATAACTAAAAAGGACATTTTCAATCCAGAGGATTACTGCTTTAAAAGGCATTATCAAAATGTAAGCAAACCAAAGGCATAATCACTGCTACAATCACAAATCAGACTCACAAAGACTATATAAAAGCAGGTACTTATTAAAAGCTCAACCCCACAATTTGCATTCAGTGTAAATGGAGACTTTATACAATGTTGAATTTGAGGATCTGCAGCACTTCAATTGTCTTTTTTTTTTTAAACTAGAGATTATTTTGTAAATACCTGACAAAAAATAGGGTCACTGTGTGTGGACTTCAAATCTGCTTTTGCATAATCATCGTCCCTGAGTCAATACATCTCCTTATACAGTTGCATGAACAGAGCAGCCAATTCCATAACACAGACACAGATGCTTGTGAAGATAATTATAAGATAAGATAATTTTAATGATGTCTCAGTATCCATATTGCAAGTAGTATGTGTTTTAAGGAATGACGGTGTTTTCATGGAAACATGCTGAACAGTTCTGACACTTTGTAGATGGTTTATACCGATGACTAGGATGCGTGTGCTGGCAGTGATGCTTGTGACCACATTGGTGGCTACACACTCCCATTCTCCATGGTCCTCCTTGCTGAGGGACAGAAACTGTAAGCTGCCACTGGGTAGGATGTTGTGCTTACTCCTGCTTGGCTTCCCCACCTTTACAAAACACAGGAAGTACATTTGGATGGTAATACAACAGAGTGCAATATAACTTTAAGACATTTCTCATGGTGTGTGTTTGTGTAGTGTACCTTTCTCCAGGTGATAGTTGGTATATCAGGGTCTCCAGAAGCAGCACATGGGATTACTAACTCTCTCCCAGCCTCCTGACGGTACTCCCCCCCAGGCCTCACATTAAAGTAAGGGGGATCCTTGGTAAACACACGCACCATTAGAACACACGTGCAACTAGGTGAAGCATAGAGTACATCTGAGAAATGGAGCACTTACGACATACCTTTAGCACCAAAGTGGCATGGGGGGACTTGCCCATAGTACCCAGGGCGTTGTAAGGCACACAGGTGTAGGTGCCCAGGGAGTCTTCTGTAGCCTCTGCCACACGGATACTTCCATCTGGCATCAAGCTCCAACCAGGGTACTACAAAACATAAGGGAAAATAAAATGTCTTTTTACACAGGTGTCCCTGAGCTCTTTTTCTTTAGCAACATTTTTAATACCACTCCAGAGGACAGACATGGGTGTGTGAGCACATAGTAATTAGAGAGAATCATTTTTGTTTTATGTAAGTAATGTGGTCTTTAGTAAAATATTTGCCATTTATATTGAATCATTTGGTTGGATGTGATGATTCAGTAACATAATTTTTCTGTTGTTGCATGGGGGAAAAAAGACAGGTTAAGGTCAAGGTAAACTTTATTATCCTGCTTATCCTTCTATATCTGCAATTTGTTGTACAGACAGTAGTGAAAGACACAAATAAATAAATGAGCAACAACGACAGCCATGGATTCATACACCCAATTATCATGTCACATAATGGTGTTAAGAAGACCAGCAGTGATGGGGACAAATGAGGTTTTAAATCTATTTGTCCTGTGTCTCAGCGGAGCATATCTACAGGCTGAGGGGAACAGATTGTATTCAGCAAAGAGAGGGTGAGTACAGTCATTTAAAATGGACTGGGCCTTTTTAGAGGCTCTGGTATGGACTAAAAAATACATTTCTTCCACATTAAGACCAGCAAATTTTGCTTCTTAGAATATGTTTTATTTAAGATCAATCCATAAAAGTTCTTGTTTAAGTTCTTCTGTTTTCATGTAAGCTGATGAGGTTTGGACATGGTATGTGTACAGGACGCACATACATTAAACTGACAAATATCAAGAGACATGTTAAATTTTAAATATTAAATCAAATGTGATAGTAGTAAAAAATATTTTCTGATAAAATCATTGGTTAATCAGCAAAACTATTATGAGGCTGACAGACCTTCTCCACTCTGAGAGGATAGCCGTCTTTCTCCCACTTTACAGATGTCACGGGTGGGTTAGCGTCCACCGGGCAACGGATGATCCCTGGCAGTTTCCGTGGTACGTAGATGACCGGGGGCATATTAATCACTCGGGCAGGGTCTAAACACAAATCAAAGATGATCGTTAGGTATTTTAGCTATATAATCATTACAATTTGTGTCTTAATATTTGACATAATCTAATTTATGAAGAAATGTTCACAGTAGAAAATGCTCAAACACCTGAGCGTTTTGAACATCAAGGATACAGGACACTAGTTTCATCATCGGCAGCTGTATTAGAGGCCAGTGATGAAATCAGTGCCCATGGTTGCAGTCAGTGCTGTGAATCCCCCAGCTCTCTCCCAAACGGCAGCACAGTAATCAATGACTAACAGCAACTTGGAAGCAAATTAGCTCAATACACAAGAGCTGAAACGTCACCGAATGGCCAGAAGTGGTATGTCTATCTCATCAGTCTCTGCTGATGAACAGGAAGGTCACCTTTTCATTTGAAGGGACAGAATTGAAAGAGACTGGGGGGGGGGGATGGAGTCTGAGGCTGCCTTCATCTTTATGCACAGGAATGAGGCAGGACGGGAAAGATATAATAATTGTGTCATTAAAAGCCTTTGAAAATGTGAAATTGGTCAGAGGTTGGCTCAAAATGATGAAGGGGCTAAGTCTGCTCCCTGTCTGTAACATCTGACCTTGAAATCCAAGACGGTTGTTTTGCATTACAGCGGTACAGCAGTGCTGCCAAATAATACAGCAACCTCCAACAGCAGCAGCCTCCATACTGCTGCTGCTGTTCCCTCCTCACACAGCTCTCTGTACCGTCTCCCACCCCTCCCCCCTACACTTTGTTGCCACGGTAACACTCACACTGAACAGTCAGGTAGGCTGATGCTGAGGGCGAGATACCGAGGCTGTTGCTCGGACTGCAGGTGTATTTCCCAGCATCCTCTGGCTTGACCCGGAAGATGATAAGGGTGCCATCGATGAGAATGCGCACTCTGAGTTTCAGATCACTGCAAGAAGACACAGACGTTTTGTCACAGTGTGTTAGTGAAACACACCAACAGGATAGAGTATGTCTAGGTTTTTTTTTTTTTTTTGGCTAAGTTACATCAGGGTGCCATAAGAGAGCAGCAGAGAGTCGAACAGCACACGGTTCTGAGGGGCGTCCAAAGAACACTGAGTACAGAGCAGGAGATTCAAATAAATCTGCTAATTGCTGTAATCGCCAAATGCTACAACCTTCATGTTTTCCCCCTTGACACCATTTAAAATTAAATACACTGATGATGACACACATATTCAGGTTTTAATAGAGCTGCTGTCGCTGCACACAATAAACTAGGTGAACCTTTTATCCTGCAACAGAAATAAAACCAAAACAAAACATGTGAAACCACCTCATAGAAAGGAAAATAAATCAAAATGTGAATCAGTGGTTCATATTGTATCAATTATAGGTCAGTTATGAGCTATTTAGAACAACATATGGCTTGACAGATCCCAAAAATAAACAACAATCCCCAAATGACTGCCCTTCATGGTAATGTATGTTTCTACAGAAAAGTCTTCGGATTTGTTTTTCCTCTGTTTCAATGTTCTGAAGTTTAAAAAAAAAAGTAATTTATATTAAACAGCATATATTTCTCATTAGTTTTGAGTACCATAATAATTTTTTCCTTTGTCATTGTAAATCCATTATCAATAACTTTTTCTACGTGACCATAGTCTACAATTTTCCTCCATAATCTTGCAATTACTCTTGTGGATTACAACCTTAATGTGCTTAAAATAATCATAATTCATATGCCACAATTTCCTTACATATTATGAATTGTATTGCAACTGAACCCAGAGAGCTAACTGTTTAAGGACAGAGTAAATAACATCAATTACATGAAATTTGATCTTTTCAGGTCTGATCTGGGTCACTTTAGCTTCAGTGCTAAATTCTATTTTAAAGCGTAGATTTGATTTAGATTCTGTTTGGCTTTTCACATGACTCTCTTAAATGCAGCCAGAATCAGATTCTGCTGTAAATCTGTCACAGCACAGCACATGCACAAAAGCAGTGGCCTTCAGATCATTTCCTGCAGTAAAAGTAATAGACACAGTGAAAATACTCTATTACAATTAAAGGTTCTGCAGTAATATCTTTAAACTAAGTACTATATGTAAGCAATAGCGACAATAAGTCCCTGTCATTGTTTTACTACTGTACTATAAGTACAAATTATGCATTCTAACCCTTTCAAATATGTAAAAAATATCAATATTAATTGATCAGTAATAGGATCCCTGGAAGTGTTTTACAATTACGTGTGATATTTTGGATTCATTTTGCTGCTGTGTTCATGTTTTTGTTTTTTGCATTTGACCTTGATACCATGTAAGTGACTCCCTGCAGTGCAGAGACGTCTCCATTTAAAGTGATATGAAAGTCATGTGAATTCTGAAAGTCACCTGAATCAGAACTAAATAGATCACATTCTATGCATTTGTGATGTTCACAGTGTCACAAATATGACAGAATCACAATAAGAAATAGAACAAATCGTTTTCAATGTGATCTCAGTCCGAACAGTCGGATCAGAATTCATGCAACTTTAAATTAAATTAAAATAAGATGTGTTACAAGCATTTATTGGTGGGAATTACTCACTTGGAATTCAGTAGATGAATTTTAACATGTGCATTATTAACTACTGAATGATCTAAATTATTAGCTTAGTTAAATTGAGTGTCAGTTTCCTGTAATCAAAACCAAAGGTGATGCAATGAAATATTGCATATGCAACATTTTTTTGGGATGGGCAGTGTGTGTATATATATATATATATATATATATATTATTATTATTTTTTTTTAATATATATTTTACATCATAGCAGAGGTGTTGTCATGGTTACCATCTTCTTCCTTGGTGGTATACTAGCATGACCTGAATATATCATTGACTGCCCAAGAAGTTTGGTGTCAAAGGACTTACATTTAGATTAGATATCCGGGTTCAAAGTTACCTCTACCAAACGGTTGAGCTGGTAAACAAAGGGATAATAATGGCTTTTATTGAAAATATGAAACAATACAGAGTTATTGAAACACAATGTGGTGCAGTTTAAATTGCAAGACCACAATGTAATAATAATCACATAATGTAATAATAAAGCGCAAAAATAAAACAGCAATACAGAAGTAAACATTTGACAATTTAAGATTTTAAATATGTAAAATAATAAGTGGCTCTGGTTCAGTTGGTAGAGTGGGTCGTCCTTGCAAAACTCTGCAGACACTGAATCCTGAATGTCTCCCAGTTTAGTCCTGGTAGATTTAGAAAACGTTGTGGACATCATGCAGGACTATATGTAAGGTGTCGTCCATTTACTGCTCATATGCAATGTTAAATCTACATGTTTAAAATATTACATCTACATGTTAGGCTGCAAATATGTTTATGGTTTGATGTGTTTTTTTACAGTATTTTTCTAGCAACCACAAGTGTCATTTTCCCCAATAAAAACAATGGGATTTTAATTTTATTTATTTATTTATATTTTTTTATTTTAACAGCGTGCCTGTCAAAACCCCCCATTCATCTGTTCTTCTTTCCCTGTTGTTCTGTCTGTCACTTGGTCACTCTAAACCCCCACAAGACTCTAAAGACCTGCTCTGGGGAACCTGCAGAGGTCTTGGCTGTGCAACGGATCATCACCGCATGAGGGGCATATGATGACACAAGGCCTGAGTCATGTGATATTGTCATCAGAGTGCACTAACTCGCCTGGCACGCTCCAGACAGACCCCTGCTAGGCCCACTCTCACTGCCTCCAGGGCCCCAGCAGGACAGGGCAGTGGCATGCACACACAAACACACCAAATACACAGTGACAGTCAGTCAAAATACAACCCAGCAAAAGCCTCAGAGACAAAAAAAAATGTCAGTCATATCACAAAAAGCTTCAGGATAAAAGCCTTGAGCAGCATTCACAGTGGTGCTTTTAAAGACCTTAAGTGTTTAAATGCTTAAATATTTCCCCCTTAAGTCACATTACAGACTTGAACTTGATCATAACTTTACTTCTTGAAGTAGACGTTGTCCTCTTCCCAAAACCAGGTGTAGGTTAGGTTGCCGGGATATGCCTCCGCTTGGCAGGTGAAGAGTGCATTCTGGGATATATTTACAGTGATGTTTTCCGGTGGTGAGACAATATATGGAGGCCCTGAGAAGCAGAAAATCAGTAGTTTTAGTTCGTCAGCACAATCTTGAGTGACGTATTTAAAGAAAAAAACTGGTAACCTTTTTTTTTTCCTTCAGTGACATAGAGCACATGCTATGTATAATTTACAATATGTCACTAGAGCCTGAAGTAAAATACAGTGAGCAGGCAGCTACTGTAACCTTAATAGTAGTCACTGCAGGAGCGTTTGCATGCTTCACATTGTAACCTTTCCATTCTCTGAGGTACTTCTAGGTTACACTTAACTCTCAATAAAACAGTGGAAGCCATGAAAGGTAAGCTGTCTTTTATGAGTGGGCCCAGATACAAGCCTCCTGGTTATTTTCCACTCAGTGTGCAGAGCTTTATACATCAGGTGGGACCACTGACGGCACTGTGCAAGTGTCTCGCAAAACAATTAAAAACATATCACAAGAGTGAGAATTATGACGACTCATATCTGCTTGTTCTAATCTCAGATGTATCTCAGCTTTTCTTGTCAATATTCTACTAAAGATAACCCAAGTAGTTTAATGTCAAAGTTGTCTAGGTGTTAGACATCAGTTATACATTCTTTTTATGGTGTCAGTCAAATGGTTAGGACATAAAAAAAAGATTTATGAGGTGGTGTAACACTGATTGTGTAAATGTATATACAGTGGTAGGATACAATGGTGCACTTTTAATTATTTTGAGATAATGTACATCTCTGTTCTAATAAAAGTGTGAGGTTTTAGTAAAAAAAAACATTTGGATAATTTTACCACTCTGTGTCCCTTCCTATCCAATGAAACCACATTATCTTCATGTGTTCCTTAATAATCGTACTTCTTACAAATCTTCATGAAGTTAAACTTTTATTAAATATATCTGACAATGATAATACAAACTGTGATAAACCAAACTGTGCTGCAGAAAATTGTATAGAAAATTAGCTCAACCTAGTCCTTACATAATGCATGATTATGCTAAAAATATTGAATAGAATTGTAAAACATGAACTAAAGAAACTTTTATTCAACAATGACTTCTTTTACTTTCATTCTGGGGAACATTTTTGCTAAAATAATTACAAACTTTTGCCTACACAAGGTTTTTAATATTTGAGTTACAACCATCCTTCTGATATTAATTAGATTTAATATGACAGAGGTTAAAGGAGTCATGTTTTGCTAAACCCACTTTTATTAGTCTGTGGTACAGTAGAGCTATTTCTGTATTTGGACTCTAATAGTTCTTAAAGTTTGAATGTGAAACCTCCAGGTGTTGCAAAGCTAACTTTATATTCATTTTAGCAAAAATTTAGTGCATTTCTGCAACCTGTTTTAATACCTTCTTAATATATTACATCTATAGCTAGTTCCATCATAATGTTTGTGCATATAACATCAAAACGTTGGAAGAGCATTTGTCAATTTACATCTTTCCAATCACAGACACATAAATGTAGCTATGAAGCCACTCAACATCAAGGATACCTTATGTGAAAACCACCTATTAGCACAAGAATAACATCACATCCAGTGTTCTATGATTTTTATCTTAGCATCTTTACCTTATATTCTGTTTTTATCTTAGTATTTTTAGTGATTATGTTATTATTGTGCTTTTATCAGAGTATTTTTTTTTTTTTAGATTTCAGTGTTTTATTAGGTTTTATCTTGGTACTTTTTTAGATTTCAATATGATTTATTGGGTTTTATCTGAGAGTAGTTTTAGCTTTTATCATGTTCTTATATACACATTTATAAATACACATCTACTGGCACAATGGACAGAATAACATCACGTCCAGTGTTCTACGGTTCCACAGTATCACATAAGTGTTCATCAACAGCAGTGGTTGTAGTCCATACTGACCACATGACCAAACCTGGAGTCGATTCCCTAAAATGTTCAGTTGTTGGTTGTATTAATGAACACAAGTGGATGAGTGGGACAGAGCAGTAGGGTCAACAACCTGGAGGGGGTGGGGTATGAACAGACTCACTTGCATTTAAAGGACCAGCGCTCAAAGTCACTATCTGGTGTCATTACTCAGATATAGGGTTTAAAATGGACCTGTGGAGTTGAATTCATGAAGAATTCAGACCCAATCATAGCATTTACAGTTTATGTAGATGACAAGGAAATGTTTTAATACATATAATTCCATAAAAAAGCTAAATGTCACTCCTTTAACCGATATCTAATCACAGTATGGTGTGGAGATTGAAGTTTACGATAAATATAAATGAATAAAAAACTATTAACCTAAAACTTATAGAGGAATGCTTTTTTTTTTTACTCATATTTTATCTGAATGACTGATTTATTTGATTTAATTTATCTTTAACTACAGTAGCAGCCAAACAATGGAAAACATACACACACAAAGAAACCATAAAACACAATACAATAATAGCATCAAGAAAAACAGTGATATTATTTATGATACTTTTAAAATCACTGACAAAAATGACTGTTTATATTTTCACAGTGTTTTTTTTTTTTTATTATTTTATGACCATGGTGCATGATGGGAAAATGCTGTTTTTCCAAAGTCTGTCAGAACTTGGGGAACCAACTGGAAAAATGACAACAGAGCTTTATAGATGAACATTAATCAGTATTTTGGTCTATGGGTGGTGCATGAATTATAAGAACCTTAGTGAAGATTTCTTCCCTGAGTGTTTTTAATTGTTCTTTAGGCATGAAAAACATAATGTGATTGATTTTTTTATGGTAATGTTTTTATATTAACCTATTTTTACTGGAATTACAAAGAAACATGTATTTAAAACCCAATATCAAGAAGTGAATTTTAGAGAAAAAAAAAACCTTTCCGCTTATTTGATGTTTTCTCACATTTTAACAAACTCTAATACTAGTTATTACATCATGGAGATAATATGCAAAAAAATAAATGTAAAAAATGGATTAAGAACAGCCAAGGTACAGTAATGGCATGAATTACAGTGTATTAGATGATGCATAACCCACAAAACCCATGAATATACAAGAGAACAGCTGTGGAATAACTGTCCACTGTAGTGACCAGTATATACATCAAAGGGTTAATAATGTCCAGTCCATTAATGTATAGACAGCACAGTGGTGAGTGAGAGATTTTCCATTAGAAATGAAATGTAAAGAAGTATAATATACTGAATCAGGCTCTTTAATGTGGAAGTAGCTGGATACCTGTACAGTACATCCACATAATCAATAACAGGCAGAAAGGTGATGTCCATACTGTACTGTATATCTAAATGAGGCCTAACACATGCCAGGTAGGAATTGTTCTTGTGAATCAGCGTGGCTTCTGTATGTAACAGTGAATTCCTGCACGCTTAATGCAGTTGCACCATCCACACCACTGATTACACTGTCCACTAGGTTTCAACACAATGCTTTTTAATGCCTGTTTACAGCTTGTGCACATAAAATGAGTATACAGTAAGTTGAACAAAGAGAAATGTAATTGCTTTGCTCTGTTTCCACCTACAGCAGTTGAGCATTAAGACAGACCTCGTGCCAACTCTACCATGAAAGCAAGATGCTCAGTTTCTTCTTAAATACACATGGTTAACTCCCACGGCCCCCTTGCATCAAGAGACTGAGAGAAATGGAAGCTGGTATCATAACCATCTATCTGATCTGTGTCTAGCAGAGAGCCTGGTTAATGGACCGGAGGCAGACAGCTACGTTCTCACAGACAGATCCTGTTGTACACACATGGCTGTGCACGCATCCACACAGAGCCCCAGACTAACCTATTGACTGACTGGTAAAGGCTCATGAGGTGTGTCAGAAGTATCGGAAGTGCAGCATGAAACTATTTGTCATTTGTTAAACAAACTAAACCAGAATGAAACTCACAGAAACAAACAAACAAACAAAAAAAACATTAAACTAAACAATGATGGACTTTTTTTCATTTCAAAATGTCATACAAATACAACTCAGAATAGAATTGGTGATTGTGTTCTTAAAATTTTTTTTTAAAAATAAAATAAAATAAAATGGCGCATGCATACTGTACCTTGAACCAACAGACGGGTAGTGTGAAGCACTTCTCCCTGGTCACTGTAGGCTCGACATGTGTATGCCCCTCTGTCATCTCTAGTGATGCCAAGGATGGTTAGAGTGCCATCATGTACCTGTGGTTTTTCATGCAGGAGAAATAAACTAACATACAACCTCAAATACAAAACAGTCAAAACACAAGTGCTGAATGTGAGGCCTGAGGTTAACACACATGTTGAACGCCCTCGGTTTTGACCTAAATTGGGTCTACATGAAACCCTTAATAATCATGAATATGTCATGTTTGAATTAACTCAGGTTTGAGTCTTACATGTGGTAACCTTGGAAACGTCTAAATCTGTACTCCTGTGCGTCCTTGTGTGGAAGTGCTGATGAGAACCAATAAGTGGTGAAGAAACACATTAACCAAACCTAATAGAAATACCCTCATAAATTATGCAACAGGTTCCGAGGCTCTGTCCATTCAAGTCACACACAGCTGTAGTCTGTCCATTCATGCAGCTGAGGGTGGAATCTGCTGTGCCTGCAGAATCATTCCTGTTTATCTGTCTTTCAAATGTTTTAGCCAAGAGATGCAACAAGACCAAGCTCAATTTTACTTCTGTCAGTCTGTTGGCAAATGTGTCATCACTCCAACTGTCTGTCACAAGATTCGCACTTTATGCATCACTGCGATACTCAACATTTGAGGCCCTGCACAAGCTACGTAGGAGTGTAAACCAAACACTCATGTATTGCGAGGAATCGATTTGAGGCTTGGAAAGCCATTTGCATTGATTAAAAAAAGTTAGAATAAATTAAAATTGATTAAAATTTTCCTTAAATTAATTACAGACTAGTATTGACTAGTCTGGCTGATTTGGTGTGTTTTCTGTTCCTGTGCAGCCTCCTTCATATGCCACTAACTCTTACTGATCTGCAAAGATATATGGTTTGATTTGCTTTTAAAACAAAGGCCATTTGTTGGCAGGTCATATGTTTGATTATGGCGAACAGAATCAGCTGTATATATATATAGTACTATATTAAAGTGTAGTCAATAAAGCCCAGATAAGCACTTTATCTACTATGATGAAAAGCCCATTTCACAGTCTGTACATCTGAAAGAAAGATCACTTCTCTGTGGCCTCTTGCCCTCACACCACTACGAGTATTTTAGTTGTTTTTTTTTATTTGCTCAAGTGCAGATCAGCGGACTGATGTGAAAAATAAAACAAAATCTTATCAAGTATATTTTTCACATTTCTACTCAAAATATCTTATCACACATAATCACCTACAGTAACGAGTAACTTTTCAGTGAAAAATAAGAATTGATTTCTAGAGAACAGATCTGGAAAATATTATTTCACAAAATCTTACCAAGACGATTTTCACTTGTCCCATTGGCAGATTTTTTTTTTTCCAAATTTGAGATTTATTTATTTATTATTTTCATTCAAGTGAAAAAAAATCTGCCATTGGAGCAAGTGAAAATTATCTTCTTACTCTAAGTGATTATGTAATGTAATGAGATATTTTGAATAGAAATACATTTGGTAAGAACATCTTGAATTATGCAAAAAAAGAAAGAAAAAAGAAAAAAAAGAGAAGAAAAAGGAAAAAAAAGAAAAAAAGAGAGAGAGAGAGAGAAAAAAAAAGAATTATGCAAAATAAATAAATTAATTAATCTTGAACTAAGCCAATAAATCTGCCAATAGAACAAGTGAAAATGATATTGGTAAGATTTCTTGCAATAAGATTTTCCAAATCTATTATCTAAAAATATGTTCTTTATATCTCATTGAAACATTATTCTTTTTACATCTTATGTTTGGTGTGATGAGATATTTTGACTAGAAATAAGAAAAATACATTTGGTAAGATTTGGTTTTTTTGCAGTGTGTGTATTGTCCTGACTTAAACGACAGACACTGTTAGTAGAAACACGGTCCTGTAGAATCCTGTCACAGCGCAGACTTGTAGAAGTCTCTGTGGAGGAGTTGTGCGATGCTGTCCCTGTTGTTTAACAGTTTGCCCAGTGCACTGCACAGAACAAACCTTCCTGATCAGTGTGTTCCCTTTGTTGGTGTCGTTCACTGTGACACTGCAGCTCCAGCAGATCGTAGCGAAGAACACTGCACTAGCTTGTAAATGATTTGTAACATTTTACCGCACATATAAAAAGCACCTACATTTGCTGAAGAAATCTGTTCTCCCTGTAGACTGACTATGTCTTTAAACCTAAATTTAAAACGCTGTTGAAATCATTACTCATACAGCCTTCACATGCAGTAGCGGTTGGAACAGACTTCCAAGGCAGTAACCTTAACGAGATCTGATGATATGTAATGGTCATCAGTCCACTCCAATACTTTCTGTGCCTTGGCTGAAGTCAATCCAAACTGAGCGAGAGAAGATTAAAGAAGAAGAGGAGGAGGAGGAGGAGGAGGAGGAGGAGGAGGAGGAAGTCAGCAGTTGATGAGAAAGAAAAAGGGACAGAGGGGAGAAGATAAGGTGGAGCATGAGATGAAAGCTGAATTTCAATTTTATGTCACATTCACTACACTGGACTTCTGAAACACTGGAGAGTTACCGAGAAGAGTTACTGTGATTTTGTTGCTTGCTCTTTTGTTCGTAATTTGAGTGCTCTTTTGGGGAAGACCCTTATATTCCCACCTCTAGTTCTATTCTCTCCTGCATGACTGTTTTTTTTTTCCTCTTCTGTGTCTTTGCTTTAACCCCCCCCCACACACACACACACACACCTCCCCCCACATGCAAATAAATGAAGTAAAAAAGTAAAGAGAGGATGATGAGGATTCTTCATCCTCTCTAACCTCATCTGTCACATTCCTCTCTTTCTTCATGACGTTTCCATGGAGCTGAGCATGTGAGTGAGCAAATGTACCCTCATGCATGCACGCACACACACACACACACACACACACACATATATTTCTCCTCTCACCACAAGACGGAGCTTTCCCAAGTCTGAAGGTTTCACTTGCACTCAAACTGCAAACAGCAAATGAATGCGGAGAGCTGATAAATACAGCGCTTTCTGTATTTTTTCGCTATAAATCTAGTGAAGTATGGCATTGGGCTCTCAGTAGCGATTTTCATTTTTAGTGTAACATTCGTATTAGGACTAATGCAATATTGATGCAGAAGAAGGAGATTAATAATGCATCAGAATGTTGTCCAATCGTTTACGGAGGGAGCGGTGTTAAAAAGAGGCGACAGTGGGGAAAGATGCTGAGGCAAAAAGGGAAAATGAAAGAGAGTGGGGAAGATGAGGGAGGCCCTTAATAGACACTCCTGTCACTTCCTCTACACTGTATTGCACAGACAGCTATTAAGAGTTGATAGTGCCTGCAGCAGACTGTGATACGAACGACGTGAGAATGTGAAGGCATATAGAAAATAAGGAAGCATCGAACCTCAACATGTTCTTCTCATCCCAAACAATTGCTAATCTGTGAGCTCTGCAGTGTAACGAGCACCTGCGAGTTAATGTCTTGCGAACCTGCCTCACTTTACCTTCACCTGCCTCGTCTACATCTAATTCCAACTTTCTTCTAGTGTCTGACAACCTCCAGACACCTAACAAGAAAGTGTTGCTTTCAGTTGTCGCTGGAAAACATAGGTGCAAAGAGCACATGGGATAGCGTAGTGAGGATGAGATTTCCACTTGAGAAAAAGGTGATATTTGCACCTTTTTTTTTTTTTTTTTTACTCAAGATGCAACATTGTGTGCTTCTGGTACATGGAAGCGTTTGGTGTCTGTTATGTATAATGGAACAAGTGTGTTAAGTGTCTGACTAACACCACAAACCTGCTGTTTATTGTTGACGGTTTATGTAGCTGAAACATTTTCAACGATCAAACTACACTGAGGATGTGCCAGGAATATCTTGTCATCGCATCAGAGTATCTGCATTTGGGAGTTTTTCCACAGGAATAAAAAAGAAAATGCATCGCCAGACAACAAAGGGAGCTACTCCACTGCTTGTGTCTTTTATTAGCATAGTTTAAGTGACTCACGCTGCATTTTATTTTTACTTCAGACATTACTGAATCAGGACGAGTGGGGATGTGCTGCCTGATGTGTGGTCTGACTGACAGTCCTGCTGAGTGGATCACTCATGGTTCTCCTAATTAGCTTATCAACAACCCTCTTTTTTTTGTGCGCAGAAAACATGCAAGCAAGACATTTTCTACAACTAGACAATGCACCGGCTATATTCAAGAGATTATTTATCACACAGAATGTAATATTCTTTGCAGCACAACAATTATATGAGGCTGAGTGAGATATAATACATAACATGCTTCCAGTACAGATGGACTCAGTGGAAGGTACCATCTGTGCACTAAACCCCTCTACTATATTGGTACACAACCATACAGCTGAATGATTGCCATTATTTTTTTTTTTTCTCTTACCGAATATTTTGTGTTGGTTGCAAGCTCCTCCCCCTCCCTCAGCCAGCTGATCATTGGTTTAGGATTTCCCTGGGCAGAACAGCTAAGCAGAGTGCTACCACCTTCTTTCGCCTCCACATACTGCGGTGGCGTCGATAGAAAAGTAGGTGGGGCTGTGGAGAGAGTAAAAACAGCAAGTAGTTATTGTTTTATGTTACATCACACATGGCAATTTCACCTTTTCATCAAACAATCACAATTATAGTTGGTATGACTTAAAATATAATAGTAGTACTAGTAGTAGTAGTAATAATAATAATAATAATAATAATAATATTTCACATAAAAATGAACATTATGGACCTTGGCCAAAGAATTTATCTGAATTTTCTTCAGTATGTTTTTTTGTTTGTATATAAACTTAAGAAGGAAAAAAGAAAAATAATAATAATAAAAAAAAAAACAATAAACTCAATGCCATGTGTAACTAGAGAAACAAATACAAATATATCACCACTAGTAAATGGGTTGCATTTTGCTGGTTTTCAAAAAAAAATCATTTTAATTTTGTGGGGTTTTTTTTATGGAAGCAAAAAATATGATACGATTCCCAGCCCTTACTTACCCCAAAAAATGACCTTTTAAATGTGACAAATGTTTTATCTGCAAATGACAAATAATTGTAATCCAGTTTGCCATCGGTGTTATTTAAAATGACTTGAAATTACGCTTTCATGAAATGATCTCATATAACTAGAACTGAAAAAAGGTAAACCAGATTTTTAAAAAACGAAATATTTGATTCTAAAAATGAAAAATGTTAGAGTCAGCTGAGGTAGTGTTGATAAATAATCAAACTGTGACAATTGATTTTTTTGTCTTCCACCTTATTCTTGATGCATCATCCAATCAGAAGGTTTTTTTTTCTCAACAACTACTCTGTGATTGGTCAGAAATGTAAAGTGGGCGCGGCTAATGTAGACTTGAATATGAGGAGGGTTTATTATGATAATAGGCTTATTAGCACATTGACCCAAGGGGAACTACAGGTTATAGATCCTGGACTCCATCACTGTCAATACCAAAGGGGGAGGGGGTGCAAATGAACAAAAAAAAGGTGTGTGTGTGTGTGTGTGTGTGTGTGCGGTCAACATCCTGGCCCCCAGCATGGATATTTGTTGTGTATTCATGCATGCTGTACCACATTTGTCCAGCAGTCACTGCCAAAGTGTTCATGTGATCCTGGGCATAGTAATCTAATTGTAAGGTTATTGTATTTAAAAATTATTAATATCTCCCAAAATGTTGGTTCTATCAACTTACTGTTTTTGTTCGTCTCTGTGTAGACCAAACATTCATACATATGCCAAACTGCAGAGGTCGGCTCTGTCTGTATCTTTGGTGATGCCCGAGACACACATACACAAACGCACACACATACACACACGGTATGTTAACACGCACTATGAGAAATTAAAATTATTGTCTCTGATTTCAAGTGGGAGTTTTAAAAGCCATGTATGCACCTTAACCAGAGTGGAATCTAATTGAACTGGAGTTTGAAAAGTCAGAGTAAGCAAGTGATTGTAATTCACTGTACATGTGAACACCACCCAACTTTATCTCAACTAAGACACGCCCCCTTCTGGAAGTGTACGTACATGTATGTTACAGGTAATAAATCAGAGTGAACAGTACATATGAAATATACTGAGCTGCTACATCATCACCTATACCTTCTCTGGGTGTTGTCCTACTACATCTGCCGCTTTTGTTTAGTTATTCTTCTTCTATGGCACCAACTGGAATCATGCTAATGCAAAAGGGTGTGTAGCGCCAACTAGTGTCTCCGAGTGGAACAATAATTCAAATTTGTCTTGCTGGCATGTACATGTGGAGAGTCTGGGAAACTCCAGTTAAGTCCTTTATGATTATTATAATTAAGTGCATGTAAACCTACTCAGTGACACACACAGATGTAGACACATCTATGCATCTACATCATCTACATCATCATCATCATGTTTTTGAAATGCTTAAAATGCACATTTACTAAGCAGCCCCAATAAAGTGGGCATGGGTGGTTTAAAGTAAATATACATTAAATAAATTCATCTAACAGGCATTAAATAAAGGTGTATTACTTACATTGTGAACTTCTTATTAACTATGTCATGTGTCCTGTTCTCTCAGTTATACTATATATTTAAGTCTTAGAATTTCTTAGTCCCTTTTTTTTGGTTGCACTGTGAATCCAGGTATTTGATTATCACTTTTTTTTTGTCTTTGTCTTGCAAAAAGGTGTGTGAATAAACAGACTTGTATATTGAGATAGTGAAAAAACATGGAGTGAATTATTTGACAACAGCTGGGTGATGCTTCTGCAATGTTCTGGACTAGTTCTCCATCCTGGGACCAGAGTTTGAGATCCTCTGTACGCTGCACAGCACAACAAAGATTCAAGAAGCAACTTAGCAGCATGGTTACATTTCCACTTGGATGTTTCTGAGCCCCACTAACAGCCCCAGGGGAACTGTTCACCACCTACAGCAGACTAATAAACTGTAGTTTCCGCTGCCAGCTGCTTTCAGCTGTTCAACCAAAATATTTTGATTATAAATAGTGGCACTATTTTAGTGTTTAGTTAAAGGAGGAAAGGTGAGGCTATACAAGTGGGTCACTGCTTACCGTTGGGAGTCTTTCCATACTTCATACTACACACAAACACCTGACATGAAGGAAATGAATTACCCAATTAGCACACTTAGACATCTGCCTGTCCATACTGCCCTCTCACTACCTAACACTCATTATATTATATGATAGATTAATGGTGATACTAATAAAATGCGCGTCTGGCTTATTTACCTCTTGCTGCTGTGGAACAGCATGTAGTTGATGGGTCAGCGGTGACATTAAACACATCGTTATGCACGATAGTTATTAGTTGCAAGTCTTTTATCTCGCATTCATTTTATTGAAAGATTTGACCCATCCTTCTCATTTAACCACCGAGCTCATAATGTGTGTATGCATCCTC